>CM069435.1:85891388-87141388 GCA_035610365.1 Aquatica leii
CAATACAAATTTTCGATCTTCTCATGGATAACTTAAAATCGGTATTTGCTCAAATCTTTGGCAATATTGGCAAATCGTAGACATTAAGTGCACAACCCAAGAAAACATCAAACCGGATGTTTGTCAACTGGTGTTGGTTATGCTTGCACTTCTCGAACCTTATTTCTATAAACCCCTTACCATTTCTAGATACGTGCTGCCCCAGGTATTAAACACGCAGCACTTCTTTGAGTTACTTGTTCACAAACTAATAGTCGTAGTGGTTCTTCAATACCTTCCTGGTTTTGTTCGGGTTCCTTTCTAGCACAACAAAGATTATGACTGCTTCGTACGACGCCTGTTTTGTTGATTCAAACTCCAAGGCATAGAGTAAAGCGTCATCCAACGTCTTGTGTCGAACTAACCCTAGAGCCTGCTGCGTTCGGATTGCCACTAGTTCCAGAAAGTTATTTGGTGCCGTAGGATATGCAAACCGTGTCAATCTGTAATAGCGAAGGCTTCCACGGCCAGAGTATATTTCTTCTAAAACCTCCGTATTTTCCAAACTTCGCCACAAACTCGTCAAACTTTTGTGCACTTTAACTTTTCTTAGTCGCTGTCGTGACCACAACACGATTCCTGCATTCCTCAACATTCGGACACTTTTTTTTTAAAACATTCTACACCGTGCTAGTATAGCGTTGATACGCCAACGGATTAAGCAAACCAGACGAGAGTTAGACACCATTTCGTAACAACTATTTTATCTTCATCTTAAGTTGGTAAACACTATCCTCGGATGATTGGAATCTCTTTGACCACATTACTTACCAGCAGTCTGATACCAGTCTACAACCAACTACTGAAAGTCATCTGAAAAAGTTTTATTTATTGGAATCCAAGAATCATAAAGTATCATCCGCTACTAACTCCTTGTAGACGGTCGTCAATTTATCTAGTTTGACTCTCACTTCAGAACAGGAATCGGTGCTATCTAAGGGTTTGAATTTTGCTATTGTTCCCAAACGTATGCCTAAAGAAAATATTTTATGTGCTGTCGAGTCATGCATAAGACATCTTCTGAGATCCCATCCGTATTCACACTAGTACAATTCTTGAATCATCTAAAGTTCCTAAATCCAACTTGGAAGAGCTGGCCCTAAAGTCCTCGTAGAAACCCCGACATTATTATTATTATTGTTCTTCCAGCCGACAAAGCCAACGCTACTGTCATTTTAAACCAAATTCATCATGCTGCCAAAGTCCATTCTATTTTGTCTGAGGAAACGTACGCTCTTCTAACCTAAGAATCTAGTTATTAATCGTCCATCCACATGCTCGACTACCTAAGAACATTTATACTTCCGAATCCAATCCGAAATTGGCATTTTTACTTTACATTCACAAGGTTACAGATCATATAGGGAAACTTCTTTGTAAGAATGATATTAGAGTCATATTCAACTCGACAGGCAAAATCCCTCAGATTCTTCATTCTCCCAAAGACAAATTTTCTACACTTTCATTTCAAGGTGTATACTTACCAAATTATTTGTTCATGTGGTTTAGTCTACATTGGTAAAACCGGTCGTTCCGTCATTACACGCATTTCAGAACATAATCGTTGCATAAAAAAAGACATATTTCTAAGTCTGCAGTTGCTGAACATCATTTTACTATAGGTCAGAATAAAGATTTTGATAAGGTTTCGGTGAATGCTTCAATGAGAAAATCCGAGAGAGCAAAGCAATCATCAAACATCTCAATAACTTTAATCATGATCATGATTGTGAGGTATCCCCTCTTTGTTTCCCTGTCATCACTCCTTTATCGAAAACACGCCCCTTTTCGATCGTAACCCAATCGAGCTTAACCAGCTGTGATGATACTTCTTCTTTATATACGGAGACTACTTCTTCTTAAGTCACTTGTACAGAGTTTAGAATCTGGCTTGGTTCGCAAATTGATTAACTAACTTTTGAGAGGTTCTTAGTTAGATTTCGGTTGCTTGTTTGAGTTCTTTGATTTCTCTCACGCCCTGATAAAGCGCCTTACGAAAGTGGACAAAACGTTGGCGGTAACAACAATGACACGGTCCAAACCCGGAAGACGTTCTCATCTTAGTACGTGGCAAACTGGTCATGTCAGCTCCCAACTCCTGAAGACTCTTCATAAATTTCTAAACGCGATTTTTTATTTTAACTTGGTATACTTGTTGCAGATGAGCATATTTCATATATCCTTTCTAAACGTGAAAATTATAATTCGTAATTTCCTTGGAAATGAACATAAATAGAATAATTAAATTTCAAACGCTTTTCCACGTAAGGCTAATATTAGAAACATTGCTTTCTACTCGTTGCACCCACTATACCTGCAGCTGCGAGTTCAAACTGCTTCTGGTATATTGACCAAAAAGATTTTCCATAAAAACTTCAAGCTACAACCCCCTAAACCTGTGAATGGTTGCCTTTTGATGTTTCATTAGTAACTCTTTAAGCAGCTTCATTCGTTCGCCTAATTCGTTTTCAAATTTATCGACATTTCTTCTCTTAAATTTGAAATACGCGACTGCGTTTCTTCTTGAACCATCTTAATCTGGTTCTAAACACTAGCCTCTACTTGTTCTTCGATAGTTTTTATTCGATTTTCAATGCCGGTTTGTATTTTTTCTTTTAAGTTTCTAGAATTTTCATGCATTTTTTAATTTGATTCTTGACCATTTTTTAAGGTTTCGAGAAATTTGAACAATTGTGGGTTTATGAATGTGATGTTTGCTTCTAACAGAACGAAACAGCGCTTCCCGGATAAGAGAATACAAAGACAACACAACGAGAGACAAAACCAGATCAAATCAAGAAGTTCAATAGAGATAATAGTATCGACCTAGCACCAATATGGAAAAACATGTTTTGTGAACAATCTGGTGAACCAGAACCCTTACGAACCGAAATGTCAAATTTAATTATTGGATTGATGTATAAGTTCGTAGCGTTTTTTAAAAATTAAAATAAAAAATACATAAATAAATTAATAATATATTCTCTTGCATTATTTATAATGCATTAAATCGGTCTTCATTAAAACCGGATGGTATTCCCTCATACCAAAATGCACCTTTTTAAAACCATTTTCATAAAGTACGTGAGAGTCTATTTTCTTTAAAAAAGTAAAATTATCCAATACAACAATACTATTGCATTAGAATTACATTGATATTTTTCAAACTAACATGTTTCCAAACCTTTACTATGCATTTCTTTATTTAACACTGATAAATTCTTGTTTAAGACTGACCACTTTTTCCTTCGTCTAGAATATTCCAATTCATTCTTAAATCTTCTCGAATATTCTCGTTGTCCTAGAACATTTCAATATCAATTCAAAATCTATTTTGTAGAAGTTGTCAAGACGTTTGGTCTTGTTTTTCCTACATTCGCATTTACACTCGCTAGTCAACAGTCTGATGAGTAGATTTTGAATTCAATAAATTGGGTTTTCTAGTGAAATACTATCGACAGTCAATTAAAGAACGAAACAGACGGTAATTTCAATTTTCTTAAAGAAAACTACTAAAAATCTACGATTGTTTCAGTAGCGTTTATACACTTTTTCACTAAAAACACACTTTACTGTATACTCAAGCCTGTATATAAAAATTATGCTTTTTACTAAGCATTAAAGATTAAAGTACAGAAAGAGCTTTACATTGAAAGCCCTACATCCGGCAAATGTTTCTAATTAAAATCATTCTGATTGTTTATTGTATGCCACTTTGTATCCATTATCTTACAAACCCTACAAAATTATGTAGTAGCTGCGCTTACACTTATTTTTATTCCATTTAGAAAACGGCATAAAGAAAACAATTTAAAACATTTTCCATTGCACAAAATAACATCTAAGGACTACGCACAAGAACTAATATTCAACTTAAACTTGCGACATAGTCTCTTCGCATTTAGTTTGCAAGTAATCAGCCGCTTTTAATTACACAGGCGGTGAATTATCGCAGAAATATTTATACATAGTAGGTAGTTGGTTTATTCTTAATTTAAAAACTAATTAAGTAAAACCTTGTAAGTAAATTGCAACGCTTGAATATGGTTTTTGAACACATTAAATTTCTAAGTGTCCAATTCATTTCAAACGTCAGTTCTTTATTCGTCTACAGGTTGTAATGTTAAAGTGTTCTAATATAATCAAGTGTCCTAATATAGATGTAAATTGAAATTTCGCAAATCCTACGTCTTTCATAATTAAATCAAAGAGAATGTTTGAAGCACTCTGCGTCCTGCGAGTTTTATCAACGAATAACTTACATTTTACATGTTCGTATGAAAATCCTATAATACAGTGAGATCGAAAAGTATGGAATCAATTCATTATTTCCTAAATGATAAAGTTTGAGGAAATTTCGGAGACTGCGATTTCGTTTGTTTAAACGTCCACAATTTTTGCTGGTGTTTTGTTTACGAGCTGTGACGTCATCAATTTTTTTTTAAATGGCAATTACTTTTTTTCAAAGGATTTCGATAGCGTAAACTTTTTTTAGTATGAAAATGTCAAAAACGTGTTGCCTTAAAAGTTTCCGAGATACCCGGTTCAAAAATGTAACTAAAAATTATGTGATATGCGATAAGATCAATTATTAAGGAAGCACTGAAAAAACAAACGTTTTTGACAGTTGTTAGAATTTTGTACTTGCTCCTCGAAAGCTTATATTGCATTTTGCAATAATTGCTTAATAGTATTTAAAATTCATCTTTCTTTGCTCAACCATTTGAAAATGGTTCGCCGTTTAAGTACAAAGGAAAGAATAAACATTTTGATGATGATTGGTTACGGAGACAGAGTTCGCACACAAGTTAAAGTTTGCCGTATTTAATAACAAATATCCTAACAGAGAACCGTTACCAAAATCGACCAAAAATTTTTGTAAATAGGCAATGTGTGAGAGATTGCCCCCTAAAATGAGTCGTCCAACAGTCTAATCTAATAATCATTCGTATTAACACTGGCAAAATCCTTGAATCATCTAAAATTCCTAAATTCAACATTTCTAAGTCGGAAGAGTCAGCTCGAAAAAGTCTTCGTAAGAACCCTGATATTATTGTTCTTCCAGCCGACAAAGGTAACGCTACTGTAGTTTTGAACCAAATTGATTATGTTACGAAAATCAATTCTATTTTGTCTGAGAAAACTTACGCTCTTCTAACTCATAACCCCACTTCGAGGATTGAACGTGAAGTCAGCCAAATCATCAAATCTTCCAATCTACCTCGTGAAACTAAACGTCGACTTACCCCTTCAGATTCTAAACCACCTCGTCTATACGGACCAAAATTCACAAACAAGGTATTCCTTTTCGACCTATCAGAACTATCTAATCTCCTACCTACAAGCTAGTTAAGTTCTTGTCCAACATTCTCTGCGAGTTTACAGGTAAAACCTCTTCTCACATCCTCAACTCTCAGCATTTTATTCAACGTCTAGAAACTATAAAACTTGAACCCCAAGATCTTCTCGTGAGCTTTGATGTTACTTCACTTTTTACTAAAGTTCCTATTAAGGATTCGCTTATAATCATCAAACAGATTCTGTCTCAACATGGCAAGGACTTGAGTTTGGTTCTTCTTATTGATAAGTGTCTATCCTCTACTTACTTCCAATTTGATAACAAGTTTTACGAACCGGTTTCTGGTGCTGCTATGGGTTATCCTCTATCACCTGTTGTGGCTAACATTTTTATGGAATCCTTTGAAACGGTTTCTTTGGAGTCATCAATATTAAAACCTAAAGTGTGGTTTAGGTATGTTGACAACACGTTTATTGTTTAGTCTCATGGTCATCTTGAATTGTCTAAGTTTCTTGATCATCTTAACAATCAACACTTAGATATCAAATTTACTATGGAAATCAAAAGTAATGGTTCTTTTCCATTTCTTAAAGTTCTTGTGACTCGTAAGCCCGACGGACTTCTAGGCCATTCTGTTTATCGCAAACCCACCATATGGACAAATACCTTCATGCTTCGTCTCATCATCATCCTGCACAGAAACGTTCTGTTATTGAATCTTTGGTTCATCGTGCCTTTTCTATTTGCCAACCTGAGAATCTAGACTCGAAACTCCGTCATCTTACTAGAACCTTAGTGAACAATGGTTATGTAAAGCGAGATATGCATAGAGTTATTCATCGTCGTCTACATCCACGCACTCGATTACCTAATGACATTTCTACTCATGAATCCAACCCGAAATTGGCTTTTTTACCCTACATTCACAAGGTTACAGATCAAATAGGGAAACTTCTTCGTAAGAATGGTATTAAACCCATATTCAACTCGACAGGCAAAATCTCTTAGATTCTTCCTTCTCCCAAAGACAAATTTCCTACACTTTCATCTCAAGGTGTATACCAAATTCCTTGTTCATGTGGTTTAGTCTACATTGGTGAAACCGGTCGTTCAGTCATTACTCGCATTTCAGAACATGATCGTTGTATAAGGAAAAGGTATATTTCTAAGTCTGCGGTTGCTGAACATCATTTTACTACAGGTCACAAGATAGATATTGACAATGTTTCATTGATTGCCAAATCTCCATTCTTTTTCAACAGGAAACTCCAACAAAGCATAGAAATCATCAAACACCCCAATAACTTCAATCGCGATCATGGATTTGAGCTATCCCCTCTTTGGTTCCGGGTCATTAGTCATTTATCGAAAACACGCCCTGATAAAGCAGCTTACGAAAGTGGGCGAAACGTTGGCAACTTCGGTTACAACAACAATGACACGATCCAAACCCGGAAGACATTCTCATCTTAGTATAGATTCCGGCCGTGGAAGCCTTCGCTATTACATAGTAATGCTGTTTTGACATTACTGTTTGATCATCCCACGTCCTCTCGTGCCAAGAACTAACCTTCTTTTCTTCTCTGACCTTCGACTTAGTGATATAGCAGCTTTCATCCGCTTTCTTGTTTTGATTGAAGACTAACTATTGCTATCTCATTTGGTTTCTTACAAACACATTTAAAAGCTAAAAAAGCACTTTGGTGCATGGTAGTCTCGTGAGATGTCTATGAGCTGAATAGTCGTCAAAAACAGACGCATTAAGATGTCTTAAAGAAATCGTATTGGTGGTACTAAGAGGATGGCGTCTATAGAATGACTATAAAAACTGGTACCGATTTAGTTCACCGCGTCTTTTGTAAGTATTAAAACTGTACTGATTGAAAAGTGTTTTTAATAATTGTATGTTGGGATTCTTGTTAGTTCATTGTTTTTTAATCAAAATGTCAAAGTTCCGCCTTTATGTAAAAGTTGAGATTATTTAACCTCGTCACCTTAACGTAAGTAGGCCACTGTTTTAAATATAATTTAATTAAATAACACAAATAAGCAAGGAATGGTTGAAAAATAGTATCGATTACAATGAAACTGAAAATTCTTATAACTAACTACTACTACTGAATGACAAGCATTAAATTACGTATTATGCAAATAAGGTTACAAGAAACGTGATAAAGTTTATTATACTTTGATTGAAAGATGTAATAAATAAGAGTTTGCATAGAATTACATATGAAACATTATACCTATAGGTATAGTCAAATTTAAGCATTCGTATGATTGCCCTTTCTTTTTGAACAATGCATTCAAGGCACTAAGAAAGGTGTAGTATTCGCAAAAAATAAGTGAAAGTTTGCGCTACTTGTTTACATACTTTTTAGTTTCGGTGTTTTCGTAAAACTATACTTAAAAATGTAAAGTGGAGTACTGATATTATTTTAGTTTTATTTTGCATTGTGAATGTGGATGAATGTGAAAAAATAAACTTAAAGGCTCACGTTAATATTAAATATTTTACCTTAAACAATAATATTTTAATATAAAGATTAAAGTGATTTCACTGCCCCTACAATATAGACAGCATAAGATTAAAAAAATGTTAACAAAAAGCCAAAAACTATCTTACTTTATGAAAATTTGTGTATGAATACGAAAAACTTAAACAACCGTTTTGTTTTTGATTTGTGCAAAAAATGAAACAACAGTGTGCCAAAATCTTGACCAATGTTGTAACAAAAGGCATTGAAGTTTCGTGAATACTTTAAGGAAGAAAAGTCTAATTTTACAGTAAGTGCCAAATGTTAATATTTGCTGATCGTAATAATTTAGAATTATTTTAGCACAGGTAGTACTCATGCGTTCATATAAAAAGATGGTTTTGTGGCTAAACTGAACTTTAGTAAAAGCTTCTTACAAGCAGTTAAAGCAAAAAAGAAGCCCCTGCTAATACATACAAGCATGACACGTTTCGCAATTCCTTTTAAAATTAAATTTTTACAGAATGAAAAATCAAAAAACCCTAGTTTTGAAAAAACTTTAAAAAAAACTCCAAATTACTAATAAGATATACAATGCATGAATAAACTCAGATATTTTCATATTTTTTGATGAATATTAACCAAGAAAAAAAATTCTTGGAAGAAAAGTAAATGCAGAATGCACCCTGTTTTACCGTTTGAGTTCTTAATATTACCGCCATTCATTAGTCAATACACCAAAGTATACTAAAAACTATGAAAAGTGTCTTCTTTAATTAAGCCAATTAATATACTACTATGATAATTTAGACGAATCTGTTAAATAGAAAATCGGTACGTGTTATTTTATACTATCACCTCGTCAGATTCAGCACTAATTTAAAAAATGGTTAAATCGTTCGACTTAGACTGCGTCGTAGTTGAACACCAAGACTTGTTAGGTTTGGTCCTAGTCTTTCCTTGAGCGCGAAATCAAGAAGTACTGTGAGCAGATAAAGAAACGCTATAGTTATGAACACCGGTGTGAAGTTACCCATAAATCCAGCGCAAAGATTTAAATGACCTATTTGATAATAATAACTTAAATATAAATATTACAAGTATATTGGAGCCTTATCTATTATAATTTATCAATAATTGAATTACTTGTTTCTAAACTCAAATTAATAAGTGTAACTCTGAAGTCGATTTTATATATAAGTGCTAGGTTTAATTTTTATGCAAATACTTACAGGACAAACGATGTACGATAACACATTAAAAAACAAAAGTGGTACTATTTCTTTAAAAAAAGTTAATTAATCTTAACGATGCGTAATGTCCCGCAGCTCGCGACTACGAAGGTAAATTTTGAATTCGATTTAAAGTATGAGTGCATGGTTAGATTTTATTGCAAATTATATCGTCTGTCCTGTAAGTGTACGTGACGATAGACTTTTTCCTTCAGTGACATTTGTTACGTGCGAAATTTTCACAACGGAGTGCCCGTGTATCGACTTAAAAATTAGTTTCTGGTTTTGACGCCCTCTGCCGACCTTGTTGGTGACTGCGAGGCCATTTTGAAGCTGTCAACTACTTGAACCGGTCGGTGTCGAGAATCTTGAACTGATTCCTAAATTTTTAAGGCCATCCCTTGTGATGAATACATTTTGTCCACAATCTATTAAGATTCCTTCGTAATTTCTGTATTGATGTGATAGCCGGTTCCACCACGTTGTAATCACCTGTTCGCTTCAATAAGGAATAATGATGCATAAGTACAATTGATAAATACCGCTACCGAACGTATAAGCTGGTGGGAGGGCCTGCTACTTAAACAACAACGAGGTCTCGTCGAGCAATGCGTCGGAGATGCTAATTTTTGGACAATAATCGATTGCGTTATCAACCACCTGTTCGTAATTACAACCTACAGCATTCGATACAACGGGTTCTTATATCGTATTTAATGAATTATCAATACTGATTTTGTAGTTTCCTTTTTCGTGAGTTATTGTGTGACACGAATTGCTATCAATAATTAATTATTCTAGGTTGCCAGTGGGAAAACGTTTTCTTCACGCCAGCAAGCATTGGATTGGGTAAGTCAATTTGATTATATTTTATTCGCTGTTATAAAAGTCACTCACGGAACTTTGATTACTGTCGGTGTCTATAAGTACGTTTATTGTGTATATACCACTAAAGTAATTTCAAATGTCATTTGTAGTGTATCGCATGCTGAGAGTAGACAATATCTATTACGAAATTTACTTCGCTATCTCGACGTAATTTAAGTATATGCTTTGTGTGTTGTTGATATGTCTGGCATTTATGAATCGAGAAATTAGACAATACTCCGGTTAATCTTGTACGTTGTAATTCAAGGTTTCTACACTGATTAATCCTACTTGTTAATTTGTCTAATGTTTATGAATTGAGGAATTCAACATACTTTTGTCAATTTGCTACGCTGCTACATTAAAGTTTTTATATTTGTTAATTATACTTATTAATATTTCGAACATTGATGAGTGGAGAAATTACATATATATTCTTGTTAATCTTCTACGTTAATACATTAAAGTTGTTATACTTGTTCATCTTTCTTTTATGGCAACATACCTTTCTCTTTTAATTGTCGTTACCTATTAACAAATTTTGGCTACTCGAACATCAGAGTAACAAGGATTACGAACCTCAAATTTAGTTACAAGTTTGGACCGTCTGTCGTGATCGAGGCAGAAGTGTTAATTTGGATTTGATCTGGCGCCCTTAAGTATAATTCCCTTAAACCTCCCCTATCTCCGACTGTGTGAGTTGGCCGTGCAAGGTTCGTAAGACCTAAAGCTTGTAACACATTTATCACTCTGAAGATGCAAGCTGCAATGTCTGGTGAAACCTCAGTTTGTTTGGGTTCACGAACGACAATACGGCAAAGGCCAAGTTCTATTTCTTGTTTTGGATCTCAAGGAGAGACTAGGACCAAGCCTAAAAAGTCTGGGTGTTTAACTACGACATGGTCTAAACCGAGTCGCTTATAATCTTAAACAAAATAACCGCCAAAGCTTAATATTGTATAGTGAAAGTTTTCTACATGTATAATAAAATAGATTATGTTGGTTATTAATACTTTTCCAACTATCTAGAAAATATCGAAATCCATCTATCCTCTATGATAACTCATCTAATTGGTGTCTGTAAAGTTAGCAAGGCATTCTATACATAAAAAAAATAGTAAGAGTTCTAGTAGCACTTTTCATAGTTTTCCAGTTCGTGATACAAATTAAAAAAAGTTCCGCATTTCTTACCTTAAAAAACGAAATTGTAAAAATGTGCTAACTTCGCAAATCTAGCACCACATCCTCCTCTCTAAAGTACTAAAACGCGTTGAATATTACTATTTTTGACATGAGTTCTGAATAGTTGTGGTCAGGTTAAGTATATATGTGTAATTTTAGATCGCTATTTTAACAATTAACAGTTTTTAACCTATTTCTAATATACACGCTCAGCACATTTTTAAAAATGTGCCATGCTGATAATTCTTCGCAGTTTTAATAGTAATTTTACACAGTTCTATAAGAGTTTGAATAATTTAATCAATGGAAAGGTGTCATTTATAGCGCGAAGAAATGTTACGTGCTATTGGCATGTTGCAAGCTGGACCACTGGTTGCAGCCAAATTTCAAGTTACACAAAGCGTCATAAATCGCTTATAGCGTCGCTATAGGGCTACTAGTGAGGTGCGTAATCAACATTATAGTAACGGTCGGATTACAACGGCAGTACAAATCCGTTACGTCCTTACTTAATGCCCGACGTAATCTAATCTGCACTGCTTGTCTTCTACAAAATCAGTTCCACCAAACTTACGGCGTAGTGGTCAGCGACGAAACTATTCGCAATAGGTTACGTGAAGTACACTTTAGATCCAGACGAACTCTTCGAGCTCCACCTCTATTCGCGAAGGACGTCTTTTATGAGCACAGAAACACCAGAATTGGACAAATTAACAATGGTCATACTCATACGTACTGTTCTCTGATGAGTCCAGGTTTAGTAGGTAGAGATCATTCCACGACTAAAGAACCGTGAGGTGCGCATCGGATAAATTCGGAATTTGACGATTAACCATGCGAAATAAATTCTAACTAAAAACATATGCTGTAAACAATGTGTCAACTTAATCTAATGGTTAATCTTTAATTTTGTAAGGTGCACACTGAAAAGTACAAATGTTTTCAAGTTAGATAATGTATTGACATTCGAAACAAAATTGGTTTCTGCGCAGCGGTTCTTTAGTCTTAAAATGAACTCTACTCCGATTCAAGAAGAACTCGAGTTTGGAAGCAGCCAAGATGCTTAAATTGTTTGAATGCATTCTAAAAAGTCAATTCTTTCAGAGGTCGTACAATCATGGTATGGGTTGGCATAAATATTGGCGGAAGAACCGATTCGTTTTGCTTGTGATATGACAAGTTTATGTGTAACAGATCTTACCTGTCGTGCCATATGCAGGAGCAGTGGGTGAACATTTTATTTTCATGCAAGATAATGCGCGTCCGCATGTTGCTCGAATTGTAACAAACTTATTAGAACAGCAACAAATTTAAGTATTACAGTGGTCAGTTCAAAGTACGGGCACGAATTCTTTATAACATCTTTGAGATAAGTTGCCAAGAAAGATTACAAATGCAAACGAATACATTAATAATCCCCGAGACCTTTTAGAGTTCTTCAAAGATAATGAAGAACAATAACACAAGAAGAGATTGACGATTTAATTTTAACAATACATAACCATATTAGGACAAAAATAAACAATTTTAGAGTTTATTCTCATTATTAGAAGTTGCTGTTGATGATATAATATCCCTTTAAACAGCTTTAAGGTTGTATGGTTGTTAACAAAATTCATAATTGCAAACTTTTTTACTTTAATTTTATAATGATTTAGTTGAGTTACACTGTATCTGGTCATTAAAGTTACTTAACAATGGAAAATGATCGTTTTACTTTTAAATATAATATATAAAATGTCCTTGTACAATTTTAAGCAGTGTTTGTTTCTAAAGCATAGAACTCTTATAGAACTGTGTAAAATCACCATTAAACTCTGCAGAACTCTTGTAAAAAATAGTAATATACAATATATAAAAGTTTTAGTACTTTAGATAGAGGGGTGTCGTGATAGATTTGTCAAGTTAGCACAACATTTTTACAATTTCATTTTTTTAAGGTAAGAAATGCGGAACTTTTTTTAATTTTTATCAGGAACTGTAGAACTATTAAAATTGCTATTGGAACTTTTTTTTTTAATTTATAGAATATAGTGCTAACTACACAGACTCAGTTGTCTTAATAAACTTTAATTCAATACTCTGCACCATTATTTCTTCGTACTATTTAATTTTGTATTATTTTTAGATCTGCGTTTTATATCAGTTAACTTTTATATGTCCGTTACCACAAGATGTTTATTAATGCCAAAATTATGTCGAAACAAATTGAAATCAAAATGCTAGAGAAATTTCACGATATAAACATTTAATTTATCAAAGACGGATTATATTTTAGCAGACTCGTACAAATTAATTTAAAAACGGTTCTAACTTTCAAGAGCTTTCTCGAAGTTGTTATCCATCTTCTAGAACGTTTATCGAAAGATATGGAACATTCGAGAAGGATTTCCAAAATGTGTATAAATACGGAACAAACAAATCGTAGGTCAGTTATTCCCGTAATATGAAAACGTCAGTGTTAAGAAGATTAGTCAAGTTTAAATAAATAAGTAATTAGCGCGTGTGTGGAGATAAATATACGGAGTATAATCTTGTACGTGACTTTAGTGTAAACAAGTGTGTGAAGCTATCCGCGGACTTTATCTTATCTTCGTGTAAGTGTTTTTAATAAATACCCTTAGATTAAATTAATTCGGTTAGTTATAAACGTGTATACATTTTTTACTATAAGTAAAAATAAATTAGTTGTAATAATATAATTCGTTACATTATGTATTTTAAATTTGTGAATATGATTATACTTCACTATAACATTATGGATTACTTGGACACTTTTAAAGCAGTAATTAGTAAAACACTTTTAGTAGTAATCGTTTATAAATTGACAAAAGAAAATTGCTTTTTAAGAACTGGTAATTTAGAAATGGTATCATCATTACATCCCTTAAAACAATTTTTCATGAAAACTCAGTAAATAACCCCTTACCTTGGAATGGCCATTAAATACTGCAGTAAGCGCTTGTAATCTTCAGGTTTTGCACGTTCTCTACGAGGACTGGCTGGAAATGATAACAAAGGACCTCCACGACGATCACGACCCCCTGTAAGCACCACCAGCCTTTCCTGCAAAAGCGGCATTAATTCTAAAGCCCTTTGCCCGTCCATGCTTCCGGCTCCTGTAAATAATTTTCGAAATAAAATTACTAAAATCGTTTAAACCTTAATTTTAAAGTTTCAAAGCAGCTGTGGTAGTATGGGACAGTAACGCAATTATTGAGACGAGAGAAAATGATTATCATGCAAATTAATTTCACTTCCAATTATGACTCTACCCTAAGATAATCGTAATTCGTACACTTTTCTAACAGTCGTTAAAATAACGCTTCTTTCATATTCCAAAAATTAAACAAATGAATTTCATGTCGATTTTATAAAATTCAATGAAAATCATTAGCAAGAAAATGACTGATGTTTTTTTTACTATGTGCCAACTTTTATAAACATTTCTTTAGTTACACTTCATCTTAATAAACAATTAATTTTTTAAAAAAGCACAGTAAACTTGTATTTAAAAATGGCATTGTCTTAACTTTCTAACAAAGACTTTGTTAATTGATAAGTAATTGTAGATTATTTATTATTTACAGTTTAACGAACTTACATACATAAAAGCTATGATTCCATAGTATAAAACATTAATCAATGTTTTATTAACAATGTTGATAACATTTTATAATTAATATCATAATAATAGAATGATGAAACGAATGCTTCATTTTATCGAATGTAGCTGATATTGCATCAACGCCAAAATTGAAACACATCTTATAACGATCTTATTGAGAAGGATCTGTGGCAATACTAGGTATCAGATATAAAAACGGCAACTTCTAAATTCATCAAATGTTATTACGAAATGTTATTACGGATTTCTTTCGCAAAACTCAAAGACGTAACTTATAAAAAATATATAGCAGAACAATCGTCACGAATGATGTAAAAATGTCCTTCCACGATGTGAATGGAAGCTAGACCACTAAAATTGTCAGATTTATACTAACAAAACGCAAAACGTGGTTTAAGACTGGCAATGAAGAAGAGAAAACCGATATGATTTCAAATAAAAGATAAAATTGACAAAGCAACAAGAAACTTTAATCAACTATTTTAACTGAATGAAGAGCCAGTGTGGCTAGAAGAATGCTATAAAACTAAAACCTTAGTAGGAAGAGACAATAACAACCTTGAAGAGACTGAGTGACTAAAAAATGTGTAGAAACGGTGAAATAAACTGATATATTACGATCTAAACTGAAAAAAGTATAAACACTAAAATATATCACAAAGAGAAGAACCACAAAGTAACAACTTAAAATGAATATCTAGATGCTAAATGCTAAAAAATAGGCATTAGAAATGCATACAATCAGTCAAAGTCCTGAACAAAAAAAGCCCAAAGAGTCTCCAAATATCCCAAATGAAGAATAAAGCCACAAGCAACACGATTAAAAAGAAAGAATACAAATAGTAGACAGTAAAAAAGTAGGTAATAGGTCTATAGTAAGTCATGTTTTCTTGCAACTTGCAAACGAATTAGATAAATTAGATGCGGTAATAATAGCCGCACCAAATAGAAGATAAAATTGTAAGATATACATACACTAACGTCAGTTATCGTCAAATAACATAATAGTTGATAACAATGAAAATGCTTCCGTTTTCTTGAGAGGCAAATAACAATCGTACCTAAACATGACGTACCATCATAAAAACTAGAAAAAACATATAAAAAACTAGACAGTGAAGCCTTTATAGAGAAAGAAAATAAAAAAATCACTAAAAAGCCTCAGATAAACTACATTTGATTAAATGTAACCTAAGAAAATACGGTTATAGATAATACAAGAATTAAGTATTATCACGATAGAAGCATGCACTGAACTTTTAAAATAACTGGAAGAAACCATAAGAAATGTAAAGAACAAAAATACTGATGAAATAATAATGCATTCGAAAGAAAAAAAAACAATGTCAAAAGTATAGACAAGAAATTATATATACAAAAACGAAACACTACAGAATGTCTTATTGTGAAAAGTAAACAGTCTATAAATAGAACAACAAAAAAATAGAAAGATTTAAATAAAGTAACAACGGCGTCTACACAATTGTTACTTAAGCCACAAACGACTCTACCATGTCTCTTTCAAAATAAAAAACAAATCAAGATCTAGTCAGATACGAAAACCTGTTCTCGATAGAAAAGGAAGAAAAAGTATTGACGGCTGTGTCAAAAACAGACCTTATAGAAAGTAAGAAAAGAAACTTCAAACAAACATTTTGTATTTAAGAAAGGCATACCAATCTATAAAACAAAAAATCTGATTGTCAGTGTATCATTTGACATTAAAAACGCATTGAACACAATGACAGAAAGCAAAAAAAGTACTGTAACTAAAGTAAAAGCATTTCATGGAATTGCCAAAATACTAAACTGGATGAATAAAAATGACCTACAAGTCGTCCCAGAAACACAGAGATTCTATAATTATCAAGAAACAGAAAGCTATAAGATGGTTGCAAAATATAAAAGACAAAATACATCCAAAAGAACGTCGAGAAGGCAAGACAACGTTACGTCAGCACTCCTAAGGTCAATGCATAACAAAAACTAATAGTACAAAAAAAGTCCAGTTAACTAAACATATTGCCAATTTAATTTTAAAATTTGAAAATTAAAAGTGTGACTAGTTGCAACGTTTCGAACTTTTAATGTTTAAAGGTCATTTTCAGACTCAAACAAAACACGCGCGCTTTAATTGACAATATATAAATTGAAAATTAGAATTTGACGGTTACATTTACTCAATTAATGACTGCAAGTGACATTTTGACTAATAGATTAATAATAATAATAGAAATAATTAAAATTTCAAAATGGTATATATGTATATCCAAAATGATAAAGAAACGTCACAAAGCATCTTGTCCTATTGATCAACATTGACTTTACCTTATTTCCCTTGAATATTTGATAATAATTCGACAACTGACATCTCCTAAAGTGATTGGTGACGCTATGTGTCTCAATTATATTCTAAACTATAGGTATATGTATCAAAGCAGACAATGTATGGTAATCAAATGTTTGTGTAAAGGTAATATAAGTTTAAACAAAATAAAAAAATTGCGTTTAACAAAAAGAAAAAACAACATCAATTACATTTGCATTACATTGAAACATAGCATATTACCATAACATCGTCTTCGAGAAGACCTAGTGGAGCAGTGCCAACTGTGAGGGCGTTGCTTGTAGCCTTTAAAAGTGCCGTCTCTTCCTCGACTTGCATTAGCCATAAATTAGCACCATTCCTCAACTCTCTGAATTATATAACATATTCGTACTTAATCTTTACATAACAATAATTTATTTGTAGTTTTAATAAAACCCCATTTTAATACACCTTATTTAAAAAAAATAAGTTTCAGTTAACGAATCTAAATAATTTAAAATTATTACATACAAACGTTGTGAACATAATTTTCAAAGTTAAGTAATTTTCTACAAGCAACCAATTAATAAAATAAACTGGTCATCAATGAACGTTAATAAGTGCCAATAAAAAAATAAATTAACAAAAAAATTCTACATCATAAAATTTATGAAAAAAACCTTTATCGGCTTTTAATGCAATTTTTTTCACATAAACCAAATGTGTATATGTAAAAACATTTCAGAATTTGATTTAAAACATATTTTGTTTAAAATGACATAAATGTTAGTATATAAGACTTCCTGTGCAGATTTGCTTTACGCTAGAACAAGTTTTATAAATCGTTATGTACTTCGTTTACGGTTAAGGAATCTATATTAAAATTTCATCACGTTCAAGAAAACTTGACTCGTTACATTTTACTCTCTGGCAAAACAGTTACATTGAATTTTTACAAAAAAAGGCAATTTACTTCGTACGTGTTTACGGCGTTTTTAAACTCTTATTATACGGAAAAATATTTAAAATATGTTTACCGAGAAATAAAAAAGCACGAAAATGTAAGTAGTACTTGTGAATATTTTAAATCACCGAAATTCAATATCTGCTAAAGTCATTCGTTTTTCTTCTTGCACGCTCTAGTTCCAGAGTTGTATGGAGAACCTAACGAAATGACTCTAAAATATAAAAGATCAATTTAATAATAAAGCGAAGCTTTAAAATCAAATCGTGTATGAGTCAGTGCCACAAAAAAGTGGTTTTAAACTATTTTTAATATTACAGACAAGTTTTTATCCTAATTTTACTCCGTTAGCAGAACCTTGTGTTTACACATCAGACGACAATAAAACGTTTACTGGTTTGAGAGATCTTTTGTGACGCAAAATATTTTCTTTGTGATTATAAGAATTACCAATCGCAATGTGACTATGAATAACATCATTATTACACTTGTCACAACCATAAACCATCTACACACCCGACAGTGTAATAACGTAAACAACATAAAATGTGGTAACATAAATCGAAATTTCAAATTTTATCAATTATGTTAAACAACGAAACTCCTAGAAACCACAGTAACAACTTATGCATCGACAAACAGATCGCTAGACAAGAGACTAACATTATTGGAAACTATGTAGGAATATCTACTGCAAAGCCTGTCACGAATCTATTAGAATGTTTAATGACTTCTATAATCTGATTACATTACATAAACAAGAAAGGAAATTTGACAAATACTGATATATAACCATAGTAATGTCCAGTTACGGTTACTCAGAAATATAGAATTACTGCCAAGACTAAAACCATAGAGTAGATAGGTGTCAGGCTCTATTATCTAACAACGAACCTGTCGAGTCACACGTGTGTATGTGTGTGTGTAACAACATGCAAGCAACGAATAGGATGATGTAACGGAAGATAGTAAAACTCTACACGTGGTACTTAAAATTCTATAATTAAGCAAACAACTCCTAATTAAATTATACGTCTAAGTAACGAACACATATCGAAATTACAATCGTATAAGGAAGTCAGTTTAGTTGAGGCAGTCAAACCAAAAAAAACGCTATACAGTAGTTTTGTTATTTTCAACGCTCAACTTTTCTGAATCAAACGTTAACTACATTTGAACTGATCTGATCCTTAACGAACTTTATCGTTTTCAGAAAAACAACTGTATTGCATATTTTTTATGAACAGTATAAACAATCAATTTAAGGTTATATTAAGCTACACTCAAATTAATCCGAAAATTTCTTGGTGCTCGAAGGACAAGGAGAAGGTAGCACAGATGAGTTGTGGTGTAGTTATATTAAATTCAAAAAAGCACTTCATGCCGGATCTGATCATAGTAGCTTAGATCTTGTCGGTCAGTTCAAACAGTTGAAAAAAATCACTATTGTCAGAACAACTAAACAGCTATATATAACAAAATCGATTTGTTTAAATCGAGTTTAAAGAAAATGAATTCTATAGTAAAGATAATCAAAGTGTTATCAACATATCTTAACTAGACTTTAGTGACTGCAAAACAACTTCTCGAATATAAAATGTTCATGCGAATGTTAAGCATAAAAAAACCAGAACCCAATCAGAAGTAAGTGGACGATAAGCACTTATCAAATAGAGATACCAAGTTCTTGTTATATTATGTTAAAGCAAAACCTGTAAAATAATTTTTTAAAAAAATTTACTATGAAGTAAAATGATATGTTAAGCCTAGTTTTCATTTGTCGACTTAGCGGTCAAGTACACTGCTTTTTAGCGGAACTACTCTACTTGATCGGATTTGGTCAAGTGGCCGTTCACACGTAAATTAAAAATAATTTGGTAGAGTGGTAGAGTACAGTTCAAAATTTATATCACAACAATGAACATCAGCCCTCTTCGACGTGCTGTGAAAAAGCGTTTAATAAAAATTACTGACATTTTACTAAGAGAAGCGACTTTTGCTAATGGTTCTATTGCTCTCTGTGCCGTTTGTAATCCTAAAAATATCTAATTGGTGGCTTCTGTTATTTATTGACTTTTGATCGGGTTGTCATTAAGTTCTAACCTAACCTATATTTCAAAATATGACTACTTTATTTAAAAAAGTGAAATTTTTTATTTAAATAATGGCAATTCAGATTTGTCGCTTCAACTTGTATGGGTTTTGTTAAGTTTTAATTAGGTTTTCATTTTCAGGCTAAAGAGTACCTAAGTGTGGTAGATAGAGAATAGAAAGACCGAACAAATAAAACACAATAAATTAGAGAAAAAAATTCTCTACGTAGTCTCCTTTTAGCTCGATACACTTTTTCCAGCGATGTTCGATAGCTTCGTTACCTTGTTTACATTAGAAATCATCGAGTCACTCAAAATAGCTATTAACCGCAGACTCCATCTCTACATTGTTGGCAGAAGTTGTTGAAAGTGACCGCCGACTGATACGGTTTGAGTTAACCGTCGAAGCCCCCCCATCAAAAACCTATCCCTAAGATAATCCTCGTTTATAGACGCATAGATCCCGTTTCGCTTAAATATGGCAATTGCAAGTTCTATTCCTGTTTATCTTCCACATAATGCTTTGTATCACGATCTCAGATCTGCAGACGCCGTCATTGGTGTTGCTTAAACCGCATTCGCATAAACTCTAGAGCCGGTGTACCGTGGTGAAGTCCTAAGTTAGACAGGTTAAAGCGTTTACCAGAACACCACCAAAAAACCGTAGTAGACTTAAAACCTCAATGGTTTGCCTCTCACAAGGCTGCGCTTCACGGGTGCAAACTGGCAGTGAATACGGAAAACTCCTGGCTAAGATTCGTTAAAAAAAGTTTGGCGACGGGTCCATGGCGGTTAGTTTACAGGTTGTCCTCTCGTAAGTTCCTGTCGATCCAACCGTGTTTCAATCTCCGAGACGGCGGCAGATACACTATTTCAGAATACGAGACAATCAAAGCTATTGTTTGCTCCCTGTTTTCTGACGAAGATCCGTCGGCTTATAGTCCTTTGCATGCTCCAATAAGATCCCAACAGTACTGAGTGGTCGCTAGCCACAATATAGCCGCGGTGGCTAGTAGAATTCCTAAAAACAAGTCTCCCGGACCTGACGGAATAATTTTAATGTCTTACGTGCAATTGCACAAGATTCCCTCTCTTTTCCGATCGTTGATTTATTCATCGCATGCATTAAATGTGGTTATTTTCCTACCAGCTGGATTGCTGGTACACTCATCACCATTCGTAAACCTGGGAAGACGGATCTCGTAAATCCCAACTCGTACCGTTCGATACCTCTGTTATCAGAACTTGGAAAACTTTCTGAACGTGTTGTTCTTAAAAAGATCTATGACGACATTCCTCCACAAATTCTTTTCCATCCCAGCCAATATGGCTTGGTTCCAGGCAAAACGACGTATGACGCCTCACGCAGATTATCCAATGTACGACCGAACGTCTCCAAGTGCCGAATCGCAATTTTCATTGGCTAATCTGGAGCGTTCAACAACGTCTGGTACCCCTCAATAATAAGAGCTCTCGTCGTTAAGAAAGTACCTGCGTCATTCGTAGTTATTTATCGAATAGTTCGATAACTTATTTCATAAACGTATCCCGCTCTGTTTATGCCAAACAACTGACGAAGGACTGTTCACAAGGCTCTGTTTTTGAGCCAACTTCGTGGAATCTGGTTTTAAACGACTTGCTTAGCACAGAATTACCAGCAGACTACGACATTTTCGCATACGCCGACGACATCACTGTCACGGTGTCCGCAATTTCTAGACGAGACTTAGAGGCCAAAATCCAACAAGTGACAAGCTGGACTGGCAGCAACAAACTGACGGTTTCAGCGAACAAGACTAAGTATATGATTAAAAACAGATTTTTCACTGCGCCTTAACAATATTCCCGTCCGTATAGTTTTGAAATTCAAGTACCTCGGACTTTTGCTTGACGACAGATTGAGTTTTCTACAACATTGCACATTCGTGGTTGACAAGTATAAGCGCGTCTTGCAGTTGTTCTACAAATACACACGTTTGAAATGGAACCTACACAAAAAATCTCTTGCGAATATCTTTAACAGTGCCGTTATACCAATGCTCACCTATGGCGTAGCCAGACATTTGTTACCACAGATTTCGACATTTCCAGGGTCAGCGAATAAATATTTCGCCTTTAGCTAAAGCGAGGGACTTAAGCGAAGTCGAATAATTAAGGCTGACAGTAACTGTAATTTTGTTAATATAGCGTTGTTGATTTTGTGTAAAGAGTTGTTCATTTACTACGAAGCTTTAAACCCTTACCTCCGCGAAGTTAAAGGTGGGCAACGACGTACAGGCTATAAGTCCAACCTTTTTCTGGCAATAAGCTCCTGCGTATGGCTAAAAGGTTAGCAGGCAACAGTTTATTCTCCATCCGGCGCCCCACGAGCGTCGCGCTCTACCTCTCCCATTCCTTCAACCTCCACCAGAGGAGCTGATGATGTTCAAACAGTCTTGCAATCTGTATCAGCCAAACTATCCACAACTGTCATTGCTGCGGCTCCTGCCCAACTATCCTATGCTCAAGCAGCACGTTCTAAAATTGTTGAGAAAGTCAAAGCACCTTCAGGTAAATCAGTCGTTCCTGTTTCCAGATCGACTGTCGTCGTAGTTCCAAAACCCGATTCTCCGCTTAAGACCGCTGATGAGACAAAGACGACACTTATGAAAGCTTTAGATCCTCAAAAATACGGCCTTAAACTTGACCGTGTTACCAAGATGAGCAAAACCTTGATACGACTGACTAAATACCTGTGGCGATCCTAGATAATTCCGGCCTTGTGGTTAAGCCCCAAGGCTAATCGTTACCATGTTTATCTCTCCTGGACGTTCCTGCTAATCTGTCCCCTAAGCAGTTGAAAGCCAATTGCCACTGGATCATTGAGGTCCATTCCAAAGGTCGGCGATACCTTTTGGCATCGCGTGGCGTGTACGTTGTGTGGAATGCGTGTTGAGACAATGACCATATCCGAGTAACTCGCTGCTTCAATTGTCAGACATACGGCCACCACTCTTTAGACTGTAAAAGTGACTTATAGTGCGGCCATTGTGCTGAAAACCACGAGACAAAGACATACTCCAACTTGAATCGAGATCCTACATGCGCTAACTACGTTCGCTTTGGACATCTAGGAGACAACGTTAAGCACAAAGCCATTTCCAACACCTGCCCAGTCTACTTGAAAAGGCTCGACGCCAAAATATCAAATACCGATTATGGACTGTGAGGACACTGAATTAACTTTAAGGTTTGCGCAAGTGAATATTCGCATTTCACGTGTTGCGACCTTCGGAGTTTAGTTTTGTTATATAACATTCAGCTCTATTCCAATTTACCATCGTTAAAATAAACGATAACGTTAACTTCTAAAAGTTACCGTCAATTTAGGCGATCAACGTTTTAAAAGTTATTCTAAGTCGAAAGTCGACGAACATTTTTAACGTGTTGACAATGTGACAACAGTGCTTTTGTCTCAGCTGTTACGAAAGATTTGTGAGTTAGAATATTTAAATAAACTGTATAATTAGTATATTTAAGAAATTTTGTTGTTGAAACTAAATATCATTTATAACATCGTAGTTTTCCAATAAACGAAATTTGCTAGTGTATGATTGTTGCTTTTATCGACGGCAACCCAACAAGCTGTGAATGTAATTAGAAAATCGGCAGTTTTCTAAACCAAATAAGGTAAATATCTAAATGTTATAACTGTCCTCGCTTTCTTTGAAACCAATTTTCCCCATTCAGATGATTGTTTTGACTGCTCGCTTGTCTCAGGCGTGTAGTAATGAACCCATATGTTATCCATGGTTATATATCTGTGCAAAAAGTCAGCTTTATACTTGTAAAACTTTTCCGAACACTTGATTGAAACTTTCTCACGACGTTGTTTTTGTTCTATTGTGAGTTATTGCGCACATATTTCTTGTATCCAAATTTTCAATCGATGTGCAATGTGCAGCATTTTTTGAAATGCCAAATTCGTGCACTTTTAGTCAACGGTCAACCCGAGGGGTAAACCACTGGTGAAGTTTAGTGTACACCCGTGATGAAGTACATAAAGTCTTTATATGAAGTAGGTGAAGTACTAATGAAGTACATGAATTAGCAGTGAAATACATGAAGTATAAGTGAAGTACGTGAAGTATAATAAGTGAAGTATACGAAGTATAAGTGAAGTCTATGAAGTATAAGTGAAGTACGTCTAATATATGTGAAACACATAACGTTTGTGTGAACATTTAAACGAAATACTATAAATCTTAGTACTACATTCTCAAAAAAAATCTGAGCATATTCATTTTAATGGTTAATTATAAATTTTCATAATAACGAATCACATATTTCTTGAATTTTAGATTTCATAAATTTAATATCCACCGGTCAGTGCGGTTTTTCACGAAACGAGAGGATTTTACCAAAGCTTAAAAAACAGGTTGAGTCAATCCTTACAGTTTTTTAATTTCTCTAAATGCAAGATGATCGAAATAAATACCTACTAAATCTGCAAATTTAAAACATTTTGTAAAGACGTATATCAGTTTACCTACTAAGAAATATTAATTCTTTTAACAAATAAACAAAATACCTAGCATGAGAAGTAATTGCACTTGTTATTGAGGTACAATGAGTAATTAGGTCTTGATTTTAAACAAAGTTGATAAACAAATGCCGACTCTGAGACACTTGTTATCGCTTGTTATGATTAGATAAATAAAAAATTCGGATTCATTCACATGATTCTATTTTCTTTTATGCTAGATAATTCAAACTGATTTTACTTTCGGTTACTCAAGCGTTTACCCTTTAGTTCGTAGTTAAATTATCGCATTGTGCACATGTTGACTAGTTATCATTTAATTCTTTGCCAGTTTTTGTTATCAAAATTATTATAGAGAATAATGTTACGTTATAGAATTTTCTGCACAATAAAAGTGGTTGAACATAAAATCACTGCCATCCATTGCTTAACTGTCTACATTTTCAAAATGGCGACCATTTAAAAACTTTGACCTTGATTTTCCGTAAAACTGCACGATATAATTATTCATTATGATTCTCATGAAAAAAATTTACAAGAACCATATTCAAGATTTTTCTAAAGTTTTTTTAATTTAAAAGTTATAAAAATTTAAAAACTGGTCGCGACGAATAACTTATCTGCTATCGTTTTAAACAGTCAAATTGCATTGGTTAAGAACAAAACAAATGATTACAAATAATTGTTGTTTTGTTTAGTTTGTGATAGTTTCTCTGTAATAATGGACGATTTTAGTAGAATTGAATATGCTGATATGCATTTAGTATTTAAAGAAACTGAAAATATGGTAGAAGGGCGCAGAGGATTTACAAGACAAGATTTTCCGTGAGTTGCGGTCATATGACCGATTGGAGAGTTTTTCACGAGGAACTATTACACCCGTACCATCTGCAAAAGTAGAAGAATTATTATCCGATGATTTTCCACCTAGAGTAAACTACTCCCTTTGGTTACTTAGGCTACTTTGTGTCTAGCTAGTTTTACACAGAACGATACTTTTCACTATCGACGTTCATAAGAGAAGGTATTTTTAATAAAGAATTTATTTTGATAGACCCAATATGTCTAATAAGTAGTGAACAATTCACTATTAATAAAAACTACCTCAACAACATAAACAAGGCTTAAATAAAATTATGAGGCGAGCTATGTAGATGTGTATTTAAAAAGCAATAAAAGTAACAACAATATTCTCATTTTATTTTTTTGATTGTGTTGAGGGTTGATTGTTTATTTCTTTATTTTATGACAATACTAATAACATTTTGACAATTTACGTGTATTTATTAAATTCCTTAAAACTTCATAGATGCAATATTATGAATTATTGAAGAAGTACCTGAAGTACTATGAATTATTAGTGAAGTACAGGAAGTACTATAAATTATAAGTGAAGAATATGAAGTACTATGAATTATTGGTGAAGTACATGAAGTACCATGAATTATTAGTGAAGTACACGAAGTACTATGAATTATTAGTGAAGTAGATGAAATATCACGAATTAAGATGAAGTATGAAGTATGGTGTACATGATTTCTTCCTGCGGTTAACCCCTCGGGTCAACCAATACCGTTTTGTGCATTTTCTTAACCATTTCTGGCGTGGACCACTGCGACATTCATCTTGACTGCTCGTACGGCCTAGTTTAAACTCTTTTATCAAATATTTTACTGTTGTAAACGAAGGATCTCTCCCCCAGAGTAGAATCTAGTTCCCCTTTGATATTGGTTGAACTAAGATTTTTCAAATAAGGATGACTAATTTTTTACAAATCCACTAAAAGCGTTCCCTATTGATGGCTGCCAAACAGATACTAAACCACTTAGCGTCGTCAAACTTAAGCTTTATAGGGTTGGTACATTTTACTATAGTAATTTTTTTCAAACAGCCGCCATCTATAAGTTACGTATGACACTTTTGGGACTAAACATTACATTTCAGTATTTTTTTTCCTTATTTTCAGTGTATGTATTATTGTATTAAACTAGAAGTGCATTAGGAAGTCTTATATATAAACTAGAGTAGCTCACAATATCTTTCAACATAATATAGTATGAACTTAACATAACAGCTTGCATTCGATATTTTGTAACTACAGTTGAATTCAGTTTATAAAAACCTTGAAAATGCAGTAAATTGTTCAAATTGTTTCATACAATTACACAGAAACTATGTAGAAGTATATAGAAAATTATTTTTGATATTATGATTACTGAATTGACGTTTGTAAACTCGAGCTTGAATTAATATTAGATTTTTATCTTTGTTGAAAATGTATGGATATGAAATATTTGCCTTAAATACCCGGGGATATGATTTGTTTTAAAAAATGTTTGAACAAATAAATTTGTGAAGTAGTGTTTAGCGAGCTTAAACATCTATGTCAATTACTAGTTGTTGCTTTGGTGATAAGAAGATAAGCATAATGGAAGCAATTAAATAATTTTCGATTACCACTGTAATTTATAAAACAACTGGTAAGAGGACGGCTGAAAAAAATGATCCGTCGTGTTCTACCAAAACATAAACACTCATTGAAAACAAGATGAACCAGAGTATAAAACAATTCGTGCATTTTTATTACAGGTGAAATATTTTATCCACGTTTCTTGCCGTAATATTCAAACAATAATGTAGAATTACCTAAGTATGAATCTAAACAATTTTTTTTTCAGTGAAGATGATCAAGAGAAAATATTTTATTGATAAATAGAATTTACCGTAATCTGTCATTTCCTGAAAAAAGCTCAATTTTCGAAAGTGTTGTTGAAAAACTAACCACATTTAAAAAACTGGTTCTGTGAAATCGTCGAGTTGAAAATCGTCAGTTGTCATAACAAGAAAATAGCGCCAATGACGCGGTTTGACAAAAACTACATCCACAGCTAGGAGCAGTTATGGAGAAACTCCGGTTTCATATTTACAATTTTTTTAGAAACGAAATCATATCTATAATCTTTCTTCAAATCTGACAGATAAACCAGAATTAATTCGTAGCAGTCTAAAAGCCTAGAAGACAAAGACATAAATAACATGGCCTTAAAAAAGCTCTAGGTCCTGTAACCCCGGTACTCTAAAAATTTTTTTTCTATGCTACACTGTCTAAAAGTGACAATATAGCAAAAATAATAAACGACTGTAATAACAAAAAAAAAGTGCTTAACCAAAAACACAAACAAGTTTTCATCAAATACTCTACAAAAAAAGAGCGGACAGGAAACAAAAAAACTATCACATAGAGTCAGATTTGTTGCTGACTGAAAGTAGGGTAAACTTTAAAAGGTACAAGGAAACGAAGACAAAGACAGACTCTGATAAGCCCTAGTATAATTGCTAGCAAAATAAAACTACGTAAGTCTTATTGAGATAAAAATTTGTGTGACCGAATCAGAATGGTGTATTCACTAATAAGATTCGAATAGTAAAATTGCACCGAGTCAATATTGTAACAAAACGATTTCCATTGAGTAGAAATAATTAAGGTCAATGTTGCATATAATCACTCTATAATTGACAATAATTACACTTTAGTGATGATTGTTTAACTTTTTTCGAAATATCCTTTTCCCTAATAAAAGTAAAAATAAATGTTGATTTTGCAATTAAAATTTTCTCAATTATAAGTCGCGCAAAAGCAAAGAACGCATTTTTTGTACTTAATTTTAGTATATACGCCAGTACCAACTCCTTATATAATGAAGCGTAATTTATTATTCCCATTCAAGATAATCCATAACTTAAAAGTCTTTGTCATGTTTTAAACTTGAGGAAAAAAACACTTAATTATTAAAACGTATTTATCGCTACACAAGAAATTAATCACATTATTTTTCTCCAAACATTAATGATTCAATAATTAAAATCGTAAAATACTTAAAATCAATACATCACACCTTGAAAAACGGTATTTCCTGATGTACGAAGCGAGAATGCAGCAATATAAATTCCTTCAAAATATGAATTCGATAAAGAGAAAATGATTAAGGAAACATCGATAAAGAATGTCATCAAATGTGCGATAAAAATAGATTTTCAATATAGTAAACTGTAATGTTTGTAATTTTGTAGCGTTTTACTCGATATAAACTAAATAGTACATCATTTTCTCATATCCTAACACTTGTTCTGTAAGCCCACATGATAACTTGGAATTGCTTGTACGTGTAATAAAGTGTGTAATGTAGTAGAAAACTACACATCAATCGCTACCGATTATACATATGTACTAGACATACAATAGTAATGTATGTAACCAGCGTCGAAAGTATATGAGATTTTCGACGTTTCTTGTCCTGCCCTTTATGAAAGTAAAAAAAATTGACATCATAAATATAATGTTGGTAATACATTTATAACTAACTGAATCTGTCAAGAAATTCGAATGTTTTACGTAGTATCAACTCCTAACATATTTGAATTTATACAATTTTTAAAAGGGTTTTCTTCTAATTTTAACTAAATTTCAAGTATTTTAAACCTATTTTCTAGCAAACACACCTTCTACTTAAATAATAATTGATTTTCAAAGCATAGTTTTACGTAAACTTCAATCTATCACTTTGCCGCTCTAGAGTTTTTCATCATTACCTACAGTCAGTTAAGTAAGAGCGTGACGAGTTAATTTCTTGAAAAATGTATTTAATAATAATTACAACTATATAGATACCTTTTACTCTATCTGAACAAAGATGCAATTGTACAAATAATGCGCCACCGTCGTCGATAATTGCCTGGCATCTTCAACACATGCTTTTGACCAAG
Source organism: Aquatica leii (assembly GCA_035610365.1). Lineage (NCBI taxonomy): Eukaryota > Metazoa > Arthropoda > Insecta > Coleoptera > Lampyridae > Aquatica > Aquatica leii. The sequence goes on from CM069435.1 coordinate 85,920,764, forward strand.
TGGACGACGTATTCACTCGGAAAAGACTTGCAAATGCAACGAATTTCTCGTGTTAACTGTTTTAACACATTTCTTCCACAAAGCTTTCGGCTTAATACATTCCTACACATTTTCAATCAGATTTGCATCGGGTGACTGCAATGACCAATCAAGTGTAACGATGCCAGAATGCTCCGCATTCGGTGCAAATCTTGATGCGATGTTTAGGATCGTTGTTCTCCAGAGAATCTAGGCCTCGTTTTCTTGATTATCTAACGTTCGGCAGTCGATAACAAAGATTTTTGATCGATTTTAAGCATTTTCAGAGCATTAAGGTTGTGGATAAACAGATACAAAGTTGGGAAACCTAGAACTGAGAATTAGTCCCCAAGAATCATCTTTGCTAGGTGTTTAACGGTTCGCTGTACCAACCTGTTGTTGAAGGTTGACCAAACTCGTGGAAACGATAACATATCCCCAGACAAAAGCTTTGTCCTTAAGAATGACATTGCTACAATCGCGGGCGACATTGTCCTTAACTGAACTGCGCCATTTAATATCATAAGCACGGAGCTGGGTTCGGATAGCAGAGTATGATATACATATCTACACCTTTCGGTTTCAATTTTGCTACTCTTGATAACCTAAGGTTTCGCGAACATAAATTCGCAATCTGTTTTTCGACATTACGAGTCGTATCGAGCTATGTTCCGGCATTGGCCGTTTTTGTCTTCTTATATTGCTGCACCCACTTACTAACAAATGACTTTATCTTCCTCATGTACTTAGCATCTACTGTACGAGACATTTTCGAAACTTTCGGATGGATACAGAAGAACACAGCCTCGTAATGCAACGCGTACGCGGTACTCATAATGCTTCGCGTGTTCCTCTAGCAATAATTTAATGCCAACTGAATACTTTAAGAGAAAGCATCAATGACAGAGGTTTCCTCTATCGGATCACAAAAGAATTAGAACGATACTGTAACTACACTAACCAACGGATATTGATGTTTGCAATGAAAGTAGTACATACAAATTAATATTACTTTCTTGATTTCTCGGCATTGACTAAGGTTTAACAGGTGTGTTTTCAAATTGTTTCCAATTTATGAAAAACAGAAAATTTCAGAATTACGAAGGTGTCTATAGAAAGTATTACAAAACATTAAAAAAAGAATTACCCTTACCGATTCTAAACAACGTAGATTCTGTGGACTGTCACCGTGCGCCTCCGTTAGAAAAAGAATATAGCAGACGTTGCGATAAACACGTAGTTAAATTCCGTCTTTCTTGCCAGGTGTTGTAGTAGCAATTTAAAACCCGTATCTAAAATCTTTCTACAAATTTTGTGTGACGTGACTACTGATCGCTCTGTCAAAAACTTTATTGCGAACTCTGAAAAAATAATCCTGGCAAAGACGAAATTGGAATCAAGCAAAAGACATATCAAAACCAGGTAAAGCAGTGTTATGGATTTCGATAACCGTTGAGAAACCAGAAAAAAAATACTAAAACGTTTCAGAAAAAAGTATATATAAATATGTGTAGATAATATAGAAATTGTAGATGACTTAGAGAATGTAGAATGAACGCTGATTTTAAAATACCCGTCTGTCGACAAGTATTAACGTTAGAACTGTTATTGTTAGTTGAAACAAAATCAGAATCAAAATTTGTCTAAAATCAATTTACTGAACCAGAACCTTTTGTTATATCTTGCGATTACTGTGGATTATAACCATCCCACATAACCAAAAAATAGTGTAAACGTAAAGCTCTCAATTAAGTTTTAACAAATGAATTAACATTGATTCTAAATTAAAATTAACGGTTGCACTGTCTAAGAACGCTACTGATTGTCATTTCACTTTACAGTTTGATAAATGCGATACAGCAACTAACGCCCATCTGACTCGCTTAGCGAAGACTCACACTTATATCAGTTTCGTATTACTTCGTTAAATTACTTTATGCACATTGCGTAGTATAGTGTATAATAGGAAAGGATATGTAGAAAAGACAAAAAGGTAAACCCATGAGCTTTCATAATCATTTTTTTTAACAAAACAGATAGGAATTTAACTAACTATGAGACACAGTAAGTTTGGATCTTCAGTGCAAAGGATATGAATAGAAATAAAAATACCACGTAAATGATTCTTGTAACGAGTACTTTCCAACTATTACATAAAATTACATAACTAACCTACTTGGAATCGATGTGGTGGTCTTTTACCATCTAAACATGAAATTGAAAGTTCTTTTTAAAATCAAAATTAATCCCGAGATAAAACATTTTCGAATTCTGTAGACTGTTTTGTAAAATAGCTTAGCAATAACATCCAAAGGAAATTGGTTATCGAGTGTGATTTTTTGTATTGTTCGCAACTATTAGACGTGTATTTAGCCTACTTAAAGGCTGTTCAATACAAAAAAAATTAAACGTTCAATAATATCTATCCAATATAAATAAAATTATAAAATATTAGCGTGCACACAATTTAACACACCAAGAAGCTCACCTACGGCTTGATGATCACTGCGCAGGATGGATAACACAAAGTCTCAATATCTGATCCAGAATTAAATTTTACTAATATATTTGAAGCTTCTACTTCAAAAAAAACTTCTTCGAAACTGACCATCACAATCTTGGAAAAAAAGACTAATCTATCGATTACAATAACGTAAAAACTTCGCAATTATTCAAGATTTATCGTTATACGAATAATAATGGGTGACGACGTTCAGTAAAAAGTAAATTAACAGCGCGACGTTGGTGTTTAAATTTTATTATAGATAATTATACAAAATTGGAATAACACACACACACTGTATGATTATGATTCTAAAAATTGTAACTACACATAAATTTATAAAAACAATATTTACAACTGTATTTATTTTTATTGAATTTAAAAATTTCGTAAACCATTTCTAGAACGGTACTCGCCAAATAAATTATATTTTCCAGATTTCTCGGAAAATTTCAAAACAAAGACACATTAAGAAAACAGAAAAGAGAATGATATCTTAATAAAGAAACAGAAAATATGTAGTAGTGTGAAAAAAGTTATATATATATAATAATTTAATAATCTTTTAAGTAACGACCGTGCACGTTCAACATCTCAGTAAAGCAAACACCAGAACCAGCACCACCAGGTTTAATTAAGATACTGTCTACGTAGTAATTATTCATATTTCTGATATCACTGCGATATACTTATGCAATTGCTTCAGCTTATAGGATTGTGGTTATACCTCTCTAGTACTAGATTAAAATGTTTCAACCACAAGTAACCCTCTATTTTCTTGTCAAATTTTGCTGTCGAACGTATGCAACCATTCGTATTCAACAACCAGTTATTTACATCAATGTCATACGTTCAGTTTCAGTTTAAAAACAAATAATTTCTTTATTGTGTACATTTATTTTCTATTACAGTGTGTTGCTGAACTCCAGGAGTTCCCGGAATCGTTCAGAGGGTACGTGGAAAATTAAAATTTATTGAAGGTCCCCTGAACAACATCAGAGATAAAGCTCAAGATTTAATATGAAATTAAAAAAATTGTGACACATTTTTATTAGTAAGGAAGTTAGAATAAATAACCATGAATAAATTGTTAGGAATTTAAGTAATAACATGCATCGCTTCGAGTCCGGCCTATATGTAAAGGTTTATACAGAAACGCCATAAAGCCGATACCTGCACCAACTAGTCTATAATATGCACTATAAAAGAGTGGTGCATCTAATCAACAATTTAGTTTTGTGTTGTGCGTGATGTAAAGTACAACAAATTTTCCTAGTCTTGAACAAAAGGAAGTAAATTTATTTGTATTGCTACGCAGATAGCGTACTTTCGTTACGCAAGTATATTTGAATAAAGTTGATATCTCTTTTTAATTTAAATTTATTTAAGCAAAGTTATACTCTTGTTTAACTTGATTAAAAAAATAATATATCACAGTTATCAGTACTGTAATCCCTTAACATTAAGGATTTCTTTTTTTATTAAAAACTTAAGAAGGAATTGAACGCCGATGTGTTTCTAAAGGATATAATATTAATGGTTCTTTAAAAGGAATTAGACATATTGGGTTTTATAATTTATTATGCACCCTAAAAGTTATAGCGTACTATTTTATATTTTTGTTTATTTTGTTTATTTCCGCGAATAATCGAATCCGCGAATGTTTGGAATTACCGTATATTGTTTTTTTTAATTAATTTTTCTTGAAAAATTAATTGGTACACAATATGTGACATTTACATGAAATTTTACCCTTACATCTCAAATAATTAATTCAAGAGAGCGTTACACTGCAGCATTCCATAAAAAAAAACATAATTAACAGTGGTTTGTTGCTATATCTTTTTGATCTCCTTTTTTTTTCAGATAACAGTATGAGTGAGCCGAAGAAAAAATGCAGACAATACAGTGTTAAATATATGAAATATATGGCGTTATTCCGTCAACAAGAAACAGTACTTTACCTACGCGTCTTCTGTGTAATAAAACGATGTCAAACGATTCAATGAAACCATCTAAGCTTAAGGAATATTTAATGAAAATCCATAGTGACAAAAAAGATGAGGATTTAACGTTTTTTCAAAGAATCAAAGTAAAATATTTGAAAACACCGACAAGAACTGAGAAATTATTTGCTCAGCTTTGTTTGAAAATGATGATGACTATAATCGTTTACTACTTAACACAAAGTACGTTGGTTATCTAGTGCATGTTAAGATCGCTTCTATTCGCTCTTTGATTCAGTGTTGCAATTTCTAGAAAATAAAGACAACACGGAGAGAAAAGTTTACTGTAATAAAGCAAAAACAGCTATATTTCATGCAAATAGGCTGTTGGTTTTGAGTCATGCCGATGTACTCTTAAATAAAGCTTTCATTTTATTACAACAAATATTTTGAAAAAGAATTGTATAGATTTTATAATATATCAATTTAAGAAAACATTGTTTTCTTTTATCATTCAAAAGTTGCTTAATGTGATCGTAGAGAAGAACCATAGTTATGACAAGTACTGCTTTTTCTTATCTCTGTTGATTGTTGTGTTTTATCATAAATAGGTTTAATAGTAATAACACTTCGTATTAATTTAAGCACGCAGTGTCATAATGTTTGCTTTTGTGCAGCTTCAGGGTATGAATGATTTCAGTAAATATACACATAGTTTAAACGTATTTATTTGCTAAATTCAAAATAAATGTGCTATATTTTTATCATCACTACAGTTTATGGTTTAATCTACATTAAAATTTATAATTATTGGTAGATAATATTACCGATCCAAATGATACTGTCCTTGACACCAAAATGTACACGCATCAGCATTAATAGTATGTAACACTTAGAATATTAGTCGAATCTACACCATCCGAGTTAAATAATCTTCTTGTAACTTTTGGAAAGTTATGTTTTCCTGTCAAAGGGTTCTCCAACTACTAAACTTAACAATCAACCCAAATTCACCTTCCTTCAATATGTCCAAATTATTTTCTGTTAGGCACACAAGGGATGTAACATCAATTTCTTGTTCTAAAAGAAAAGCAAATGCACGATAATTTCATTTCATTGCAAAAAACTAAGTCATACATTCCAAAAAATGTGCAAGCTTTGCGACATAATTCTAACATATAACGGCAGTGAACAATATTCAAAATCAGAGTCAATACTTACTTGTAAGTTTTGATAGTTTCAATAATTCACTAATTGATGTAGTGAGTTATAGATTATATGCTGCAAGCAACTTGTTATAAAATGATGGATCCATGTCGTATAGTTCCAAACAAAAAACTGTCGGAGTCACGGTACACGTATATTATCTTTGCCACAGCTTTAGCAAAAAGTTTAGCACATATTGCAAACCTTAACGTAAATTAAATTGCTGATACCTTATTTTATACCAGCGTGGAACAAATAGTGATAACATAAATGCTTACTTGAAATTCCTACTTGTGGTTTCTTAGTAATTTATTACGTACTTTAATCGCTGATATGATTTCTTATAATAATTAGTTGAATTTGATCAATTTGTAGTCTTAATTTTAACAAAAATTTTTTACTTGTATCATTATAATTATGAATGATTTAATAAAAACATGTTTGGATTGCAATAAGAAATTTAATTTAAGTTTTAGAACATGTAGGTTTAATTTTATTTGAATGTGAATCAATTTTAGAAAAAAAGCAAATGCTTTAAATATGAAATTGTAATGATTAAATTCAGCATAATATTTCTCTCCGTGAACGATTTGCGGCACAATTTAATTATCTCAAAAAATGACATCGCTTATATGACTGATTTATTTGCCATAATTAACGAGACTAATTTGAAACTACAAAGTGACACATTAAATTGAATCAAAGCTAAAAGTGTAATATCTGCGATTGTTGCAAAACTTTTGCTGTACAAACAAAACTTGGGAAGAGGAGAATGTTTTTAGTTTCCAATTCTTTCAAAATTGCAAAATAAAGATAAAGATTTGTTTGCTTATTGTCAACACTTAACGGCGCTGCATTCGGACCTTAACCAAAGATTTGAAAACATTCTTCACTTAGATATTCCCGACTGGGTGTTAAAGCCGGTTAAACCCTTTTGTAAGTAGTCAAACTCAGAGTACAAACACAGAATACATATTAATACAGAAGCAACTTATTGAATTATCCACAAATGAGTAGCTAAAACCAATGTTTAAACAAGGATACGACACCTTCTGGTTACAAAAACTGATCCCAGTTTTATATCCAGCATTAAGGGTTATTATAAAGAAGCTGCTGATTGTGTTTCCGTCTTCCTATTTGGTAGAACGTGGATTCAGTGCCGTTATGAGCCTCATCACAAAAAATAAAGAAATCGACTAGAAATTAGTACTCGTGGGGATTCGCGGTTGCTATTTACAAACATTGATCTGAACATAAATACACTTATAACATCCCATCAGGTTAATCCAAGTTATTAAAACATTTTTTTTTGTATTTTAAAACAAAAGTTATAATTTCAATAAATACAAAATGTTTCATTTATATTTTATTTTTACGTTACCATTTACCATTCAAGACATCAAAGTGAAATTTTTCTATTAGTATACATTTATGTAGTTTTTTCACTCAGGAGTCCGTGAGCAAGTTTTGACTATGATAAGAAGTCCGTAGGCCAAAAGAGTTGGGGAACCACTGGTTTAGTATATTCTTCGTAATTTACTTGTTAATTGCTTAAGTGTTATTGCATTTATAAATATTGTTAACCTCATACTTTACAGACGTCGATAATTATATTCTTATTATAATCTGCACGTTGAAGATAAACTGATTTGTAAGTACTTATTCCTTTACCCACGCCACTCTCCAATATCAGAGCTGTCACTGCCTTTACTTTATTTTGGTTTGACAGTAATTGAAGCACTCCAGCCAAGTGCCAGGCTACAGAGTATATATATATATTACTAATCAACGACAACGTCGTAACAAAGTACATATATTAGAATTCTTTCTTATCAATTTTATTACAAACTCTCCTAATCCCGCTACTACTACAATTAATTCACCACAAGTCACTTAGTAATCAAAATACAAACTATTTGTTAGGTATCTTTTAAAACAATACTTACATTACAAGTTTATCGATCAAGTAAAACGTAATCGCCTTTTTCATTTTCCACTCTTTTAACTAAATCCGTTTTTCTACCTCATTTACATTAAATATTCCAGTGACTTGCACACCAATTCATTCGAATAAAGACGCCGATTTTTGATAACCTTAATGTTTTTCCAAACGTGGTAATTTAATCATAAACTTCTTTTTAATTATCAATCAGAAAAGCACTGCTACGTTTAAAAAAACCTTTTTTGTTACAGAAAAATACAAAAGCGTTAAGCGTTAATTAAATATTTTTCGACGTATGCGTACACAACCAATTCGAGGCTAGTAAAGAATGTATACTGTCAATAATTCGAAGAACCAAAATATTCCTTGCTTAGTTTACCTAGTTACGGTACGACAAATGTTTACTTAAATTATTTGGTTTAATTAAAATTTAGTGAATAATACATTTAATTACGTTTAGTATTATTTTATTGTTGCGCATTGAGACGTTTCAAAAGATGTACATATAGACAAACGAACTAAATGATCTCATCTACGAGTTATAAATATAGAATCAGTTGTTTTCAGAAAATGATCGATAATTATTCGCTGTAAGTACACTCACGTATAAAAGCTATTAACGAAATTGTAAAGTATCACAATATAAACAATTGTCTCAATTTTTATAATTGTTTGAAAAATAATTAGTGTGATCTTAAATGTAAACAAATAATATCTCTCGGATTAACTACCTAAAGCTCTTAGTTATTAACCCGGATCAATATTTGCCAACAAATGACTTCAAGCGTCGCAAAACGCAACTTATTTCAGTATAAACCGCGTAATCGTCTAATCGTTTGACATTTTAGCGTCGCTTAAAAAAGTGAAAATCGGTTTTGTTGAACGTTGATTAAAAATCGGATAACGTAAATGAGCATTTCGACACCAACAGGTTTCTACATTATTTGAGAGCTTCGCCGAAAAAGTTTAAAAATATATTCAAACTCTAAATGGCAAGAGTAATTAACAGTCGGACACATTGACGTAAATTAAAATTACAAAAAAAAAACTCATTAATTGTTTATATCCACATAAGAATCGATCCAATTTAAAAAAAAAAACAAATGTATAATAAATCCAATTCATTCTCTTTTTGATATCGGTCCGTTTCACTTTATAGACGATTCTCGTAATATAAGACTTAACTTGCGTGATGGATTCCAAATTACAAGTTTTCTCAAGGAACCAATAAGTTCGAGTGTTGTATAGTATATACATATACTTCCAACTAGTTAATTTTGATTACCCAGAAAATATTTTCTATTTTTCTAAAGGTTTTAAAAGTAAAATTAAACTCTATCAAATTTGTGTGTTTACACTGAATAAATAACGATAACGAGAGTGTAATTATTGCGTTGCTCCTTGCTGTAATCAGACCATAGTCATGTACGCCGCAATAAATATTAATCTTCAGTCTTTTTTTTACCTGTGATTCAAAACAATGTGAGGATGCCAATCAAATAATTAATTTATTTAATACAGTTGAAGAACAACCGCTTACGAAACTAATGCAATATTAAAACTGATACATTTCAAACAAAAAAAAATGTATACTAAGATGAGAACGTCTTCCCAAAGTCAACAAGGTTCCCTTTCGACCTATCGTCACTACTATCCAATTTCAAACATTCTTAGCGAATTTACAGGTAAAACCTCTTCTCACACCATCAACTCTCAGCGCTTTTTTCAACGTTTAGAAACTATAAAACTTAAACCCCAAGATCTTCTTATGAGTTTTGATGTCACTTCACTTTTTACCAAAGCTCCTATTAAATACTCGCTTATTATCATCGAACAGATTCCGTCTCAATATAGCAATTTGATAACAAGTTTTACGAACAGGTTTCTGATGCTGCTATAGGTTCTCCTCTATCACCTGTTGTAGCTAACATTTTTTATGGAATCTTTTGAAACAATTGCTTTGAAATCATCAATATTAAATATAAAGTTTGGTTTAGGTATGCTGACGACACGTTTATTGTTTGATCTCATGATCATCTCGAATTGTCCTCCACAGCAACATTCTGTTATTGAATCTTTGATCTTACTAGAACCTTGGTAAACAAAGGTTATATGAAGCGAGATATTCAAACAGTTATTAATCGTCATTTACACCCACGTGTTCGATTACCTAAAGACATTTCTACTTCCGAATCCAATCCGAAATTTTTACCCTACATTCACAAGGTTACAGATCAAATAAGGAAACTTCTTGGTAAGAATGGTATTAAACCCATATTCAACTCGTCAGGCAATATCTCGCAGATTCTTCCTTCTCCCAAGCAAAAATTTCCTACACTTTCATTTCAAGGTGTTTACCAAATTCCTTATTCATGTGGTTTAGTCTACATTGGTGAAACCGGTCGTTTCGTCATTAAATGCATTTCAGAAGATCATCGTTGTATAAAAAAATGACGTATTTCTTCTTCAATAGAAAAATCCGAGAAAGCATAGTAATCATGAAACATCCCAATAACTTTAATCGTGATCATGGTTTCGAATTATCCCAGTTTTAGTTCCCGGTCATTACTCCTTTATCAAAAACACACATCTTTTCGACTGTTACCCAATCAGAGTCGAGCTTAACTAGCTATGACCATACTTTTTCTTTACATACGGAGACTACTTCTTAAGTCACTTTTGCGGAGTTTAGAATCTGGCTTTGTTCACAAATTGATTACCGAACTCTGTAGTAGTTCTTAGTTAGATTGTCGTTTGCTTTTTCAAGTTTATCGTTTGGCTTGGTTTACAAGTTGATTACTAAACTTTTGAGATGTTCTTAGTTAAATTTCGGATGCTTGTTTGAGTTATTCAATTTCTATCACGCCCTGATGAAGTCTTACGAAAGTAGGCAAAATGTTGGCAACTTCGGTTACAACAATGACACGCTCCAAACCCGAAAGACGTCTTCATCTTAATGTAGATTCTGGCTGCGGAAGCCTTCACTATTACAAAAAATTGTAAATTATGGCCAGAATAAACTTCAATTATTGTTCGAAAAATTATGTATATGCACGTGAGATAAACATATACGTTATCGTACTTGTTTGTTTACATAACTCGCTATCAGACACTTGTAATAATATCCTGCACTTGTAGTATAAAGAGATTTTCTTTTCTTAGAAATGCTGTTTTTTCACTTTTTACTCGACTTTTTATTTGCGTTTATAACTATAGCATATACCGGGTTAGGTAAATGTATGGAAACACCTTCATCTTTTGAACCAAGCATGTTGCGGAAATAATTAAATTTGGGTTTCAAATGGGGTTATTTAAAAAATTTGAATAGGTAATTTTGACTCTGATTTGATTATTAGTTGTTGCATAACAAAAAATTACTTTTTTTTAATGGGAACCTATTGTTTTTATCCCAAAATATGATTTATCGATGTAATTTGTTTATAAAATCATTAAAATATTAAATTGAAACATTCGCGTGGTTTTTGTAAATTTTAAGAACGTTCTCGTACTTTTTATCCAGGTCTAGAACGTTGACGACAGAGTGTAGAGGCTTCTAGAATGTTTGCAGAAACGTATAAATACGGTACAAACAAATCGTAGGTCAGTTATTTCCCGTAATTCGAAGACGGCAGTGTTAAGAAGATTATTCAAATCTAAATAAATATTTAACGCGTGTGAGATAAATAACCTGGTACGTGACTTTAACGTAAACAATAAGTGTTTAACAAGTGTGTGACTTTATCTTATCTTCGTGTAAGTAATAGTGCGATATAAATTATACTGTAAGTGTTTTTATTAAATACTAGCTGTACCCTGCCGCGCTTCGCAGTGGCCCATTGTGATTGAATGGTTGACATTTAATGTAATTATATTTATATACATTAAAAGTAAGGTTAATCCAAAATAAATAATATAATTACTAAATAATATAATTACGTCCACGTGTTAGATGTAATAAAAAAGATATAACCACTCACTTCTGTTAGAAATTCACTTGAATTATAATAAGTCCTTTTATTTTGCCTGTCAGTTAATAATATTTTTACTGTCCATCTTTGATATAAAATATAACCTCTACTTACGATTTGGTGAAAGGCGCAGTTCGATCACAACACTATCACACCAAAAATTCTTGATTTAAGTGAATATTTAATTCAGATTGTATTATAATCAGAATCAGATGCAAATTTTTTTGTAAATAAACAATGTAATTGTGAACAAAATTGTTTCTCATGTGACTGCGTCATTATTATTGCGGTTGTCCGCGAGTGTTTTCATCGCTTATGGCAGATGGCGCGGTCACTGGTACACAGCTGATCGTTAAAAAAACTATTTTCTCGCGATCGCAGATATGTGACTGATGCAAAAAATAGATAAAAACAATCCTTGATGCGGATTTTATATCATGTTAAAATTTCAACTCAATCGGTGCAGAACTTTTTGAGTTTTTGAAGCGTACACAAACCAACATAACATTTTTATATATATATAGATTATTAGACTTACTTAGTTCGGTTAGTTTAAACGTGTACATATTTTTAGTATAAATAAATTAGTAGTAATAATAAACGGAACAATATGTATTCGGAAGAGATTTGAACGCTTATGCCTAATTAGTTATTTATTATGTAAGTACGTCCTACCGTTATCAACAAGACACACATCTTACTTTTATTTCTATTTGTGCGTTACTATAATAGATAACCAATAACACATGCGCGTTGAAAAACTCGCATATTGTGCACTATTTTAATCAGGTTTTTAATTAAATCTCTTCTGAATACATCTAATATTTTCTTGGATTCATAGACAAATTACATCGGTGGATCATATTTTGGGATAAGACAATAGGTTTCCATTTAAAAAACGAAAGTTTTTTTCTGTTATGCAATAACTAACAATCAGATCACGACCAAAATTACCTCGTCAAATTCCTTAAATAACCCCTTTTTTAAACGGACATTTCATTATTTCTGTAACACGCTTGGTTCAAAATATATGAAGATGCTTTGCCTTAATCCGGTATATTGTTTATAATAAGTTTCTCAAACAGAATTCAAATACTACACATAAAATTAAACAATATGTCGAATTCAAAAACTAAACGTAAGCTGTGGTGACTATGAATACGCACAGAAACTTTAGTTGGAGAAACCGCACGAATACATTGTGACAAATGTTATCAAACTTTAGTTATCCTTGGTAGTTTAATGAAATGTATTTTCATTTGTCTAACTACTTGTCTGGTTGATTAGAGTTACAACAATAATTTACCTAACGCACTGATTTTATCGCGCTAAATAAAATTTACTTGCAGTGAAATTTGTACTTGGGTATCTAGCGCATCACTAAACAAGATGTATATTAACTAATACCGACTAATACATATCAATAACCTCTACAACTAAAATAATAAATAGAATAAAACGTTTTCATATATATATAGGGTCGTCAATTATTGCATATTTAGGATGAATTTCAGACGTAGATAATATTTGGTAAAGAGTATCAAGGGTCTATTATAAATAGCTTGCACCGTTATGTTACGAGAACTAGGTTAGATGTACTATTCTAGTAAAAACCAACATTCAATGACACCAAAAATCCACACATGTCCATGGTACACAAAAGCGACTTTTCAATCCGCAGACAAAGAGACCTTTGCTACTATTTGAGCACATAATTCGTATGTCCTCACAAAAGAGAACTTCTGTCCTCCACAAGTGACTGATAAAGATCTACCCGACCTTCACCTGTAAAGCTAATATCAGATATGAGTGATAAAACAGCATTCATTGAAGGTGACACAAAAAAACAACCCGCAGCTCTCCGTATTTTGATACCACCCTGATATTGCATTTGAATTTGAAAAAAAAACGCATTTATATCTGAAACATGAAATGCGTTTGAATTAAACAATTTTTTAACATGTAACAGTTATAGAACATACTTTATTTTCAATATAGTTTATAATTTAATAATTTACCCAATCAGACAAATAACCCAAGTGCCTTCAGAAGAAAACAAAAAAAAAGTTAATTTTTATAAAAAAAATTACATCATGAAAACCTAAAATCGATTTTTTTTCAAAAATACGGAACTGTAATAGCACAGATTTTTTATAAGTTGTAGGTGATACCCAATAGCACATATTTTTTATATTATTATTTATTGTTAATTGTCTAGCCATTCGGCTCTACAATGGGTTACGTTACCCTTACATCTTCTCTTATCATACTAATATAATTTATACAGAAATTTGTAAACTAAAAAAAAACAAAAACAAAAAAAACGTTATCCATTGAAATCTTCCCATCACCATCTTATTATTCTAAATCGATAGTCCTAACCCTCCCCTCTTATCCTTCTTTCCTTTACTGCTTTCATCCAATCCAATCCCTCCCCAAGCAAAGCCTTCCTCCCCCTCCTTTCTTCCCTTAGCTCGCTACAGCTTCTCCTCCCCATCAGATACTTAGGAACCCCACTGGACACTATATTCTCATACCTTAAGTTGTACTTTCCTTCCCTCTCTTGCACCTGCGAATCTTTATCTCTTCTTACTATCTCCTCAGTATTTAACCTCCCTTCCTCTCTCCTTCTTTCCACCTCTTCTATTGCGAAACCTCCTCGTTGGTAGTAAAGTTTCCTTTTTTCCTGCCCATATATGTTTTTGCTGTGTTTTACCGTCCTCCAGCAACATTGCAAAATTTTACATTCTCTCCTTTCCTTCATTTTCTCTTCATAACCCATCGCCCTTTTTCCTGCTTCTATTCTAATCTTCTCTAACTTCCCCTCCTACTCTATTATGTAACCCGGCGTCTCCCTGTCTAAACCCAGTATCCATTTCCAATATTTTATTTGTACCCTTTCCAATAGGTTCCACTCTTTCCAACCCCATACCTCCACTCCGTACATCATCACACTTTTAATCAATTTTTCAAACAGCCATCTTCTCTTCTCGATCTCCTTCCCAAATACTCTTTCCCCTAAACTCCATACCTGCTCTAATACCCTGTTACCCTTCTTTGCTAACTCCCTTATATGCGCATCATCTTTATTATCATACCTTAGCCTATATCCCAAATACGTCACTTCATTCACTGCCTCTATCTTTTGTTCTCCCCAACTTAATTCCTCCTTTTTCTTCCCTCCTCTCCCTTTTTGAAAAACTACCATCTTAGACTTTTCCACATTTAAACCCAAATCTTTCCTTTCCAGATACCTCTTTATCGTATTTATCATACCTTTCATCTCCAACTCATTTTTTGCCACCATGACCATATCGTCTGCATATGCCAATATCCACACTTTAATCCCTCCCTCTATAACAATCCCACCACACTGACCACCCTTCAACACTTCTATGTCACCTATATAAAGTGCAAATAAAATAGGGCTAAGAGGACACACCTGCCTTAGCCCCTTTCTCGTCCAAAACACTTCACTAACACTATCCCCTATTTTTACTCTATTCTTAGTCTCTTTATATATCCCTTCCAGTTTCCTCACTAGTTGATCCTCTATTCCCTTTTTCCTTAACACCCTCCATAGCTTTTCCCTATTCACATTATCAAACGTAGCTTCTATGTCCATAAAGAAAGCGTATACCTTACCCCTTTTCTTATCTAGCTCT
The DNA here is from genome assembly GCA_035610365.1 of Aquatica leii. Taxonomy (NCBI): domain Eukaryota; kingdom Metazoa; phylum Arthropoda; class Insecta; order Coleoptera; family Lampyridae; genus Aquatica; species Aquatica leii. The sequence continues at coordinate 85,936,012 of CM069435.1, forward strand.
CCATTCACTAACTGTTTCAATATATAGACATTGTCTATTGCCCTTCTTCTCACTCTAAATCCCATCTGCCAATCTGGTAATAGTCTTTTTTCTTCCACTTCCTTTTCCAACCTCCTTTGTATAATCATGGCATACAATTTATAACTTACATTAGTAACACTAATCCCTCTATAATTAGAATTAGAATTAAAATTTCTTTCCAACTCCCTGGCAATTCCTCTCCTTTCCATATTGTATTAAAAATTTTTCTTACATTTCCTCTTGCTCTCTCCCCTACATATTTCCAATGTTCTCCGCCCGTTCCTGCCGTCTTTCTTAATTTTAGTCTATTTATTGCCTCCTCCATTTCATCTTTCGTTATCTCCCTCTCCTCCTGTATTGTATTTACCTCTTGCAATATCACCTGCCCTGGTTCTTCTCTTGTTCCCTCCAAACGCTCCATACAATAACCCAACATATTATATTATATTATATATTTTAATAATATATACTGAAACGTTCGAGAAATTATTTGCAAATGCAAGAGCCTTCTAGAAGCTATCCATCTTCTAGAAGATATACCGAAAAATAGCGAACGCTCGAGAAGGATTTCCGTATGTGTATATATACCGACGAGACAGATCGTAGGTCAGTTATTGCTGGAATGCGAATACATCAGTGTTAAGAAGATTATTAAAGTGGAAATAAATCGTTAGCACGCGTGTGTCTAGATAAATTGACCGAGAATAATCGTGTACGTGATTTTTAGTGTAAACAATTGTGTGAGCTATCCGCGGACCTTATCTTATCTTCTTGTAAGTGATATAAATTATAGTGTAAGTGTTTTTTTATTAAATAGTAATAGATATAATTAGTTCCGTTAATTTAGAAGTGTACATATTTCTAGAATAAGTAAACGTATTTTTAGTCGTTTTAAATAAATTAGTTTTAATTAAATAAATTCGCAACAATACTAATAATAATATATTTTTTATATGATGTAGGTGATACTCTGCTGTAATAAACCTATATACCCATATAAAGCTAAGTGCCGTCAGAACGTGACGATTAAAAAAAATATTAATTTTTATGAAAAAATTTACATCATGAAAATTTAAGATCGATTTTCTATTAAAAATACGGACGGTAATAGCACAGATTTTTTATACAATATAGGTGATACCCTGCTCTAATAAACCTATGTAGTCATACAACCCTAAGTGCCGCCAGAGACAATTAAAAAAAAATATTAATTTTTACAAAATAATTTACATCATGAATACTTAAAATCGACTTTTTTTCAAAAATACGGAACTCTAATAGCACAGATTTTTTATATGATGTAGGTGATACACTGTTCTAATAAACCTATATAGTCATACAACCCTAAGTGCTGTCAGAGGGTGACCATTAAAAAGAAAATTAATTGTTATTAAAAAATTTACATCACAGCCGTGGTAAGATTATTTGCTCTAGCAGTTTTCTAAAAAGGCCTAGTAGACAGAATGGTCTATATCCAGTAACGCTATTGGCCTTGACCTTTGGAAATAAAATCACTTTTGATCTTTCACCTTTCCAGAAATGAGCCCTGCTTGATGTATTGATTCATTATATTCAGTACTGTTTTAGGAGATGTTTCTGCTACCGGCTTAAGAATTTTTAGCGAAATATTGTCTAGGCCAAAGACTGAGTTGGTTTTCATTCTATTAACGGCAATCTCAAGCTCCTCTATGCTGAACGGGGAAACAGCTGTCTCATCTACTATTCTATCCCATATGTTAAGTTTGCATTGGAGGAACAGTTTGCATTGGAGGAACAGTTTGCCATTTGTTGTGTAATTATGTTCTGCTTTGTTACTGGTCTGTATGCGCCTACCTACGTTTTTAAGAACTATTATGTTGACTTGACCCCATGGGTCCCTCTTCAACTTTATTGCATATCTCTTTCTATTTTTTTCTTTGGATCTCAGAATTTCTAATTTCAAATCTTTCCTGCATGCCTGCAGATTTACCTTGTGTGATTCCTTCTCTTCACGGTTTGACCTCGTATAAAGTCTTCTTGCTTTTATACATTTTTGCCTTAGTTGTTTTATGCGGTCATTCCACCAGTATACTTCTTTTCCCTTATCTGTAATGAGTGATATTAACTGATCTGCAGAGTCAACTTTAGTTGTCGTCAGCGCTTTTTCCAAATTCTCTTTGAAGATTTTTTTATTTATATTCGTTGTATTCCATCCTTCGTTTCCAATCTGCTCCCAGTTTTTTATCTTGTTTGAATTAAATAATCTGCACGCATGAGTCTGTGATCATGCCTCAGTATTCGTTGCTTCAAATCATTGAATTCTGATTCTACACTGGTGCTGAAGTTGACCTTTCTGAACCGTAACCGAATATTGTTGACATCACTTCCGAAAGCAACTGAAAACATGGATGCATGTTTGCAACTTTCGGACAATATAACCCATTAACAGTACTCGTTTCTTCTTCAAAAACTATTTAATTTTCATCATGAATTTCAACATTTTTACTCATTTGAGTTTTCTTCAAAATCTTGTTCGTGTTTATTTGATATAAGATGCTCTTTAGTTACGTCGACACCTCTAAATGGCAATGTAAAAAACTTTCGATCAGCATATGAGTTCTCAGAACTCAGACTACTAGATGTCTTCTATTCTTTCTAAATTTGTTTGATTTCGCAAAAGAGCTATCCCATTAACGGATAATAGTTTAATTCGAGGACATTTACGCCAAAGTTTTAATTTTGTGAAGTGGCAAATATCTAAGCGTATCAAACAAGATAGCATTTGGAACTGCTGGTTTTGAATCAAATTGAAGAATAGGGATAGACTATATTGTTTTACAAATGCCCTTAAAACACGGTCAAAATCTGTGATTACCTCTTTCAGAAGAGAAGAGGTGTTTTAAACTGATGAGATCATTTGAAACACAGATCCAGTTCTCTCTTCAATCTTTGTAACGTCTAGATATAAATAAATGAGTAAACTTAATTCTCCGTTTGGTAACGGTATACACATCAGTGATCCTGTTGCATCGATGTATAGAACTTCATGGTATTTTTGATACACAGCTATTTCGTCATCAGTACAATTATAGACATAAAAAGGATCTAAAGCAATATTACTTATAGGCACCTGAGTTTGTGGACTGTATTTTAATAGATGCAAGCTTTGATATAGATTATGTTGAATTATTTTAGAGGTTTCGTCTATGTAGGAACTAGAGAAATAATTAAGTAAAAACGTCGTTACTCTGAACTGAACTGATAATCTCAATAGCATTCGAGGTATTTTCTCAGAAATTAAAGCTTATTTTGGATCGTTTGTTGTTTTTTTGCCCGATACCTTCTAAGTAGATGCGCGCTATTTCGCAAAGGCAAGAGTAAGTGCAAAACAAAAACTCATTTCGAGATTAGGAAAATAATCTAGAAAATGTTTAACTAAGAGCTTCGAGAAGCTTGACTTTTCTTCTTCAAAGTTATTTTTTTAACTTTTATCCACAAGGATTTCTCGTTTACTTAGACATTGTGTTTTATGTTTTCACGAAGTCGTAGATTTATTATTTATAGTGAATGAGATAAACAAACTTTAGCAATAATGCAAAGAATATACAAAAGATGTATCACTAATTTTGAGTCTACTCATAAATTATTTTGATTAACGAGCAGTGAGGAGAGGAAAATTTCGTACGAATGATATTGACGTCAGTAAAGTTAGCGCCACCTCTTTTGATAAACTAAAATATGTCCATTGCGCTGAGTATGTGCTGCTTTGTGAAACTAAAACAATTTCTTTCCTTTACAGTTTTTACGAAGAGATTCAACTTTTGTTTACTTTTCTATAAAATCAAAAATAACTATTGTGTTGAATTGTGCTCATTATGTGTTACTTTGTGCTGTGAAAATAATTCGTTTTTCTATTTATTTGCAGATTTAGCTTCCTCCCTCCTTTGTCGATAAAGTGAAAAGCGACTATTGTGCTGAGTTGTGCTCAGTATGTGCTATTTTGTGCCACAGACACAAATTCTATTTTTTCACCATTTGCAGATTTCATGACAACAAAATCATTATTACGATGGAGAGATAACGTGGTCTTTTTGTTTTATACAAAATGAAAAATGACATCTTGCTGTTTATTGTACTACACTGAAAACAAAAATCGTGTATACATTAAGATTACATGTCCATTATAGTAAAAAATGCATAAATGTAAAATAATCTAAGTAAAAATATTGTAATGTGTAATGCGTTTTTGTCTCGTTTTTTTTACAAGCATCTTTATAATAACTACAATAAAATTTTGCATCCAGTAAATAATATTATTATGAAAATAATGAATAATTTTGTTACCAATGATTTTCATAGTAAAATTACACATTTTTTTCAGTGTACTTTGTGTCGTACAAATATTTGTTTTTTCTGCTTATTCGCAGATTTTAGAGAGAACCGTTTCTACAATAATACACAGCCCCGCTTGTTTGACGAAATAGAAAATTACTAGACAACACGTGGTACTTGCGGTACATGTATATTTCTTCCATTTACAAATTTCATCATCACAAAATTTACTACTTTTCATCTTAAAATAAGAAAAATAATCATATGCTGCTAGAAAATGACTATCTGGTTTTGACAAACCGTTATCTTTCAGAACCTCTAGAGTCCATTAGGTTTACTCACAAATCTCAGAAATTCTTCAGCAGAACAATTTAAATTCTGGCATATAGTTTTTGCACGTTAGAGGAAAAACCTTTGACTTTTGGAGTATGCGAAAAAGACAACTTCGAAATGCACGTTTGCCGAAACTTTCGCTGCAAACGTTCAAGTACAAAAACCCAAATTGGCGTATGTACCAAAAAGTAAAACTTTATTAAAAAAATACAAAACTAAAATTCCTTTTAAAAAGACTTTTATTGTCAGTTGTTCTAGAGCGGATGACTTGAAAGATGCGGATCGATTAAAAGTGAAACCTCACCTTAATGTCTTCAAATGTTTTGCTAGAAATTTGAAAAATAAGTAATCTGTGTTCTAGGCGAATTAGTTTGTCGTTTTGTTTCAAAAATTTTCAACAACAACTACAATGATCCGAATTCTTTATAGTTGTTGTAAGCAAAGCTGCATGGTTCTTTTTACCACATCAACGCACTGCATAAAACCATCGAATTTACTATGGAAAAAGAGCAAAATAAAAATCTACCTTTTCTAGACGTAAAGGTGGAAAAAAAACAAGAAAAGCTAAATTTGCAGTATACAAAAAAATATGTACATGCCACATCTCACTATCACCCGATACAGAAAATTACTCATATAAACACACTACTATATAGAGCGAAAACCATCAGCTACCGACACCTAGCTAGTAAAAAGATGCACCTTAAAAAACAAAGATAAACTGTTACACAGATATCAACAGAAAGAAGGTTACGAAGGAACGGACGATTTTGCAAACACAACCACCAAGATGAATAACTTGTTTATCTTACATAGCTAAAGTAGTTTAGAACAGCGTTTCCCAAACTGTGGTACGCGTACATGACACCGTACTTGGTGGTAGGCGAAAGTATGAAACAGTTTTTTTCCCTAATAATTCTATAAATATTAAAATATTTTAAAATTGAGAGAAAAAATAATTAATTGTAAGGCTCAAAGTAGTATAATAAACAGCAAGATGTCATTTAACGTTTTGTATAAAACAAAAAGACAACGCTATTGCTAGCAGATACTGTGCATAACTCGGCACAAAAATCATTTTTCTTTTTATCAAAAAATTCGGGGCTCTGTATTACCGCAAAAACGGTTTTGTTTTCATAAAATCCGCAAATAAAAATATATAACAATTAGTTTCACAGCACAAAGTAGCACATACTGAGCACAATTCAGTACACTAGTTATTTTTGATTTCATCAAAAAGTCTCCGTAAAAACTGCGAGGAAGAAAAAAAATTGTTTTTGCGGCACGTATTGAGCACAATTCAACACAATGATCATTTTTTAGTTTATTAAAAAAGGCAAGGCTAACTTTACTGACGTCTATTACGTTTCGTATTTGTTACTTGGTTTTATTTTTTTATTAACTAGTTGTGTTTTTACTATTTCATTTTGACTTTGCTAATTTAATCAACTCTGTATCTCTTATATAGAACATACGTAGATTTTAGCCAATCTCTGTAATATGATTTTTTACTATCAGAAATCAAATAAAAACACTCAAGACATTTTTTAGTTTCTATAGAACGATATCAATAAAATCATAGTTGCTTGATAATTAATAATGCGACGTTATCATAAACCGAAAAATAACGCAACAGCTCTAAAAACATTACGGCAGCAGCTGACCGCAGCTGACAGTAAAAACTAAATGGAAAAAGTATTAAAAAAGATAAATTAGAAGGAAAACTCGAAGCAATTGCTCAATTCGATTTGTCCTAGTTAACTAAAAAATCAGAAACACTGTTCTCAATAAAAATAAAACAAATCGACCAAGAAAAAGAAAAAATTTAATTTTCAACATTTATTACGCACTCTACTTACAACTTCAATCTAATGAATTACATTTCGAATTCCAAAACACGTAATTGCTGTAGAGAAAAACCTACTTTTAAAAATCGATACACTATATGTTACAACTTTTCTTTTATTATTGTAACGCCCTTAGTTAAGTATTAATCAAGTATATGAAGAAAATGAAATAAATTACGTTTACAGTTCTGCTTAAAAGTGATTTTTATTTGAAATGGTAGGATTGGTTATCTTGATGAACTATAAACATGAAATTTATGTTGCAAACTACGATCTCATTCAAAATTGCAAAAATTAATTTCGAAGTATAGTGTTCTATATATAATTTAATTCGAAAAACTATGACAAAGAACATATATTTAAAACAAAACATTTTGTACGTAATAAATAAAACAAATTGATTATCAATTTCAATAAATACGTTTAGTAGCTATGAATTCTGAATTACTAATATTTAATTAATTAATTAATTAATATAATTCTAGAAAATTCAATTTTTGCGTTTTTACCGAAAATGTGTATTGAAATGGGTTATATTATTTGAGTTTAAATTACAATTATCAGTTACATATTCGATAATTAAAACATCAACAATCATATCATACATAAAGCAACAGTGAACATACGGTATCAAGCTGACTTTCGCAGTTACACACGCGTAAAGTTGGGTGACTGGCGCGTCGCGACGTTGCGCCTCGGAATCCCAACCAGAAGCGCAGTCGCAATTAGGACGGAACAGGAAGTGCCTGATGGAAATGTGTGAAGTTTCTAGAGCAAGAACAGAAAGAGCTTTTAAAATAAAAGCTCTTTGTAAATACTGCGGCCGAGAAAACTAATGCGTTAGCAAACTTATGCATTTACAAATGAGAAAAATGGTTGATGAGTTTTCATAAAAAAATCAAATGACACCTAACGAATAAAAGATTATTTTTCAAGTAGGTATATCTCGTGAACGACAAAGTAGTATCAGCTTTACTTCCTACTTTCACGAGACATCACTATCGTTACATAACTAAGCACAAAACATGCGTTCATTATAACACACATGCACACAATTGTTCAATTGCAAACATTCATGGTAAAAAAAATAAAGTGATTGTTTATGAAATCAGTGGTAATGGTCTTTTTGTTATATCCCAAAACCTTAATTATAAATTCAATGCAAACGTATCCATATTACATTACGGTAATCACAAGATAAAGAATGCAAATTATTTTTGTCGTAATACGGCCTAGGATCCTGATTGTTTCTTATCGTTTGCTTGAAATTTTACTCTTACTAGTTTTTCGTTAAAACTTTTATATTTGAATATTTTTATTCCTTAAAAAAACGGTTTTGTTACAAAAAATTATACGATGGTATAAACCCTTTGTTCAGATAATCCGTAAAGCACGGCCAGAGAGACATTTGTTTTCCCTTTCTTTTTCTATAAGAAAGTAAAGATATTATTACTGAAAATCGTTTATGCTGTTAGATACCTAGATGTTGTATTTCTGATAAAGACGCAGTTCGAATAAGATCAGCTACTGCACAGGCGTTAGGTTTTCACTCACAGAATTTAGGATTCACAGGCTTAGTTTAATTTCAAAAGCTTGGCTTGAAGTCAAATCAAGCTTTTAAAAAATCAGCCCAGCGTTTGAAACCTCAAGCTAAACTTTTAAAAAATCAAGCTAAGATTAAGATTAACCAAGCTTTAGAATTTATACTTCTTAAATTGCAGCGTTTTTTGTTTATTTAGCTCAAGTCTTGTTTTGGTTACAATCGCAGGTAAACGTAATCGAGTACACAAAGTGCATTTTGTTAAGTTAGGTCAGTGTCAATACGAAGAAATAAAGATTGGTATCTGCTGTAATTATTTTACTATCAATTTATTTTGTAGATGACGGAAAATTAAAGAGAACAATAATTAACACAATACGTAAAGACGTTTTAAAATAAAGATCTCACACCATTTACCACAATAGATACAATCAAAGTCAATCTTCACTTACTTAAATAGACAAACCCGGCTTGAAAATTAATTCCAATTACAATGCACGCCGCTTATTGGAATCACTGATGTTATCTCTCGGGTAATGTTATCACTTTATTAAAGAACGGGTCGGACGTATGTTACTACATAGAAAAAACATCGTTTATTATAATCATAATTTTTGTTTATGTTAGCAATTTTCTTCTCGGGTTTGCTACTATACTACTATACATAAACAATAATATATGAATGTATGTAAATAATGCATTTTGTATGAATTGTTTAACTAAATTTGCACAATACGCTTGTTTAGAATGAAAAAAATTATCATTGTACCCAAAAAATAGTTATTTTGCTTATTTAGGTTTATTTTTGCAGTGTTATTTATTTATTCAAGTGTTTTGAAAGCATGTGTGTTCTTAGAATAACAACTTTACTTAACCACGTCTTGTGATAACGTGGTTTTGTATTTATTTTTAGTGTCAGCAAATTACTGAGAAGAAATGTATAGTTCTTAGAACGGTGAATTAAACATTGTTTTTGGATTTTTTTTGCTTGTATTGATGTTATGATTTCACCTTCTAACTTAACAATCTGTTAATCAGATACACGCTGTATGTATTTACTGCTTTTTAACTAATAAACATTTAATTGTTTTTTCTGAACTTCGGATATTGTTATCATTCGGTTATGGTTATTTAAAAAAAAATAAATAAAGGCCACTTTTCGACGAAACCTTTATAGGAAAAATTTTATTTAACGCCACAAGAAAAATTTTCATTAAACTTGCTATAACCACAAAATGTTTATTGTATATTTCTTATTATCAAATTAATAATTAGATAATTAAGTAAATGTAACTATGACTTTGGGTTTATTTATTAGTCCCAGGTACAGTCGCGTTGTCTATTCACTTCAATTCGAACCTATTCTAGCAGTTTGATAATTATTTGTAGTGTGGTAGTGAGCTGTAACACGTGCGGGGTACGTGTTTCAAAGCCATAGACTATTTTTGCGAAAGGGGCAAGAAAAAGTTTGAAAGCTTGGAAACCAAACCTGCATTCACAAACATCAACCCAAGTTCAGCTTTTATTTTTAAAAAGCTTGACTTTCAAGCTCAAGCCAAGCTTTTATAGTTTCCAGCCAAGCTTGGCTTGGTGAATCTCTAGTTGATTATAAGCGACTGTTAGTGACATTTACCACTCTGAAGATGCAAGCTGCAATGTCTTGCGAAACGTCAGTTTGTTTGGGTTCACGAACGACAATACGGCAAAAGCCAAGTTCTACTTCTTGTTTTGGCTCTCAAGGAGAGACTAGGACCAAGTCTAAGTCCGGGTGTTTAACTACGACGCGGTCTAAGCCGAAAGTCGCTTATAATCATAAACATAACAAACGCGAAAGCTTAAGATTTTTTTAAATATCTAGTTGTATTTTTAATAGTTGAGAAAATAACAACGTATTTTGAAACCACTGCCTGTCTGCGTTTTGCTGAAGTAATTATTAGAAAACAATCTTATTTATTAGAAATGGATTTCTGACTGGTTGGTCCAAGCAAGTCAAGACAAAATAGAAAACTGCCATTTAAGATATAAATATTAGGCATAAAATAGAAAATTCTGACCAAATATCAACTTTTCTTGTCGAACAATTAAAAAACCAACAACCAAGAGATGAATATATCCAACTTTGTTTAATTTTATTAGAACGTACTCTTCCAAAATATATTCCAAGTAACTGCTGCTATTCGCCAGATGAATGCCAAAAGTCATTTATTCTCCCAAAAGATATATTTTCAGGGATCGATTGTGTTTGGATTTATAAAAAATGGTATCGTAGACATTGGATTATTTATAAACAGTATTGATATAAATTCGTAGTTCAACGTTGCCAAACCACTTTGGTTCCAACCAAGACACAAGTGGATAATTTATTAGACACAGAAGTTTTTTTGTTTCTCATCAAACTTTAAACTTTTTTGGGAGATTTATAATTTTAACATTGTTAATCACAATGAAATTTCAGTTAAGGAGACGAGCACCAAATTTTGCAGTTTCATATTATAATCACACGTTGAAAAACAAATGTTTTGATGTACATGGCTCTTCAGCACCTAATTTTACAACGTAGTTTTACTCATGTTAAAATAGCGCGTGAAGCTTACCTCCAAATCAAAACTTTCCCCACGTTGAAATTAATACAGTATTTCAATTCTTACTTGACGAAAGAACGATAGTTTTTGTTACAAAATTATTTCTGAATGTAGAAAAAAAATTTTTGACTTAAAAAATTACCTCATCTACGTCATTGCAACATATATTTGATATAAATTGAATATTATTTTTCCTCGTTTTTTGTTTTTTCTTTTCTTATAAATACTTCATTTTCAATTAAAAATTTTCTGCATTTACTTTTAAAACAATTTTAACTAATGTCTTTTTCTTGTACAAAAAGTAGCCATGTAAGAATACTGAAACGCGCTGTGTACGTATAGGGTAGTTCCAGAAAAGATAAACCCCCATCTATAACATTTCTATATTTATTTGTTAATTAGAAACCTGTCAATGGTGGGTAAAGAATAATTCACTTTATTACCTGAACGTGAAGTTTCAGTGATACATTGCACCCGTACAAATAAAAGAGTAGAGATTTGATCCGGATAAAGGGGTTAGAAATAAAGTTTTTCATATTTATTTTAGGATTTTGAGAAGTTAAAAAGATACCTGAAATAGAAGAATGAAAGTAAATAAGCAGGAAAATTATTTGGCGCACTAAAAATCACGATTCAGAAGAATAACAAGCGAAAACTTGTTGAAGACTACAACATTAAGACTATTGACGTATGATAGAAAACTGGCTATTACTAGTTACACCTATCGTTCCAACGCCATCTATATTTAGCTGCCCGAAAATGAATCTAATTTTTGTTTGATAGAAGTTTCACGCAAAACGATCGTTTTGAGAAAACTGGAAATATATTTACCGTCGATGAAGAAAACTGAAGTTTAACAACAAAAAAAGTTAGATAATAGCCGCAAAATGTTCTTAAAATGCGATAATTTAGACCCTTAGAAAGAAATTAATAAAGCTGAACCCAGTTATTAAATAAATGTTGATTTACTAAACCTCGTGGACGTGCAGTTGACCGGGATATTGCAAAAAAGAAAGCAAGATAAGAAAAAAACACAAAACAAAATACAACCCGTTTTAGCAGTCTCTCAGAATGAGACAAAGAAGCATTTTTATTGGATGACGGTGATTCTATTGAATTTTGTAATGAAAATAACCCAAAGTGGCCGAATACACTCGGAGATATATATCCATCTACCCCATATACAGTTCAAGCCACTTAACAGCATAGCATTGGAATTTAAGGTTTTTGATAACAATAACCGAATGATAATATATTCCGATATTTAAAATTTTTTTTATTGCTTAGCAAGGTACATAGAGCGTGTATCTGATTTACAGGTAGTAAATTTAGAAGATGAATTTATAGCGTCAATGCAAACAAAAAATGTCAAAATGAGATATGGAAAACATTTAAAAAAAACAAATTTTGAGTCAAATAAATCGTAACATAAGAACTTGTTGCATTAACAGCTGTTAATAAAAATAAATCAAGATTATTGTTATAGTGTTTAATTCACTGTTCTAAGGGCTATATATACATTTCTTCTCAGTAATTTGCTACTACACTAAAAATAAAAATAAGTACACATTAAATTAAGTTGTTATTCTAGAAACTGCAGAACTCGACGATAAAAGATTTGCAGATGTTTAAATGAGCTAATATTACATAAGTCAGTCAAAATACTTGGATAAATAAATACAGCTAAATACGCAAAACAAGTATTTTTAGGGAACAATAATCAAATTATTCACTCTAAACAAGCGAACTGAAAATATAGTAAAAAAATCATATAAAATAGGGTATTGTTCATGTACACAAACAAACAAACCTGAGAAGAAAATTGATAACATAAACCAAAATTGTGATGACTATATAAACGATGTTTTTCTTTGTAGTAGCATACATAATAAAGTGATAACATTAACCGACTAATAACAGTATCAGTTTATTGAATAAGCGGCATGCACTGAACTATACTTCATCTGATCCATTACAGATTTTTTTCAATTCTGCAATGGGATAAAAACCATTAAATAACAAACTTACGATGTTCATAAAAAAATATATGGATGCTTAGGACCGATTGTTAATTACGTTTAAACGAACGATGGTTTAAATGTCCCCATCGTAGTTTTAAAATAATACTATTTTTATTGTTTTCATTCTTGGATAATATTAAAAAAAAAATTACGTTATATATCCCTTTTATTGTTGGAATAAATTATACTCAAATGTATAGTTTGTTTTTTAATTGTAAACCCTAGAGTTGTTAAGAGAACGATTTAGCCTCACTTTCCCCTAATTTTGATTGCGTAAAAAGAAATATTTTAATGTCGCTCTAACAAAATAGATAGCGACGTTTTTTAATTTATTTATGAATGCTGGTATTCATGTAAACTCGCGTATGATTCGTCTATGAATGTACTAAGAACAAACTCCCTATATATAAACGTTGTGAGCTGGGGAGTGGAACCATTTGCCTTCGCCACGACCGGTGCGACTCCCAACCCTTTCGCCACTTGGTTATTTCGCCAGCGATCGGTCGTTTCGCCGAAAATAATTGGTGTATTATAATATGAAATTATAAGCATTAATTTTAGATCTAATTTAACAATACATCAGTTTAAAACTATTTATAATTAAAACAGATTGATTTCTTTGCAGAATCAATACATTCGTATAATTTAACAAAAATATATTGAGAAAATATGAAAGACGTGACAGTTTTTACAATGGTTACAGATCTACATATCCTAATTAACTTACTCAACAAACTTTTTGCATTTATTGTTTTTAAAATTTTGCACTCATTATACATATATAAGTATTCAAAACGATAATACACAGTTATATTTTTTTGAATAATCCTAACTGTTGGGTAACTCAACAAACTCAACTCAACAGCCATAAATGTAGTCTCATATTAAGTGATTAACAAATAAAATAGAATGCACTTGTATTAATTATCATATATAGAAGGCGTCTTGCATTTTCTTGCATTTATTGCAGAAACTGAATTTTTCGTTATATAGCACTGTAAGAAGATTACGTTAACGACATATTACACTGGGCAATTTAGTATTTGTTCTGAATATAAGTTCATATTACAATAGACCATCGGCGAAATGTCTCCAAAAGCAAACTGGTTTTCGGCGAAAGATCTTGGAGGCGAAAGAGCGGTGGCGAATCGTCATAGACCCGTAAGCTGATTTTAGTAACAATAAAAAATGAACAATAATTGAGAATATTAAGATCATTTTCAATGCCCCATTACTTATTGGAGAGTTAGTAGTAGTAGAATGGTAGTAGTCGCAACACCAGTAAAAGTAATTATTTAAAAAAAAAACAGTTTGTAAATGATACCAATTTTTCATATAACAAATACTAGTTTTATGTAATGTATTAAAGTTTGATCCTGCGAGAGTAAGAAGAAAAATACAAAATGATATCGTATTTGCATTGTATGATTAATGTAAACAAAAAGAGGTGACAAAACTTAAATGTTAAAGCTTTAAGCACAAGCTGAATACTTACAAATTCGGTCAGATTTGGGATACAAATTAAAGGCTCACCTGTAAAAAACAAAATACAACATTAGTTAATCTTATTTCATTAGTTTCATTATACAAGTTAATTTAAATTACAAATAATACAATAAAAAAACTTGGCCGAAAAGATTGTAATATAATCAAATTTAGCATTTCAAATTAATTGATAAAAATAAGGATAAAGAACCATCGTGAAACTCAAAGTTTACAATACATCAAAGAGTTATTTTCGGAATTAATATCGAATGGGATTAATTAGAAGCCTATATCTGCAATAGGAGTCGCACTAGGTATTTTCAAAAATTCCTGTTAAAAGTAAAATTTTCCCCGGTCTCAGATACGGAACCGGAGGAAGAATCCAAGTTTTATAGAATATTGTATTGCTAAAAAAACGTAATTGTACAAAACAAGCCACACACAATTATTGTTTAAATAAAATCGTATACCATAAATCTAAATATTAAAATAAGAACAATTTTCTTATTTGTACAACAAATGACGCTTTATACATTTTAACATTGCATTCGCTGAGTAACTTTGCGATTAAACCGACCGACAATAACGAAAACAGATTTAGACAACTTATATAATAGTTTATATTGTTTATAACTTTGATTTAGATGCTAAAATAAAAATTAAAAATCGGTATTTATTGATTTCATATTATACAGTGTACAGATTTACAATATGTTATCAAAGAACTTCAAGAAATACAAAAAAATGTTATCGCACGATTGCAAACAATGATGCAATACAAATCCTGGAAAGAGTATTTCGTTTAAATTCACTATTATTGTTTCATTATTGGTACATTTATACTTTTAAAAAAGGAAAAATATATGCATGGTCATTAACAGAACTAAAAATAACGTTTAAAGCACTATCACACGAACTAAAACTAGAGATGTACCGAATATTCGGTTAACTATTCGGCGAACGGAATATTCGGCCACTTTACCGAATATTCGGTATTCGGTTACCGAACAAAATCGTTATTCGGTACATCTCTAATAAGCACTCCACTAGTTGCGCCGGTAATACGACCCTACCGGAAGAATGTTTACAAATGTTGCATAGATTAAAATTTTCTATGAGTGACTAATTTTAATTTATTTTTTTCAATAGCAAATTAATTAAAAATATGCCTAAAATAAATGCCTTACGCCAAGGACCAAATTTTTCATAAAAAAGGTGTAATAGATTCTGAATGCTTCGTAACAAAGGAACAGATTTTCTGTAATTGTAATAGATCTATATTCGCTTTAAGTTTGACGTGGTATTTATATTTATGGGACACGACGCGTATAGAAAAAGTAACCAAACATTTAGTTTCGAATGTAATTCATTATTCGGTCAAATATTCGGCTAAGCCAAATAATCAGGGCCGAATATTCCTTATTCGGTTACCGAACAAAATCGTTATTCGGTACATCTCTAACTAAAACATAGACAATAATAACAATTAAAAATAGAAGAACAACGGCAATAAGAACGTGAAGAAAATAGTACTTAAAAAAACAATGCAACTTTCCTATCAGCGTCGAAACTATGTTATAAAGTTCTGCAATTTACTGATACCTTAAACACCTTTTCTGGTTCAAAGTAATTCTCTACATTAGATTTAAAAAACGGCTATTGTCATATTCAATTAATATAAAAAAAGTTCGACGTGATCCAATAATAAACAGAAGCAATGAAAACTATTTGAAGTTATAAATTTGTAAAGAGTTTTGTTTCAATTGATGCTTCTTCATCTGATAGAGCAGTGTCATCTTTGACTAGAGACCTTACTGCCAAAAAGTCTTGACTGAATTAAAGACGAAATTTAGTAACTGCTCCAATACTAATTAATCCAACAATCATGAAAATAATTTTTAGTAAAACTTTAGGAAAAAAAGAAGTTGGGAGTAAACCACGAGAACTCCATGATAGTACACTCGACCAAACGAAAAACGAGACACCTTGGTTACTTCGAATGAAATAGCGGTGTAAACTAGACTTGATAGCGAATGCGATCAGCAATCATTCGTGGCCGTTCGCGATGCTATAAATAATAAACAATGACAATACCAGAAGAAGAATTTATCCGCAAAAACTACAAAATCAATATATTCTTATTTTTGAATGATTTGGAACAGTAAACTGCATTTTATTATTATACAAAATATTTTCGTATAGCTCCATATTAAAACAGTGCATTATAAACTTTATTAATGCTATTTTTTGAACACATCGCAACGATTTAAAAACTAAAATTAGTAAATGAATATAAAAGTAAAATACTTCATTGTTCTTAGTTGACAATCATGTTAAATAACAATGAGAACGATCGTATTATAGTAAAACAGGATATGGGTGACAGGGAAAATACAATTTTTTTGCTTGTCACACTAGTGATGGTGCCTACCCCATCCCTAAAGAACGTTACGTGTGGAAAATCAATGACACATTAAGTTTGATTTATATATCATTACGAAGATTATACCAGTTTATTTATACGCGAAAATATTTTGTATAAAACAAAAATACAACAAATATCTTTTTTGACACAATATCATTCCACTGTTAATAAGTCTTTATAAGTATGTTAGCAATTATTTAAAATATTTATTATATGCCTTTCTTTGGCAGTTCGATTAAAAAGAGATTAAAAAAAAACTACTTAAAATGTGATTAAAACTTAGGAGTAACACTATGATATTCACAATGTTATTAAGAGGTAGTTAGATGAGTGTTATATAAAATGTGTTCAAAATAGCCTTAATAAAGTTTATAATGCACTGTTTCAATATGCAACTTTTATTTACACACGAAAATATTTCGTATAAAAATAAAATGCAGTTAACAGTTCGAAATCATTTAAACATAAGATCATATTAATTTTTAGTTTTTGCGTTCTGGCATTGTCATTGTTTATTATTTGTCTCATTTGAATTTTATGAATAGCATCGCGAACGACTATGAATGATTGCCGATCGCATACGCTAATAAGCCTATTTTACACCGCTAACTATTTCAATCGAACTGACCAAGGTGTCTCGTTTTTTGTTTAGTTGAGTGTACATTAAAAGGACTATTTTTCAAAATTCTAAAACCGTTCGATTCGATAAATTGTAGAAGAGATGTAGAAGAATACGACTTGTGTCATTTTAAGAAGTAGAGATCTTCAGAATTGGAATAAATTCAAACTCTAAAGATTTCCACTTGTATGTGTAACAAAAGCTCGGCTTCAGACCAGTTTTACATACGAAATGCATTCAGAACAAAATATATAGGTATATAGTTGCTGATTAGTATAGAAAATGTTTCAATATATGTCTATTAAAGAATTGCAAATACTTTAATTAAACGCTTATACTGTATCGATACTTTTTCTAATACGATACAGTCGAATCATAACATTAAGGTTCGACCGTTTCGGCGTGGCCGTTGCAGCCATTTCGGCGACGAAACGTTACGGCGCCAAATACTGGAGAAAGAAAGGTACCTTTTATTTGTTTGATGCATAAGTATCTTTGTTCAATAGCGTAAGAATATCTACTTTTTGTGTCCAAGTTAGGATATTGTCCCAGTGATATTGATTTGTAAAAACAAATAATTTTGAAAACCTTAAACTGTTGTTATAGAGTAAGCGTTCTATAGTATATGAATAAATATGTTTTCTTTTCTTTTTTTTTTTAATTGTTACCCTCTAAAGACACTTAATGTTGTTTGGCTATATAGATTTATTACACCAAGGTATCACCTACATCATATAAATATGATAATAAAAACTTTTTTTTTAAATTGTAATTCTCTGAAAGCACTTAAGAGTTGTTTGTGCGAATAGGTACATTATTATTTTATAAACTATATTGAAAATAAAATAGGTTAGTATGTAAATGGCTATAGAGATGGAAACGTTGTGGGCTGATTTTATACCCGCGTAATTCAAATAAGTTTTGAATAACCGCCCTTTTGGGGCTCTTTAGTAGTAAGAGAACAAACACTCTACTGTACTTCCACAAATGCATTAACGGTTCTATAGTTTTATATTAATAAATGATGTGATTAACATAAGTGAAGCTTATGAACAGGGACTCGCAGCAACCAAAAACAGCATCGTAGACCAGCTACCCCGCCCGGCTGTCGTGTCGTGACCAAGTGCCACGTGCATCAACCATGTCGATATACCATGCACAAACCTGGAGTGCTCAGGTTGGTGCGGGGGGTCCCGGCGTAACCGCCTAGACCAAGAGGAGACAACCTCAGCAAAATCCTAAATCTCAAGGGTCAGGAGCCGGACTGAGAGGATGCGTGGCTGAATAGAGGATCAGCATTTACTGGCCCCAACCTTGGAGCACCGGGCGCCACTCCGTTGTAATCAGTCGCCTTACACGTGTGCAGGGGGCACCGCACGTGTGGACATTTTATTTCCCCCACGCTCGTGGGACTTATTTGGACCAAGTAGAAATAAAAACAAAACCTTCCACCGGGGCACCTGGTACTGGTGAGCGTAAAAAACTCCGGGACAGCGCGCCGGAAATTAAGAAAGGCGATGAGAGAACCAAGAGGCTCTAAGCAACCTGTCTTTTCATCGCCCAAAGAGGGGCAACCAAGCACCTCACAGAATAAAGCTGTCTCTAGGACTGGGACGCAAAAGCGACACCGGTCTGACGACAGCACTCCCAAGGGAGGTACCTTAAAAAAGGCAAAGTCTGGGACCAAAAAGGACACCAGAACTTTCAGCGAAGCAGCAACAGGCTTCAAAATGGCTTTTGTCCATGAAGACCTGGAGTGCACGCTGTCGGAGGAGAAAACAGGGAAAATTAAAACCTGGATCCTCGATAGAATCGACACTCTGTCCATTGGGACGGTTTCGCCCCAATTCACGGAGTGTCGCCACCGAGGGGGAGCGCTGTTAATTACATGCGCAGACCAGATATCGGTGGATTGGTTGAAAACGGAGCTAGTGATAGTAGCTCCGTGGAAGGGAGCTAAGCTTCGATTCCTCGAAACGAAAGACCTCCTAAAACCAGTGCGAGCACACGTCTGGATCCCCGGGGCCCATGTGGAACCGGTAAAGATTCTGAAAAGGATCGAGATCCAGAATGCTGGTGTTGTAACCAGCAACTGGCGTGTAGTGGACAGGAACGAGGACCCCAAGGGACAAACATTGATTTTCCTGGGACAAGATGGGGGATTTGCAATCATAGTCCCTAC
Organism: Aquatica leii; assembly: GCA_035610365.1. NCBI lineage: Eukaryota > Metazoa > Arthropoda > Insecta > Coleoptera > Lampyridae > Aquatica > Aquatica leii. Next base: position 85,955,378 of record CM069435.1, read on the forward strand.
CTCACTAGAGTGACGTTTAAACTCCTCTCCAAGACAAAGGTGGGGGGAGAGGAGGCGACCAGTATGGAGTGCGAAGAGACGACAGTGGTTGAGGAGCCCTCAGAGGAACCACAGCCCACTGCGTCATCCATTGCACCCCAGTTGGTAGGTACAGGTTTAAATGGTTAAACTTGTACAAATAAACCTGCATCACAGTAGGACGGCATCTGCTGCCCTCTGTGCTTATACGAATAAACATCATATTGATGTAGCCCTGGTACAAGAACCTTGGACTTTTAAAGGGCAAATACGAGGTCTGGGATTGAGAGGAGCGCGGCTCATTGCTGAGCCAACCGAAACCAATACCAGATCGTGCATTATAGCTAGAGATAGCGTTAAATTACTGCCACTTTGGGAATTCTGTTGCAGTGACCTGGCGGCAGTGACGCTGACACGAGGATGTCCGCAGGGGGGAGTTCTCTCCCCGTTACTGTGGTGTTTGGTGGTAGACCGACTGCTGAGGCAATTAAGTGAGGCAGGCTACAACACGGTTGGCTATGCCGACAACATAGTGATTTTGGTATGTGGCAGATTTGAAGAGACCGTATCAGTTGTGATGCAGGAAGTCTTAAATCTAGTTGAACGGTGGTGTAGAGAAGAAGGCTTGTCGGTCAATCCGGCAAAAACGAACCTCATTCTCTTCTCACGAAGGAAAGGCCCGACAAAGCTAAAGAGCATAGCAATGTATGGAGCCAAGCTACAGGTAGTGAGGGAAGGCAAATACTTGGGCGTAACATTAGACCAGGGGCTAACCTTCAAACCACACCTAGAGAGAATAGCGAACAAAGCCAGAAAGTCCTTGTGGGCTTGCAGGCGAGCGTTCGGAAGCAAGTGGGGCTTATCTCCAAAGATGACCCACTGGATATACACTCGAATGATCAGACCTATCATTACGTACGCGTCACTGGTGTGGTGGCATAGGACCTTCACCCAGAGGGCCATACAGACACTCAGCAAGGTACAGCGCAGAGCTTGCCTTCGAATCACGGGGACAATGATAACCACTCCGACGGCAGCCATAGACACTCTCCTGGACCTGCCGCCAAAACACCTAGTAATTAGGGCAGGGCACTCAGAGGGGCATACCGTCTGAGATTCAACGGCGAAGAGGGATCGTCAAGGGTCGGCCATTCGACCATCTTTGACGAGACCTCTAAAGACAAAAACCTCAGTATGATAACTGAGAGAATACACAAAACAGTTTGTCCTATTAAACTGTTTAGGACAACAGTTACGACTGCGAGAACAATTCCAACAAAACAAAGCTGAATGGAATCGTGTATTACACAGATGGCTCAAAAACCACTAAGGGCACTGGCTCTGGAGTGTACGGGAGCAATGGACAGAGCTGCAGAATCTCTGTAAGCCAAGGTCAAAAAGCGACCGTGTTCCAAGCCGAGGCATATGCAATCCTAACAGCAACTAATTAAAGAGAACCTTTCTAAAAGGAGAATCTTTATAGTCACAGACAGTAAAGCAGCGATTGCAGCATTAGATTCATATGTGGTGAACTCAGGGCTAGTACTTGAATGCACACAAATGCTAAACGCACTAGGTAAGTGTAATACAGTTACACTAGTGTGGACACCTGGGCATGTGGGAATCGCTGGTAACCAGGTTGCTGACGGGCTTGCCAGGGCAGCAAGCGTGAAACCACTCATAGGCCCTTAACCGGCTTGTGGGATTACATATAACACAGCCAAACAGGAGATTCAAGCAATACTCACAAAAGAGCACTGCAGGCACTGGTCGAAAGTCCCAGGACAGGATCATTCTAAGGTCTTTCTGAAAACCCCGGACGGGGGCTTAGCAACGTCCATCTTAAAGTTAAGTAGGACGAAGACCAAACTTGCGACAGAGATGGTGACAGGCCACTGTCGTTTAAACAAACACCTGCATAAAATGGGACTGACTGATAGCCCGTTATGCAGGGGTTGCGGTGAGGAGGAAGAAACTCCATACCACGTCATCTGCCACTGTGAAGCATTCACAAGGGCAAGGGAACGCATACTTGGAAATGAAAAGATTACACAAGAAGAAGTAACAAAGATTCGCCTTACTGAAATCCTGGACTTTGTCAAAGATACAGGTATTCTAGAAGGGTAGAAAACATCGGAGAGCACAACAGACCTACAGGTCGCGGTGCCGGGGCCATATTGGGACCACTCCTAGATCAATAATAATAATAATAATAATAATAATAATAATAATAATAATATAACATGAGTGAAATACGGTGGCTATAAAATCAGCTTACGTTTCCATCTCTATAGCCATTTACATACTAATATTTATCCATAGTAAATTTATACTATGAGATGGCTCTGCCATCGTATTTCATTGATTTAATCACACCATTTATTAATCTAAAACTGCCAATGCATTTGTGAAAGTACAATACAGTGTTCTCCCACTGCTGAAGAGCCCAAAAAGGGCAAAACTGGCCGTCCAGTGGTTCACTCTGGTGGCATTTTCACATTTGCATTGACCTTACAATGTTTATGCGTTGTGGATTTGACCCGCGGTTTATTCAAAACGTATTTGAATTACGCAGGTATAAAATCAGCTTACAACGTTTTCATCTTTATAGCCATTTACATGCTAATATTCATGTATAGTAAATTTATACTATGAGATGGCTCTGCCATCGTATTTCACTCATAAAATATCTTTTATAACTGTTACATGTCAGGAAATTGTCTAATTTGTTTTTTCAAATTCAACTGCATTTGTTTTTGAAAAAAAAAATGATTGATTGATTTTCAGATTTGTAATTTTTTTTAATAAAAACTAATTTTTTTGAAATTGACATTCTCTGACGGCAGTTAGAGTTGTTTGTGCGAATAGGTACATTAATCGTTTATAAAATATTGAAGATAAAATATAATCTATGTATAACTGTTACATGCCCAGAAACTGTCTTATTTGTTTTTTCTAATTCAAATGCATTTGTTTTTTGAAATTCAAATGAAACTTCAAAGGGGTACTACATTCAACATGTGCGATCCAATCAGTGTGTATTACACCTGAAATTGCCTTGTAATCATTTCATATTATTTGCTTTATTATCACATAAGCATTCCATTATATTTGTTGTTAATATACCTCGTATACATAAGCGAGTATTTTAGATGTAAAGGTTTTCGCAAAGTTTTCCGTCTTGAGTGTAACGGACACAAAGTGTAAATTCATTTATAACCGATAATTTTAAATGGTAAAGTGTATTGCTTATTTCTCCGCTATTGTATTCTATTTACGATTTTCATTTAGACTTCTATCATTTGTATTAGTTTGTTCTCAAACTTTTTACACAAAAATGTTACTGTTACTAATGATCTAAAACTATCGCGAAAACAATGTTACCTTTTTCCATTTTACTTGAAAAGTGGCGTACCGCGTATAGAATTTACTACACCGTACCCTTATGACCTTTGCCAGACAGCCGGGTGAGCCAGTCCGACGCTGTGACTTATATTACATTAAATTTAGTGTACTACGTTCTGTACAACATTTATAATAACACTCTTCTAGAAAATTTATTTTGCGAGTATCCACATATTTGTTAGCCGAAATGAGTTTTTGTATCCTTACAAAAAAATTTTGTAATTTTAATAATATCCGCGTTACTTTTTAAACCCACTGTATGTATATATACGTATAATATTAATAAAGCTAACAAAATTCGTCCTGAACGAAATTACAACACTTAATTGTACAACAGTTACAAAATTAATTTTAAAAACAGGCATATAAACAACTACGAAAAGATTAAACGGAAATTCCGCGGATGTTTAAGCATTCTAATGTTTGAGCATGGTTTATATATAAATTCGCTGGTATTTTACTGGTGATATTATTTTCTGTGATTCAGTGTTTATTTAATCTTAAATTGCACACGAACACAAAACAATGAAATAACAAAAAATATTTTTTCTTAATTTGATGAAACAAAGAACGGTTATTCAAGAAACCTCATTTTGTTAAAATTAAATTTATTGTACGAAAGCAAATCAAATCCTGACCAAATAAACCAGTCTTTAAAACAATAAAAATTTTACATATATTTAGACATAGATACACTGAAAACAAAGGATAATGTCAGATTGTCAAAACGCGTTTATTGAATAGCGCCAACTGAAAAATTATACAAAAACCCAAAATAATGCAACAAAAATATAAATCCGCAACTGGCAGTAATTATTAATTAAATAGGATCTAACTGAAATTAAAAAGGACAACATGCAATATCATATTTATGTACAAAAATAGAATAACGTGTTATCTAGATTACACTTTCACTCCAAGACAATCGAAAATTTTACAACATTACAAAGAACAATGATATTTTCCACATCATAGATACAGTAATTTTAAACACGTAGTATAGTGAAATAAGAACTTTTTAGCGGAAGTTGTAAGTGAATTTGTATACGACATTGAATCCTTCTCAATTTCGATGGTATAATTTAAAAGGCCATAAAAATCATTAACCCACTTTTTCAACAACATAATTTTTGAAGTATTGTACATGAATTGAACGTATGAGTAGTACTCGTAAACAAATAATTAGTGCTCGAGTTTTCAAGTTAATTAATACACATTTGTTAACGCGATGAAATCAGCAACAAGTAAAGAATGTTGGGAATAATACATTTATTTAGGATGAAAATGTCAATGTTGAAACCGAAGTAGCTAACATTTTGTATACTTTCATAAGGGGTATTATTAGAACTAAACAGAAATCAAAAACTTTAAAACAAGCAACCGAAAAGAGCCTCAACTTATCAACCTGACCAAACTGAACTCCATTGTTTAGAATTTAAAATTTGACTCCATGTCAATTTGACATTTCCTCAAAAGTTTTTTAAGAAAGTGTTTTAATATTTATTCTCGTGGAATCTTTCCTTGAGGAAAATTTAGTTGTATTTGTAATATAGGTAAACATGCCGTTTTTTAATATGTATTTATCCATATGTTAACTCAAATCAATAAATTTGTTTTCTACTAGTTTTTTAGCTGGAAGCAAAGTTATACTACGAAGAGGTCTGAGCTCATCCCTGGCTAAGCCACTGCTTAGTACAGTAATAGTAAACTTTGACGCCACCTTTTTATCTATCCAGCTTCTACACTGCCCATACTTATGTTTTACCAATTAAGTTGTAACTTCCACAGCGAAATCAAATCAATATGAAAAAAATAAATCTTAATCCTGAAAGTTTATGAGCACACTCAAAATAGATAGTTTAACGTACCAAGATGTGGCACCTAGAGACCAAAAGCAAACACTGCAATAGAGCGCATCCAGATAAATAACCTAAAGAACTTCAAATAATCAAAATTGATCAGTGTTCCAAGACCCCAAACCCAAGATACAAATCTCAATGATCACACAAGAGCAAAACCGAAGCAAATGGCAAACCAAATTAAACTTGAAAGCGGCAGAAAACAATCTGTTATCCATCCGTAATGAGTAGTTAGACTAATGAACTAGAATGCCAATATACTAACACAACAAGGTAATCATCTAGAACAGTGGTTCCAAAACCATTTTAGCCCAAATACCCCTTAATAGTCAAAACTTGCTTACGGACCCCTGAGTGCAAAAACTACATAATTGACTAAAGAAATTAAAACAAAAATTAAGCAAGTTGTCGAACTGACTTCTAAGAAAGCTAAACTTTATAATTTATACTTCTTAGATTGGAGCGTTTTTTGTTTATATAGTCTTGTTTTGTTTACAACCGCAGATAAGCATAATCGAGTACCCAAAGTAAACCAGGAAAACATTTTATTTAACGCTACAAGGAAACTTTTCCTTAAGTTTGTAATCCTTTATTAGAAACACGTTGTATAATGAGTTACCTCATAACTCAGGATCAGGAGTCAAACGTCAAGCCTATTACTCTGCCTATTATACGTTAATAAATCCATTCTTGCTATAACCATAAAAAGTTTATTGTGTATTTCTTATTATCAAATTAAAAATTAGATAGCAGTTGGGTAATTGTTTATATCGTTTATATTATGGCAGCGAGCTATAACACGTACAGTGTACGTATTCTAAGGCTATTAACTACTTTTGCAGACGGAGCAAGAAAAGCTTGAAACCTGTAGCCACAAACATCAAGTCAAGTCAAGCTTTTGTTTTTAAACAACTTTACTTTTAAGCCAAAGCCAAGGTTTTACGTTTCAACCCAAGCTACTTGGCTTGGTGTATCTCTATGCATAATAGAAAAAATACAAATTTAACTTTAAAGAACTATTTTTGAAAAAAAACAAAAAAAAATATGACTTGGATGAACCTGATGGGATGTTATGAATGTATTTATGTCCGGCTCAATGTTTGTGAGTACCAACCGCAAATCCCCACGAGTATTAATTTCTAGTCGATTTCTTTTATTTTGAGATGAGGCTCATAACGGCACTAAATCCACTCAGTCAACAGCTTCTATACAATAACCCATAATGCTAGATATAAAATTAGGATCTGTTTTTGTAACCAGAAGTTGTCGTATTCTTGTTTAAACATTGGTTTCAGCTCCTTATTTGTGGATAATTCAAGAAGTTGCTCCTGCATTAGTATGTATTCAACTGTATTTGTGCTCTGAGTTTGACTACTTGCAAAAGGGGTCTACGCCCAGTCGGAAATATCCAAGGGAAAAATGTCTTCAAACCTTTGGTTAAGGTCCGAATGAAGCGCCGTTAAGTGGTGACAATAACCAAACAAATATTCATCTCTATTTTGCAATTTTGAAAGCTTCGGAAACTGAGAACATTCTCTTCTTCTCTAGTTTTGTTTGTAGAGCAAAAGTTTTGCAAAAAACGCTAATATTATACTTTTAGCTTTTATTACCTTGTAGTTTCAAATTAGTCTAATTAAATCTGGCAAATAAATCATAAGCCATAAAGTCTAGATGTCGTCCTACCATTGCCCAAGCACCGTCAGTAGCAACGGAGATGATATTAGTCAAGGCTATAGCTTTTACATCGAAAAATCTGTTTGATTCAGTAAATAACGTTTCACCTTTCGTATCAGTTTCCAAATATTTAGCAAATAACAATTATCGACAACATTTTTCTTCTTAAGCTAAAAGTAAAGCTTCGTTTTCTGATAATATTGACTAGTCAAGCTTTATATGGTATTCAGATGTTTTTTAATAGTCACATAAGAGTCATTTCGTCGATCCTTCTTCGTACAGTAGTATACTCAGTGGAATTCTATTTTATAATATCGAAAGCTGGTTTGCGCAACACGGTGCATATTACCTCACTTACAACTGGTAGAATAACTTTTTTACCAATAATTATTAAAGAAATATAATAAAAAACATGCAGTCCAACGTCATCTCCCTTAGATGTTGTCCTTATCGAGTTCTTGAAATGTCAGTGTTTTCAAATATTTTTCTTTGATTGTTGCAAAAAATGTTAAATCCTTATCTTTTTTGTCACTATGGATTTTTATTAAATGTTCCTTAAGCTTAGAAGGTTTAATTGAATCGTTTGACATCGTTTTATCACATAAAAGACACTAGGAGAAGTACTATTTCCTGGTGACAGAATAAAACCGTTTTTCATATATTGAACACTGTATTGTATGCATTTTTCCTTCGGCTCACTAATATTGTTATTTGAAAAAAGGGACCCAAAAAGGAATATAGGATACAGGAAAATATATATATCAAAATTTTTATTTGTAACAAACCACTGTTAATTATAATAACCTTTTTAAATGAAATGCTGCAATACAACGCTCTGTTGAATTAATGATTTGAGATGTAAGGATAAAATTTCATGTAAATGTCATATTGTGTGGTACTGAGTGTGTACCAATTAACTTTTCAAGAAAAATAAATAATTCAAAAATTAATTAACAGAATATAATAATACAGTAGTATACGCTAATTCCAAACATCGCGGATTTGGTTATTCGATGAAGTAAACAAAATAAATAAAATATAAAATAGTAAGCTATAACTTTTAGGGTGCATTATATTAAATTATAAAACCCAATATATAACTGCTGGGTTGTTTTACAAAATATATAATAATATATTCTTTACAAACACATCGGTGTTAGAAAACTTACAATCATTTCTTAAGTTTTTAATAAAAAAGAAATCCTTAATTAATGTTAAGGGATTACTGTACTGATAACTGTGATATAATTTTTTTTTAATCAACCTAAACAAGAGTATAACTTTGCTTAAATAAATTTAATTTTAAAAGATATCAATTTTATTCAAATATACAAAGACCAGGAAAATTTGTTGTATGCACTTTACATCACGCACAATAGAACTAAATTGTTGATTAGATGCGCAAATCTTTATAGTTCATATTATAGACTAGTTGGTGCACTCACCGCAATCCCTGTTATGATTTGTATTTTATCCACTTGTCTATATTTATATTTTACTTAGAACGTAGAAAATTTGCCAAATTTCACATTGACGTTAACATAGTTTTGTTTTCCAATTTCAAATAAATTTCAAGATTTAAATGCCTTTTCCATCTGTCACATACTCGTTCTAATATAATAATTGACTTTGAACACTTAGTTTCATGTGAATTTCTACTTTTTACTTAGCCGCTCGTGAGGTTTTTGTACGTTACGTAACTACATTAACGAACGAATATTGACGTTTGCGATATTGGCAGCACAAAAATAAATTTTATCAAGCCCCATTAATATTTTGCATATTTGTTAGATGCAATCATTTCGTTAAAACAATCATACAAATATCAAGCTTTAAATCAAAACAAATAATAAATATTTGAAACTTCTTTCAGAAAAAATGATCTGCGCGCAGTGTAGAATAGTACATTTCATAAAACTAATGGAAACGTCCAAATCAACTAACGCTTACATTTTTAATACTTCAATATGGGATGTTTTACATTAGTTCGACAACGTATTTTACGGAAAATACAAAGAAGCTGTATATTATATAATAATTTAAAACAGGGAAACGTCATGTTTTGTACATAAGATAATATTTTACTCTTCAATATTAATCAAAGCCTGCTGCGTGATGCCCCTTTATTAATATTTTATTATACAATACGAGGTCTAGGTCAACAATATTTAGGTCAACGCAATTATTTTCTATGACATAAATAAACTGTTTATATCTAGTCTTAAAGGTTAATTTCTTATGACAATGCCAATTTGCAAAAATTTATTTTACAGGTTAGGTGGTTACATTAGCAAATTCTTAGAGGAACACGTAAAATTACGTGTTTTCAAATACTGTCCGATTACAAAATCATTAAACATTCCATTTTAGTGTCAGTTTATTTCGGGCCGTTTTTTCAATCAGCTCTGAATGAAGAATCTGCCATTCGTGACGACGACAAATAGCTAACTTCACACATATGTATATAAAACCCGAGGGGTCAACCACTGGTGGCAATACCTGTACAAATTGCTAGCAGTCAATTGCAGTCAATGGCAGTCTATGGCAGTCATTGCAGTAAGTGGTAGTCATAAGCAGTCTGTGGCAGTAAATTGGGAGTCATCATTAAATGAGAGAGAAATTCTAGGTCTGTGTCGTACGGTGTCATAGATTATTTCAATTTTTCGAGAGCCGGCACTCGGAAGTTGTTTCTTGTGCTCTATGTGATGGTTTTTGCGTTAGTGGACATGAAATAAAGGCTGTGAATGTAGTGAAGTCAAGTAAAATTTCGTATTATAATCAAAATTTAGTATACGTAATAATAATTTATGAAAGTAGAAATACGCATACATTTCATGCGCCGAGAGATGCACCCCGCACCCGGTGCTTTTACATCATGTGTTGGGTAAATTGAATATTCTTCTTTGCTGTCTTTAATATTATTACTTTGTACATTATTTTAAGTGATTTGTTTATGCACTATTTTTAAGCGCACAACGCAATGGGAGGGTAAATTTATCAGTTTAAATGCAATGTAATTGTTTCTGTTTTTGTCACGTAGTACTCAAAGTTATGACTTTGGGTATTACTTACTCATAAGCAGTTTCTTTATTCATTTATAAAACCCGATTGTCTTTTTCCGAGAAAATAAATTTAGGAAACGAAATTCTTTAACGTTCAGTGACGTGTTATAAATTAGGAAAGTTAGGCAACTACTTGGGGTCCAACAGCCCTATTTTCAATAAAATACATGTAAGATAAATATACAGGGTGATGACTAAGGAGCGACATAAAAATAGTGTGACTATTATCATTTCATTTTTATTGTGAACTTGCCGGCTCGTTTTTTTTGCAATGTTATATTCGATTCATTAATGTCGTAAATAAATACTGTAGTAAGTTTGATTAATTGTTTATAATATTATTATATCCATCTTCTTATGGAATTAGAAATGGATGCAGAAACAGACAAGCAAGATGTTACTGAGATGGTTTCAACTCATCCAAACATAAAAACATTGCCGAATTTCATATACCAGAAGGTTTAAAAAAATTACTTACTTATAGTGGGTTTGATAATATTTACTCTGTTTCTCTCATGAAAGAAAATGACAAAAGATTTATCGAATATTTTAGAACCAAATGAATTTACAAAAATTTATGGAATTTACACCCAAAATATAAACCTTTACAAAACCCCATCAGGGCATAAAATGCAATTAACGGCTCTTATAGAAAAATGTTATTTAATGTTAAGGCCTAAAACTATAAAGAATCAGAGAAAACGTAAACTTTGTAGATGCGTTTGCACTTGTGTAGCCAAAACTAACCGGAAAATTTCAATCCCTAAAAAAAGAAGATGAGATGAGATGAATCAAATGTCCCGAGTACTTTAGATACGCGAGCACATACTGATCAAAAAGCTACACAAAAAGAAAAAATTGTTAGTCACATCAAAAAAACGGTAAAACTAAAACTATCCGAAAGTCTTCATTGTGTTGGTTCCTTAGTGAAAAGAAAAAGGACTTTCAAGCGATAGGATTTTGAGAGTTAGACTCGGAGTTAGAGGAATGAATACATATTACTCAACTAAGAGTGAAATTACACACGGAATAAAAAGTCAGGCAAGACACAAAAAAAAATGCAAATTCTAAACCTATAAAAAACAAAAATATAAAGATCCATAGGAAATCAAAAAACAGATCTCTAGATACACAATGACACTAGTGACGACGACATGAATATCATTGGCACAAGTCTTGAAGACGAACCGGACGATCCCACATCTCAATATATCCATAACAAATATCCCATTAAGGAAGCGTACTATGCAATTTTTTATGATGCCAAATAGTATATAGAACAAGTTTTGGTACTAAGCGAAGACCAATCATGCACTAATAAATTTCTTCAAGAAGATTTGGACACATTCGTGTGGCCAAAGAATAATGACATTCAGGAAATGGAGAACAAATATATCATGGACCTATTCAACTTTTAGGAAATAATCCATTTTCTATTAAAAGAACTGATAGGTTAATAATAATAATAAAACAGTTTAAACAATTCAGGCGTTTACACGTTTAATATGAATTTCGAGTACAATTTAATTTTGTTTTAGATTTTGAAGAAAGTTTTGAAGTTTTTTTTTACATTATGATTGAAATAATAAAAGTCTAAAGTTTAAAAGTTGTTTTTTACGCCTTAGAATCAACAATAATTGCTTCTGAAATGAGGTATCCAAACAACGTTCCTGTAATCTTAATATATTCACTACACCAAACAATATTAATTATTGCAGTCCGTAACAGCAATTGGCAGTCAAAAGTAATAAATGGAAATCATAAGCAGTCAATGGCAGTCAAAGCAGTCAGCGGCAGTACCTAATTCTAATTAATGGCAGTCACGGCAGTAAATGCAATTTTTGGCAGTATTTGGCAATACCTGTACACTATTTTGTCAGTGGTTGACCCCTCGATAAAACCACTAAAAATGAAATTGTATATACATCACGTAAAAAAGTATAACTATAATCACCTAAAAAGAGGATCGACACAATAACGCATTTATTTGAAATGCCGTCCCTTTAGCCGCGATCAGACAATATCGTACGATATTATGTTACAAAAAAACTGGTTATTTAAAATCATAATAATCGAATTATTCATATTTATGTATTTAATTTTTAAATGTCTCAGAATTTAAATACACGCCGCTGGATTTTAAGTTCAACCTATTCATGATCATTGATCACCTTTGGAGATTAACCAATACAATTTTATTTTCATATCATTTAACACTACTTTTCCAATGCGTGATTGAGTGATGGACGTTCTCAATTTTGCGTAAGACGAGTTTTAGTAACATTTTGTCTATTTATTGTTTTGTACTTGTAAAGATATAAAAAATTCTAATATTTTTGCGACCTCTCTACATACTTTTCGCGGCGCCCCTGTTAAGAATCGCTGATCTAGTCCATGCAACTCCTATCTGGTCGATTAATATTATTTCGAGTATTGTGGAGCTGATTCTATTGTAACTATGGTTTAACAAGTTTGTATCCTATGGGTATTAAAGACGATAGCTCTGCAAACAATCACATAGTTTTAATATTATATACTTGGTCCTTTTTAAAGGATTTGGTACGGAGTCTGCTTGGATTACATAGTCCAAAAGAAAGATAACCATCTCTTGATGTATTTGCCACAGTGTTTGAGTAAACACCATTAAATCCAGAGAGATACCAAAATTATTTTCCAGATTTTAATTATGTAATGGCATTAGTAACTCCATCACTGCCAACTGGTACATTTTTGAACTTTGACTTCTTTTTTACTTTTGATGGTACTGATGATTACTTTGCTAGATTTTTATGTGTAAGGCAAGAAGCAGCACTTTCCAACTTGCGAAGAAAACTTTTTTTGCGGTCCAATTCTAACACTGTTTTTCATCAACTCTTTCGCCGTCCAGTGTTCGAACCGATTGTAAAGTTCAACAACACTTACATAGGACGATGGACCAAGTGTTTTATTCTCTTATTTGTACTGCGATGTGACGATTCATTGTCAAAAAAAACCAACACTTAACGAAGTTATTGAAATGCTCTTACCACCGTAACGCGACAATACGTTGAAAACATAATGAATACCTCGTATTCGTGTCCGGCGAAATTCTCGCTATCTACAGTCATTTCGCATTTTAAGTAAACAGCAAATATATGCAAAAATAATCTTATTTTCGCAAATTGTTCTTTTCTATAAGAACTTTGCAATTCTATCAAAGTTCCTTGTAATAAAATTTAGATCAGTGTACGTTGGAGTATTCTTAATTAAAATTAATTGCGACAGTAAAAAAAATGTATGTTCTGCCAAAACACCGCTATTCTCGGCGTATTCGGGATTTCAGTTGCTACTTCTAAAAGTGTAAAACCGTTTCCATCATCCACTCTTCATTGTAATCAGTTTGATCGCCTTCCTCCTGCATTTTTTTCGTCCCACTCGCCAGTACCAAAAACATCAAGTCACTCATAAATAATTTTCAATCAGCCGTCAATAAAGTCTTCTACTAGACAAAGTAATAGTGCGTTGATCTAAATAAAACTCCTGCATTATTAATTTCTATAGCAGTTCTTTGCCAAACAAAAACTCACGCACTACGTGGTATTTTAAATACACAAAATAGTGTGGGCTATTTCTTAAGTGTTTGATATATATATATATGACTTCTACGTGTTGTTTTTTCTAGTTTAATAGCTTTTGTCCTATGGGTAACAGGCCACCGGATATGTTTTTTGTTACGTCAAATTATCGAACACCTCTTAGTCTTTCGATTCTGACTAACCGCTCAGTAGACGCGATGATTGAAATTACGTACTCGGGTGCCCTATTACTCATTGCAACCCGTTTTTCTTTTTGCTATTTTTCTCTTCTAGTGGATCTATTCCAAAAAAATAAATTCATAAAATCTACACATAACAAAACAAGATTGTCAACTTCCTCAACCCGTTGCACTAATCCATAATAATCGCATGACACTTGTATGAATCGAATTTTCCAAATTTTTTTCAATAAATCAGGTTTTGTATAAAAACTTTATTTAAAAACACGGTGCTGTTATTTCGATTACATGAATGTTTTAAGCACGCATTCAATCAATAACAGTTTCAAACTTCCTTGAAAGGGGAAAACAGCAACATGTAGCCACGCACATAAATCAACAAATTCTTAGTGTGAAATAAAAAGCACATTTGGAAATTTAGAACAAAAGCGTGTTAGTTACAATTGCACTTTTGTATACAGGATGCGTACCGAATACCATCACGTTTTTTACTAATAGCTTGATTGATATTTATCAAGATACATTAAAAGACATCGACTGAATGTTAAATAGTCTTAAACTGTAGTATTTGAAGATTGACGTAATTACAACTCTACGCTTATTTGTATTAGAAAAATTTAGAATTAATTTCATTTTATTAAGTATGTGTTTAAAGAACGAATAAAAATGTAAACGCTTTAAATGTATTCAATTAACAAAACTATTAAGAAACCTTATAAGGTTCGTTCTTCGGTGATGTGAAAATTCACTACCGTATTATCATTTTAATGAAAGTAATTGTTTCTGATAAAGTAACCAATATTGTATTTAATTAGAAACTCCATATCGAGCCTCCATTATATATAGTGGCTTCAAAGACAGTAGTTTTCCTGTAAGATATGGTTGAAACAACTTCATCAGTAAATAAAATTAAAACGTGATCATACAAACGGTTTTTTTATACTTGAGGATATCACAATGAACGTGATTGAAGTGAGAGGAACTAACTTTTTTGTTTCACCTTTTATCGTTCTCGCTAGCGTTTTTCTTCAATAACTAACTTCGCTTGAAATGCAAAAAGTTTCTGCAAATATTGTTTCAATTTACAAATGGCACAATATAATTTCTTTTTAAATTTTACTAACTGTGTGGACCTTAGATGTTTAAAATTAGGTAGAAAGTTGTGGTTTAGGTACGTAGGGAAAGTTAGCCCCTCCTCCCTTCAACGCAGAATTAATTTTCCCTTTATAATTAAATGGTAATTTAGAACCTCCACAACTAAGTGCTTGACCAATTTGACAGAAAATTTGGTTACTATTTGGGGGTGCTGACTTAACATTAGGCTGGACCACCCCATTCAAAAAAACCAATACCAATTAAAATAGTTTTTCGGTAAATGGTGTAATATATTTATTAAAAAGCTCTCAAGTTTTCGAACGTGGTCTACGTTCTTGTTTAGATCAAAGATCACAATTAATAAAATGACAATTATAAAACTAAGGTAACTAGAAAAAACAAATATTCGGAAAACTTGATAAATGTTGTAAGTTCTTTTAGCTACAGCATTTGCTCAAAGATCTAAAAAAAACACAATTAAAAACTCTAGACGTAGCCTATAGTGTTTGGTGGATAAAGTAAAGATCAGAAAATAACAGGTATCCATGAGTCAGATAACTCATAACCATTGTCCCTGTTAAAGTTGTTGGATAGTTTAATAATTTCAATCGCTTCTCTGATCTTTCTTGAACCACAGTTTTTGATTTTAGCAATCGTTATAGTTTTTTCGAAGTTTATGTCATGTAAAGTGTTTAGCGCATGTTCGGCTAGAAAGTTGAAGTAAAAGAAGATGTCTTGTGTTCTTTTAGTCTAGTTTCAATAGTTCTACCAGTTTCTCCAATATATACCTTGCCACAAGCGCATAGAACTTGGTACACTCCACAGGTGTTTTGTGGAATCTTATGTTTTACCGGATTTAATTCAACAAATTTTTAATTTTCGTGGTCGTATTATAAGCAACTTTAATATCATGTTTCTTCAGTATACTTCCAATGTTGTCACTTATAATGGCAATAAAAGGTAAAACAGCAAAATTGTTGCTTATAGTTGAATCATTTGCTACAGTAGGTCTAGTTTTTGGTCGAAGATACTTTTTAATTGGTTCTTTGTTAAAACCATTTCTAATAAAAACTTTCTCAAGGTAATCTAATTCTTCTAGTAATTTATCTTGATGGCAAATTGTCATCGCATGGTTGTATAATGTGCGAATTGTTCCAAATTTCTGAGATGGATGATGAAGGGAATTTGCGTTTATATATTGATCCGTATGTGTTGGTTTTCGATAAACTGAATGTGTTAAAGTACCATCTGGTTTCATTCTTTACATCAAGATAAGGTAAGATACCATTAATTTCTTTTTCAATACTAAATTTTATCTTTGGGTGTTGATTATTTAGGTATTGAAGACAAATTTGTAGTTCATCTTCACGATGGGACCAAATTGCAAAAACATCATGAACATATCTAAGCCATAGTTTTGGTTTTTTAGATGCAAATTTTAAAGCTTCTTCTTCAAAAAGCTCCATAAAGTAATTTGCAATAGTACTACCTTAAAAAAGTAGGTGCTAGCGAGTAACGTAGATACATCAAAACATTCTTCTATTAATTCTTAATTATAATATGTAATTGCAGAATTTAGTCTCCATAATTAAATTAATAAATTAAAAATGACATGATGGACACCTTTACGGCGCCTAATATTAACACGAGTAATAATGGTAACACTACTTAAAAAAATTAGGAACTGACAAGTAATGTACATCAAAACTAATGTTTTCATGTACAATACTCTTCATCACCTAATTTTCGAAGGTAGTTTTACTATGGTTAAGATAGCGCATGAAGTTGTCCTCCGAGTCTAAAATTTCTATTAAGGAGACGAGCACCCAATTCTGTCATTACATATTTTAATTATTCGTTAAAATACAAATGTTTTGACGTACAATACTCTTCAGTACCTAATTTTTTAAGGTAGTTTTACTCTTGTTAATATAGCCCGTGAAGTTGTCCTCCAAAGTCAAAATATTAATTAAGGGGACGAGCATCAAATACTGCGGTTACATATTTTAATGATACATTAACAGATAAATGTTTTGATGTATATAATTGTTAAGTACAACATTTTTTAAGCAAATAATAGGTATCCTCCATTGATCACTTATATACAAAAACAGTATTTTGTTGAATTTAGAATAAAAATGCAAATATTTCGGAATTATATTAACAGTTTCTTAAAGCTCCTAGTATTTAGCACTTAATTATTGCAGGTTTTATTTTTCAATTAGTATGCATGGTATTGGTTTTTTTGAATGAGTCAGAACCTCCAATATAAACCCAATATTCTGCCAAACCGGTCGAGCACTTAATTGTGGAGTATTAAATTAGCACTTAATTATAAGATAATAATTAATTATGCATTGATGAGAGGGGCTAACATTCCCTACGTTGCGTTGTTTAAATCATTGCGTTAGACACAAGACGGTATCTTCTGCATTGATAGTTTTAGTTACAACTGCAATAAGTGTTCATATAGACTTATTTTGTGTTTTGTTATTACTTTTGGTCAAAATAAAGTTCAAAAATGTATTTTCTTAAATTTGAAAAATTGATTTTTTTGGACGGTTTTTTTCAAAAATAGTGTGCGTTAAAAGGTTAAACTATCAAAATTGACAGCGGTAGAATTGTTGCATATTGAGATATTAGTTTATCCCATGGGTTTGTCTTATCGCGAAATAGACCGCCATGTTAATTGTACTGCAATGACGGAAAGCGTGTGTCTCGTGCGTGGACAGAAGAAAATAAAGAAACACGAAGAATACTAACTGATCAACCGAAGCGTACCACAAAACGTCAAGATAGGCGCTTCAGACTCAGACTCTAGCCTTGAGACTTTTTTCATACCATCCACGATTAGCGCTTCCTTTGACTGCGGACCAGTATTCGTCAACGTTTGAACTAGTGCAGAAAACGGTAGCATTGGAAGGCAGAATGTCGTCTCTAGCGACGAATCTCGATTCTGTATAGGTATGCACGATGACCGTACAAGAACAAGACGCTGCCATGAAGAGCGACGTGTGATTGGGTTTGCTGTTGAGAAGCATGTACACGGGATTATTGGAATGATAGTTTGAGGGGCTATTGTCTATGGTAGCCTACAAACCACTTTACTGCCTTATCTAGATGGCCGTCACACGCCCCTTTCAGCAAGACAATGCACGTCCCTTTATTGCTTATTCAACTATAAGCTTTCTCCAAGAAGCAGGCGTTAATGTTTTGCCGTAGGCACCCCACGCACCGGAGTTATATCCCATCAAACACGTGTGGGATGTGATGGGAGGACACTATGCATCACAAACTCTGGGACAGTTATTGTACGAAGTTCAAGTTGCTTGGAACGAGGTACCACAAGCTGACATCGACCATATCATTTTGTCGATGCCTAGACGTGTCATCAATTTTTCTCGGCTTACATGTTAATAAAGTTTCTTGCAAATGTTATTGTTTCATTCTTGATGTCAGACTACTACATTGTCAAAATGTCAAGTTCAAGAAATTATTCCTTCTGAGTGTAACAAATCTAATGTCGCTGAGTATATTTGAAAGGGCATTAATTAAAAAATGCGATTAAAACAGTTCATAAAATATGCAAGTATTTGAACACGCATATCCAGTTGGTTGTTTATTATTGAAGTACTTGGTAATCTTATCGACAGGACACACCTTTTACCTACCTGTATTTCTATTTGTGCATTATTTAACGAATTATAGTACGTTTTTACGTTTTTAAAATGTTTTACTTTAAACTTATTTAATTTCTTGTTGTGTTGTAATTGCACGATGCCGATGTCGTTACGTACAAGTTCTGTCACGAATATGTCCAGAAAACACGTTTTATCTGTCAATTAGATTAGTACAAATAAACAAATAAATACTTTTTAATTCGCATATTCGTGATTATTAATTGCTATGGAATTTCCTGATAAATTATCAACCAGCATAACACTTGAAATTATTTAGTTATTCAACAAAGTTGTTCTTTGAGTACAGTTTATTATCAAGTAATTGCATAATGCATTTAACCAAAGACGAATCGAATTCTTGATTTTAATTGGCTATGAGAATAAGAAGAGAACTTAACAAGAAGTGTGTGATCAATGGAATTCACTCTGAGAAGATTAACCTGATTAATAAATCTCTGGTACACAAAACCTTCAGCAGATGGTTTCAACATTGTAGTACGGTAAAAGAGTTGCCTAAAAATTGAAGATCCAACACTGCAACAAGCTTAAAACAACATGAAGTAGCACAGCATATTATAGAACGCCCAACTACTTCTACTGATCAAATGGCGGTGGAAATAGATATCAGACAGAGATCCGTACTTAAAATAAAAGAACAAGTAAAACTGTATAATGTACATATGTGTCTCATGACCAGGCAGCCACATTGTCACGTGGTACTATAAATCAACCTAGAACTAACTAACCTGAACGTTCACACGTATTCCTACTTTAGCTATATTTGGTCTTTTACTAAAGATAGCTTTTGGTCAGATGTAATTGGTCGTAGTCTCTGCATGGAAGATAGAAAGAAATGTACGTAAGTCTTCTTAACAGGTAGTCTGATAGCTGTTCTAGTCGAGTGCAGCTTGACTTTTCAGTGTACTGTACAGCAATACAGCACTTCCCTAAAAACTAGTTTTCAACTACACATGAACCCGTGAAACAAAACCAACCCTTCTTTTGTATTACACACAACTTATCTGTTAATACCTTCCCTGGGGTGGCCTTACTTGTTACCTTTTTCTCAGCAGTTGTACACATTTAAGACGCCGTTCTCTCTCTCTCTCTCTATCTCCATATAGAAATGACAACAACTGACCATAAGGTCTAACATTAGCTATCTTTCGCGTTTTGTAAAGTTGGGCTGAAAATCACTATAGTGCTTTGCACTACAATGTCAGTAGGTTTACCGAAACGTCTAGGGTTACAGTAGGTTGTAGGTTCACGTGTAAATCCAATATTGGAGTTTTTGAGAGCTGGGTTGTTCTTCTGTTAGGTGAAGTTTAAACTTGTTTACCATATTTAATAGATGTCGCCGAAATTGTTAACTTTGTTGTTAGAAATGAACCGGAAATGATTTTTTTGAATAATAAAGTAGATAGTTGTAGTTCTTACTAACTGTTTTTTGGTTATTTTAAATGGTTTTTGAATCTGTAAAAATATATATACCGAGCGAGTCAAATGATTGAATAGAGTTAGTTTGTTCTTTATGGGTAAACTTTATCAATAAAATGTATATAATATCTGGTTATTAAGTGTGGTCATTTTTAAATTATTGTAGATTATACAGTGTGCCAAAAAAATCAGACAGTAAAAACTTAGTATTTTTTAATTGAACATATTGTTTGATTTTTGAATTTTACGTGTAATTCCAACACTTTTTAATTAAAGGTTTAATAAATCTCAAGTTTATGGTTTCTGAAATATTTTGAGTTTTATTTAAAAAATTAAATTTACAAGTGTCAGTTTATTAGGGTAAGGAGAGAGGTAGGTGAGATAAACTTTCGATCTAAAAAGTAACGTACAGCCGAGCGTATAGCGCTTTCTTTCTTTGTATTATAAGTCACTAAAAGCAGCCGCTTGGAAAGTTTGTGGGATTTAAAGCAAATAACATAAACTTTGTGTAAAAAGGTAGTGAAAATTACGAATACGTTCATCTTAACAACTGCGGTAAAACTTATTATTTATACACAAACGTAACAAGCACGTTTTAGATTTATCATAACCTGCAAATTTTGCTCTATTCATCTATAACATGTAGTAATCAAGTGGTCTATCTCTCCTCTGCATCGAGGACAGATGGTCTACCTTGATGATAAGTTGATTGTTTACTGTAGTCCATTTCTCCTATCATCCTTGGTCCAACTCACCTACACGATGGAGATGAGATGGACTACTACAAATCAAAATGTTTTTTATTTTGAGTTTAAATAAATTTTATTTTGGTTTCTTATGTTTATGAGTAGGTTTAAACTATGTATGATTTATATAAGTTTTATAGTTTGAATTTTCTCAAATACAATAATTTTACAGAAAATATTTTGTGGTTCATGTCTTCCCCACTTACCCTATCATGTATTAACCCGTATTCTGCTGAGAAAACGTTCACATTTGGATTAAGGGTGAATTAAGTTTAAAGTTAAAGCTACAAAATATTTAAAATACAGTGCACGTCGCCTAATAAAATTACATTGGGAGTTTGAGTTCTTGATAAAAATATCCGGATGATAACAATATCCGATATTCAAAAAATAAATGTCTATTGGTTAGAAGATGAAATAGCATCAATACAAGCAAAAAATATCAAAATAAATGTTCGAATAAAACATTTTTTAAAAATCAAAATGTTGAGCCGAATAAATCGAAAATGACGGACCCGTTGCATTAAATAGTTTATTGTTGACACCGTTAACAAAAAGAAATCGAAAACAATGTTATGATGTTTAATTCACTGATCACATATATTTTCTAAGTAATTTGCTGACATTAAAAATAAATACAAAATAATGTTATCGCATAATCCGTAGCTAAATTATGTTGTTATTCTAAGAACTGAACATTCTTTCAAAGTGCACGAAAATACAAAGTAGCTCCATGATAACGCATTTACTGATGTTTAAATGAGGTAATGTTACGTAGGTCAATCAAAATACTTGATTAAATAAATAACACTGCAAAAATTAAGCTAAATATACAAAGTATTTTTAGGGTACAATGATAACATTAAAAAAAACTCATACACAATAGGTTATTTTGTTCATCTGTAGAAACAAACTTGAGAAGAACATTGATAACATAAACCATAATTATGATTACTAGAAATGATGTTTCTTCTATATAGTAGTTATTTAATGAACTGATAACATTGTCCGTGATTTCAACAAGTAATAAACTTTTTTGTCTAAATTTTTTTTTGTTTTTCTTATACAGCTTAATGCTAATAATGCACAGGATGTTGCATATAAAACTATCAAATTTGTACTGCCCTGCTTTTTTGACACACTATATACTCCATAATAATTATAAATGTAATTATTTAGTAACCATATAATATAACATTTGATTTTTTTTTACCGTTTACCCACGAAGAACAAACTTACTTTATACAATCATAAACTCACCCGGTACATATACCGGATTAGGCAAATGTATGGAAACATCTTAATACCTTTTAAACCAAGGATGTTACGGAAATAATGTTATGTTGTAAATGGGTTTATTTAAGGAATTTGAAGCGGTTTTTAACCCAAACTCAGATTTGAACGCGCATATAGAGTTGGTTGTTTATTATTTAAGTACCTGCTAATCTTATCGATAAGATACACCTCTTACTTACTTGTATTTCTATTTGTTCGTTATTTAACGAATTCAAGTAATACGTTTTTATGTTTTTAAGTACTACTTGAACTTATTTACTTATTTGTTTATTACGTTAATTTAATAAATGCTGGTCTCGAACTTTCCGACACATACGAATTCTGTTTAGAAACTCATTCATACAAGCCTCAACAGTTGCACCCCAAATAGCATGGCGTTTTTTATTATGCGTTGTTAATTCTTCTAAATTACTATGTTTCGTCGCATATGCCTTATTTTTCAGATAACTACATCAAAAAAATCCTTTTGAGTTAAATCGGACGATCGAGTGGGCCATTTTAGAGGTACTCTTCAACCTATCCATCGATGTTGAAAATGGTCGTCCAAAAATCATCACATCATGGAACAATAATTCATCCCTGTTTGCTAGTGTTACCTGATTTTGCAATAATTCCAAATATCATTTACAATTTAAATTTCCATTTATAAAAAATGGCTTAATAATATGATTTCCAATCATTCCAGCCCACATATAACTTTTTGAGGACGTTGCGTGTGTTTTTCGATATACCAGTGGAGATTTTTGAAAATCCAATAACGATTATTTTGTTTGTTTACGTGCAAGTGTAAAGTAAATGTACTTTTGTCGCGGTTTTCAAGCCTTCACTCTACCAATTCTGGTGTTATAATCCGGATTCTCCAATTCTTGATGATAATGACCTTAACTTTTAAAAAATTGAAAATAATTTTAGATTAATGCTGATATTAAAATCATGATACGTTTATCTCAATTTTTAGTAATGAAAGTTATTGAAGAATTCTGTTTCTACGATGTATATAATCAAGTATAAGTTATAAAGTACATAAATTACTTACATCCGCTAATAAATTCAAGCAAGCTCCATAATTCTTTTCGATTTGATTATCAAAATATTTCAGTACACGCATGTACAAATCATTGCTGCAATACTACAGTTTAGTGACCTGAAAGGTATGGGCATACAGTGATTATGTCAGTTTTTCTACGCTATCAAAAGTATAGTTTTCTATACAAATACATAATACGTGCTAATTGAACGGCAGATATAAAACAATTAAATAAAACGTACCATTACTAATAACTTTTTCAGGGTTTCGCTGTATATCAAATCTTATGTTTGACGTTTCGCTGTACATACTGCCAGCTTCTTCAGGATGACTGAACTGATTCTCTGTCGCTTGGCCTCAGCGTACTTCTTATATATGCCTTGTATACAACCACCGTATATTACTTGGTCTATTAACCGTGACTGTTTCGTATTAGGCTCTTCCCTCTACTAATCTTATCTGTTGACGGTCTTGTTCTTTTCTATTTCTATGGCCTTCCTGATTAGTCTCGTTCTGTAATTCTTGGTAGTAGCTATCACTTCAACTACTACTATTACCATCTTGGTCTTTCTCTATGGTGAACTTGATGGCTTCGTGTACAGAACTGATGTGGTTCAGAAATTGTTATAATTTCTCCTCCACGTGCTGTCATATTACAAATGTATGATCGACACTAAACGGGCTTCTTCAAAAGCCTCCATAAACAAATTAGCTATTACGGGTTTCTAAAGACTGTTCCATTCTTCTGTTCGTAATATTTTCCGTCGTACAGAAAATATACTAAATTGTATGATTCGTTTGTCTTTGACACTGTTTCAGAATATTGTTTTGTTATGATTTCGGATACTAAGGTCTGCACTAAGCTTAATCAAATACAGTTAGCCTAAACTGAAAATTAACTCTGCAACCTCGAACCTAAAAGACGAGGGGTTAACCGCAGGAAGAAATCATGTACACCATACTTCATATTTCATCTTAATTCGTAATACTTCATCTACTTCACTAATAATTCATAGTACTTCGTGTACTTCACTAAAAATGCATTTTACTTCATGTACTTCACCAATAATTCATAGTACTTCATATTCTTCACTTATAATTCATAGTACTTCCTGTACTTCACTAATAATTCATAGTACTTCAGGTACTTCTTCAATAATTCATAATATTTCATCTATGAAGTTTTAAGGAATTTAATAAATACACGTAAATTGTCAAAATGTTATTAGTACCTATTGTCATAAAATAAAGAAATAAACAATCAACCTTCAACACAATCAAATTTTTAAAAAAATAAAATGAGAATATTGTTGTTACTTCTATTGCTTTTTAAAAATACAGATTTCGAAACACATCTACATAGCTCGCCTCATAATTTTATTTAAGCCTTGTTTATGTTGTTGGGGTAGTTTTTATTAATAGTGAATTGTTCA
The DNA here is from genome assembly GCA_035610365.1 of Aquatica leii. Lineage (NCBI taxonomy): Eukaryota > Metazoa > Arthropoda > Insecta > Coleoptera > Lampyridae > Aquatica > Aquatica leii. Next base: position 85,979,864 of record CM069435.1, read on the forward strand.
CTACCTATTAGACATATTGGGTCTATTAAAATAAATTCTTTATTAAAATTACCTTCTTTTATGAACGTCACTTCGATAGTGATAGTAGCGTTCTGTGTAAAACTAGCTAGACACAAAGTCGCCTAAGTAACCAAAGCCAGTAGTTCACTCTAGGTGTCTAGGTGCATAATCATCGGATAATAATTCTTCTACTTTTGCAGATGGCACAGGTGTAATAGTTGCTCGTGCAAAACTCTCCAAACGGAGAACTCATGGAAAATCTTGTCCTGTAAATCCTCTGCGCCCTTCTACAATATTTTCAGTTTCTCTAAATACTAAATGCATATCAGCATATTCAATTCTACTAAAATCGTTCATTATTACAGAGAAACTATCACAAACTAAACAAAACAACAATTATTTGTAATCATTTGTTTTGTTCCTAACCAATGCAATTTGACTGTTTAAAACGAAAGCAGATAAGTTATTCGTCGCTACCAGTTTTTCAATTTTTATAACTTTTAAATTAAAAAAAGTTTGGAAAAATCTTGAATACAGTTCTTGTGAATTTTTTTCATGAGAATCATAATAATAATATCGTGCAGTTTTTTGGAAAATCAAGGTCAAAGCGTTTAAATGGTCGCCATTTTGAAAATGTAGACAGTTAAGCAATGGATGGCAGTGATTTTATGTTCAACCACTTTTATTTTGCAGAAAATTCTATAACGTAACATTTTTCTCTATAATAATTTTGATAACAAAAACTGGCAAAGAATTAAATGATAACTAGCCAACATGTGGACAGTGCCATCATTTAACTACGAACTAAAGGGTAAACGCTTGAGTAACCGAAAGTAAAATCAGTTTGGATTACCTAGCATAAAAGACAAAAGAATCATGTGAATGAATCCGAATTTTTTATTTATCTAATCATAACAAGCGATAACAAGTGTCTCAGAGTCGGCATTTGTTTATCAACTTTATTTAAAATCAAGACCTAATTACTTATTATACCCCAATAACAAGTGCAATTACTGCATTTCTCATGCTAGGTATTTTGTTTTTTTGTTAAAAGAATTAATATTTCTTAGTAGGTAAACTGATATACGTCTTTACAAAATATTTTAAATTTGCAGATTTAGTAGGTATTTATTTCGATCATCTTGCATTTAGAGAAATTAAAAAACTGTAATGATTGAATCAACCTGTTTTTTAAGCTTTGGTAAAATTCTCTCGTTTCGTGAAAAAACCACACTGACCGGTAGATATTAAATTTTTGAAATCTAAAATTCAAGAAATATGTGATTCGTTATTATGAAAATTCATAATTAACCATTAAAATGAATATGATCAGTTTTTTTTGAGAATGTAGTACTAAGATTTATAGTATTTCGTTTAAATGTTCATACAAACGTTATGCGTTTCACATATATTACACGTACTTCACTTATACGTCATAGACTTCACTTATACTTCGTATACTTCACTTATACTTCACGTACTTCACTTATACTTCATGTATTTCACTGCTAATTCATGTACTCATTAGTACTTCACCTACTTCATATAAAGATTTTATGTACTTCATCACGGGTGTACACTAAACTTCACCAGTGGTTTACCCCTCGCTAAAAGAGCAATACATATTTCGTAGTATTGGAATGAACTGGATGGCAAAAGGCAAGAATACTTGAAAATAACATACAGTGTAAATGGCAGTGAATTAGTGAGTACGAAAGATGCAGTGTTGACCTATAACTGCTATCTTTTTTTGTCTACTGTGGATAACTAAAAGAAAGAACGGAATGTAGAGGTATAACTTAGTAACATAAGGTCGTAGAATTCAAAAGTATAAAAGTTAAACTACAGAAATAAACTTAGTCTTAAAGAAGAATAACTCAATACAAATTTGGTGATATATAAATTTCTTGTTGTTTTTATTAATTTGTTAGTTATAATCTTATAAATTAGGTACTTCAAATGAATTAAATTTTAAGTTGCAAGAATAAATTGCATTATATGAGTTTATTTTTATCAGCATCTGTAACTGGTTGTATAATCACTAGTTTGCTTCTTTTGTTCTTTATCAGAACTACAATTCGGCCTTCAACTTTATTTTTGAGATAGCACACGTCATTAGCAAAAGGTAACTGCAGAAAAGAAACAATGCTTATCGGAAGTTTTACAAATGTCAAGAAAATCGGATTATGTAGCGTTTAAGTCAAAATTGAAATCGATCTTGGCTAAACTCCAATTATAAAAAACAATTGAAAACAACTACGGAAGGGTGCAACAAAAGATCGAAGTAATATCAGAAACTACGAACATCAGTGACTTAGTATTACTAAAAATGAAACAGATTGTATGTAAATACGTCTATATATACATCTGTAGTTACCTATTTATACAAGTCACGCTAAATTTGTCTCCCTAACATTAAAGAGACATCGATTAGTAAGGTTACTATACGAACGAATGCACTCCAATTGAATAAAAATTGATACCATTAAAGTAACACGTTGCTACTAAATATCTTCTTGCAGATGGACAGATTCACAATAAAATGTACGCATACGATGACCCTGAACATAACGAAAATCATAAATACTAAGAATTCGATCAGATATCTTTAAACTGGCCAAAACACTTTCATTTTAAAGCGAGCCAAAAGCCGTCGCCAAGTAAAAAATTTTTAAATCGAAACAAACGAAAAATCTACATCAGAAAAGAATGCAACGAAAATAAATCAATTGTGAATTTTCCCAACGACACAAATATGAGGTTACGAGAAACATGTTAAAGACTCACCTTAAATTCGATAATGTAATTGCATATCCAAAATAGGGTTGTAGTTCAACATTATTGTCACAGTTTAGACACTAATTCACTCAGAAAGCTTAAGAAAATCCACTAAAAAATCATAGTTATCCGCACAATACACACTCCTTCCATCTTTGTAAATTATAAACTGAATACAAAACGAATTATTTTGATCTGCGCAAGCGCAATACGATCGTTGAGACATCAACATAAAACACAGTGGCGTTTAAATATTTTACAACTGTTACTTAAGATTTAAGTTTATCGTCCGAAACGACCAAAACTATAAAGTTTTTTTTACATAAATATAAAAATTATCTTAATAGAAATACAAAATAAATTTTAATTTAATTATTAAAATGCACTTATCGACAAATTTATTTAAGTGTAAGTATTTGGATGTGATATAGAAATAACTTAAACCTACAAAATATCTTTAATGTAATTTGTTTTTATACATAAAGATTTTATAAACTTGTTTTGATTTAGAATGTAAAATGAACTGTCAACTTAAATAAATCTGGATGTTACGGCACTGGTTACACAAGAAAAACATTTTATAACCTCAAAATTTTTGAATAAAAGTGTTAACATCCTTGTTATAAGATGTCGAGTATGCCAGTATCTTCGTCTACTTTACTACCTTTAGGTAAGTAAGATTTTATAATATAGGATATAATTAACTTTAAAAAAATATTTTAGAATTGGTAGATAAATGCATAGGTTCAAGAATACACATTATCATGAAAAACGATAAAGAAATTGTTGGTACCTTGTTGGGTTTTGACGACTTTGTTAATATGTTGCTGGAAGACGTAACAGAGTATGAATCAACTCCCGAAGGGAGGAGGATAACAAGGCTCGATCAAATACTGTTAAATGGAAACAATATTACTATGTTAGTGCCAGGTGGAGAAATGCCCGAATAATTTTCTAACTTAATTGTGAAATCTAAGTATTTAATTGTAAGTTAAAGAACGTTTGTAAATTGTACAAAGTTACATTTTTTTTATTAAAGAACTTTTGCACAACTTATTACGGTTAATTACACAACAATTATAATTAAGTAATTTTTGTTTGTCATGTTTATGAGAATGCTAGTTTACTTAACATTTTGTATTTATTTCTTACTGTAATAGAACATTTTATACATTTGATAAATATTTCAATATCAGATAACATTTAATTTTCTATAAATCATCAGTGGTTGGATAAATTACTTTACAAAAAAAGTACAGTAATATCAGTATTTCAAAATTTTTGTTTTTCATAGAAAATTAAAATATTTTAAGTTTTATATGCATTCCTTACAAATGCTCTACAATTTCTAAAAGCAGCAAAACCGAATGTTTTTTTATGACTTGATACACTTTTTTCTTTCAGTAATTTCCTATTTGAATAACGTTTTTTACCATCACATTTTTGTGAAAGCTAACAAAGATTTTTTTTACATCTGGCGTATAGTAACGTACCGTTGTCGTTCTCCAGAGCAAATTTAAAATTTCCGTCTTCTACTTTTGATATAAATCAAATTCAAAAATGACTGTGTACATCACAAATGTAGCTACTCTAGTAACATAAAAGTAATGTAATAAAAACGCGGTCTGATTGAATGGGATCGTACTATATAGTTGTATGCTAATTCTAATCCAGTACTATATAACCGATTTCAGTATCAAATGTTTTTGTCTCGTCTTTAGTGAGACACTTTTGTGTCGCCGCAACTCAGTTCGTGTCGGTTTCGACGCAGAATTTCTAACAGTAGTTATAGAATATACAATCTAAACGCTTGCATGATAACCACCATCATGCTCGAGACTCCTGTCAAAATTTTCATGACTTATTTGCTGTTGAAATAGCAGTTCCGAGTGAGATCCCACACAGTCGCGTAAAAAGTTCCGTTAGAATTACGTGTATATTGACATGCTTGTCATACCTGTTTGTTATGCAAGACGCGTTACATATGTGATCTGAGTTTGCAGTAGCAAAAAGAAATATAATTTATAATTTTTTTTATATTCATAAATTATTTAAGTATTAAACAAAAATTATATAAATAAATAAAAAGATAAAACATGTAAGGAAAGCGAGAATTATGACTATTTAATAAATAAATACAAATATTCCAATATTTGATGTCACAAACTAAATAACAATACAAAATTATTGACTGTAAGACAAATACAGTTCCATTGTCTGTGTAGAGCTGGTTCCAAAACTAAAGAATACTGAGATGATGCGCGTCAGATAAATTCGGTATTTGATGATCATGCAAAAAATTCTAACTAAAAACATCAGCTGTAAACTATGAAAAGAGCAAACGTTTTTAGTTGGGCGATTCTGCGCAACCATTCTTTAGTTTGAAACGATCCCTACGGATAAGACTTGTTAAATAAATGTAAAAATATTTGAGTTTTTGCTATTTTAGGTTGAATATTTATTTAGCCAGGTAAAATTTATAATTCATTTCATTCATTCATAGAAGTAGCAAAACGTGTAACAGTTGAAAAGTTGTAACTAGGCGGGATGTATATAGGAGAAATTATTGGTAATCAATACAAGATAACGATTTTATTAAAAGAAAAAGACAAACACATGTTAAAATTGTAAGATAGATTGTAAAAAGGATGCAAATTTAGAGAACAAGGTGTGGAGTTCAATGACAAAAAGACTCAGAAAAGTGTGAAATGCCGTTATATAAACAGACAAGATGTAAAAACACAGAAAAATAGTAAAAGGGGTAAAAACTAATTGTGCGAAAAACAAGATTGTGAAGCCTGATAAAGACAATGGTATTCCAAGGATGTTTAACTAAACCGGAGTGCCAACTTTGTTTTCAAAAGTTAAGCACGGACGGCCATCTTTGACTAGGGCAAAACAAACGAAGTTATCAATGTGACTTACGGAAAAAGTTACTTTTTTCGATCTTATATTTCTTATTGACTTTGTTAAATACTTGCTTTTCATGCACAAAATTTTAAATATTAATTACTTATAATTTATTAAATAGAGTTTTAATGGATTGTGCAAATATATGTACATTAGACAAAGCTATTTTTGCTGAAGTTTGCAAAAGTGTAGCGATAGATGAGAGATCACACAAATCACATTTAATTTTAGCTGTAACTAAATACTATTCAAGAGCAGTGTTGTAACAGATACTTTTTTCTAGTATCTAGATACAGATACTTTTCATGTTTTCATAAATTGTATCTAGATACAGATAAGATACTTTTTCAAAAAAAATATAGATTTACAGTTACAGATACTTCAAGAGAGTATCTAGATACATGTCAGATACATTTTTAACAACATCTTGAAATAAAATTTAAAACAAAGTGTCTATTTGGTTCAGCTGAAAACACAATAACTGTATCCCAGACAGCACGTTACGTCTTATTGACGTCAAAATTACGAGATGTCGTTAAGATGTGTCAGTGTCGTCATATGACGTTAGTGTGCTGCCTGGGTATTAACACGTTGAGGACGGGTGTCTTATATGTAAGACAGATTGGGCGAGTCCTAAGGCCGGATGTCTTTCTCCTGCCATTCGCTCTACGTGTTCGCGGGTTTTTGGTTGAGGGTGGCACGAGCTTTGGTTTAGGAAGGACGGATTCTTTTCTATCGGTTTTAGTATCGCTTCGGCAATTGTCAAGTGAAGGCGCTATCCGATTGCTTAATCTTTTGCCGAAATTATTGCTGTTTAAAAAAATAATTTTTTTTTACATTTTTTTGGCTTTTTTCTAACTTTTTACAAGGTTTCTTGTTTTCTGGTAAGTTTTTTTACTTATCCCAGCAAACACAGTTTCGTCGGCCGACTGACGGTTTAATGCCGACATCGGCGGTTAAATGTAGGCAAGGGTTTAGAATAATTGGCGCGACGTTTTTTCGACGATAGAAAAACAGCCTGTGCCCGATACTGGCGCATAAGCGGTTCAATAGTGGCTATTCTGTTAAAACTTTAATCTTTTAAATTTAGCGCGCATTTAATACTCGCGAACAGCTCACGAACTATCTGCGCTTTCACATTCCATTCCAGGTGTTCAAAAATTCTGCATTATCAGCTTATTTGATTTTTATTTTCTGCTGATTGTGTGTTTGTTGCTTTTAGGTGCTTTTAGTACTTATTATTTTTATATTGCTTGTGAACTCGACGACAGGAATATCTTTTATGATTTTGCAAATGATTGAGCAATTGAATTCGAATTAGTCACGATGTCACAGTCGCAGTTTGATTTCAACAAGTAAGTCTTATTTGTTTTGCTTTTGCACATTTTTAAAATTGTTTTTATAACCTCACTTCAAATAACATTTGCCACAAAACTTGTATTGTAGAAAGATTATTGCGTTGTAATTTTAATCTGATTGTCAGTATTAACTTTTTTTCGTAGGTTTGTTACAGCAAATCTTAAGAAAAGTGGTAACCATTGAGAAAGATGTCAAAGAGATTAAGCGATCAGTAATCACGGACAGCTCAACATCTGAATTCTTTAGCGTACCGAAACGTGCGCTATCGGAGATGCTACCGGCAAAAACCATTCTGGAATTGGAAAGTTTCAATGAGAAACTTATGCAGGAAGATACAATAGGGCAAGTTGTAAGTAATTTATTTAAAATTCCTATTTGTTATCGTGAACAATTATTTTCAAAATTCGTTGGTTTTTTTCTTATTTAATATTTCTTAAACTTACAGTTTCAAATACTTGTGCATTGATTACTATGTACATACGTTTTTACAAAAATAAATTAATTAACGGCAAAAAAGTTTTATTAAAAATTGATGCAATCACAAAAGAAATGAGGAATTCGTCGTAAAACAGAATTCATTTTTACAGTGTACTCACCTCCAAGTATTAGGTGGCAAAGGTTTGTTTGACACAACCAGAACAATTTTAGGAACAATAATTCATCAAGATTTGGCTGTCGAATGTAATTGGTCGGGAAAAATAATAAGCCAGCTTTCAGCAAGTTTAAGAACGTGGTTCTTTTAATACTGGTAAGTCTGTTCGAAAAGTAATAAAAATGCTAAAAATATATATTTAGGGGCAGTGAGGCAACATAGTCTACTGAAAGACAATACACAAAAAGAAGTCGAAGACATCATCAAAGGTTGGTTTAGAACAGCAACTGATAGAAATGGCGGGAGAAGCAGACTTTCGAAGCAACAAATGAATCATTATTATGTAATTATACATTACTCGTTTTTTTTGTTTTGATTCACATATGTAATCGTTTAACCTGTTTTTTTTCATTAAATCTATTTTTAGAGAATTTGATATTGTTTTTATTTATAATAAACCACTGATGGTGTGAATGCGATACAGCATTGGCCCGCTGCTGGCAATAGTTTATTTGCCGTAAGTTGGCCGCCTAGCGGCCTGTGTCTCCTATTGATGTCGGGCCAATATATTTTGATGGCAAAGGCCCGACGTTACTAGTGACGGGTAAACTTTACTTTGCCACTTATGGCCCGTCACAAAATGTTTGCTGGGATATCTTTAATATATGAAATTTGAAAGACTCTTAGCAATAACGACGCACTGTGCGGGTTGCCCCGGGGAGCCAGGCTTTTGCCTGGAATGTTTTAGTGATTATCATGAAGATTGTGGGTTTATTATGATGTAATATTTGTATTCCTTTTTTTTATTATTGTAAATATGAGTATATGTTGTTTGCTAAACGAATTTTTTATTTAACTTTTTCCCTTACATTCATTATTTTGAAGTAGTGTTAAAGTGATTATGGAGGAGATTATTAAAATAAAATGAAGATTTTATAGACTGTCAATTGGAATGAATTATGATCGAAAATACAGGGAAAATTCAGAAAAATGTAATTACGATTGAGAAAAATGTTGCGGGTTTGCTTAGGCGGCGAGTATCAGGACCGAGTGTCTTATATAAAAGACAGATTAAAAACATCAATTAAAACCTAAAATAATAAGAGATTAGTTTTTTTAATTATTTTTACCATAATATGTAATAAATCTACAATACGTAGAAACGAAAAAGTCAAAATTTTTTATTCAGACCTTGGCAGATAATTTTTGAAACTGGGTACGTCCTTAATATGTTAAGCAAAACATTACCTTATCAACCTTAATCACATAAAAAAAACAAATATACAAATAAAGCTTATTTTGATTTAAAATTAATAGCATGTTAAATGTCTTTATATTTTGACGTAGAGTTAAATAGTACTACTACTGTTAGTAACTACCAACACCAAAAAGTTTCTCCACTTCTTTGCTCTATTTGAGGTGATGAAGAAATTGAGTGTTGCCAATTGACTTTGTCGCGATTCTCTGCTTAAACTATAAAAGTTCCACAATGACCACAATTGTACTCATAGTTCTACAAAGTCGAAATTTGTTTTCTTTTTTTTTAAGTATTATGAGTTCGGTTTGTTGGCGTAAATGCTAACAGGTCACATTTCTCAAGTAATACTAGATTAAATAAAATGTAGGTTCATACACGATTTTCCTTAAAACCCCACAACAGTTTATAATACCAAATTTGGTAGAATGCCACTAGAATTAGCGACGCTGAAAGAATTGCACTCATAAAACACAGAATACAAAGTCTCCAAATTCAAATTGCAATGTAAAATTGTAAAAACTTGTATAATTTACAATTTGAGCAAGAAAAAGTATCTAAGTATCTAAACTAAGATATATACTAAGATATAAACTAAGTATCTAAACTAAGATACATAAAGATAGATAAAGATACTACGAAAAATATATTTAGATACAGTTACATTTTGTCCAGTGTATCTAGATATGTAACTAGATACTTCAAAAGTATCTAGATACTTGTATTTAGATACGTCACAACACTGTTCAAGAGTTTGCTTTTGTACGTATTATAGACAATTTTACACAAAATGCGTAATAAATCTTATCATTGACGGTCGTAATTGCAACAAATAATTTTATATAATATTGATAAAGATAGTAATTAATATAATGTTATGTGTTTTTATTTTACTAATTAATTAATATATTGTTATGTTTTTATTTTAATAATTAATTTTGAGGATTCATATAAGCACAACACAAATCAAGCATGTTTTGTTTATTCAACAAGCTGGAAAAAAGAAACTTTTTCCGTAAGCTACAATATCTTTGTTTGTTTTGCCCTAGTCAAAAATGGCCGCCGTGACGTCGGACGCCTCACTTTCATTTAGACCAGATTGTGTTAAGTTAGCTATTGAGGTGACTATATAACATCCTTGTGGTATAGGCAGATTTAATCAGTGAATTTATGGATATCAAATAGCCACGAAAATCCACAAAAAGCTAGAAAATTGAAGTTAAACTCAGAGAGTTGCTAACTGCTAAGTGTATAGACAATTGAACGAATTCTAATATTTAAATTTTACGCTTTCAGACAAACTTTAGACCTTGAGCTAGAACGACATGTTGTGATCGTATTGCTTTCAGTAATTAGAAGTTTCAACTAGATAAAAAAATTGTAAATACTTAAATATTACATTGAAGAATCATGAATTCATTTATTCAAATTTTAAAGGCAATATCAGAGCAGTATATCCTCCGAGGCAATGACTCAGTAGATAGCCGCTGCCAGTTCTTTGTAGATGAGTTGGAGAGCGTGAAAAATTACGTACAGAACTGAGGTAGTCTGTGTCAGTAAAAATCCAAATTATTGAGAGCCTTCGCTATTGTCAGGAGCTCCAGAAGTCAGAACCCAGAGCATTTACCTTTCCACCGAAACTATTTTTCATATTCTTAAGATTGTGAAGTCTGATTTCCATGCGCTTTTGCATGTACTCAATGCATCCCGGTTTTTTCAGGATGACGTCAACGTAGCCGATGTCAGTAATAAATGTTCTTGTTTCACATCTTTAGTGAGAGACACTATCATTAGTATAACCTAAACAACTATTAACTATAAATGACCAATGACGTTAAATAAACGTAACTTCAACCTAAAAAGTGCAAAACGTAAATCCCTCAATTAAGTTTTGACTGATTTTGACAAAGAAAGTACTTGTGGTTAGTAACTCTAATAACATAAAAATGATGTAATAATAAAACGCGATCTGGTTCACTGGAATCGTATAAAGCTGTAGTCTGCTAATCCAGTACTATACAGCATACCTTCGACTTTGAAATTTTCCTTTTCTAGTTGTTTCTGGGCCAGTTTCAGTAATAAATGTTCTTGTCTTTAGTGAGAGACTTTTCTGTCGCCCCAACTCAGTTCGTATCGATTTCAACCCAGAAGTTCTGACAGAGTCCATATAAAATCCATAAACACTTGCATAATGGTCGAGACTCCGTTGATGAAGCTTATATGCAAGTAGTCAATGCATCCTGTTTTCTTCAGGAGTCAACGTATGAATCCACAATGTGCGCACATGTACATCCAGATGATACTGCTTTGTGCATAATATCTACTTAAACAAAAGAAATTTAAAAACTTTGAAATATGTTGGATTTGAACTTTCGTTGTCGGTGTAGCAAGTAAATGCCTGACAAACTACGACCACAAATGTACGTACAATGGGACATATAATTCCCGTATTTAGCCTGTTGCGGTTTTTGATAGCGCTGAAACATTTTTCTTGCAGATCCCTCATGATAAGTTTCTTATTAATTACTATATACTATATATACTTAATATTCACTTGTGTATTTCGTATCCATCATTAATAAACGAGCAGCTAATAGAAAAACTGTTTTTGTTTAAATTATCGCATGTCATAACTGTTTTAAATACAAAGCTACGTTCAGTCGTTTCAGTGAAAGTTACATACGACCGGCACTTTTCAAAGACGACGCACAATCAAAAATATCGTAGAAAACAGTCACAAAGCTCAGTAAAGCAATAAAATGATATTGAAACGTTCGAGAAATTATTTACAAATGCAAGAGCCTTCTAGAAGCTGTCTAGAAGATATAGCGAAAAGTAGGGAACGTTCGAGAAGGATTCGAGAAGGTTTCGCCGATGTCTATAAATGCCGAACATGGAAATCGTAGGTCAGTTATTGCTGGAATGCGAATGTGTTAAGAAGATTATCAAGTGGAAATAAATAAGAATCGTTAGCACGCGTGTGTCTACATAAATAAATCGAGAATAATCGTGAACGTGATAATTAGTGTAAACAAGTGTGATATCCGAGGACGTTATCTTATCTTCTTGTAAGTGATATAAATTATAGTGTAAGTGTTTTTATTATTAGATTTTATTAGTTCGGTTAATTTAAAAGTGTACATATTTCTAGAATAAGTAAACGTAGTTTTAGTCGTTTTAAATAAATTAGTTTTTAATAAATAAATACGTAACAATATGTTCACTTTTATGTCAGTGATGCAGTCACCCAGTGCAGATTTGACACAGTGTTAGAAAGTCTGTTTTTATTGCCGTTTTCAAATCATTTCACACAAAAACAATAAAACAACCCGAAAAGCGAGATTATACTGTGACTCTAAAAATACTACTAATGTTTGAGTAGCTTTGAATGCCTTTTACCAAATTTTGACCGTATGCTGAAACGCTAAAATTTGAGAAAGAATTCGAATTTCATTTTATCGCAAATAATATACAAAATTTCAAAATATCATAATACATCGTAAGTTTTTCCTACTCTCATCTTTATTTTTTTAATCACAAATTAATTCTTATTTCTTAGTATCAAGTCGCGTTTACCACTAGGCACATGCCTAGGCCCCGAATAAATTAGGGTCCGTGGGATCGTAGACAAACTTTAAAATCAACATTCAAAAGTTAGAAAAATGTTATCAAACCCAAGTTTTTATTATTTTAAACCACATATTTCTTGTTATGTTTATACGTATAAACAAAATATGAAATATTTTCAAGTGCCGAAGATCTACGTTTACATTACACATGATTCCTAGAAAACATTTCTCGTAAACAAAAACGCCGATTTTACAAACAGCTAAAGATTAAGTTCTTTGTTCAATTTAGTTTTACATAATTATTTTAGTTGCATCGTTGGATTATTTAGTCTATGTTTACGTTACATATGACATGATTCCGAGAAAATAATCGAGTAAAATAAAACCGCCACTCAAACGCCTAAAGACAGATTAAGTACTTTATAGTAGAATTCAGGTTTCCATAGTCTACTTTTACGTGTGACGAAAGCTTAGCTTGTGTAATAACGACAACACGAAAATTATAGAGAATATAAAATTGTATTAATTATGTTCTTGGTTTAAATTTAGTTTTAATATTTTTTGTTTGTGCAATAAAAGGGCCCATAAGATGTGTGAGTGTGCCTAGGGCCTGAAATTTGTTTAACACGCCACTGATGGTATCAAGTAAACAGACAAAATTATTCTGTGCAGAAACGAAATCAGTCACTTGAGAGTTAAACTTGGAAAATTTACGTCAAATTATACACCGGTAAACTTTTTACGCTTCCATGCAGGTCTAGTATGGAATAAGATCCACTGGAGAAGAATCAAAATAGAAATAAAAATTTTCGAAGAATGCCTAAAAGTAAAAGATTAGAAAAGTTTCAGTTTTTTTAAATCTATTATAACTAAACATAACCGACATAATTTAAATTTTAAAACGTTTTAAGCGCTCTAAAATATTAAAATTAACTGCCGTTAATATGGACTATGTCACAACCACTGTTTGCTTTTAGCGACAACTTTTTTTTTAATCATTTCCTTGTAAATAATGCAAAAATTGTATTATACATAACTTTTTATTATACCGTGCACGACGCTTAATGGAATCATAATAAATTATCAGTTGGGTAACATTATCACTTCATTAAAGAGCAGGCCGAACATATGTTACTACAGTGCACGCCGCTTAATAGAATCACATTGGAATTTGGGATTTTTGATAACAGTAACCAAATAATAACAATATATCCGTTTTTTTTTAATGTTTATTGGTTAGCAAGCAGTAAATACATACAGCCTATATCTGATTAACAGGCGTTTAATTTAGAAGATGAAATTATAGCACCATCATACAAACAAATATATCAAAACATTAAAAAAAATTTTGACCCAAATAAATTGAAAATTACAGACCTAAATAGTTTGTTGACACTCTAAACAAAAAGTAATCAAAAACAACATTATGATGTTTAATTCACTGTTCTAAGAAATAAATAATTATTCTCAGTAATTTGCTGACAATGTTATCACATAAGATGTAGTTAAATTAATTTGTTATTTTAAGAATTACACATTCTGTCAAAGTAAACTGAAAATACAAAGTAACTGGAAGATAACGTATTTACATATATTTTAATGAGGTACTAATAATAATAATAATAATCAGTAAAAATATTGGAATAAATAAATCACACTGTAAACATAAAGGTACATATGCAAAACAACTATTTTTAGCATACAATGGTTAAATTTTTTTCTCGTTTTACAAGCGTACTGTAAAAATTCAGCTAAAGAATACATACAAAATAGGTAGAAACATACTCGATAAGAAAATTGATAACATAAAACGAAATTATTACTATAAACGATGTTTTTTTAATGTAGTAGCCGTTCTTTAATAAAGTGATAACATTACCCAATTGATAAAATTATCTGTAATTCCAATAAGCGGCGTGCACTATACATAGAAAAAACTTAGTATATGTAATCATAATTTCGGTTTATCTTATTATGTTCTCAGGTTTGTTTCTTTACATGAATAATAACCTATTTTGCATGAATTTTTTTAATCGAAATTTATTCGGTGCATGTGAATTTAATTTAATGAAAAAGAACATTATTTGTTTATTTGCAAGCTCAAGATATCGGGTCTCTTTTTATCTGTAAATTAGCGTGCTGAATTATCAGTTATTGTCTATCTTTCGGCTATGTGCCGTCTAAAATTAGCATCCACGGAGCGTCAACCCACACACTAACTTATCTTAGTCACATCTTAGTTGATTGAATCAGTTTTGTTTGAACACTTTGCAATGCCTGACGCAATGAGACGTGATCTTAGCGTAATATAATTAACATTTTACATATTTTTACAACGCTAAGTTGTCAAAAATAAGTTATCGGATTTGTGCTTTTTTAATTCATTTGAAACAGCTGAGAATATGTTATCTTCGAGTTACTTTATCTTTTCTACTTGAAAATAATGTGCAGTTCTGAGAATAACAATTTAATTTAACTACGTCTTATGTGATAACATTATTTTCTAATTATTTTTTTTGGTGTCGGCAAATTACTGAGAAGAAATGTGTAGTCCATAAAACTAAATAAACTATCATAACATTATTTTTTATTTCTTTTTATTTACGGTGTCAACAAACTAAGAAAACCATATAGTACAAGTCCGTAATTGTCGATTTATTTGGCTCAAATTTTGGATTTTTTTAATTGTTTTATTAGAACTTTTGATTGTATGTAGTTACTTCTTTCTAACCGATAAACATGTTTTTTTCCGAATGTCGGATTTTGTTATCATTCGGTTATTGTTATCAAAAATCCGTAAAATTGGTACATTAAACGGCGTTCACTGTAAAAGAAAAAAATTCATAAATACGCGTACGTTGGAACTTGGAAGACGTTTAAGAAAACACATGCAGGAAAAAATTTATTACATTACAATTTCAGATAAAGACAGTTTCTTTAAAATCACAGTTATGAACACTACAAAATAGATTAGCTACATCTGAACAAACAGTTTGTTAATACACAATACGTTAGTAATGTTAAAACGTTTAGTCACCACTAAAAATTTGAGTTTTTCTAGTGGTAGATTGTAATAGGTCAAGTATTTATTCATTAACATTAGTATATTTAAGAAAACGTAAAATATAAAATTAACGTGTCTCTAAGTATTTCCATGTGAAGAAACAATTAAAGTGATAATAGAATCCTTCACATTTCAATTTGTACCTGTATTATCACACATTTGGGCCACGTCAAGATACATTCTTATAAAAATATTTGTATAGATTTTAATAACAAAATACATAGATAATTAAGGCATCTATCTTCTCACCAGAAATATCCCAATTAAGTTGTCATCACAGTACCCTTCTGATTGATTAACTCCGCTCAGCTAAATTGTTTCAATTAAATTATTGCTATTCTAATAATTTAATACTGAATTTCAAGAAAGTTAGTACCTAATTTTTAAAACGTTACCTAAGTACATAATACTGAGCTATATTAACTACGATTATGTTAATAATATAAAGCAACGTTAATTAGCCCTTACAGATTAGTGGACGTACTACCTTTATGTAAATCATTCGTTATTAAAATAAAGCCAATCTCCTTTGATAGTTATATTTTACGCATTTTCCCCGTACTTTCATAACTCGAAACTCATTTATTCTACACGCTATTAGGACCGTTTTTTATTCAATAATTAATACCAATAAAATGTAAAAACTAGTAGATAAAATACTATTTAGGATAGTACAGAACTGGGCTACAAGTAAAGTTGTCCGTATAATGGGCAATTAATTAAATATTTTTCATTGTTACTTATACGAAATTAGTAATACATACTTTGTTTTTTATGGATAAAATTTTTGTTATTCTGAAAGCGATCGAAAAAGAATAATTACGTTAAAAATAACTGTGTTGTCTAATATAGAAAGCGACCGTTACAAATCGACATATTTTGCCTGGTTTAAATATTTAATTAAGTTTAGACCCATGTTTCTTTTTTAAAATGCAGTTAAAAATTTCGCTTTCGGAAGTAGTTCAAGTGTCGTTTTTATAAAATCAACCGGGAAGCGGTGCTTCTACATAAAAGTCAGGTTCATCGCCATCGGCATCCGGCTGATTCCCATCCAGCTGCAAGTAAATAAACGATTTGTAATAAATGTTTACATCAACGTCAATAAAGAAATCTCAAACGACTTTAAGCATGTGTTTAAGGCAAATTACTTACGACTCTTAATTCTCTAGCTGAAAATATGTACTTCAAATTAGCTCTTAATGGTACCATCAACAGCAAGAAAAAAGGAAATACCAATGAAGCTTTTGTAGATTTTACGGTCCACAATATAGCCAAACAAAAAAGCTGAATTGATGTAAATAAATGCATCTTGGCCGTCTTCACCTAGAAATAAATTTTATTATATACAATAAACAAACATATTTTGTTTTAAACTCAATGTTTTGAGAATTAAATAATTCGCAAAACAATAATTCTCAGACGTTGATAGTAAAAATAAGAAATATTGACCAAATTTCAAACAAAAAATAACAGTAACACTGAATATTAAAAATTAAATTAAAACGAGATAAAAAAGACGCAAACAAAAAAAATGTTATCCTTTGAAGTTCTGGTGAGCATAAAATTTTGTCACTCTTATCAGATAAAAAGTACAATCAAATAAAGATAATTTTAATGATAAAGTAGTTAGCAGTAACAATTTAATATTAACTAAAAGGTTAGGCAATAAAATCACTAAGTTTATATCAAACGTACGAAAACGAACCAAAAACAGTAAAAAATTAAATATAAAACGACTAAGTAATAAAACTATCCATTTCAATCAACTCATAATAAATCCCTTAACGCCTCAATTTTACCAAGAATTCTTATACATTTTGATCAAATTAAAGTTTTCTTAATTATTAAGTTAAGTTTAATTGAATTCACATTATTGAGCTCCAGAATCAAATATTAAAATGTTCCAAAATCTCAAAGGCAGTAATAGAAATATAAAATTATGTAGCAGATAAGGTATGAAGAAGACATGTAGACACCCACGTGTAAATTGTGTGTAATGTGCTGTTAATAGTAGAAAAAAGTAAAAAATAGAAAACTAAAATATAAATAAGGAGCATATGATACGCAAAGAAGTGAAGCTTAGAGAAAAAGTAGTGATAATTTCGAAAGACATTGTAATAATAAAAACAAAAATTCGTACAATAAATTTTCATCCGTCACTCATTGTGATAGCAATCAAAATTGATTGTTTATTCGTCATTTATTCGAGTGATAAATAAATAATTCGTCAATCAAGATCATTCAAATTTGATTTTTTGCTCAGAATTATTCCAATATGCAGATGACCTACCACACAAAAATATCAAAACTATGCATGGAAATAACAAATGAATTTTTGTTATTTGCAATAATTCCTAATAAATTTAAATTAACGTTTAATTATTTTAACGTGAAAAAACTGATGTCAAACTAAAGTTGAATTGTATTGCTCAGTTAAAAGCAATTAAAGCCAAATATTTCACATTTTTCAATAGTAATCAATTCTATTTATGTATTTAAAGCAGAGTTCTTCACGATTAGTCATTAAACCAAAGTAACAAATTATTACTAATCTGGAAACGATAATAAACAACCTTGGATAAAGCACGACTTTGAGGGTTATCGAAACAAAAAGAACATTTGAATAATATTCTGAGAAAACATTTGAAATATTTCGTTATGCATTACCGATTACATATTTGTACGAATTATTTGTTCTATGTGTCAAAAAGCGATTAGTTTAAAACCAGATCTCATTAAGACCCGGCGTACGATTAATTAGAAAATTTATTTGGATGATTGGAAATGTATTTTTCTAACCGGCATATGTTCTATTCCCCACCAAACGCCTATATAATATATCCATGGACGTAGTATTATATATATTAAAATACACATGATACATTTTCGGTTTAAACGTGTCCACGACAAAGTTAATATAAATAAAAAGTAATCACTTGCACAATAGCTTTGCAAATAGTTTAAGATGCCATTAAATTCTTTAATAACATTTTTGTAGTGTTTAAGGAATTAAAAACGCAAGAAATTAAATTAATAAACCTGTTGGAATTTCTTACGTCTACGCTAATGGTGCCGATTCACAACAAACTCGCCCGCCATCTATGTTACTAACGTACACTACGTTGAAGTATGAAATAGTGAAAATGGTTTCGTTGTATCGTGACGACGTTCGGCATTATTCCTTACGAATGGTCGATTTTTTAGAACGTAAAATGTAGTTACGGCCGATGTATATAAACAATTACTAATAAAGAAGTGTGCGCGTTTAATTTTTGTGTGTAAATTTAGTGAACTTCGTGTAGTATAACTAAATAGACGCTATGTTGACGGGCGTGGCAGACCAGTAAAACATTACTCATCTTTAAACGATTTTCTTTCGTATTCGCGCACAATACGATACGAACAATGAGTGCCAATAATGTGAATGCTCAAATATCGACAACTCAAACACAAGCGACTGCCACAATAAAATCGCGGCCAAACATAATGCCGAGTAGTTACTTGTATACATCGAGTACGGGTCTATTAAATCGAAACACCCCCGATAGTAAACCGGCACCACCACCGACTTTGCCAAAATACACTTCTAGTTTTAACGCGGGTAGCGGTTTTAGAGATAGAGATAAAGATAATATAGGAGGTTCGTATCGGCTGTCGAGTTTAGACAGGTTAGGTTTACGACAAAAATACCTCGATTCAAACACAACCACAACTACCCCCACAAACAATTCCACACCACCTAACGGCACCTTAAATCAAACCAACGGTAACGAAACTGCACAAACGACACAAAGTAAACGCGAGATGTTTTTTAATTCGTCGGATTCCCCAACTATTAATAAAGATTCGAATCGTACAAATAAAACACCCTCCTTGGATAAACCCCCCGATCCGCCTACAAAATCTCCACCGGAAATGCCATCCGCGAAAGAGGAAAACGTAAAAGAAAAGGAAGTCGAAGCCGTCAAGGAACGACCTAAATTAAAAGAATTAGACGGTTACGTCGGCTTCGCGAATTTACCGAATCAGGTTTATCGTAAAGCTGTAAAAAAGGGCTTCGAGTTCACGCTTATGGTTGTGGGCGAATCGGGTCTGGGTAAAAGCACTTTAATTAATTCGCTGTTTTTAACCGACGTTTATAATTCTTCCGATCACCCGGGACCCACTCAAAGACTGAAAAAAACAGTCGCGGTCGAAACTACCAAAGTTTTATTAAAAGAAAATGGTGTGAATTTGTTGTTAACTGTGGTGGATACTCCTGGTTTCGGAGATGCGGTAGATAACAGTAACTGTTGGGCCCCGGTGATCGAGTACATCGAAAATAAATACGAAGATTATTTAAATTCGGAAGCGCGCGTAACGCGTAAGCAAGAGTCCGATCAAAGGGTCCATTGTTGTTTATACTTCATCCAACCGTCCGGGCACGGTCTGAAATCCCTTGACATCGAATTTATGAAAAGACTGTGCGACAAAGTGAATATAATTCCGGTTATAGCTAAAGCGGACACGTTGACTTCCGACGAGTGCGGCTTGTTTAAAAAACAAATATTAAACGAAATAGCTCAACATAAAATCAAAATTTACGAATTTCCAGACACCGTGGAAGAGGACGAAGAACATAAACTGAACAAAAGTCTTCGCGATCGCGTTCCGTTTGCGGTGGTTGGTTCTAATGCAGTTATCGAAATAGATGGGAAAAAAATGCGCGGTCGAAAGTATCCCTGGGGATTAGCGGAAGTAGAAAATTTAGAACATTGCGATTTCATCGCCCTTAGAAACATGGTGATTCGCACACATTTACAAGATCTCAAAGACGTTACAAACAATGTCCACTACGAGAATTACAGGTGTAGAAAATTAGCGGGTTTGGGCGTCGATGGAAAACCTTCCAGAATTTCAAATAAGAATCCTTTAGCGCAGATGGACGAAGAAAAACGTGACCACGATCTTAAAATGAAGAAAATGGAAGCCGAAATGGAACAGGTGTTCGAAATGAAAGTGAGAGAAAAAAAGCAGAAATTGAAAGATAGCGAATTAGAGTTGACGCGAAGGCACGAAGCGACTAGGAAAAGTTTAGAACAACAAGCCAAGGAACTCGACGATAAACGGCAGCAATTCGAGTTGGAGAAACAAAATTGGGAGAAGGAAAACCAAGTTACTATCGAAGAGTTGCGTCGTAGATCTTTAGAAGGAAGTAGAGAAGCCGTGGATGGGAAAAAAGAAAAAAAGAAGAAAGGTTTGTTTTAATTCGTGAAACGCGATTAATGTTAACGATTGATGTTTTATTTTAAACTAAGTGGCTAAACGTAATTTATTTAATGGAGCCGAACATAGAGAGCTTTTATTTTTTAAACGGCCATGTCTCTGTAACGATGTAACTTAAAACTGCCAAGGGAAACATACCGATTTATTTAACAAATAAAATATATAGAATTATTTATGATATACGAAGATGCCTAAACTTGACAGTTTTAAACATTTTTATCACAGTCTGTATCTTAAAAGTTTAATGGATGTAAAATTTATTTATTGTAGAGTAAATAGTTGCTAAGATGAAATTTTACAGTCCGGTGTCCATTATGACATTTTGCTGTAGCGCAATGTGCCATTTTTAAATTTTAATATGTAATCTGTAAACTAGTAAATATACAACATAAAGCATATTTGATTCGATTTTCTCTTTAGGCAATATCTACCAATCGTATCCCTTACAGAAGCTACAAAATTAATTTTTATATACTTTCGAATTTTGAACTGGGTCACCAATAAACTAATTGGTCTAAAGTTTCACTTGCGATGTATTCGATTTAAATTAAAAAAGGAAACATTTGCTACTTAATTCGTATAAGTACATGTGCTGAAACTAAATAGAAGCTTCTAACGGTGTCTTGAACAAAAGGAAAACGTATAAATTGCATTTTATTTGTACCGTAATGAGTCGGTGCCCTATTAAAATTAGTTGAATAATCAAATATACTAAAAAAAATGTAATTCATAAAAAATATCTGCTAATTTTTTGAAAAATTAAACTGGTTCCAAAAATCTTTTGTAGAATAAGATTAGCAAATAAATGACAAAACTAAAATCGATTGAGATCAATTTAGAAATAGCTAAAAAACGCTTCTACTTTACATTTAATCTAATGTTTGTAATTTACAGATAGTGGAAATAAGTTATTCAAGGAACGCACTCGTGTCCGAACAATGAAAAAGATAAATTTTTACCACAAATTGTCGCTCTTTTTGCTCCAATTGCTTATCGAGCTTTGTAGAAACATATAAATATGTCTATCGAGGGCACATAAAATAGAGAAGAAAATTTCAATTTAAATGAGATTCTGTAAATGGACTTTGTAAATATAATAATTCTTTGCAATTTTCTGCTTACAAACGTTTTTTTTTTTTTTGATAAAGAATTAAAACAAACTTTCATTACAATTAATGTGTGTGATTTCTTACAATCATTGACTATATTTGGTTTCCTTCTATCTCGTTTTTGAATATTTCTGTCTCTCATTACAATGTTTGTTCCCTCGCGTGCCTATTTTTCTCATAATATTCCTTCATGTCTTTGTTGGTACTCAAAACTTCTGCTTCTCATTCCTTTCCAGAATTCCTGTAGAACTTCGCGTTCATTTTTTGTCCGGTTCTGATATTTTCTTTTATATTCTTTCTCACCACAGAATGTAATTTACACATCTCAGCCCCTTCGATAGTTTTATTCTTGGTTTCATTTAGTTTGTTTATATATTCCCTCGATTTTGTCTACGACTGGTTTACTAATTTTCCAGTTTTTTCTTCAGTTTCTGGTTAGATAGATGCTTTAAGATGTTTACCGGGCGCCCTTCTTCCCGTTCTACATCCTGCAATACACCCTTTTCTTATATTACGTTTATCAGTTTATCTTCCAGAACCATTGCATATTTTATCTAATTTTTTTTATAAATTCGGCATGTTATTCCAGTTCGTTCGCGTACGAAACTTTCACTTCTTTATATTTCATTTATTACTTTTGCCATTTTCGTTACCTTCATTTCTCTATATATCAATTCCTTCTTCTGTATTCCATCCTCACTTCACTCGATCCATTTTCTTTTCCCCATCTTCCGACTGGCTTTCTCAGTCTCCATATTTCCTTTCAGCAATTTCGCAAGTGTTTTCTCTATTTTTATATTGTTGCCAAAGTATCTTCTTTTTCTTCATTGTATATTAACGCATCTTCATGCTTCTTGTGTCGAGGTTTACTCTTCTTCGGCTGTTTCTATCTCTTTTTTTTTCTTACGCATATTTATTTATTTCTCTATCCACATACTAATGTATATTATTTTTTCTGCATTTCTTCTTTTACATTGCATTCTTTTTCTCGGCATTTTACGCCAGAAAACTGCCTTCTTTAGCACTAATTCATTTATTTCTCTGTTCAGTGTTTTTCGGATTTATTTCATATACTGACTGCACACGGTTACTATCTTTTATTTTTTCTTCGTGTAAATGTTTGTTTCAATTATTCCTCTTTTCACTGTAGGTACCTTCTTTATTCTACAAGTGCTCACTAGGAATCTTAACTTTATTTATTTTCCCCCGAGGGGTTAACCACATACAAAAGTTGTGTACACATTTGCGAGTTTCTCTCACATTTGTAACATTTGCGAGAAAATTGCAACATTTGCGAAAAAATTGCGACATTTACGAAAAAATTGCGACATTTGCGAGAAAATTGCGACATTTGTGAGAAAATTGTGACATTTACGATAAAATTGCGACATTTGCGAGAAAATTGCAATATTTGCCAGAAAATTGAGACATTTGCGAGAAAATTGCGTCAATTTTTTTTTGTTTATTTTTATCTCAACATACTTTTTTGAATCCGATGATGGCACACAACTGACATTCCAACTGTTATTAGTTTGCTTCAGTCACGTTCGTTTTAAAACTTAAATTATGTTTTGTAATCGTAATGTAGGTTGTATTTATTTGAGCGAAATAGTGATATTGATCAGAGTAGATAAAAAATTTCGATAAATGTTAAAAAAAAAGGTTTCGAAAAACATTCTATATTAATTTAATTTCACTTTATAATTCGTGTTAATTCCTTATACTTAGAGGTAAGATTAAGGCGATCCTTCTGGCTAATTGTGAATGAACCTGTTCCAATTATATTTATGGGACCAAAAAATACATATATAATCAACGTGTACATTTTGTATATCATCTGACTTGGGCCAAAAAAATTCTTGAAGTGATGCTTGCAAAAATTTAATTTTTATTGTATTTGGTAGAACACCCTTCCAATGTACCCTAAATCAGAATAGTACACCGCATAATATAAGTCGTTTTCAATGAAACTGCTTTCATTTTGACCACTTTGCTTAGCTTTTTTTAATCTCCTAAATCTCATTATACGAACCGAACTGACTCTAAAATTCATACGTAGTATGATATAACTATTACTTAGTAACCTGGTCATTTAATAGCCAACAGAGGGAAGTTTTTTGAATTGTGATAATCTTGTGTGCTACTTTTATACGGACATAAGGGCTAGTTCCATCCAATTTGTCTACACAATCTTTCATCTACAACTCATCGTTAAAATCTGCTAGTTCCATATCTCCATCTGTTATCTCAATCTCTGCTAGGCAATTCTTTGTGTCATGTTTTTCTAGTGAACTTTCCAAATTATCTAATTTATTTAGCATGATGTCTTCTGAATCAAGTAGGTTACAAGATATTTCACCATCATTTTCATCTACCAACAACAGCGGATGGAGAATATCAACAACATAAATATGTTTTTCTTTATATTTAATACCCAATGCTAGAGCATCTTTTTTTTAATCATCAAGAGCTTTTAGACAAATACTTTCTATTTTTGTGTCGTCAAAAAATTCACTGCTGTTAATTGTATCACCCACAGTGCCGAGTTTATTAGAAGTTCGCTATCTTGGAAACACAAATCTTTCTGACAAATCATTGGTAATTTGGTTGATTGTTTGAATCTTTGAAATCTTATTTATAATTTCTAATATACTGAAATTCACAATAGTAGAAAATGTTGAAGTGAGTGTGGCTCAAAAAGTCTGCTCACATGGTTGTGAACTAAGGAGCCATGTAGCAAAATGTACTCCGTTTTTTAAGTTTTCGTTATCTCGAAATTTTCTAATTAATTTTACTAAGACGTGTGCATTTAGTTCTATGGAAAGATAGACATTGAGTGTAATAAAGTTGTCAGTAACGGAAAGGTTTTTCTTAGATTTTAAGGAACCTCGCCACAATCTTTAAAAAAATGCTGCATACCATATGTAATGCAATCTTTGTGCAAGAGAAATATCTTTGCATAAGTAAAAGTGTAATACATATCCCATTATTTTTAGGTATATTACAGTTGTCTTACTTTCCTGCAACAATTCGTCCAAAAGGAAAGATATCCGATCCGATGAAATTCTTTCAACCGCCTGGAAGTTCATTTTATCTTCTGCTTTAGTGTCAGATAAAGTCAATCCATGCTTATCTTTGGAAATGTTCAATATTAAATGTTTAATGTGTTCAGAACTAACAACAAAATGTGGACTGTATCCTGAACACATATTAACCCATTATCCAAATCCATATGAAACCAATTCCAATTTAAGTTACATGCATGCAACTGTGAACCGTATCTCATCGGCTTCATTAACCAAGGGTCTCCATCAGACGAATATCCCAAGCATCAAATACCACAGCAATCCATTTCATTGGAAATATATTTCCATCTGGCAAGAACATCTTCATATGTAAATGAATTATCGGTTCCAAAAGCAGCTAGACAAAATGGTGGACTTTTATCAATTGAAACTTTTGCCATAATCGCATAGGCATATTATGTGGAAGAAACTTTGTATTTGTTTTGCAGATGTTGCTAGAAACTGGCATATTTCAAGTATTCCATTTACTAATGGAAGAACAAAACCGACAATTTTATTACTTTTCGAATCATATTGGATTCTACCAGTTATTTTGGTACCATCCTCACTAAGCCAAACAACTTTTGGTAGGTTTCTTTTTTCCAGAAAATCAAACAGTTCTGTTGAAAACGAAAATGCGCTTCTTCGAAGTGGTTGTGAATTAGACTCCGTCCTATTGTTGTAATTGAAGGTAAACCGTTTTTCATGTTTGCGTACAAAGTTTCGTATAATAATCTGCAGCCAACAAGAAATAAGTAAGTTGAGAATAACTTCAATTTATGATCATAATTGTTCCCTTTACTTAATTTTTTATAATTATTTGAAATTGTTGTGTCTAGAAGGCATTGTAAAAAATTAGAAACATCATCTGTATTTCCAAGTTGCCAACCAATATTTATCTTATTTTGAGAACAGACACTATTCCTTAAACTTATTTCTTTAGCTCCTTCATATAGCATAGCACGATGTTCATTATTCTCTAGGAATAGTTTTTTTTACCTCGTCTACTTGATTCCAAAAATTTGTAATTAAGGGTTGTTCATATTTATCTTTTATTACCCGTTCTCTAACTCTTCTAGCGCGTGATCTAGAATATTTTTGCGAACTCCATTTATCATTTTTTATTTTTATGGTGGAGGGCTCGCTAGAAACGGAATTGAAACTCTGAAAATCCTGATGAGTTACTTTCCTGCTCGACTCATCTTCAGATAAGTCCTCGGAGAAGTCTGAATTAATTAATCGAATCTTTTTTTCTTCTATTTCATTCAATTTCCTATGGTAATGTTCGAATGTAGCGAAAACGTCAAACATATTACGAAAACAATAAGTAAGTGTAAGATTTTATGACATGGCGTATTACTTAAATGTAGTTATTTAAATGTTTTATTCTTAGAATATAATCAAATATTACAATTTCTTTTGTGTAGGTATCATAAGCTTCCGAAAAAATGTGACATTTGCAAAAAAATCGCGACACTTGTGAAAAATGTTTGACATTTGCTAAGAAAATTGCGACATTTGCCAAAAAATTTCGACATTTGCGAGAAAATTTCGACATTTGCGAGAAAATTGCGACATTTGCGAGAAAATTGCGACATTTGCGAGAAAATTGCGACATTTGCGAGAAAATTACGACATTTGCTACAAAATTGTGAATTTGTGCGAAAATTGCCACATTTGCGTTGACATTTACGGTGACCTGTACACCACATTTGCGTAGTGGTCAACCCCTCGTTTTCCCCTTCCCACGTTTCTTCTGACTTTTATTTTGGGTGCTGTTTAAAGTAATAATGTCTTTTCACCGACCTCATTCATTAAATCTATGTTTTTTGTTTGGGGCATATTTTTGTAATTTCTCTATTTTTCTTAGTTCTTTTCTTTCCTTTTGCTTTCTCATCACTCATCATGACTACCCCTATTTTCGTTTCTTATTAATTCTTAGATCTGTTTTTCAGGACTCTGTGTATCTTTCTAGTCGTATTACATATTTCTTCTTTTCTGTCCCTTTTCGTTGTCTACTTTTTTCTCTAATACAGTGCACATTGCTTAATAGAATCGCGTTGGGACTTATGCTTTTTAATAACAACCGAATGATAACAATATCCGAAATCAGAAAAAAACAAACAAATACATGTTTATTATATATACAATCATAGCAGCAATACAAACAAAAAAAAATGTTCATAAAACGTAATAGCGAAGGCTTCCACGGCCGGAATCTATACTAACATTAGAATGTCTTCCGGGTTTGGACCGTGTCATAGTTGCAACCGAAGCTGCCAACGTTTCGCCCACTTTCGTAAGGGGCTTTATCAGGGCGTCAGATAAATCGCAAAACTCAAACAAGCAATCGAAATCTAACTAAGAACTTCTCAAAAGTTAGGTTATCCACTTGTGAAACAAGCTATAACCTAAGCTCTGAAAAGGTAAGAAAGAAAACGATAACCTGAAAAAGCAAACGAAAATCTAACAAAGAACCAAGTTGATTACCTAACTCGGTAGTGGTTCTTTGTTAGATTTTCGTTTGCTTCTTCAGGTTATCGTTTTCTTTCTTACCTTTTCAGAGTTTAGGTTATAGCATGTTTCACAAGTGGATAACCTAACTTTTGAGAAGTTCTTAGTTAGATTTCGATTGCTAGTTTGAGTTTTGCGATTTATCTCACGCCCTGATGAAGCCCCTTACGAAAGTGGGCGAAGCGTTGACAGCTTCGGTTGCAACTATGACACGGTCCAAACCCGGAAGACATTCTAATGTTAGTTCATAAAACGTTAAAAAAATTAAAAATGTTGAGTCAAATAAATCGAAAGTTACGGACCTGTAGCATTAAATAGTTTGTGGGCACCGTTAATAAAGAGAAATAAAAAATAACGTTATGATATTTAATTCACTGTTCTAAGAACAAATTTTTTCTCAGTAATTTGATGACACTAAAAATAAATACAAAATAACGTTATCACATAAGACGTAATTGAATGAAGTTCTTATTTTAAAAACCCACATGCTTTCAAAACCCTTGAATAAATAAATAACACTGCAAAAATAAAGCTAGAAGCAAACCTGAGAAAAAAATTGATAACATTAACATTATAAACGGTGTTTTTTTCTATGTAATAGCATACGTTCGGCCCGTTCTTTAATAAAGTGATAACATTATTCGTGATTCCAATAAGCGGCAAGCACTGTATTTTCATTCTTTCCAATATTTTTCCATTATTTATTTCCCATTTGCGTTCTATTTCCGTTTTTACCGCTTTTATTTCTTTCTAATTGTCATGAAATTACTTAACTCTTTAATTTCAGCTATTCCTTAGCATCTTTTTTTCTATTGACTTTCTTTTTGGCTGCTCTTTCGTCTCATCCTTTATTCTTTGTTGACAAAAAGGCTACTGATTAACTTTTAAATGCAATAACACAGTTAACGATAAATTGAGAGTTCATAGATAAACAGAACGCTAATGAATATCTATAAACATATCCGTTTTCGAAAACCGCAAGTTTAACTAATTACAGTCAGTTTCAAAGAACTAGTCATGTACACAACTTTACATTCTAAAATTACTAGGTGGTCAGTCCCGTGTATGTAAACTAACATAAGACTAGGTAAAAATTTTATTTTTTAAATTGTGACATTCATTTTGTGAAAATCTTTACCCCTGATATTTTTCCGTGTGAGTGACAGTTTAGAAGGTAGTTTTTAGTTAAAAACAAGTATGTCAATTAGAATCACAATAAAACCTTTTGATCCTTTAAGAAAGGTTAAAATTCTACGTTGTTTATAAATTGTTCGCTTAAAAAGTTTTTCACGCGTAACAATAGGCAATGTTTAAGTTCGACAATTGCATAAGAAAGTTTAAATTGAGAAAGTTTTAAGTACAATTAACTTTATCGAGTATGAAAATGTGAACAATGGCGCCAAGTTTTCTTAGGTAACTGGACACAATACTTTTCGGGTGGGCACATACATTTGCGTAGAAATATCTACGCAATTTAATTTTGAAAGAAAAAATAATACCTTTATTAATAACACCAATTTTGTTTATTTCAATTACTTCACACTACTGAACAATGTACGAGAGCCGTTCATGTCAAAATGGAAGTTTCGTTCTACCCTAGATGACGCAAATAACGCGATTCAGTCGTTACGCAAAATGACGTGAAATTAGAATGGCGTTATAAGATGTTTTTATAAAATAAAACTTGCACTGACTGACATTTAATTTCATCGCAATAAAGCATAGAACTGTTTAGTACAGGTAAATGCAAAAAGTTTTATGAATAACAGTATACATGTAGCACAGCTTTTTTTAATTAAGAAAAAATCCTACCTTTTTCACGTAAGATGCTTCGGGATGATGTTTTACTGGCATGAAAAACAGTCTTATTCTATCGAAGAACTGTATTCCATTTGTAGATGCAACGCCCATATACAAAAAGACGCCAAATAAAACCGACATGGGCACCAATCGTAACAGCGGCGACATGAGCACTGATAAACCAATAAGCAATGACACAGAAAACGCTGACACTCGTTGTTCTTTGACTTCTATTATATGAGGCTTCTCACCAGGAGCGTGGGTTCTCGACATTACGGTTACGGCAGAAACGTGTGCAACTGATCGTACTGTAGCTATACATATCCAAGGAGCACCTATAAGACCACATCCAACGTTTAAAAGACAAACTAAAACAATATCAAGGTGAAAACCGCTGCCTTTCTTAAGTTTCCTTTCCGGCTTATCGATAATCAGTCTGTAAAAAAAATAATGAATAACTAGAAACATACTAATTTAAACAAATTACTCAGTTATATGCGATTCCATAAATACTAAAATATAAACCAGCATAGCGGGTACACCTGCAGCCCAAGGAACCCACATTTCAATTGGTAATAAAGTACCCGTTGCACTAATTATCCAACCTCTAACGCCAGGATTTGACGGAGAGAAACCTTTCGGTACCGATAGTTTCTCTGTGTACGTATCTGGTACCATGTAATCGAGAGCAGACATAATCACGATGGCAATAGGAACTCCAAAATCGCCAAGAGCTCTTCTTGCCTGTAAGTATTAAAGTCTGCAGTCTGTTTTAAAAAAAACACCACACTTACACTACGACCTAAGAACTTGCTATTTCTGAATAGTAACAGATAATAAGCGATTGCAAATGTGCCCAGTGACAATATCGTACAAAACAAAGCAGTGTTAGGTTGATTAATAGGTCCAACGCTGTCATTAATAGGTATCGATTTAACGAGGGGATAATCCTTGATCATAGTTGTTATTTGTGATATGTTGTGAATCACTACAATATCTGTCTCATTCAGGTCACTCCTGTTATAAGTTGTTTTATTTAAATCTGATACTAGACTAGTAATACTGTAGTAGTTTGAAAGAAGAGGATGTCGACTAAATACCAGAACTAAATTCATCACACTTTCGACAATGTACAAGAGAGAAATTAAAGCTGAAAATATTTCTTCGGTGAATCTGGTAAAAAGCTTAACGAACACGCTGCCTTCCACAGATGCAACGATCAAAGCAATTATTCCCAACCAAATCCCTATGTAAAGCCGTACCGATAGGTAATCGATAGCATTACTTTTACAAAACTGGTATAGACTTTCGTCGAATAGTAAAAGAGGTCCCGTAGTACCGATGATGACCAAAGGTTGTCCTCCCAGTAGAGAAAAGACTATACCAGCAGCCGAAGTCGCAACCAAAGTTTCAGATATACCAATTAAATTCTGAGTTTTGTCACTCATGAGACCCCCAAATGTTATGGCTCCCGAAAGTGCAGCGAAATACATAAACAAAGCTGCCGCCGCGCATTGAGGGTTTAATCCTTCCCTGATATCAGAGAGATAATACGGATAACGCCTTTTTAAATCATTAATAAGACCGCCAAATGGTTTTTTAGTTCTGTTTAATGGATTTTGAAATGGCGGTTTTTTTTCCTTATCGTCTTCGCTTACTAACAAAGCTTTGATTTCTTCACCGCCTGCTTTTTTTAATGCGTTTTCCTTACGTCTCCGAATAGCTTCGCTTTTTGCTTTAATTTCTTCGATGGGAAGTAAAGCTTGTCTTTCCCAATCTCCAGGAGGTAAAACTATACTATCGTCTAAAAATTCGTTGATAGCCGATAAGAGAGCTTTGCGGTTGTAAGCTTCATAAGCGATGTTATGAAATTCGTGATTAGCCATTAATGTAGATATTGACCGACCAACTTCGTGATAATCAAGATTTGCCCCTTTCGGACCGAGTAATATAAAAATAAATCGAACAGGAATATTTACTTCAATCAAAGAAGGCATATAAACTCCTTCGGCTAAACGAATAAAAGCTATAGCCGGTTGCTCCAGAAAATCCACATCACCAACGAGAACACTGGTTCCTTGAGCTCCAGAAGGAATACGTCTTAAGATGGTTTCGTTTTGAGTTTTTTTCATATCTTCCGCACTTGTAGTATACATTTCTTCTTTCATATCGACGCTTGTATGATTGTTAGGTACCAAACGACCTTCAGATTCGGCGTTGCGACTGTGATTCTTCGTACCATGAGCCGTGTCCAATTGATACGTCAATTTTCTTTTCTCAGCATCCGAAAGGTTCTAAAGCAGAAACGACTAAATTTAATTTATGCGTGTGCGAAGCACAGGTATAAAACTTTTAAGAATAGCAAATGATAGTCATTGAAATTTTTTCAAATTGGAAACGTCAATGACTACCAACTAATCGTTCATTCATTTTGATCACTTTTAATAGTTTTCAATCGTATTCAAATTAAAAAAGTGATCTAATGATTAGCGCAACAAAACGTCAAAGCTGCATTGCAAAAAATAAAAACACTAAAGTGTATTAGTGCAAACAAAAAACTGTTAGAAGCTGACGTTACGTGTACACAAGAAGAAACAGAGTTGCGAGGTAATAAATGATGAGGGCATAGAGGATCCTGCATACAAACGGAACAACGTGATGGTCTGCGCACAAAGCCGTTATCCTCCAGCCATTGTGACTGTAAGTAGTAGTAAGAACTTTAATCAATGGTTTCATTTATTCAACAATTAAATTACACATACGAACGCAATTTAATATTACGTGATAAAACACTTAATTGTCGATCATTTAAATTTCAATTATTTTACCGTGTAGCACTCGTAAAAAATATGGCCTACCTGTAAGGAAGTATAACTTTGTTTCCTACTGAATCTGAATCCTCTGTCGTGATGCTCATTAACGTGCCGATGCCTCAACAACAATATTCTCATGAGAGGAGCTTTATCATCTTCACGTATCAAATCCTCCTTGTAAAGATCTTCACATACTCTGTAGGCAATCCCGGGCAGCTCTTTTTCTTCCATATCTAAATTAACCAAACCTTCTTCTAAACATTTTCGTAAATTTAGAAGAGAATGGAAACTTAATGAAGCAACATGAGGTTTTCCCCATCGATCGACGCCTTCTTCAACATCCTCTTCGTACTTAATCCAACGAGCTGTTTCCTTCCATTCTCTATCTTCGACACCACCAAATAACTCATCCAATTGTACAAAAATCTACGTAATAATGATTAAAAATAGCGTATTAACGGTTTAAGCATTTAACAAACCGCGTGTGGGCTGTGGTCGTACATTTTCTTCATCAGTGCGGTGTGAAAATTATCCATTCCATCTTTCCTTCCAATATGCACTATAGAGGGCCGGGAAGTTTTATGTCTGCGAAGTGCTCTTGGATCATCGGAACGATGACTATCTAATTGGTCTCTATCTGCACCTTTTAATGGCAAATCTTCAGGTTGCGTAGATATTCTTCTGTTTTTTGACGCAGTTCCATTTGATCTTGATCCTTCTTGAAGTGAATATTTACGAGATTTTGTATGGTGATGGCGACTGAAACAATATAGAATGTTAGAAACAAATATTATCAATAAAAAAATTCAACAAACCTTCCTCTATGACGTCGCTCCTTCTCTTTTGAAGTTTCCTCGTCGTTGTCATCATTATTAACAAATTGAACTTTTCTTTCGGGCGTAAATTCGGGTGGACTTCGATATCCACTCGGATCGGATAGAATGCATTCAGATTCTGAACTTATAGTTGCAAGATCATCATCATCGACAAAGTTAAATGGAGCGTAATGAACATGATCCGAGTCAGTAATATGAAATATAGGCGATCCAAGACTGGGAGGTGTATTCGAAGATGGAGAAATTATTTTAGCCGTTGAACTTGGCGATCTTGGGCTTATTATAGGCGTTTCGTTTGGACTGATATGTGGAGATGTGACGCGGCGTTTCATTGATTTTGACGCTTTCAACGATAAATGAGGATGTGGATAACTTTCTTTACGGTGCACTGCAAGAATTGAGAAGTATAGTAATTTGTCTACAGTTTCGAATTTGATTAAAATGTTCTTACAACTATATTCCTTTTCCCCATATTGTCTTGCTTCTGCTGTGTTGCCAGGTTCGTCGTGTAATCTTTCAACATCGAACCGCTGCAGTCCATCGTTGTCCATACCAAATACTTTCGCACATTCATCATCTAGACGAACTTCAACGCCGTTTGTTTCAGCAAAACCGTCGTTCTAAAAAGTAATTCATTTATAACAAAGTTATCAATAATAAAATCGATTGTAAAATATGCTATGCAAACATTTAATTCACGAGCAACTATTAAAACTTTAGTTATTTGCAAAGATCAAACTGAGAAAAACCACAAACCTACGTTCGTATATTAGTTACTCAATATTTACTATTAATATGCAATGATGAGTTGACAAACTATTGTGATAAAGTAATTTCAGTTTTAGAAATAAACTGCTTAATAACATGTTCTGTTTTATATCTTCCGGCGCTTATTTTTGGATTCGTCACCAATAAACAAATTATTAAACAAAGATGTTTTGTGAAAATAATAAACGGTATCATTAAAAAATTAAAATAACAATCAACTTTCTTAAAATATAATTATCTATTTTTAAAGATTAATTTAAAAAAAAACAAATCCTAAGAATAATATTAATGTATACTCTTGCTTTCATATATAATACAAAGCTTGGTGAGAAAGTTCCCAATATTTAAAACTCGTGGGTTATATCAGCAATGACGCCAGGAGAGGGTCTGGTGGGCACAGCCCACTCTGTCTATCCCGCCTAAATTGGAGACAACCGTTTTAAAATAAAATTGAATTGTTTAGTAAAGCTAGTCTTTTTTTAATTAATTAATTATGTTTGAAAACTCATTAAAACAGTGTAACGTTCGAAAAGTTATTTGCAAAAGCAAGAGCCTTCTAGAAGCTGTTATCCATCTTCTAGAAGATATACCGAAAAATAGGGAACACTCCAGAAGGATTTCCTTATGTGTATATATATACCGACGGAACAATTCGTAGGTCAGTTATTGCTGGAATGCGAATACAGCAGTGTTAAGAGGATTATTAAAGTGGAAATAAATAAGTCGTTAGCACGCGTGTGTCTAGATAAATATACCGAGAATAATCGTGTACGTGATTTTTAGTGTAAACAAGTGTGAAGCTATCCACGGACGTTATCTTATCTTCGCGTAAGTGATAGCATATTATTGTTTTATATAAATTACTGTAAGTTTTTATCCTTAAATATTTAAATTTAATTAGTTCGGTTAATTTAAAAGTGTACATATTTCTAGAATAAGTAAACGTATTTTTTAGTCGTTTTAAATAAATTAGTTTTTAATAAATAAATTCGCTACAACAGTTTAAAAAATATTTTTACGCAAATGACTGATCCTACCCTAAAAATAAGTGCAAATTTGTGCCCATCCATTTAAGAAAACCTGGGGCCGTTGCTGATACGTTGAAACATTTTTCCCATTGTTTATACACATACGGTTTAGGCAATTTATTTTGCACTATGCATTTTATAAAACTTAGAGCAATTCAGATGCCCTTTTGAATTTGGATACTGACTATACTACTATAAAACAACAAGTATCGACTCTACATATAACGCAGATATTCTTAGTCCTGTATAAATTAGTACGATTTTTTAATATGTGGGATAAAAACCATAAAAAGAACAAAACACTAAAAAATGAAACTTTAAACTTAAATTAGAATAGAATATTAGAAAAAAGGTTGACAAGGAAGAAACGCAGCTGAAAACAGACTAGAAGATTATTTAAAAACATTTTTAAAAATGATAAATAATGTTATAAAAAGACAATGACGCGCTATACACAAATACGTGAAAGAAAAATAACTGTAAAAAAGTAAGTGTGAACATATCTAAAAAACAAGGAGAAAAAGTTTACGTAACAACGTACAAATTGGAGAATTGAAAAATAGTAGTCAAAGAAAATGACAATAAAAACAGAAATGATTAGAATTAGTCTCTCTACTAAACAGGAAATATTAAAAAAAAGTGAAGACACCAAAAATATCATAAAAAGGGAAAAAGTCGCATAAGTAGCGAAAATTTACTACAAACAAATAAATCAACAATTGCGATCAAAGCGCGAGGCAATGAAGAAAATGAAGACAATCGAATTAGAATTCGCGTAATTTGTAAAGGACCTGTGGACAGAGCGATTCTACGCGACTTTCTAAAGACAATGACGTAACAAAACGCCAATTGTTGTATTACGACAAAAACGTAACATACAAGTGTGTACTTACTAAAGCAAATACTTTACTTGTCGAGTGTCTTAAAAAAAACACTTTAGCACTAAACAAAATTTCAAAACTTAAGCAAAGACACAAATTCTACAATGAAAGCAATAACAACCGTGAATCGACTATTAGATCAGAACACCCCTCATTTCGTAATAATGGATTCGTCATGCCAATTACGCGTATTGCGCATTGTGACAGGTCCTTTACAATTAGGTGAACTCTAATATACCAAAAGCAAAATGCAAATGGTCAGAAAAGGAAAGCACTTATCCTAAAATCTCCTAAGCAATACTAAGAAGAGTAAGCTACAATGGATAACTGTTTCATACAGTACAGAAATAAAAACAGAAATAATATTAGAGAAAAAAAAAGAGGAAAAGGCAGACAGAAATTTGAAGTAATCTCAAAAACCAATAACCATGAAGCCCAACTAACGAGCACACATTCCTATTGCAATTTCTTCCATTTTTTGTTTCTTCATTATTAATTATTAACTTTCCTGTATACATCACAAACAGTCTAGGGATTAAAAGACATCCTTGTCGTACCTTTCTTAGTCTAAAATTCTCTACTTGTTTCCCAATTCACTGTAACCTTATTTACAGTTTCTTTCCGTATAACTTAATTCTTGTTATCAGCTGTACGTTTATTTTTGTTGTTCTTAAGCCCACAGTGATTCGGCATGAAGTATATTTGATCAACTGCCCTCCTTCTTCCCCTAAAACTGAACGTTTCTGCGGAAAGAAATTCTCGTCTTTCTACGTCATTATATTATGTATCCCAACATTCTCTCTAAATTTCAGTCCGTGTGCGTACTTTTTTTCTGTTGTTTCTTGTTCTTTGTTATTAGTTCTTGTATAAACCAAAGTTAACTATGTTGTTAGCTGACGCAGTTGTTAACTAAATCGTAGCTATCGATTTGAAAATGTCGTCAGCAAAACAATTGATTTTTTTACCATTGATGACGCTTAACGACATGACCACATAGTTAATCACATCGTTAAAGTTAACAGTGCTTTAAGCAACCGAGCCCTATCTTTTTTCCATTTTGCACATTTCTAATTTTTTCTGATACTTTTCTGTTTTCTAATACACAGTATACATATTTTTTAATTACTCATTTCTTTTGGTTTTATTTATGCTCTACTTTTTTTCCAATTAACGTTGTTTGCAGTAATAGATTATCCAATTTTATCACTTCAAATTTCTCTATTATTTGCTATGTTTCTATGTTCCTCAGTCAAGATTAACTTGCTCAATTTTAGTAGTTCTTTCCCTTCTTTGTTTCATAGTTAATACTCAGTTTGTCTTTCGGATTGTTTCTTTTTGTTTTTCGTTATTTCCCAGTTTTAAGTTCTAGTTTTTTGTTCAGACCCCGGTGGTTATACATCATTTTTATCTTCTCATGGTACATTTTACAAAACTTTTTCAAATTAAATTTTCTGTTTTGTCAATATTACATATCCCTGTGTAATACTTTTTTGGTTTTATTTACATTTTCGTCAAGTTATTTTATAATTTTTTTCCTAAATCTTTAACATGTTTGTCATTCACGTAATATTTTCATTAAATAATGCCACATCGTTTTTCGGTTCTTCTATTGCTCTTTATTATTTGCAATCTCTCATTATTTTGTATTATTCTTCCGTATTTTGTTTTTGTATGAAGATTATTGCGATTTATAACTTTTTTTTATAATTGTCAATTTTGTTTCCTAGCTTAGCATTTGCGCGACTACTATTTCGTTTAGATTCTAAGCGAATTTCGACTTGAACCGTGTCGTAATGGAATACCCAGACTTTATAGACTTAGTCCTAATTTCTCCTCGTAAGTCAAAACAAAGAGTTAAACTTGGGCTTTGCCGTTTTGTAGTTTGTGAAGCCAAAAAACTGACGTTTCGTAAGACGGTGCACCTTACATCTTCAGAGCGCTAATTAGTGATAATTTTCGATAAGCATGATAATGATTTGCAGACTTTCACTTTCTTTTCCGTTATCGCATAGTCGACTTCGTCATAAGCGTGAGAAAGTGTTTGCGTCCTTGAGACAACTTCAATTGAGCGTCCCGTTTGTCTGATACGAGGTGTCCCAGAATTTGCTAGCAATCTCCGAGATTCATATAAAATACATTGTTTTGGATTTATATTTAAACTTTAAGCTCCCCCCAGAGACACCCCTTCCTTTTATTGTTTCCCTGATACCAGCCCGAAACCCGACAAACGAAAGACTTATTGTTTTTTGTTGGTTGAACTTACTTACGAGCCAACCTGCGACTTGATTGAGTCGCCCTTTTCAACATTAGCCGTTGGCACCGTTGTTAATTACAAAGATAATGGTTAATTAAAACATAGCAGTTGGGTAGTGTGTGGTGGAGGTTTTGGTCATGTTTCACATTAAATATTGGCATGGATGAAGCCCCCAATTCCAGGAATATTATACATGTAGTAGACCACGTCGGAGAAGTATTTTGGATAAACAAAGTTAGTTCGTTTCTTTTTCCATTTACTAGTGTATTTGCTATTATTTTATATGTAGATCTATTACCCACGCCGCCGGCCGCTGATTTTATTATAGTTATATTGTAAATTTCATTTATAATTTTTTTGATCATTAAACCGATTAAATAAATTGCAGCTTGCTTTATTTCAATCAAACATTTGTTGCGGTTTGTGTAAACATACATAAAAATATTATAAGTTCCTATACACTTTTTCCTACGGCGATTCCTATGCATATACGGACTAGCTACTAGGTAAGTTTCTTTAACATGAACCCTTTTATTAAAATTTGGGTTATTTAGTTTACCAGGGACACACTATCTCTAACACAGCGAAGCTGGATTTTCTAAAAACGGAATTGTAAACTCCTATAATTTGCATTTAAGGGCAGAGAAAAATCCCAATACTTCTAATATAACCCAACATCAATTTGAACCCATTAACGTGTGAGCTGGAATAATAGGGTATTTATATTGCGAAGAAGGTTAACCGGAGAACTTCATTTGGAATTTCTTCAAAATAATTTGCCAAAACTTTTAAAAGATCTACCAGTGATAATTCGACGTGGTATGTGGTTCAGACATAATGGAGCCCCACCATGTTTTAGCCTAGTAGTTCGAGAACAACTAAACAGGAAGTTCAAAAATATATGGATAAAAACAGGAAAACTAGAGACTTAAACTCCTCAATCATTAGAGCCACATCCATTCGTTTTTTTGTGGGACTTTAGGCTATGCTAATCCAATACATAATCGAGAAAACTTATTGGAAATAATTAATAAAAAAGGGCTAATGTTAAGCCATTACGGAGAGTTCAACAATCTTCAATTCTTAGAGGTAGGAAATGCAAAGAGTAGAAGGAGCTCATGTTGAACCGACATACAAAATTATTCAATAAAAACCATATTGCACAAAAATATGTTGTTTTCCTAAATAGTTCATTTTATCGATGTCGATCAAGAGTACGTTTTTTTAGTTAAAAGTTTAAGCTGTTAAAAATATGTCTCGATCGTACAGGGTGTAAAAAAAATAGCATTGCTGTGTTAGAGCTAGTCAGTCCACGGCAAACTAAATAAGCCGAATGTGAATAAAATGGTTCATGTTAAAGAGACTTCTAGTAACTATCATATTAAAAAATTATTAATACACCTAGTACTTAAAGAGTTCTTTAAAACAAACGATTTCCATAGGCGTCCGTTATCAGCCTATATCTCCGTTGGGAAGGCCGTAGAAAAAGGAGTGTGTGTAATATTATTTTTATGTGTCCTATCTAAATCCCGAAGATTGCCCACAAATCTTGGGACACCCGGTATAACTTGATCAAAAGTAAACACCTACATTTTTAAGACCCTTTGTTTACCTAAATCTAAACCATTTTGGTCGCAAACAGAGTTTTTATGTTATGTTTTTTTAGAAAGCTGCTGATTTTATTTGTATAACATCCAGTATGGTGAATAAGCGGTGCTAGTAAGGCGCGGTACGTCTCCTTGAGTTATAGATTGGCTGCTCTCTCCAGTACCTTTCAGATTTCTTTAGCCCCATATCCATGCTGTTCTAAGGACTCCAACAGTGTTTCCTTTTCCTTCTGTAGATTTTTGTTATCCGACACTCGTATACCTCTTTTTGCTCGAGTCTGTAAAACAGTTGCCTTCTGTACTAGATGATGGTGGAATTTGGCGTTAAATTAAATATCAAAACACAACAAAATAAATTAAAAAAATAAAAAGAAACGGAATGGAAAGGCGTAAATCTTTCGTTAGAAATAAGGATTGTAATCCATAAGCATAGAAAAAGAAGAGACCAAAGGAAACAATCTAAAAAAAAGATATATAAACCAACAAATTTAGAAAGAAATGCAGATACTGCTAAACAAAGTAAACATAGCAAAATATTTATCTGTTTGTAATGAAACTACGTGGCTTGGTTTTGTATAGATACCGTTCAACCTGAAAAACAACATCCATTGAGAACTTTACGTTCCCGTAAAACATGCAAAAGCACATGTGTGGCGTTTAGTCGAACGAGACTAAATTCAAGTAAATTGGCACATAGTTCAGCAGAAGCAATCAGTAGACCAACAAAAATTACCAAAAAAGTATTCGTGAAAAATCTCCTATGCTGTGCTCATACTTTTAATTTGTCTTTGTTATAAGGCTGTTCAATAGCTGTGATACAAAACGGCATAGAACCTCTTAAAACGATCAACATTGTTTTAATTATCGCAAAAGACAACAGACGTTTAAAAACTAATTGACGAAGTGGGTAGAAAAACATCAGTATGTTAGAACCTTTATAGAACAAATATAATTGTTATGAGAGGTGTTTTAAAAGGTATTCCTAAATGGCTGGATCACAAGGTTGTAGTAAAAAATAAATATAAAACAATCCTTGATTTCTTGCCTCTCCTCCACAACGAAGAACCCTATTTAAAAAATAGGAAAAATTTGACGAATTGAAAACTTCTGAAGGATCTTACGATACTCTTGATTATATAAAGGAGATATTGATTTTCTCTATTTCGACATAAGAATTAGCGATTCTTACACTAAAATCCGTGTAAGAATAAGCAAATTTTTACACGAATTTTAGTAATGTTAGTTTTTTCAAAGTTGGTATCTCTGCATCGTAAGTTGACGTTACATGAAAAAGAAATCAAAATTATTGGAACTTAACAATTGAAATTCAAATTTTGATGCCAAGATCAAATAAAAAATCCTATTAATACAAAGTTATTTACTTATAAAGGTATAAAGAGATACATTTTGTATGAGATTTTAGGTTAACACATAAATTTCAATATGTCAAAGTGTAAGTGCTGCCAATTCAGTAAAATATAAGTTTCCCAATATTGTTTTAAAATTAAAATTATACGAAAAATTTTAAATATTGTATCGAAATAGAGAAAATAGTATAAAGCACACGTCATAGAATACGTTTCAATCACTCGACCGCTTCATAAACTCGCCGCTGCGCGGCTCATGTATGAAACCCGGTCTCGTGCTTGAAGCGCGTTCATTCTGTAACTTGTGTTTTAATATACTATTCTGAGATAGTCATTATTTTTATAAACATTCCTTTAACCGAAATTTTGACCTTTAAGCCAATATCTATAAGCCACAAATCTTGATCTTATTTCTGCAGTTACCTGTGCAATAAATATGCAAAAATTAAAAGTAAAATGCAACAAACTGATATTCTTTACTTTTTGTTTAGATTGTTATTAAATATTTGGTTCTTTTCATCGTTTATCGCCATAGTCAGGATTTGAGTTTGGTACATAGTATTGCATCGCCCTCGTACTTTTAATTTCATAAGTTCTGCAAACAAGGTTTGGTGCTGCTATAAGTTCTTCGCTATCGCCTGTTATATATAATTTGTTCTTGAAATTTTTTGTTCCGTTGTTAAAATTTGAAGTCTAGTTTACATATGTTGATAACACATTTATAGTTTGAGACCAAACGAAAAACATGTAGATTTCTTAATCAATAACAACATTCGGATATGAAATTCCCCGTGGCAATCGAATATATTCTCTCTTATGTCACGAGCATCTAGACAATTATGTTTAGCGCAAACACACCGATAGGACCTGATATCTTAATGTTTTGTTTAGTCATCATTCTGGCCAGAATTGTTCTATTGCTAAATTCTCCATTTGCGAAAACTTGCATTTCTACTTCTGACTCCAATCCAAAATTGACATTTCTACTCTGCATTCATAGGGTTATAGATAAAATGAAGAAACTTCATTGTAACAAAGGCATTGATTTGGCAAACAAAATTTCATTTTTTTCTTTTTTTTAAGAACAAAATTCCAACACTCTCAAGCTGCATACCAAAGTTTTCATGTGGTTAAGTCCAAATTGGCAAAACCTATGTTCCGTTATCACAGCATTTAAAAAAATAGTTGTGGTATTAAGAAAATAAATATTTAACTTAATGTCTGAACACGTTCTTATTTTAATTTTAGTTGCGGAAGCTTCTGGTCTTACAGTTCTCAACCTTTCTTGTGCTCTTCTAGTTAATTAATATGAAACAACACGAGATACTCCTCTGGTAAACTACACGGTGTATTTTCATCTCAGTAAAATTTCTTGTAAGTTTCTATTGAAAAGCACTACAATACTTTTTTATAAATTTTCTGTAAAATGTTTCTTTGTAGATTTCTTAATTGATTGATTGATTGATTGATTAGATGAAAATTCAGAAGCTTTTTAATAATATTTTTAAAACTGCTAATGAAAAGTTTCAGTCAGTTTGCATTTTTAAAAATATGAATAAGAGTAAATTCAAAAGAACATACCTATGTCAAAGAAGGTTGCTTTAATAGACCGTCGCACAGTACGTCTAAGTATAATTGAAAAGAGTAAAAAAGTATACTTCGATTATATGAAATTATTTATATGTATTGTGAAATTATATATAATTAACATACATAGTATTTATAATATATTTGGAAGATATGTTAGATAAACATTAAAAAAATGTTTTCGGAAAATCATAATTTTATTCAATATGCTTAATAGTACACAAAGACGTACAATTATAATTAAAAGCAATTGATAACAAAAATATACTTACTTTAATAGTCTGGTTACGAAAAAGTATTATCAGTTATATTTAGAACTAAAATATTCTTTTCCTGACAGTTATTCATTGTAGAAATATTTCTACAATCTGGATTTATTGTTAGAACATTTCATATTTACATAAAAACACAAATTCATCGTTATAGCTGCTATTCCTAATTTTCAGTAATACAAGTTGTGTCCTTAACCAATTTATTATTATACTATATACAGTGTGTCCGAAAAGTATGGAATATATTATACAGGTCGATAAATATGCACTTTACACGAAAAAGTTGTAAATAAAAGTTGTTTATAACTTAGTTATCTACCACCTGGGGGATATCAATTTAAATTTTTGCTGTAAACAAAATCGCAACGAATAACACTTACATTTTTTTAAATGGCAAGGCACGTCTTTATTATACTCATTTGATAGAGTCTTTTTTTCTCTTTTCAACCATATAAAACTTGAATACCTTTACATCAAAAAATTTTCAAGAAAAACAAGGACATGTCTAACAAATTTATTTTACTGAGCAGTATTAATTTGAACTTGTCTTAAGTGTAGTCGTGCCGAAACTTTGTATAAAAACTGAAAACTTGAAGCTGAGGAAAGTATTTTAAAAATTAAAGTTCTACTGCTCAGAACTGTATAAGTTCTAAAATAAAAAAAAATAAGATATTAAATATTACTATTCATAATAAAAACAAATTACAACTAAAAGATATTTAAAAAACATATGATTAGTGCGATACATTATCAAGGGAAAATAATTGAGTGCATAGTGTGGCATTCTTTAAATACTAGTGTTCATTAATTATTGATAGAATGATAACTAAACAATTATAGATAAGATTTTAATTGCGCTAAAAATTATAGTTTGTCTTGAATACATACAAATGCCTACAGCGTTATTTAACAAGTTAAACAATTATTTGTTGTTTATGTTATCACTATGCGTTACTGTGCGTTAAAAAAAATTAAAGGTAGCGTACACTACACGGAGCCGAGAATGACGGGCAAAATACCGCAAATCTAATGACAAGATCACACGATGAACCCCTAAGAAAGTTAAACATTTTCAACGGATAAAGGAATCTAGCTAGACCGTAGATTCATCATGACTTGCAGATTTCGACAACGGCGGAGACTGTTTTATATTCC
Organism: Aquatica leii; assembly: GCA_035610365.1. Lineage (NCBI taxonomy): Eukaryota > Metazoa > Arthropoda > Insecta > Coleoptera > Lampyridae > Aquatica > Aquatica leii. Next base: position 86,023,712 of record CM069435.1, read on the forward strand.
AGGGACTGAGGCTATAACATAAAGCACTAAAAGATTCGTTAAAACACACTTTGTTTCAAGTAACTTTGTTGAGAAGAAACCAAAAGCAGAAAATACCGTTCTATGTCCAAGCATATAAAGAAGAACGACCCGAGCTCACCAAACTAAACATAAAAAAGTAGTTCAGAAAAGCCTTCAAGCTAGTTGCTCAGATTCGACCTAATGAAAAAGAGATCAGAAAGTTGTAACTAAAAAAATGCAAACGTTGAAACAACCTTGCCTAAATACTAAAAAAAACGAAAATTAAAGTTCAGCGCGGACAAAAAGTAAAGTGGTGATCAAAAAAGACCGACCTAAATTAAATATCTGCGAGTGTGAATCGATGGAAGGTTGAACTGGATTATTATGACTCCAGGTAGTACCTGCGTTTTTATTCAAATTAATTAAAACAACAAAAACACTGGGTTTCGTATGGCTTCAACTAGTGTACGCGTTTTTCTGTTCATGTGGCCGACTCTAGAAGGTCAATCGAATTGGCAGCAACAAAATCAAGATAGTTGATAGCAATCAGAAAAAATCGTTAACCTATAAACAGGGATTTAGATTTTTCGTATTTACCCTTGTCCTGCCCACGAAGAAAATCGCGGAAGTGATGATTGCTTAATCGATCTAGAAAAATGTTACCAGAAATACCGAATCGAGGTTGAATGCAGATTACGACAACAACAAAGACTGTTTTATCTATCAGAGAGTAAAGTTATAATATAAAACACTATAGATTCATTAAAACACACTTTGTCTCAACAAAAATATTTGCTGAGAAGAAAGCAAAAACAAAAAAAAAGCCGTTGCGTGAGCAAACATATGAAGAAGAATGGCCCAAACACACCAAAACTAAAAATGAAAAAAATAGTACAGAGAAGCGTCCAAGTTAATTGCAGTGTAAAATAGACTTGCTTGAATGATAGACCAAAAAAATAAAAGTTAAAGTTCAGCGCGGCTAAAAATCAAGTGGTGTTCAAAAGACCGATCTGAATTAGTATCTGCGAGTGTGAATCAACACTAACAAGGGTTCTCACGTTGTATTCAGAAAAAGTATCACGACCACATTTACCAAAGAGTCATTCATCGCATCATTTGATACGCGATCAAAGTTGTAATACTGTAACGCAAAAAACACCAGAAAGTTCCTAAGCGCGTTCAACGTCGGTTAATTATAAAATCTCTACGGAAACCAATCTTAGCAGTTTATTAATGCTTGATTTCTTTTAGCAAAAACCATAAATCTTTCGATGGCGGGAAAGCCATATCGTTCAAAAACAAACCAAAAATTAACGCAAAAATAGAAAGCTGGCCGTCACATATTCAAACTGCAAATATCACCGACTAGCATAGCGATCGTTATCCACTCGAGAAAAGCCAAAACCATGTCAAAACGACGAGACAGACATCGAAGTAGAATAAACTACTAACATAATCATCACTTGGAAAAAAGCAATCGAAATAGAACGCAGTGTGAAAACGCCAAAACTAAAAGATTAAGTTTTCAGTTTATTTTCACTTTCGAAACGCAAAAGAACTACTGGTAGACTTATGCCGGTTCGCGATTATAATCGTCATGGGTATGATGATTATGAATATGTCACGTTAGACTGCCTTCTGACTCTTCGCAAATGTGGTACTGCGTACATCAGACTACATGAATCGGCTAACAAATAAATGTGACGTGACGGTAAACACAACTTATAACAAATTGTGAAAGAAGCTGACGGAATTCGCGAATTATATCGTTGTGTTTCTTAATGGATTACTTGCTATTTTTTGATAATTGCATGATTGTAAATTATCATAATACGTTATGGGAGAGTAAAGACAACGCTTCAATGGGTCGAAGCGTAACCTAAAGTGGCAAGTTTAAAATATCGTGTAACTGAGCATGAGAAAAGTCAACGAATGCAAACATTTTTAGTTACAACGTAAGCTTGCAAAAGAGTTATATTTAAGCTTGTCGTGTGGTAACTAAAATGGCATTACTTGTTTAAATATAGTTGTTGTAAATTTGCAAAAAAAAATTCCTACATATTTATCGTGTGTTAAGTAGTAGAAATGATTGATTCAACTGTATATTACGCTTAAACAATTGTCGAGGTAAGATTGCTACAAACTTGTCAAAAAAACACTGTTTTTAAAAAAAATTCGAACTAAATTAAGGGCAAGCTTTCATTGTAGTGACTAAGGTTATTGCAACCTCCACTGTGAAGACAAAGAAAAGTACTTCGCATTACGTAAAAATTAGACATATATGTTAGACTTGTTAAAGCGCCAAAGACCAGGTAGAAAAAACATACCAATGAACTCGTAACACATGAAACGGTGGTAAAAACATAAAATTCTATATAAGAACGCTAGAATTAATGGGAACAAGTGCAGATTTTGAATTAATCAACAGACACCGACAGTAGTTCATAGTCAGATATATTAGAAAAACCGGGTACTAAACCAATAGATAAGCTAAGAGAACAAAGAACAAACTTAAAAAGCTTCGAAAACCAAACCAGTTGGTGGTTTTATGATGGTGGATTGAGTATCACAAAGATCGATGCTTCAGCTTGTACTATGGAACGTAGCACATGACCAGATGTTGAGTCTGCCGTTGCCAAAAAGATGCAAGCATTTTGGTTTTGTCTTAATTCTCGACCAAAACAATGCCAGTTTTTAAGACATTAAATTATTAATGATAAAAATATGGATTCCAAATTCGAATTTCGCGGTTAGACACAAATAGTAACCTGCGGTTCGAAAGGCGTTAGAAACATGTAAAGAAAAATGAAGACGAAAATCGGTTGAACAAAAGAACTTACCACGAATTTACACAAGTGAAAATCGTGGAAAAATCCGATATTTTTTGACACATCTACTGAAGGGAGACGAGCAAAACGTAAGTATAGCGGTGTTCACAAACATATGTTGCCGACCAACTATGGCCCTTAGAAAAATGAAAGATCCTTGCAGATTAAAACCAACTTTTGATTTGGCAATTAGAACGCTTGTGTTAAACTGCAAACTGCGAAAATGTTGCCGAGGTCAATTTGGTATTTGTCAAACAGTTGTCAATTCCAAATTAAAAAAAAAAGAATAGAAAATATAATCACCTCAATCATTTTACACTTAACGGGACATATAAGAACTTATCGGAAAATGTTTGAAAAATCCTGGTGGCTCTACTTCACTTTCGACAACAAGCCAGCAGTGTTTGTGGTATTCTCGTATAAGTTCGCCCATATTCGGAAGATACACTCAGATGTTGTTTTCTTCAGTGTTTGCTGCGTGATTTACGTTTTACGATTTCGTTATTAGCAAATTATTGAAAATTTAACATATGTACCACCAGTAACTTCTGCTTGAACGCATTTGTCCTAACAGTAGCAATTGTTAAAGTTTATTTTAAAAATGTATTTAGCATGCATAAAAGACTGACTCAAAAGGAATTGAAATATTTAACCTATAATCTTTCTGACGAAGAAGAAGATCGTTTTAATGCCACTAACGAGTCTGATAGCGATTATGAAGCATCTGATGAAGAAATTTCTGCCAAAAATGCAGAAAATAGTGACATATTCATGAGTTCTCCGCTTTCACCAGTTGTTGCTAATATATTTATGGAAGATATTGAAAAGGAAGCTGTATCCACATTTTATCTAAAATCCAAGTGCTGGCCTAGATACGTTTATGAGAACTTTGTCATTTGGCAACATGGTATTTCCACGCTCAACGAGTTTCTATGTCATTTAAACTCGATTTATCAAAATATTCGTTTTACCATGAAATTAGACGGAACTCCTTTTTACCATTTTCGAAGATTTAGAAACTCGAAATGAAGATGGTTTATTATCACATTAAAGGCGGGTTGCACAAAGCAAATCAAAAATGTAACAACTGATTATTTCTCAAAACAATTGCTACATAGCCAATGAAACCACGTTTATTGGTGATGTAACAATTGATTTCAGAAATAATCACTTGCTACATTTTTGATTTGCTTTGTGCAACCCGCCTTTAGTTTATCAAAAACCTACCCATACAGATAGATATTTAAATGGATTGTCTTAGCATCACCTTTCTCAGAAATTATCAGTAGCGAATTTTTAAGTGTACAGAGTTGTTTCTCTAAGTTAACCCCAAAATCGTCTAAAAGAGTTAAATTATCTAACCTAAGTGTTAGTCGCAAACAATTACAGTAGAAAAAGTATCAGACAATCTATTACAATTACAATTTACTTCTGCGAAACCAAGAGTAAGAGCGGAATCTAAGTCTCAATCACTTATCTATCCTATGTTAAAGGTACAACGGTTCATATAAAAAATGTTGACTAAACACAACATGATAACCAACCAAACTAAAGTGAGTCAACTCTTAAATTCTGTGAAAAACGTTATTCCTTTTCAGTGTTTATAGCATTCCTTACTTTTGTGGTCGTGCATACATTAGAGAAACGGGTAGAAACGCAAAAATTCGTATTAAAGAATATCAACGATGTAGTGGTATTAAACAATGTTCTAAGTCGGCAGTTGTTTTAAAACAAGATTTTGGCTGATGTTTCTAATTACCATTAGCGAAAAATTAAGGAATCTATAGAAACAATTAAAAATCTTTTTAATATTAATCGAAATTCTAGTTTTCCTTTACCGGAGATTTGGAAACCAGTTTTATCAATCGGAGGCCGGTCTATAAAAAAGATTTCAAGGCGCAATCAATCAGTTTATTCCGGGCTCTAAAGATGTCGACGGCGACGTGTGACTAAAGATCAGTTTGCGTGATAACACGGGAATTTTCCAGAATGAAAAATTGTAATACGAATACAACCCGTGGAAACCTAAATTCTACAAAAACTTTTTAGTAAGACATATTATAACGATAAAGTAATTACTTGCTCGAAGCAAAGCTTTCAGTCGGCAAAAACATTGTTTTCCCAGATAATGTAGTTTAGTTCCTTCTTTAATATTGATTTAATTAAGTAGGTTATTATACTGTTCTTCGATTTTTTTCTTCTCAAGGTGCGTACTCTTCGGAGAAGAGTGTTTGCTATCATCAGTCGGAATGCTACTGTTTCAAAGAGTCGATGTTAGATTATACAAATCTCTTAAGTTCTTCAGCCAGGATATGCGTCTTCGGCCTGGTGGATGACGTCCTTCTACCCGTCCTCGTAGAACTAACTGTAATAAGCGATATTTTGTGTTTCTCATTATATGTCCCAGATATTGTAGTTTTTGTTTTTGAATAGTATCGACACATTCTGTTGTTTTTTGCATTAACTCTATAACCTTTTTATTAATAATCTTTTGAATTCAGGAGATGCGCCACATCCTTCTATACGCCCATATCTCAAAACTATCAATTCTGCTGATGGCCTCTTTGTTCAATGTACATGTCTTTGCACCGTAGAATAAAACTGACATAACATAGCATCTCAGCAGTCCAGTTTGTATTTTAATGCGTATTTGTTGTTTCAATGCGGCATTTTACTTCTTAGATAGGAGGGGCAAATAAACCCCAAGATTTTTTTATAGCAACGTTTCGTGCACGGTATGTGCACTTCTTCAGGCCAAAGAAAAGTAGAGTGGTTGTTAACTCCAAAGACATGGACATTTATACAAACATTAACATTAAGAATAATTGTTGGAATACGTATAAAAAAGTATTTGAGTTTAAACGCATTTATGGCAAAATTCAAAGGTCGCTCAACACTGAAACAATATATCGATGAAACTCACTAAAAGAGGCATCAAGATTGAGCATTATGCGATGCTAAGACCAGATATGCATACAATTTTGATATTTATTCAGGAAAACATTTTGAATGTAATATAGGTAAAGAATATATTCTCGGAGAACGTGTACTAAAAATATATTGCGACTAATACTGGGTTATTCGTATGCTTTGATAGATTTTTCACTTCCGTCAGGCTACTGTGTGACTTGCATTTGCCACAGTTGGCACATGTATGAGAAATAGAAGAAACGTACCAGTAATCAATACTAAGTCAAAAAGAGATCACAAAATTTTTGCTACATCAAGTATCACAGCCTGTCTTTTGCGGGATACAAAGGAAGTTCTTGTTCTTAGCAATTGCCATTCCGATAAAATATCGGAAATAAATTGAAAAATGAGACTGGTGAAAAGCCGATATTCAAATGCCCAAAATCTATTGCCAATTACACAGAATCAAATTATTTAACAGCTCTCTATGATTTTTATAGAAAATCTCTAAAATGGTGGCGAAAAGTCTTTCATAAACTACTTATGACTGTAGTCATAAATTCTGGCATATAATATAATGAAATCAACCAAAAAAAAACCATATCATTTTTGATTTGATCGGTAAAGAGGAAGAGAACGCAAGTTCAACTTCATCTCGACATACGTACAATGTAGATCATTTACCAATGTAAAGAAATGCTCGAAGAAATTGTTTTATATGAGCAAAAAGAAAAATTAAAGACTTTATGTATTACTTGCAATGTACCTTTACGCAATAATTGATTTAGACAGTTTCATAACTAGATTGTAAACGCTTTTGCACTTACAAAAAAACAATTTGATTTCTACATCCCTACTGGGACATATATGTCGCACCCTAAAATTTCAAACTAGAATAAACCAAACAAATCTATCTTTCAAAAGTGGAATAAAAATTAGATAGCTAACGCTAAAATAATTAAAAAAATTAGATACTCAAAAGCAGACGATAAAGAATCATTCTGTCAAAACCGACGGAAACACCAATTTCGTTGTACGCCGTAAGTAATGATTATTATAAGAATAGAAATGTTGTTTTTGAAAAGTTCACATGATATAGCATTATAAGAAATCATTTATCATTTTTGTTATTGGTTTCGAATGATGTCTTGTTAACTGTCGTTAACGACGACGAGACATCTTGTTTTTGTCATTGCTTGTCAAAGAAAGAAACAAGATTTGATTTGTTTTTCATGAAAAACGTTTCTAATGTACAATAACGATTTATTTAACAAGTTCCTATGTAAATTGGGTGTTTTTTTTTTCACGAGTGGGCGTTTTTAAACCTCAGTGAAACACTCAATTTAACAATTTAGACAGGAACGAGTTGAATACAACAGAGACTAAGAGAACCCCAAAGTCTTAAAATCTCACAAAAATAGTTTGACATTTATGTTGACAAAGTGCGCAAAAGCTGTCGTATTTTTTTAATCATCAAAATATTTCCCAATAGTCGAGAAATGCCCACTTAAGTATTTGTTTAAATAAATGCACCGTGAATTTTAAAGTACCATTAATCAATTCAATTTGCAGTCTCGAAATAGTTTATACTTTGATGGTAAAAAGTTGTAATTTAGATACGTTTACAGGTTCGTTAGCAAATTCAATCGATTATTTATGTTTAGATAATATTGTGTAATTCGCCACTGTTTCTGTTCTATTTTCCGCTTTTAGTTATTATTGTTAATAAAACTTTGTATTTCTATTTGATTAAACGTCTGTAAAGTTTTGAAATCTGTGTAATAAGAATGAAAAACTACTAGAAGACTTTTGTGTTGGGTTTGATAAGTTTTTGCACAAACGCCTAAACATCTCTGTAAGAATTTTTTCCGTGAATTCAAAGTTAATCGAAATAGATATCACAAATATTTTTTTCACGTGGGTTTTATTCATTTGTCAGTGACTATATTCAGCATTTTCTATTAAATATATACTTATTTAAAGTTATTGATTCTTTGTTTGATATAATTTTTTATAAATAGAAGTCAATAAATAAAATTTCTTAAAAACATACACTTGATAACATTTTGAATGAATTAACTTGATAAATGTAAAACTTATAAAAAAATTGTAATGTTATATTTAAAATTGAAAAAGTTATATAACAACGAAAGAAAGATTATTTCGTGCAAAAGGGCGAAACAAGAATCAAACGTCATCGCCAGTTGGAAAAATTGAATGAGTTTCAAATTGAGCGCATAATTTTTAATGAAACTGTAATTAAGGTCGTTAAACAACTGGAAACATTTTTCGTAAGTGTAATTAAGCGTTTATAAAAGCAATCTTTTTGAATTACGTTTTAACGTGTTACACCAAAAACGATTTTTTTTAAACGACTTCTTTTTCTTTTATCAGAGAAACAACAAAATAACAAACAAAGTCCTTTATATTTTACCATAGTATCCAACTAAAACTATCAGTTTTTTTCTTTTGTAAGAAAATTGCCAATAGATTTAGTCTTTGTCCGAAACAGAAATTCGGTCATTTTATTTTTAAATGTAAGAACAAATAGTTAGGTAAATGCTGCCGAGGCTAAAAAATTGGAAGAAAACACATATGAGCAAATTGACCAACCTGATTATGACTTAAATTACGTATCCATTTCCAAAGTTTTCCACTAGCACGATGCAAAAACGATTTTTGACTACTGCTTGGTTTTTGTGTCGGCATTACTTTTTGGATACGGCTTCAACGATATTATTTTACTCACATCTACACTTACACAAAAGTCTGTAATTTTATTTTATCGATTCGTTTATGTAAACTTCGGGAATGAAATTTACATGATAGTTTCTCAAGATATGTACGTATTTTCAATACGTTGTTGCGTACATAAAGAGGTTTACATAACAGTTGTTTATTACTTGGGCTTCTTGAGCATTATCTTAGGTAAATAATCGATAATCCAACTCGAATTGTACAGGAATTATTATCAACGCTGTTATACATTGACTTTTTTCTTTTCATTTTGAAGAATTTTTTGGGACTCGAAATAATTAGATTAACCACTTACGCGCTAATACCTAAGTTTACGCAAGGCATGGTTCATACTTAAAACTAAAAACCTTTTTTTGAGTTGGACCTTTTATATCAAAGTAATACACTAAAAACAGTTAATATAAAAAAATAGATTAGTGAAATTTTTATATAGTAATTTTTCTTGTCTTATTACTTTTTTACTCTAATGCATAGAATGTTTAATTACAATGTTTCTAACAAAAACGTGTATGTATTTATAAAAGTAACTTTTAAAGTTATATAATATTCTTAATGAAAATATAATACAATAACGTCCATGATAAATAATTTTGGTTTGCTTCACTTTGCAGACATTTTTTCCTCCGATTTCATTAATGACACAAAATTTATTAATAAATTAACTAAAATTGGTTAGATCGGAACTATCGTGATTAAGCTGCGCGATGGGTTAGTGCCGGGAACGTGTTAGGTAGATAGCCGGCAGTCAGCTGTGCACTGACCTACTAGTGCCAAATTACCGCACCCAGCAGCTTTTACAGTAAAACGGTCGATATCAGTGCGCACATTCAGCATCCCTGTTCCCACGATCAAGGTCAGTTTAATGTTTTCAGTGTCATCCATTGAATTCAATTTTATTTATAGTAGTAATACGTTATTATATCAATAAAAACAATAGTAAATATTAGTGATGACCAAAAAAGAGCTTATTGTTAGTATTAAACATTGTATAGTTTTGGTTTTTATAAAATCAAAATCAGTCTTCCACTGCCGGGTACAATCTAACAATTATTAGGTGAATTAATTTTAAGAAACAAGTTAAAAAATCGGGATGAAATAATATCAACAAAGAATTGACAATTTTGTTGGAACCCCAAAATAATTAGGTTTTGTGCAGCTTTAGTTTGTCAAATTAAACGGTTGGACCACACGCTACTGCTAGAATTTATATTGTTTTAATTAAATCACACAATTTGTAGAGGATTTGTTGTTCTTTTGTAATTCTAAAATTAATGCAGTGCTTTGGTGTGCCTTGTATTAGCATCAGGTAGACAAAACTACGAATGTTTATGGTATATACTCGTATAAGTATTACATTTTTTTATTGCACCGGGAGCTTTATCAACCGACAAAGTAAGTAAGTCTTGTTTAATTGTTATATAACAGCTTAATAAAACGGATAATTTAACTATTTTATGTTGTATTAACAATGGTTTAAAAAATACCAGTTAAATATACAGAGTGTTCCAAGTAAAATAACAGACAAGAATATGGAATTCGATATTTGGTTAGATGGAAGCAGTTGCCACTTTCACTAAGTTCTCAGGATGGTCATTTTTATTTTTCGTGTTCTTACCTATAGTTGCTTATTTTACAAATAAGAACATGAATACATTATAAATTATAAGTGAGAGAAATGCATCTTAATACGCGAGTGACACTTCTCACACGAGTTTTATAATGGCATTTCGCTCACGTCTTATATACAACGTTTGATCTTACAGGTGCAAAAATCGAAGAAATTAATTTAATTCAAACAAATACCTAATATTCGCCTATAAAAATCGTATTTATCATTTTTGGTAGTTAACAACGGTTGTTATAGTTATAGTTATGAAATAATAATAATTATTTTTTTACAATTTGCACTGATTTGCAATAAGACCTGTCCACAATGCCGTCAAATTGCCCTACAAAGGTCGCTTTTTTTCCTAAATTAAAATTTAGTAATAACGTAATCTAGGGCAGCGAATCTTAACAGGGAGGGCGCGAAAAGTATGTAGAGGGGACGCAAAAACATTAGACTTTTCTATATCTTTACAAATCAAAAACAATTAATAAAAAAATGGTACTAAAACTCGTCTTGACAATCATAGTTAACCGCATTAGAATAGGATATCAAATAAAATTGCATTGGTTAACTTTTATCTCCAAAGGTGATTCACTTATGAATAGGGTAATAGTAGATTACATACCGAGGCGGAAAATATTCCATTTCTGTCGAGAGAACTATAGTTTACCGAGAGGCATAGCCTCGAGGTGAACTAGTTCTCGAGACAAATGGAACACTTTTGCCAAGGTTTGTATACAATTTTATTCACAATCAGCCATTACATAAAATAAATAACATAAAACTAATAAAAAATGAATGAAAACCTACTTCCAAAATATTATCGTTTATTTCGGTAAAATATTAAAACGTAGTAGGCACACTTCACAATTGACATATACGTATTTAATTTATGATTGTCATTTTATCAAATTAGTTAAAACATAACACACACGAATTACAGGTTCGGAAAGTGTACATTACTGACCGCGAGGTTTCATTACATACTCGTTTTTTTTAACCATGGAAACCGCTCACTTACCAACCTTTAAGAGGTTCGGGAAACTGTACGTTACTAACTGAGTGTGAATAAACTCAAAAACCTAGCGGCGTGTATCTAAACTCCAAGACATTTAAAAATTAAATACCTAAATATGAATAATTCGGTTATTATGATTTTAAATAACGTTTTTATAAATAAAGTTTTGGTAACATAAAAAGATGGTTTGAACAAATCTGTTTACAAATTATCCATGAATGTATTTTTACCACATATCTATTACTTTTCAAGAGTACCTACTAATTTTTAACAATCGCACATTAAAAAAGTGGCGTTAAGAAACTGAAATTCATGATCGTGCGCTACTGTAGTCTAATCGCGGTCAAAGAGACGGTATTTCAAATAAATGCGTCTTTGCGACGATCCTCTTTTTATGTGGTTATAGTTTTTATACATGATGTATATACAATTTCATTTTTAGTGGCTTTATATACATATGTGTGAAGTTAGCTAAGTTTTTGCGCTTGCTGCGCCCTCAACGTAAAAACAATATACATATATAAATCTTATGTTAAGTTCTGTGTTTTGGTTGATTTATTAATTATTGTTTGTATTGTTTTTTTTTTGTACGAGTAATTACGAATATGTTACCTAATGGGGAGGGAGAGGGGTTTACTGGTCGCAAAATTATTTTAGGATTTTAAGGGGACCGCGAATATACTTTCGGATTTTAAGGGGGCCGCTACTAATAAAAGGTTAAGAACCGCTGATTTAGCGTACCGTCAGTTATCATAGAATTCACTGTCAAAATTGCTTTTGTAGGACACTTTGACAGCAAACTGACAGTATACTGGACATGTTTATATAAAATTACACACTTGTGAGTACTTTATCTCTCTTGTAAATAATATTTGATTTCTGCCACCAAACAGTTACTCTCTTACTTTATATTACATCTTTAAGACCATGTCATGTCATAATTAAATAATTATAATTTCATACAAACAAACAAAATAATGATTTTAACTTTTAATCTTTTTTTTATAGAGCAGCCATTGTTTTACGACATGCGTTAGTTGTTATATTTGTAGAGGTTTGCGTTAACTTATATTATTCGGATTTGGTGAACTATAGGTAATAGTCTAAATATTATGTCCATTGCATATTTACCGAAATAATGTATCCAAAATAGTCCAAATCCAAGTTACAATTTTTCAAAAATGATAACTTTCAAAAAAATCAAAACTTTGACGCCTAGCATCTTGTTAAGATAAAGTTTATAAATAAATTATATCTTGTATATTATATAGAGTTACTCACGCTATACGGCACGAAATATTGTGACCAAAATATACGACTTTTAAAAAGTTTTCTTTCTTCACAGATACCAATCATTGCTTCGAAATACCAACTCGTCTATAATATGAATTATAAATGAGTCGTGCATGTAATCAACAATTTAGTTCTGTATTATACGTAATGCAAAATGCATACAAAAAATTTACCTAGTCTTGAACAAAAAAAGTATAATTTTTTTGTATTATTACGCAGATAGCGTACTTTCGTTACGTAATTATACTTGAATAAAATTATATCTCTTTTTAATTTAAACCTATTTAATAAAAGTTATACTCTTGTTTAAGTTGATTAAAAAATTAGATATCACAGTTATCAGTATTAATAACTTAAGAAGAGATTGTAAGCTTTTTCTAACACAGATGTGTTTCTACAGAATATATTATTAATGATTCTGTATAGTTAAACATATTGAGCTTTATAATTTAATATAATGCACTCTAAAAGTTATAGCTTACTATTTCATATTTTTGTTTACTTTCGCGAATAATCAAATCCGCGAATGTTTGGAATTACTTTATTGTTACATTCTGTTGTTAATTAATTTTAGAATGTTAATTTGATTTTAAATTCATTCGTACACAATGAGTATCTATGCAATACGTAACATTTACATGTCAATTTTATCCTTACATCTTGTTCAGGCTTACCGTCAGAAAGGTAATCCCTCTATTGTACATAAATATATAAATACTAGGCAGGTAGTTTTCAAGTCAGGTTTTTCTGTAAGCTTCAAGTAGAAGTGTTCTACAAACGTAAACGTAGACAATTGTACGTAGCAAAATAAACGTAATAAACAAAATTAACAATCGTTTAATTAACGTCGAAACATTGGTCCTTCGAGCAAAATTATAATTTAATCGTATTGAATTAATATAACGTAAATCTAAACAAAATCGTATATACAACGTGAGTGTAAAGTTTGTGAGTGCAAATAACTGGATCCAAAACGTATCTAAACAAACCGTATACAACTTGCAAATTAAAACTCTTAAATTCAAGAAATTCTAACGTACCGAGGTTCCCAACAACGTACAATTGGTGAATCAACGAAGTTATAATCAACGAATACATCGGTGAGTTTATCCTTATCTTATCACATTAATTTCTTTACCGATTACTACTTAGACATATACATTTCTTATAAAAAATTCAAGTTGTATTAACTTATTACGTACAAAATGTCAATAAGTCAAATAGAAACACTAATTTCGAAACGTACAGTTTTAAAAACAAAGGTTACAAAATTTCGTTCTTTTATAACAAAATTTGAGAAAAACGATCCTATTGGTCAAATAAATGTTACAGAAAGATTAAACGATTTATCACAAATTTATTCAGATTATGAAACAATTCAAAGCGAAATCGAACTAATCAATCCAGATCAAGAAAAAGATCGAGACGAATTTATTGATAATTATTATATGGCAAAAACCGAAGCTCGTTTATTTTTGAATAATTCCCTGTCAATTCAATCCACTTTAGGTAAATGCGATAACAACAATCTTAATAGTAACGAAATAATTAGCCAAACTAAATTGCCACCACTTTCTCTACCTTCGTTCAATGGCACGCGCGAACAATGGTTTTCCTTTTATGAATCTTTTATGTCAATGATTCTAACGATCGGCAATTAACTAATATCCAAAAACTCTATTATGTTAGATCGTGTTTGAAAGACGAGGCGGCAAAAATAATCAATACATTATCGACCACTAGTGATAATTATAACATTGCACTTGATTTATTAATTAAACGGTACGACAATAAGGGTCTTACAATAAAAGATCATGTAACGACATTATTCAATCTTAAAGAAATCAAAAAATCGTCATCACAATCATTACGTGACTTAGTTGATAAAAGTAACGTTCATATTAAAATTCTTAACAATTTATCTTTGCCAACCGATTACTGGGATGTTTTATTAATACACTTAATTTGTTCAAAGCTAGACTTTGCCTCCAAACGAGACTGGGAGCAACATAACGTAGATGATATTCCTAAATTTAGCGACTTTTGTAATTTTTTAGATAAACGTTCTAAAACTTTAGAATCTTTAGAATTTGACACGCGACGTACAAACGAAAATTTGCAATCACATTTTAATCGACCAAAGATCAACGCATATAATTTAATCGACTCAAATAGCATTATAAAATGTAATTATTGTAATGAAACGCATTATATCACAATGTGCGAAAAATTTAAAGCATTATCAGTAAACGTTCGCTCCCAACGTGTAAAGCAATTACAGTTATGTAACAATTGTTTAAAAACTAATCACTCAACATTTAATTGTAAGTCAACAAATCGTTGCAAAACATGTAAAAGAAAGCATCACTCGCTTCTTCATATAAATTATGTAGAAAACAACGAAACAAAAGATAATGGTAACGAGACTATATCGAATAATCCTTCAATTAATACATTTTGCAGAAATAACCAACAACATTCAGAAGTTTTTTTGTCAACTGCATTGGTTAAAATAATTGATAATGATAGAAACGTAAATTTAGTTAGAACATTGTTAGATGTAGGTAGCCAAAGCAATTTTATTACTTATTCAACGTGTCAAAAATTAAATCTTAAATTAACACCTATATGTTATCAAATTGCCGGGATTAGCAACGCAGGAGCTAATATAAACCATTACGCTACCGTAACTATTCATTCACGTTTTAATTCATTCAAACGAACAATCGATTGCTTAGTTTTACCAAAAATCACAAATAATTTGCCTCTTACGACTATTAATTTGTCTCAAATTAACATTCCCGATTGTATAAAAGATAAACTAGCAGACACGCATTTTAATATATCATCTCCTATAGACATATTAATAGGAGCCGATTTATTTTGGGAAATAATTCAAACGGAGCAAATTAAAATTAATAAAAATCAACCATATTTTCAAAATACCATACTAGGTTGGATAGCTGGAGGTAACATTAGTCCTAATGAAATTATTTCAAATTTAGCAATTACAAATATTTCTATAGAATCTCCAAACAAAGAACTCGAACGTCAGTTAAGTAAATTCTGGTAAGTTGAACAATACGCGGACAAAAAACATTATTCTAACGAAGAAAATGCAAGTGAAGTACATTTTAAAAACACAATTTCTAGAAACTCTAGCGGCAGGTATATCGTAAGCTTACCGTTTAAAAATAATCTTAAAGACTTAGGAAATTCTAAAGAACTAGCTACAAAACGATTCCTTGAATTAGAAAAGAAACTTAACGCAAATCCCAACTTAAAAGAAAATTATTCAATGTTCATTTCTGAGTATTTAAGTTTAAATCACATGGAGGTAGTGCCAAGGCATGAAATTAACGTAAAAAACTCTTTCTTTCTTCCGCACCACGCACACATAAAAATAGTTTCTTAATTCAAGAAACACGGTAATCTCAAAATTATTTATTGAAATCAAAAGCCAGCATACTTAATTCAAGAGTATTTTCTTAAAACTTAAGACTACCGTAAGATTAAAAGTAGAAAAATATATTTTTGTAATAATATTCTCAGTTCAAAAATATATTTTTGAAAATAATAAACCATTTTGTTGCAAAAAAATTATTTATGTTGTTCGTTGAAAGTATTAAAAATTTTGAATAGAATAAAAATATTATCAAATTAAACTAGTTTTATTTTGATTAAAAAAGTCAATATCTTATTCCAAACAATTAAAAGTTTTAAATATTGTCATCTTAAAACAAGAAAATGATCCATTTGTTTTGATAAACTACTTCTCACTTGAAAAATTACATTGCATCAGTCGCGTCGTGTCCTTTTCCAAAAGTGCAGTTCAGCAGATTAACCAAACGTGGGACGAATTTCTTATTTTATCTTTGCTTCGTTACTTGCAAATTGCAACTTGTAAAGTATGTTGTAAAGTTAATATATTGATGTGATAATTTTGAAGTTTCGTTATTAAAATGGATGAATTATTAATTAAATGGGGATGTGACGATTTGATTCAAACATTTAAAGGTGAGTTTTGCTTTAAAAATTTCGTAAATACTCTGACATCATAGTAGATTTGAAATCTTACAGATAATGATATAAGTTTGGAAAATATATGGTTAACTGCTGATACAATAAAGGAATTAATTCCAAGTGTTGGGAAACGAATTAAATTTCCAAAAAATTTGTTTCCGCTTTGGCTGAGGTTAGTACCAGCACGAGTAGTTTTGATTTAGAATCAGAAACCACAAATTCTATCGATTCGGCGACGACGCCAAACATAACCGGAAATGATAATGTACGTTATTAATAGGTTTTATGTCAAATATTTAAGTATGTATTCTAATTTGTATTACAGGAAATTAACAAACAATCTAAAGCAGAATATAACTTGGTAGAATATAGTATATTGCAGCCCAGTTTTCCTAATTTTGATCTTGCCACTTTATTATCTACAAGTCCATTCGGATTGAGTGTGCTTAACTTTTACAAAGAAAATAACAATCTCGACCACACACGACGTAATCGTCTTACAGATATAATAATCAAACATATTTTTAATCACATAGTCAAGCAGTAAGTTACTTTATTTTTGATTTTTTCTTAAGTGTCATTTACAGTCGCCTCAGTCACGAAGAATATAATGTAATAACAGCAAAACTCGTTTCTCTATTTCCTAGTGAAACGTCCTCGACTTATTATGTACCAGCTATAAAAAAAATTAATTCCCATACAGGACGACTAGGGGCAAACTAGTAGACAAATGTCGAAACTTAATTTATAAGTGTATGTATAATGTAGCTTTAATAGTGCGTTTAATGATTTCTTTTTTACTTGTTTTTTTAAATTTTCTAATTCGTTGCTTGTTTATGTGAATTATAGGATGCAATAAATAATAAAAGCGTATAATGCAGGTATTGCTGTTTTTATGTCTATTGTCCCCATCAATTAAAAATCTATAAGTTTAACACAAACACAATAGTGTTTCTTTTCAAGGAGGTTATTAAATTGGACCAAGAATATTCTATTTCATTAAAGAATTAAATGTTTTTAACTCAAAACAAGTTTTTTCTTAAATTAAAAAAGCTATTACAATTTCAAATAAATCATAAATTTAAAAATACGTTTAAGTTTTTAAACCAACCATTTCCTATACTTATTTTAAGCAAATTATAAATTTCTATGAAAACCTAATTTCTGAAAACAAAACAAATGTATTCTTAATAGAAATGCCATAATTTGTTTGAATCAAGAATTTGGGAGTCTTCATACAAAATTTCTTTAATTTTCGGATAACCTAAATGAATTGCAATAAAGAAATATATTCTTAAAAATTAAAACAATATTATGTTTGTTTGAAAATAATTATTTGTTTGCTTATATACAAACATAGCATTTGTTTAACTTGAAACAAATTTATTTATTTTAAGAATTTTTTTTTATGTGTGCGCCTTTAAATCTTCAACAAACAAACTTAGAGTCGTCTTTGACGGATCGGCAAAATCGTCTTCCGGATTAAGCTTAAACGACACTTTAATGATAGGTCCAACCAATACAACATAACTTGTTTTCAATATTAGTACGTTTTAGAACTCATAAAATTGCATTATCTGCAGACATCTGTAAAATGTACCGACAAGTTCTTGTTCAAGAAGATCACTGCAATTATCAAAGAATTTTGTGGCGACACAATTCTAACGAACCAATTCGCGAATATAGATTAAAAACAGTAACGTATGGAACTGCATCGGCACCATTTTTGGCTATTAGAACAATTCATCAACTTGAACAAGATGAAGGAAGCGAATTTAATTTAGCGTCTAAAATAATACTACGCGATTTTTATGTTGATGATTTATTAACGGGTACCGATGATTTAAAAACGGCACGTGAATTACATAGTCAATTAATTGCACTTTTAAGTCGAGGAGGATTTGAATTAAGTAAGTGGAGGTTAAACATTCCCGAATTAACGTCACATTGTAATCAATCAAATAATAATGATGTAAATATAGATAAACAAGATACAAAAATATTAGGAGTTACTTGGAATTGTACGGAAGATAAATTAAAATATTCGGTGAAACCCATTTTACCTTTAAACTCTATTACGAAACGCAACATTTTAAATATAATTTCACAATTATTTGATCCTTTAGGTTTAATCGGACCGGTCACTATTAATGCAAAAATCTTATTACAATATTTATGGACATTTAAAATCGATTGGGACGAATCGGTACCCGCTAACATTGAATTGAAATGGAAACAATTTTTAGAACAACTGCCAGATATTTCATCTATTAATATTTCGAGAAACATAAATCCAAATCAATCATTTTTTTTTTGAATTACACGGATATTGCGACGCTTCTGAACGAAGCTACGGAGCGTGCATATATTTAAGAACATCGGATAAAAACGGTTCTTATCATAGTCAATTAATATGCGCTAAATCTAAAGTAGCGCCTTTAAACATTATTTCTATTCCTCGATTAGAATTAAGTGGAGCACTATTATTAACCAAATTAATGGAAAAACTAAAAACAGATCTTTGTTTAAATATAAACTCGTATCATTATTGGACAGATTCGTCAATTGTTTTGTCTTCGCTAGCAGGTTCACCAAATAAATGGAAAACTTTCGTAGCCAACAGAGTTGCCGAAATACAAACCTATTCAAATTTTGAACAATGGCATCATATCGATAGCAAACAAAACCCTGCAGATATAATATCGCGAGGTACTACCGCTAATAATTTAAAAAATTGTAAATTATGGTGGGAGGGACCATCATTTCTAAAAACTAATAAGTTATCGTTTAACGCATTTAAGTTATTATCTGAACCTCCTGAAAAAAAAACAAGAGTCCAGTCTCGTTAATAGAAACGTCAGACTTTTTTATACAATTCGAAAAATATTCAAATTTTAACACATTAACAAGTATAGTAGCATACGTCCTACGATTCATTCATAATTGCAAATTAACAAAACATAAACAAATAGGCGTTTTAACTTGTGAAGAAGGTATACAAGCAAAATTAGTGTTATTTAGGTTTATACAACAAAGGAAATTTTTAACAGAAATTAATGCATTAAAAAACAATCAACCAATTAATCGGAATAGCAAACTTATATCATTAAATCCCTTTCTTGCTTCAGACGGTCTTATAAGAGTAAGTGGGCGATTACAACACTCGTCAATTATTGCTTACGAACAAAAATTTCCAATCATTTTACCATCGAAAAATGATATTGTTAGAATTATAATTAGGAACGAACATGAACGACTTTTACACGCTGGAGTATTAGCTACATTTTACTCATTAACTCAATACTATTGGTTAATTTCCGGTCGCAATGCAATTAAACAAATAATTCGTAACTGTGTACGGTGTTTTAAAGCTTCTCCTAAAATAAATACAGAGTTGATGAAGAATTTACCAAAAGATCGCGTTGAACAGTCACGTCCTTTTTTTAAATCTGGATTAGATTATGCAGGGCCTATTTTTGTAAAAAATGGAAGAGGCCGTGGGAAACGTAGTGTTAAAGCTTATATAGTTGTATTTGTTTGTTTTGCCACTAAGGCTATACATTTAGAATTAGTCTCAGATTTAACAACTGATGGATTTTTAAACGCTTTGAAACGTTTTATTTCTCGTCGTGGTCATATAGGACATATATATTCAGATAACGCCACCAACTTTGTAGGTGCTAGTAATGAGTTAATCGAATTAAAAAAATTGTTTCAATCTCAAACATTTATAAATCAAAGATCGTCAGAATTAAATAAATTAAACATAAGCTGGCATTTTATACCAGCGCAATCTCCAAATTTTGGAGGTTTGTGGGAATCTGCGGTAAAATCATGCAAATATCATTTAAAACGCAGTGTTAAAGACGCTTTGTTAACATACGAAGAAATGTATACTGTGTTAGTACGAATCGAAGCATGTTTGAACTCCAGACCTCTAACTCCTATGTCACCCGATCCAAACGATCTATCCGCTCTTACACCTGGTCATTTTCTCATTGGTGGCCCACTGATGTCATTCCTTGAGCCAAACGTCACGGATCAAAAATTGAACACCTTATCAAGATGGCAATATGTAGAACATTTAAGACAAATGTTTTGGAAAAGATGGACAAAGGAATATCTCACGCATCTACAACAAAGAAACAAATGGAAATCGGTGTCTAACAAATCGTTAAAGGTTAACGACCTGGTTTTAATAAAGGACGAAAAACTTCCTCCATTGAAATGGCCGTTGGGACGAATAATCGAACTGCATCCTGGATCAGACAACCTAGTGCGTGCAGTGTCAGTTAAAACTACAAACGGTGTTAAAAAACGCGGCATTACAAAAATATGCAGTTTACCTTTACAAAGTGATGTGCAAGTGTAATAGTGTATTCGTAGTGCAAAATAATGTGTGGATTTACGTATTAAATTTAGTTTAAGCAACAAATTATCATCAGCTTGTACATATCAGATGACAATTATTAGGTTTTAGATACACCATTAATCACCACATTATGTTAATTTTCATTATAAAAATATGTAACGAATAATCATTTGTCAATCTATTAGGTAATTGATTTATTGAAACTAATATTTCAATATGGGCCGGCATGTTCAGGCTTACCGTCAGAAAGGTAATCCCTCTATTGTACATAAATATATAAATACTAGGCAGGTAGTTTTTAAGTTTTCTGTAAGCTTCAAGTAGAAGTGTTCTACAAACGTAAACGTAGACAATTGTACGTAGCAAAATAAACGTAATAAACAAAATTAACAATCGTTTAATTAACGTCGAAACACATCTCAAATAATGAATTCAAGAAAACGTTACATTGCAGCATTCCTTTTTTAACACATGATTATAAGTTTTGCATTTGATGCAAATAAAAATTTTTTTATATATTTTTCTATATCTTTTTAGTTCAATTTTTTCAGATTACAGTATGAGTGAACCGCGGAAAAAATGCAAACAGAATACCTAGTGTTGAATATATGAAATATGATTTTGTTCCGGTGGTTTACCTAGGTGTCTTATATGTAATAAAACGATGGCAAACGATTCACCTTCTAAGCTTAAAGAACATTTAATAAAAACTCATAGTGACAAAAAAGATAAGGATTTAACGTATTTCAAACAATCGGTACATTGTGTCATTGATTAACATCATTTAGTCGCAAAAAACGTTAGTTCTAAAATGACCGCTTTGATGCGTCGCAAGTTCCTACAAAATTCGCTTTTTTATAAGAGCTAGAAACTTAGAAAAAAACTGAAATAATTACAAGGGCTAGCTGTATAAGGGGTTCTCTAAAATTAGAAAAGTTTCTCAGGGGAATGAGCAATCAGCAACACATTTCATTTTGTGTAGGGTTTTTGGTCTGCCCATAAATTTTCCAATAATAATATTTATTTTGATATAAAATTTATAAAATGAAGACACATATCTAGGGCGCACTTGTACCACTTTTTGCAAATAATCGATGGTACGTTTACGTTGCTCTCAAAATTCACGTAAAATTGCTTCGTTTTCTACTCGTTTTTTATATTTCAAAATTACACAAAATGTCACAAGACGGTTATACAACTAGCCTTTGTAATTATTTCAGTTTTTTTAAAGTTTCTAGCTCTTATACTTTCAACGGAAAAGTGAATTCTGTAGAGGCTTGCAAAGCATCTAAAGCGATCGTTTCAGAACCCCCTTAAACGAGAGATTATTTGTTCAACTTTGTTTGGAAAATGATGATGACTATAATCGTTTACTACTTAACAGAGAAGTACGTTGGTTATCTAAAAGCGCATGTTTGGATTGCTTCTATTCGCTCTCTGATTCAGTGTTGGAATTCCTGGAGAGTAAAGACAATGATTTCCGGTACAATTTAATTAATTAAAATGACATAGCTTATGTGACTAATTTTTTTGCCAGATTTAACGAGACTAATTTGAAACTACAAAGTGACACATTAAATTTAATCAAAGCTAAAAGTGTAATATCTGCGTTTGTTGCAAAACTTTAGGTGTACAAACAAAATTTGGGAAGAGGAGAATGTTCTCAGTTTCCATATCTTTCAAAATTGCAAAATAGAGATGAAGATTTACCTTACGGCGTTTCATTCGGACCTTAACCAAAGATTTAAAAACATTCTTCACTTGGATATTCCCGACTGGATGCTAAACTCTGAGAACCAATACAGATGAATACATACTAATTCAGAAACAACGTATTGAATTATCTACAAATGAAGAGCTGAAACCAATGTTTAAACAAAGATACGACAACTTCTGGTTACAAAAACAGATCCAAATTTTATATCCAGCATTATGGGTTATTGTAGCAAATCTTTTGATTGCTTTTTCGTCTTCCTATTTGGTAGAACGTAGATTCAGTGTCGTTATAAGCCTCACCACAAAAAAAAAGAAACCGAATAGAAATTAGTATACTCGTGGGGATTTGCGGTTACTACTCACAAACATTGAGCCGGACATAAATACACTCATAACATCCCATTAGGTATTTTAAAACAAAAATTATAATTTCAATAAATACTTCTTTAACAAAATGTTTGATTTATATTTTATTTTTACCTCACCCTTCAAGGCATAAAACTTAAATTTGTAATTTTTCTATTATGCATTTATGTAATTTTTTCAGTCCGTGGGCAAGTTTAGACTATGAAAAGGGGTCTGTGGGCCAAAAAAGTTTGAGAACCACTGATCTATTTTTGTAAATTTTCACACACAAATTGTTTAAAGAGAGCAATTAGAATTAGACCAAGGCTATTTCAAAATAAATCAATTCTATTTCAACGTCGTGGTGAAGGTAGACATCGTTTTGTTTCTGTCGGTTGTCTCATTTCATGTTTTGTTTGTTTTGATTAGATTTTTTTCTAGCTAATAAAAATTTGTTCTTTTTAAATATTAAATATATTAGGTTCAGACACCGTTAAAGCTAAAGTCCAGTCTGCGCAAAGCAATTTGAGATGGTCTTCTTTACTTAGCCTTTCTGTCGTCGCAGGCAATGATAATTGTTTTGGTAATTTGCCTAGATGAAGTCATTTCAACACATTTTGTTGAAAATATTTTCTTTTCAGATTCGTTTGAACTAGCAAACTCATGTTTAACAATATATATAATTGAAAAGCAAGGCTTAATACTAATAAAGTACAAATACTTATATGTCTTCTAAATAACCTTAAACATCTATCTATCTAGCTACACAGTAATATTATTAAGAATCATTGTATTTTTCTCGCGAAAGCTCTACAAGCACACATTTTCAATATTGTCGGTTAAGGCGTTGATTGAAATATTTCAATCGATGGTTAAGGTGGTGATGAAATATTGTTGGTTGCCTATATACAAGGGTTAATTGTATGTTTGTTCAGTAAATGTAATAATGGATTTGAATAATAATAACAATAAAATTGGATTCTATACGTATATAATGAATGCAAAAACTTTGTAATAGACAGTAAAATACTATTTTTTTAAATTCTGATTTTATTTGAGACAGAAAACACTTTTGTTATAAATAATTGATGCAGTGCGTAATAATGTGTTTGTTTCTAAGATCTAGAGACATCTATATTATAATGGAATCTTAATTTTAAACAACTCTTGTTGTAGTTACATAAATTAGCCGATTTTAATTCTGGTCTAAAGCACATCGAACGTCGTAACAGCGTACAACATTAACATGGCAACATTTATTGTGTAATGTGTATGTGCAAAAATTTTAAATATTTAGTCATTTGAAAATGTTTCTTTCGTCCATCGTATTAATGAAATATTTTGAACTAATAAATGAATTTATATTAATGAACGATTTTGTATAGCAACCAATGAAATCGTTAGCAACCACTGATTTAACAATATTGCGCGACTACTAGATATCACAACGAGTTAGTTCGAATATTTTAGATTTCCTATAACTTCGCACGTTTTACTAATGCACGATCAACAGAAAAACGTTAAAACTAACTAACTTTGTTAATCGGCAACCAAGAATCTCCACAATATTAACGCGTTGGCTCGTTACACTCGCTTACGGCGTTAAAATGCCTCGATTATTAATCATTAACAACCTTGTTCGTTACATAAGTATTTTGTGGTTTTTTATGTTAAGTCGTAGTCGTAGCTTGAGTAACAAAAAGCTCACAGTGATAATTAACTGTTAGCAGTACGTTACCTTTCTCAACTTGTTGTATCGCTACATGAAATGTAAGCAATTTTTAGAAATACATCATTTACTATAAAAGAAGAAAATTCAAAATAAATACCATTAATCTTTCGGAATACACGACCAGCGGCGTTGACTCCAAAATTACGAAATCGCTATTCATGCAAGTCATGTTGAACCATAATCAAATAGAGAAACGTGCTCAATAAAAACCGGCATTTTTCAGAGCCAAATGGGATTTATCATGTTGGAGCAAAATTTGTCTTCTGTTGGATAGATATATCTACGTTAAAATAGTAAAGATTCCATTCAGTTGCTAACTGTACATTTCAAATTAGCACCTCTACAGTTCAAAAGGTACTATTCTAACAAATTCCAACGTACGTTTACGTTTAATAATTTTTCTTTCAAATTACTCTTGTCCAATTGTTTGACTGAACTGAAAAAGTCGCCCAAGTTTACAAACAGAAAATATTTATCACTTAATGACGATTCGATGGTGTTTGTTATAAAAACCATAATTTCAGTTCTAACATCCTTCATGTATAGCTTGTAGAGCATGTTCACACAATATTGATCGTCGGCTGGAACGCCGTTTACCTTCATCAAAAAAGCACTCGACTAGTCATGCTCTCGCCCATATTCCTATTAGTTTCTTTTGTAGCAATCTTCTATCAAGGTACACATAGTAGTAAATTTTTGATCACGCATTATAAAAACTGAATATCAACACACTTGACAAAAAAAATAAACGTGTAGTCGTGAAAATCAGTTCAACAACACTTGTTAATGAATGTCAAACAAACGTCTGTTAACAAACTCTTTGTAATCATTCTCACTGATAGCCGACGATTTACATAAGATAATTTAGAAAAACATTTGATAATCCATAAACAAGATTAAAATCTGATGGTTTTTCTGTAAATACATGGCATTTGTGTAATTATATTTGTTTTGATACTCTTATATGCACTGCAAATTTTTAAAACGGCAAACGACATGCCCTAAAGATCCAATGAATTCAGGATATGCAACACTGCTTGGGCAATGTGCGCATTTCCTATTGTAGCGTTCCCTAAAATTTTAAATTTGTGTACCCCTACACAAAATCTTAAAAAATTGGAGCATTACCACTCAAACCTGCGTCGTATACGTATCATGTATTAATTAAAAATATTTTTTGTGCTGCCAACATCGCAAACGTCAATATTCGTTCGTTAGTGTAGTTACGTAATGAACGAAAAAAGCTCTAGGGTGGCAAAATGAAAACTAGGAATCCACATAAAAGTAAGTGTTCAAAGTCAATTAATATATTAAAATGAGTATGCGACAGGTCGAAAAAGCATTTTAAAAATCTTGAAATTCAGTTAAAATTGAAGAAAAACGATGTTAAAGTTAATGTCAAATTTGACAGGTTTAGTAATAAATGCAGTACCAACATTATATTTCTGTTGATTTTTTTTTATTTTTTCAAAAAAGAATATAATTTTATAAAAGGCAACACAAAAAATAATGTACATTACTCTCGTCGAAAGAATCATAGCATAACTCACTCACATGCAACGCTCGGCCGTGCGGCCTCGCGTCGCATTAACGTTCGTTATGCTATTTCTTACTTTCGACTCTTGTTACGTAAACTACTATTAATTTCTTAAAAATTAATTTAAAAAAAAAACAAATTTGATTTTATATTTTCGTGTATCACTAATGTGTATTTGGGAATCACCGCTGTATATAGATTCGTTTTACTACTATAAGGATAGTCATGATGTTACGTATGTTTTAATAAATGTTTCTGCACACTCGTACATAAGCATATCTTATAGCAACAAACTTTGAATGAAACATTGCATAATTTACCCTGAAAGGTTATGTTATAAGTAAGAATGGAATCTATCAAAGCTCAGGTTTCTCCAGCCCAAACCTGCAAAACTGTGTAATCGACCCCATTTATTTTTCTACGACCCGGCGCGATGACCGAGTGGGTTTTGGGCCGAGTCTGGCCAAAGTCTGACTTTTTAATCTATAAAATGTTGTTAAAGTTATGTTTTTCCTGCCAACATCCCCGCGCCGTACATAAAGGCAAAGTTGTGTGGTGCACGATGGCGCCGAGGCGCTGAAACGCCTCAAACTCAAAAGAAAAAAAAGATAAACCAAGAAACAACATTGTCAAAACAAAATTTATAATAATAAAAAACCAGTAAGGAATTGCTAGCTATTACATTGTTTTTTATTTGTTTATTTTTTTATTTTTACTCTTTGAGACGATGGAACCGAATTACTTCTCGAAAATAATATATTTTCCAAACGAGAGTATGCAATAATAGCATTTCTTCAATCGAATACGTAATACGTAACATGATAACATGAATTGTGTGAACTCAAACAAATCTGATTTTATTAATGTTTGAGCTTGAAATTTGGCTTGCAACGAGCCAACGAGCAAACATGAGTTTTTTTCCTCTCTGAGCTTGCAATGTACGAAACTTTATATATTTGAGCGCTGCATCGGTCGCGATTTCATTTGTTGCCTAATGCCCGATCGAAAATTAACTTAGCGAAGTAAAAAGGTGCATGGGGTAAAAGATATCTGCTTTTGAAACTTTAGTTTTTTGTAGTTATACAGACTTTATAGTAATGCGTTTTGTGTTGTGAATTAGGTGAGTTCATCTAAAATTTATTTTTTATTTTAGATTTATTTAAACATTAAAAGCCAAAAACTTGCATCTCAAAATCTTTTTTATATTTGATTATATAAACATCATTGTTAATTGAAGTAAATTCGAACAGAATAATTATTAAGCACTAATATTAACTATTTGTAAAAATTTATAAATTTTGAAATAACTTGAAATAAGTAATGTTGAGAAAATACTTTCGAGTTGGAGTTTGAGACGTCGAAAAATTTCCATTTTTCATGAATAATTTGTCAATTTGTTTACTTACGTATTAATTTCTTTACAGTATACAGGATGTCATACAAAAAAAGAAATTGTCTGGATACCAAAATTTGCTGAATAAAAGAAAAAGAGAGGAAGATCTGGAAAACCATGTCAAAATTAGGCATTTTTTTTCAAAACCCGAGTCTACTTAATAACATCAATAATACAGCTGAATCCTAATATTCTGAACCTGTACTTGAAACAAGTATCAGCAGCAGACAAGAAACTGATCTTCTAGAAAGCAATCCATCAACATCTTCAAGTTCTGCTGATAATGAAAAATCAACACCTTAAAAAATTACCAAAACGGAAAATATGAGTCAACTTTCGAAAGATGCTGCACTATGGCCAAAGAAATTACGTCCTAATAATATTCAAGAATTAGTAGAACGTGGCCTTGCTCATTATCAAAACAAAACTTCTTTAGAATTTTACCAAACAAAGAAAAAAATTGAGCGCTTTTGGTTGTTGTATCCTGAAGCAAAAATTCACTTTACTGCTTCTGTGGCAAAATTTTTAATGACAGTGATTTGAAATCTGTTCGCCTTAGTGACAAATCTGGTTACAATGACTGGCAGCATTTAAGTGAACATTTAAACATTCATGAAAAGAGCAAGTTACGTATCAAAAATGTGTAAAATTGCTAGATCTTTCTAACCATTTTAATAAAAATGAAATAATTAATTCTGAAATTCAAAATCTAATAAACAGAGAAACTAAATACTGGCAAGCTGTTATCGAAAAAATTTTCTATGTGAATCAGTTTTTAGGTCAACAAAATTTAGCTTTTCGTGGAAGTAGTAATAAGTTGTTTGAGAAAAAGAATGGTAACTTTTTAAAATGCATAGAAATGATTTCCAAATTCGACCCGATTATGTCAGAACATACAAAACGTTCTCAAATAAAAGATCACAAAAACTGTCTCGGGGATAAAATATAAAATGAGGTAACCAACTTGATCCGTGAAAATATCAAATCCAAAATTTTAGAACCAACAAAAAGGCAAAATATTATTCCATATTATTAGACTGCACTCCTGATTCTAGTCAGCAAGAACAAGTTTCAGTTTGTATAAGGTTTGTTAATTTAAAGAGCACGGGAACTAGTATAGAAGGAGATTTTTTATTATTTTGTCCTATAGATGATGTCGGGTGAAGGCTTGACAAAATTTCTTTTGTCGGCGTTAGAGAAAGAAGGCTTAAATATCAACGCGGGGCCAGGGTTACGACAATGGGGCAAATATGCGTGGTAGACATAATGGTCTACAAAAAAAAATTTGGATTTCAATCCGCGAGCTTTCTTTGTTCCTTGTTGCAATCATACCCTAAATTTAGTCGTCAATGATGCCGCAAAATCGAATACTTTGAGCATCCATTTTTTTAAGTTCAAGAACTGTTTGTATTTTTTCAGTTTTTTTTTACTTTAAAATCTCTATCGGATACTCTATGGTCTAGTAGAATAAATGCAATAACTCCTTTAAGGTGTCAACTTGGGGAGGTTTATGATGTTCTGTTTAAAATAAGCGAAAGAAGCTTTGAAAAATTTTGGGTTCATTTGCATCGCATAATATTTTAAGTGAAGTTAACATTGTTAGTAAAATGATTCAAAAAACCAACTTTGATGTTGCTCAGTGTTGTAATCATTTAAACAATTTGAAAATTTTTTTGAAAAATTGCTCCGATAAAGATTTTAATGACCTATTGATTGATGCTAAAGAAATAGGTCTAGACCGCGAAAAATAAAAAAAAAAACATTTTGATTATGAATATGACGATGAACCGATCCACGACGAAACTTTAAAGCTCAAAGTTGATTGTTTTTTAATGCTCTAGATGTAATCATAACATCGGTGTATGAGAGATTCCAATTAGTGTTGGGCATAACCGAATTATTTCAACAACCGAATACTCAGTACTTGAGTGATTTCAAAAACCGAATGATCATTCGAGTGACATATTACTTGAATTATTTAACAGTGTATTCAAGAGAAGGAATTTTTGTACGTTTACTCAATTGCACATTCGCATTTGTCACTGCATACACTCCTGGTCATTTAATTAAAAATTTAATCTTATAAAAACTTCCTAACATCTGAATTTTTTTAAACTACACAAAAGTAAACAAATTTTTTTAAAACCAAGTTTTTCTATGAACCAAGTTTATTTACTTTTTTGATAGACACATAGATGTAAAAAACCGTTGATTAGGGGAATAAGTATACACATATAAACATATTTTATTATATATGAGATATTCGTTATTTCCTTTGATTTGTTATATGTTCTTTTTCGGTTCAATTGAAATTATTTTTTGCACTTTGTTTATGTATAGATACTTTTCTTGAATATTAATGCCTGTATTTTTTAAAAATAATATTGATTTGTGCTATTTACATTAACAAACTTGTTTTTCAATAAATAATTATTTTCAAAATTTATTCGGTTTTTTAAGTTCTTATTCTCTGTATCAAAATTGCAACGATATCACGTTTCATTTCGTCACGATTGCACATTTTTGTCATGACACACATCGATTATGCATAACCGGGTACCTACTAGGTACTGAATGCTGTAAGTTTTTATAATCTAATTGAAATGGTATATATGAATGAATCATTGAGAATGAATACATCTTGTATAACTGGATAGACAGTTGCTGGCGCAAGCGTATAGTTTTCGATTATTTTTCATTCGAATACTCAAATCTAATAACCGAATTACAACGATTATTTTCATAATCGGATGATCGGTTATTTTTCATTCGAATTATCCCATCACTAATTCCAATTACTTTCTTCTTACTCTAATAATTTCGGGTTTTTATGGAATATTAAAATATTTAAAAATTATTCTGAAAACGAACAATTAGAATTATGTCAAAAAGGTGAAAATCTATTAAACGACAAAACTCGCAATGAACGAGGCATAACTGCCGTGGAACGTGTTAAAGAATTGCAATATTCACAAAATTTTGATGAAAAAGTTATTACGTCTTCAGAAGAAACTTTAAATTATATAACAATTAACAACTTAGTAGATTCTTTTCCTAATACGAGCATAATACTTCGTATTTTATTAACAATGCCGGTTTCTGTTGCTACCGCAGAACGATCTTTTTCAAAACTCAAAATAATAAAAAATTATTTAAGATCGACCATGGGGCAAAACCGACTAACTAATCTTGCTATCATTTCAATAGAAACGGACCAGCTAAAAGAATTAGACACCGAAGATTTAATTAAACAATTTGCAAAAATTAAAGCACGGAAAGCTCAATTCACTTAGCTAAAATATTAATAACAATGCCTAATACCTGGATATTAACCTTTAAAATGTGACATGTTGCATTATTAAAATAATATATTTTTTGTTTTTATTTGGCGATCAGTTTCGTCCTGTGATATATAAACCAGTATTTTTTATGTTTTAAATATTTTTTTACTTTTTTGTGCTTTTGTATCATATATTACATTTGAAACTAAAATACAAAAATTTTGAGTTGTAATACTGTTAGAAAATATTTCTGTTTTCTATAAGTTTATAATTATGTTAGGTACCTCAATGAAAAAATACTTGTATGGTTTATGGCTTGTACTTGTAAAATATAAAAATGAAAATAAATTTATGAAAATACTTTTTAAAATTATTTTTCAATAGTGGATAATAATACCTAACTTAACCCGTATCTGTACTCACATATGAACGTAATATAATTTGGGGCGTTATTTTAAATTTGCACAAGGGCGCCAAAAGTGCCAAGCGCGGGCCTGTCTGCCAAGAACCTGCGATCCAAGCTTTAGCTCGTCCAAATACCAGGAAAGTTTTGACTGTATTTTTTTAGATTTAGCAGTACGTCAATTTTTAAATATAGTATGATTTTCGGGTCGACTTAAAAAACAAATAGTGGATACAAGTGAACCAAGTGTGTGTTACATAAGTGGTAAAACTATATAAACGAAATAGAGAATTATAAGGTATATTTACAAAACATACTTTCAGAGTAAAAAACGTATTTACACAACTTGAACCGCTTAACTGACTACAACCGTCTACAACTACAGTTTTTTTATATATAACCATTATCTAAAAGAAAGTTGATACACTTTGTAAAAGATAGATGACTTAACAAATCCTACTTGCTTCGTGATTCGCGTCTCACTTGATCGATAATCTGACAAAACCAAATCAAGTGGAATATTTCCTACACAAATTTTTAACGGTAATAAATTAAAATCCAACAATTTTTTATAAATGCAATCTAATATACGTAAATCAAAATAACGTTATGCGTTTTTAGAAAAAAATTAATAAAACAAATTAATTTCATGTGAAAATCACATTCTAATGAGCTATGGATAATAAATTACTCTTAATTTTAGCCAAAACAAAAATAAAATTAAGAATGTCAAACGTATGTTTTATATTACTGTATTCATTAATTAAGTGGAGTGCTCTATCAAAAGGCACGAGTCGATGTTCTTAAAATATATAATATTTAAGCAATTTAATTGGTTATTAAAATATAATTTCTGGTATATATAGATTAAATTAAATCGTACATAAACATATTGAAAAATAATAAAACGTATTATTTTATTTCTTATATAACAGCTACCAAACACATATTTTATTAATCAGCATTGGCTTTTTCGAGTTGACCCAAAACCTAATTTTTCGAGCCAAATCGTGACCGTGAGCCCAGTCCAGCCCGAACCCGGAAGATATGTGCCCGAAACCCGGCCCAAATTTCTCTTTTAGCTCGACCCAAAATCAAACCGTGCTTCGTACCAAGCCGGGCTAAAGCCCTACCCGAGGACCATCCCTAGTTATAAAAGACGAAGGTGACACTTTGATGGTTCTCTGGAAATCACACATCACCCAGAAGCTGGCCTCTTCCAACGGTCTACTGGCAAAATTATGTCCCATGCTGTGCCGCCTCAACGTCGACAACAAGATGATCATCCGCCCTTTCATGTCTACACAGTCTAAGTATGGTTCTATGCTGCCAAAACTCACACCACTAGGTTCCATATCTTCCGAAATAAGATGCTCAGAATGATGACAGACGCCCCGTGGTTCTTCCGATCAGACCGGCTCCACCAAGAACTCGACATCCCGATGATCGCAAATTTTGTCCGTCAACCAGCAGCTGCGCTACATTGCAGACCTCGCGGCCCACCTCAACCCTCTCGTCCGGCGACTTTGGGACTACGACAGAGATGACATGCCTAGGCACAAGCGGTCAAAGTCATCCTAAATTAAGCATAGAATAAAATGTTCAACCCAGCGGAAAAGTTCGAAATCAAACAGGAAACTCGGAGGTGGAAAACTGATCCAACGAAGCTGTTTAACATATTTTGTTAACACTTACGATTAAGCTATAGAAATTGTTCATAATGAAATACCAAAAAACATGTATGAAATCTGGATCTGATGGTATCAATCGCATTTTTTACTATACCCTGTTTACCCAACAAAAATAGTTAAGATCCTCCTAAAAAAATTATCCTTGAGTAGAACAGTGAGCGCGCCGGACCGGCAATTTAAATTTTATAACGCTTGTCACGAGTAAACACAACAATACCTTGATCACAAAATGTAAACTGGTAAACACAATTAAAAATATTTTGTGATAGCGTCATAAATAATAATAAACAGCTTACCTCAAACTGATGTATCGTGTAATACGGGTTTAAAAAATATGACCAATACAAAAGTTATATTCAAATATAACGCATTTTTATAAGGACCTAACTCTTTCTGTTCGGTGAACAGAATAAGATTGACATGAATTTTTACTGAAATGAAATTATGCTACCTATTAGGTTTTTTTTTCTTTCTATTTGATAAAATTGAAAAAAAAATTATATAATAGTCACCAAAT
This sequence comes from Aquatica leii, assembly GCA_035610365.1. Lineage (NCBI taxonomy): Eukaryota > Metazoa > Arthropoda > Insecta > Coleoptera > Lampyridae > Aquatica > Aquatica leii. Next base: position 86,057,137 of record CM069435.1, read on the forward strand.
TGGTATACATCTTGAATTTAAAAGTTTGTAAAAACTATCTAATTAATAAATTTCATGTAAAGTATAAATACGTACATTAGTTAGACCAAAAATATATTATAACAATGCATTAAACTTACAAGAAAAATATAGAATATTCTCAGGTGTTATTCTATCTGCTTTTTATTTTAAATGTCAATACAATTTATTGGAGACATTCGATATTCATTTGTACGTTTCTTATAAAACACTTCTTTTAGTCTTTTTTATATTCTATATTTACATAGCAACATCAAGAATCAGGGGCGTATTTACGGGGGTGGGAGTCGATCAAGGAGATGTAATCCCCTCGAGATGTTATTGAGTAACGAAAAACTTTATTAATAAAGATTTTGTACCCACCTACCTAATATTGTATTATAAAAACGATACAAAAAATACTCTTACTGTTCATCCATTTATTTCATTCCCTCCCCCAAAAGCAATTACTGTATACGGTACTGTCCAGAAACAAGATATGACCATGAACCAATTTTAATACATTGTTCAGTTGATTAAGTACCTTTGCCCCGCTTAACAATTGTTGATGAATACGCTAAGTCTATTAATACAGATCTACAATTGAAATGATTACGTCAATAAAAATGCGTTTACATTAATTTCAGATCAAATGAAGTTCTAATCAATTATAAGGAATGACTACTACTGCTATTCATTTAAATAAATTAGAGCCTATTCAAATTTTTAGAAGAACCATTTTATTGATTTATGTAATAAGAACGTGAAACCATAAATGTTTGCTGTATAAATGTACAAAATCGAAGATAAAATGGATTCTTAACTTACAGAACTTTTAGTAATGTTAAACAAATGCCAGGAGATTGAACACAAGATCTTAACTTAAAAAGTCGATTTCATGCTGATAAACGACAATTTTTGTGGTTGCGAGAAAATTTCTTGATCAAGACAATAAGTCTAGATATGTATTTATTTTGATTGCTATAAAACCTCGTGTAAAACTTAACAGATCTACAAAAATAGTTAGTAGATTAATTATTGTTTCGGAAATTAATTCCAAACAGTTTCTCATTTACCTATTTATTATTTAAAGCAAAGTAGAAAAAGTCCATCAAACCGCATAATATATGTTGTACGGTTTTCTGCTATACAGGATGTTTTAAAACTTTGTAGTATGTATTATTCATAGTAATCTTTCATTTTAAAATATTATTTTCTGTTATACGAGAAGTCGACATCAACTTCTTTGTTTTAAATATATAATACACAGTATATTTTTACTTTCCTATAATTGCGATCGCAATTTAAAAAAAAAAGTTTTTATTGCTTAATTTTACGTTTCAAGGTCTACTGAATCAGAAAAATGTACTATTGACAAAAAAATTTTTGGTGTCTGTGTGTAACGATGTACCTACGATAACTCTCGATTTTTCTCTATATCCTTTGACTTGTTTATATACGGAGTGCTGCATCTTATTTAAATTATCTTTGGATGTACCCACAATAACTTTCGAACCAAAAGTCCTAGTAACTTGAAACTCGGTATGGAGATGGCTTTTTATATTCTCTCTGTTTTGTCAAAAGATGAGTTTGATAAAAAAACTGGAAGTAAGTGTATCCGCATTTTTAACAGTTTTTCTTACATAATTTTGTACGTATGTAAATTATTCGAATTATTTTTACAGTTTCTTACAGAGATGATTCTTCCAAACAATTTATTCAAATAAAAAAATTTCTAACATTAAAAATTATAGCATGCTAGGAAATCAATACAAACGTGTACATATCACTTCAAAATGGTTTTATGACAACATAACCTTAAAAAAATATGTAGACATTCCTTCATTATTCCTTATAGGAAAGTCGTGTGGTGTCCACACCAGTTTTTTTTAAAGGTTTACATGCTAATATTTCCATCCCATGTTAATTAACATTTCCGTGGGTTTGATGCGACATTTTATAAAAAAAATTGTAAAAAATAGACATTTTTCTACAGAATGCACATTTCGCAAACACCACAACTGTATTTATTTAATTTATTGTAGCATCGAGGGGTTGATCACCTAGTAAATATGATGTACCGCGATTGGTAAATGTAGTTAATATTTAGTAAATACTGTAAATATTTGATTAATATTATAAATAGTTGGTAAATATTTGGTAAATACTGTAAATATTAGTAAATATTGGTAAACTCTGGTAAAGAACAGTAAATATTTTGAAAATATCAGTAAATTTATATGACAATTTTATGTACGAGGATTTGTTTTGAATCATAATTGTAACTATTTTTTAGTCCCTAGATTAGTAACTAGTTAGGAATATTTAACAGACATTGAACAAATATTTTATTATAGAAAAAATGCCACCAGTATAACTTACAATATTATTATTTTATTTTACCTATATTTCTGATTATAAAGCCAACCTAATGTAGACTTTCTAATGGTTATTATCATGTCTCTTATCTTTACTTTAACAAATGAACTGGCGTCTTCAACTTGTTAAGTGTTATAATCAGGCAAATCAAGTGTATTTATATTGTCTAAAATCATATTCTTTTCTTCATCGTGTTGTTCTTCGTGTTCCTCGCTATTTCCGAAATCGGAATTTATTAGGTTTGTAGTAGCAAAACAATAAAATGTTTTTGAAAAAAAAATTGCGATCGCTATACTTTTCCTTAAGAAAAGTAAAAAAACATAAATGCAAGTAGGGCTTGGTTATTATACAATGACTAAACTAAGCTTAATAGTTATTTCTCCTTGATTCTATTCTAAAATCAAAATAAAGGACACAAGTGTAATAAATAAAAATTGCATTATTAAGTGTTTCCAAATGATTAAACGTTGATACTCAGTATCTTATTCTTTGTTACTTAGCGTTATAATAAATATTAGTAATTATTTGTAAACATCGGTAAATATTAGTAAATATTACTAATTATTAGTAAATATTTGGTAAATGTAATAAATTCTTGTAAATACTGGTAAATATTTGTAAATATTGGGTAAATAGTAAATATGGTGTACCAAATTTTAGCCAGTGATCAACCCCATGTGTAGCATTTAAAGTTCACATAATTTTGCGAAGTGAGCGCGTGAGAATCAGTTACCTTTAAAATTTGCATAACATTATACAGGTAGGTCTTTAATGAAATAGATGACAGATGTCAGTTTGACATAAAGTAAAATAATTATTGTAATAACATATAATTATTATTGATCAGAATGCACGACAGAAAATTTTACACGGTAAACTTATGTTTTTTCTGTAGATTTGAAGCAATTTTTTATTGATAATCATGAAAAAACATTCTAATACAAAATGTACATAACTAAAACAATATGCAGATTCTTAGTTTAAAAGTGTTATTACTAAAAATTCAAATTAATTAAGAGAGAAATGAGCGCAAAAATGAAGTTGCCATGCTTAAATAACAAATACATTTGACATTTGGACACTGTCATACTAAGTTCGTTTTTGAAAAAAATGGTTCTATTTACTTTACAAGAAAGAATCGAATTTGTAATGGCACACATTCAAGGTATGTCTTGTTAACAAACTGTGAGCAACTTTGTATCCGCCAATCCTGATCGCCCTTTTCCTTCCAAAACTACTATTCTTAAACTCTACAACCATTTTCGCAATACAGGTTCAATTATAATCATCAAAAACGAATGACAACGCGTACAGCTAACACAAAAAAAAAGAAATTAAATTTATGTTTGGCAGTTGAAGATCAGCTTCACTACACTTTAACTACGCGTGCTGATAGATTTCAAACTTCGAGAAGTACCCACTTTAAATGTTTGAAAGAGGAATACTATAAATCCTACAAATTCAAAGATGTTCATAAACCACTACTAAGCGACTATCTTCGTTGAAAGTACTTTTATGTTGTACGGAAAAATAAATAAACAAAATAGACGCCTTTAGATACGAAAGAATCCCTACAAAATACGGAAAAATCATACACAATGGCCGCAAAAAGTAACGTTTGGATGGGTATGTGGGCCTAAGACCGTTTTTCACAGTGCAGTTATGATAACAAAGTTTTTAAATGAAACTTTTCCTGATACCCAGGATAAGCCGATTTGGACCTTATAAATGGCCCGCACAAAGCTCTAACTTGACTTGAGTTTTTTTGTGGGGTCATTTAAGGAATAAAGTCTACGACAATATACGGCAACAACCACAGACTGTTCAAGAATTAAAAAAAACGTATAATAAAAGAGTGTAACTCTATTGCGGTTAGAGAATTGCAAAATACCAGAAAGCATTTATACGACGATATTGTCTAGCGCTAGAAGAAAAACATTTTGAACTATTAATTTAAATTTGTACTACTTTTACATTTAAAAATGTATTTTCTATAGCTGTTATGACATAAAAATTTTGATAAAAATCATATGCCGACCACTGCTAGTAGTTTCATCAACTTTCTATTGAACAACCGCTTTACTATTATCATCCATTATAAAACATGTTTAAATTAAAAGCTTATTATCAAATACCTATCCTCTATCTAAAATAAAACCACAGATAAAAAAAAATCCAGTACGTTGCACTATTAGTTCCGTAACAGACATTTAAAAGTAAGGGATTTTATCTAAAGAATTTTTAGTTAATAAAATTATTCATTTATTATAATAATTGTTTTACTTTATGTCAAACTGACATCTGTCATCTATTTCATTAAGACCTACATTTACAATGTTTTGCCAACAAAGGTACACACCTGATTCTCACGTACTCATTTTTCGGATAATTATTTCAAATGTAAATGCTACAATAAATTAAATAAAAATAGATGTAGTTTTTGCTAAATGTGCATTCTGTAGAAAAACATCTCTTTTATTTTGCACCAAAACCCACAGACATACATAAGTTAACATGGGGTCGAAATATTAAGATTGAAATCTCTATGAACACCTTTAAACAAAATGTACTGTATACTTAGTGACATAAAAGTATTACATACAGAAAGAATAATTTTTTGACGATGTGTAAGTTTTACATCAAGAATAAAACAATAACATTTGCAAGAAATTTTATCAACATGTAATCCGAAAAACATTAATAGTGCGTTTGGCGACTCCGTAGCTGAGTACACTCCTGTATATACGTATAAGCATTGACAAAATGAGATGTCTGCTTGTGGTACCTTGTTCGAAGCAACTTGAACTTCGTCGATTAACTGTGGTAGAGTCTGTGAAGGTTTGTGCAAAGTGGACAGTCTCCCACATGGGTTAGATGAGATTTAAATCCAGTGAACCCCACGGCAAAACATTAACGCCTGCTTCCTGGAAGAAATCCATGGTTCGACGAGCAATATAGGGACGTGCGTTGTCTTGCTGAAAAAGGACGCGTGAATGGCCATCTATATAAGGCAGTAAAATGGTTTGTAGAACATCATCAACATAACGCGCATCTGTCATACTGCCGCGAATAAAAACAAGTGGTGATCGGCTATCATAAGCAATAGCTCTCCAAGGCGGCGCCTTACCCTTCTACGGCCATCATGCATACCTAGACAGAACGCGATTCGTTGCTGAAGACTACTTTATGCCATTCTGCCTTTCTCTGCACCAGTTCTAACTTTGACGATAGTAGTACTAGCAGATGGTGTGAAAAAGGCTCGAATGCACCGATATAGTGTACGCATAGTAACAGGTCTACCTTCTTCTCCAAACCATTGGTCAGTAATTTGCCGCGTAATAGCAAAACGGTATCGTATAGCCAGTTGTCTGAATGGCCTATCTTGACGCTTTGTGGTACGCCTCGGTTAATCAATTGGTCTTCATCGCATTCCTCTAAATTTTTCTGTCCACACACGACACAAAAGCATTACCAGCATTGCAGTACAATAACACGGCGGCCAATTTCGCAATGGGAAAAACCAATATCTCGTTAGGCAAAAATTCTACTCCTGTCAAAGTCGCAAATATGGTAATAATTTTGACGTCTTCTAAAACCAAGCATTTTGTTACGTTTAACACTAATATACGGAGGCACATTGACTAAAAATATCTGTACTATTCAACTCTCATAAACCTGTTTCTTCACAAAAAGCTAAAGAGATAAAATTTTGTTTTCGCAAAAAATTATCAAAGATAAACAGTTGACATAGTTGCCATAGCATGCTTTAAATATAGTGATTCTGTTGCCAAAAAATCAAATTGAAGAAATTATTCCTTCTGGGTGTAACATTTCTAATGTATGAACATGTAATTGTTATATAATTTGTGGATTAAACGCTTATATATCAGTACTTTAACAGTTTTGGTTTTAAAAAATTCGATTTTAAACGTAATATCAAAAAGACTGTATCTTCTTTTAATTTACATTACATTCTATTGGTTTTATTATTAAATTTTTTTATGAAATCCATTTACAATTATCTACGTACACAACGACAAAACTCCATTTGGTGAAATAAAAAACATAGTCTTGAGTTACTATAATAAGATTCTATTAGTATATACGGATTTATCCCATTTTTAAATGTTCAAAATGTGGTTTTGGATTTATATCGTTATATTAAAGCTGCCCTGTAAAGTAAGTAATCGACATTCAAAACGTTTTTCCTAAAAGTTCATTTAAATTACAATAATTTGTGCGTATAGTTCTAAAACTTCATTGGATAATTGATTGAGCTAATAAGTCCCTAAAAGACGAAACAGATCAGTGGTCTCTGATGTTTTTTTTTGCATTTACACTGACAAATCTTTATGATTATCAAAACTTTTTATTTTTGCGGTCCACAACGTAAGTATAGGAATCTCAAAAGTAGATGAATGCCACGTGACATATGACGTCAAAATCATACCACACTAAACAGTTTAAGATTGTGTTTATTTTCGCATGAATTTTAAGAAAGAGGTTGGTATTACAACACGGTGTTGTCACTTTTTCGCGTACTTATTATTGTCAAGTTAGGTTAAATTCGTTTTGGTTTCTTATTTATATTAAAACTGTTCTTTTCAGAACAATTTTCTTGATTACTTATTTTGCGAGTTTAGTTTATTAATATGCCTGGTACGGAATTAGGAAAACGTGGTTATGAGTTGGTAGTTTCGTTAATTGAATTTTTCGAGCAAGAACGTGATGCAGGTGGACCGTTTTTATCTTTGAATAATGTTCGAGAGGTATGTTTAACTAATTACAATTAAGAACAAAATTACTTTTTAAGTTTTATTACAGCGTGTAGCAGTTGCCTTAAAGATAAGTATTTCCACTGTAAACCTAGCATCCCAGAAAGTTAACGATGAAAGTATCCCGAGTACTTCTCAATTGAAACGAAAACTTCCAAGGCCAGTAACAAACATTGATAATTTTGCCAAGGTTGCTATTCGAAACACAATTTATAGAATGTATGAAAATAGTAAGTTGTAAAATTAGTAAAAATTCAATTTAACAATTTTAATTAACTTAGATGAACCTGTAACAGTTCAATTATTGAGACAGAAAGTTGTTGCTGACGAACTTTTTAAAGGATGTGAAACATCATTAAATACTGTTCTCAAAAACATAGGATTTAAGTACCAAAAAGATAATCCTAGACGAGGTTTAATGGAATTACCAAACATTGTAATCAAACGGATTCGATTCTTAAAAGAGTATTTAAGAATTCAAAAAGCAAAAACTTACGAATTTGTTTACTTGGATGAAACCTGGATTTTTTCAAAATGGTACAGTGGGTCGTTCTTGGCAGGATGACGATTTAAAAACTGTAAAACTAACAAAGTCGATGGCAAAAGGTAACTTAGATAAAACTCTTCTAATGCCTATTATTAAAATTTGTTAAAAACAGGTATATTGTACTTCATGCCGGTAATAAGAATGGATTTATTCCTGGTGCAGACTTGTTGTTTAGTTCCTCGACCAAAAACTCAGATTACCACGGGGAAATGAATCAAGCAAATTTTTTGAATTGGTTTTGAGAATAAATTACTGAAAAATTTAACTAAACCTTCTGCAATTATAATGGACAATGCTCCATACCACAGTACTTTAAGTTACGAAGACTCCAAATAGTGGATGGAAAAAAGAAGATATCCAGAAATGGTTAAAAAAGAACAACATGTTTCATTTGAAATCAATTGCTTAAAGAAAAGAGTTACTACACATTGTTGAAAGGTAAATTAATATTTTCTGTTAATGAATAAACTAAAATTTTGATTTATAGGAATAAACCTGAAAAAATGTATGCAGCCGATCAATTGGCTGAAAAATATAACCATAAGGTACTTCGTCTCCCTCCCTATCATTGTATATTCAATCCAATTGAACTCATATGGGGAATTACAAAAACTTATTATAATAAACATATAGGAAGGGATGGAAAATCAGTTGAAAGCTGCTTAAATATGTGGAAAGAAGCTTTAATGGCGGTGCCAGAAGATGCATAGGCAAATTCTGTTCGACATTGCGAACAAATAATAGAAGATTGGTGGAAGAGAGAAGTAGCTTTCGACGACGGGGACGTGGCGCCGCTTATTATTAATTTAAATGATGATAGTGACTCTGACTGATTAAAAAATTATATAAATTAATGATGCCCTATTTAAAATGAAATTGTCTACCATTCAAATTTTTGTTAAAAAAATATGCACATTTGTTTTTCAATGTAGCATGTAAAATAATTGTTAATGTTAGTTTCCTGTTTTTATTATTTTCGTTATAAATAAATTGGCATTAACAATGTTCTCTGTGTCTTCAGTAGCATTGTTCTCTTTCTCATCTAGTATTTCTTAAAAAAAGGTTTAATAAGTTTATACGAGGATGTCTGGGTCAAAGTTATAGCAGGAGAACCTGGTGACTTGAGAGTAAGAAACAGAACCAAGGTGCAAACATTGTTCGTTAATTTAATAAATAGTCGCTGCTAGAAGAAATAACTATTATATTAAACTGTTTTGTTTTTTAGTTCCAAAAATTATACTCCATACCTATGTAGTAATGTAACAAAAAAAAAGATTATATATAAAACATCGAAGTGTTGGAATAATTCAAAAAAATGCAATTTATTTGTCGGACGACTTGTTCATTCAAACAATTTATTGAATTCGTGTTCCAAAACGGCTAGTAGTTAGTACTGATTGTTCATATTATTCACAAAATATATGTAGCTTCTGCTTTTGTTGGTTGTTCCATGATAAATATTATTTTACAACGCTGAAATAACTACTGTCGGGATAATTCAGATAAAAAAACATTTCTACAATCAACTCAAATAATTGTAATATCAACCAAATTAATATTTTGATATTGATTTAATCAAAAGTAAAACAATTTCACCTATAATGCAAAGTCGAAAGTTAATTAACCAAATCAAGTATCAAATCGGATGATTGAAATATTAATTCTGCCAATCTTACAAATATAAATTTGTGTATAACTAGAGATTTTTAATAGAACAAACCGCTTATAAAATTATTTAAAAGAATGTAAAACATAACCAATTTTAAATTAACCTCAATAAAATGTCAACATAAGAACTGGCAACATTACTTATTCTGACGTCATAAATTTGAAGTCACGTGGCATTCATCTACTTTTGAGATTACTATATAATCCTCGTAGTTCTCTCATGATATGTACTGAGTTACGACCAAAAGAAAATTGTGCGATTAAATTTAGATTCTTCGAATTAAAATAATATCTAGTAATATAAATAAAAAATCAATATAGCAGACGATTAGCAGATTATTAAAAAACATACAAAACTGTAAAAAAAATTAGGAGTTCCGTTTAAAAAATATCGATGCAGTATAATGATATTATTTCTGTTAAATTCGAACGTTTCCGCCACAATTATGTAGGTCATCTGTATGAAACAAAACTTATATGCAATGAAAAATCCTATAAAATCTGTATACAAGGTGACTGATAAGTTTGAAAACGGTCGATTATCAAAGAAAATAGTAATAATTTTAATTATGCAGTGTTGGTCATAAAGGCGTGGTACACCAAAATTGTATTTTTTTAAATTGAACACCCTGTATATTATTGGATATTTAAAATAAATAAACGCTATTGTTTTAAAATCTATTGAATGAAGAATAATTAATAAAATGACGAATTTCTTTTGAAAACATTATGTGGTTCTGAAAATAACCTAGTGCAATGTTTGTTATGATTGTTTGGAATCCTACTTTATATAAGATGCTCAAAGTGTTCACAGTTAATTTCCTGGCAATAACGAATTTGGTTGCCAAAATTTTGCACTGTATTTAGCAGAGCGATTTGAAGAATTAATTCCTTGCTTGCAACTCTTCGTCATATAATTTCGAGAAACCCAACTAGCCATTAAATAGTTCCCCTGCGTCCTATCCATCTGCCAGGAAAAGTTTGATTCAGATATTCCCGTACCTCAATTCCAAAATGAAAGGGTACGATATGTCTACCGAAAATATCACACCAAACATTTACTTTTTGAGGTCTTGGGGTGTGAACTTGTTGTTGTATAGTTGTGTCGGTTCACTTGTCCATTCAAACAAAATGTAGTATACTCGCCGGAAAACAAAATGTGGTAAGCAAAGTTAAAATTTGTGGCGCAACTTCTCCATAATAATTTCACAAAACTCCATTCTGTGATCAAAATCGCCTTCATTCAATAGATAAATTTTCTATGGACGAAATTTTTCTCGCTTCGCAATCTTTTGAATTGAATATCGACTCATATTGTGATTTTAAGCGAATTGTTTTGACGAATTTTTGAGATTCTCCGCCACATCTAATTACATTCAAATAATTTTCTTCGTTTATCACGGTTACTGGCCTTCTAGTTCTAGGTCTATCCTTAACATCGCCAGTTTCGTGAAAACGATGCAAAATTTTCGAAACTGGATTTGCAGATCGATTCCCGGTCAGGATGCAACTCATTGAAGATAATCACCACTTGAACAAACCTTCGTGTTGCACAAAACTGTTGACACTAAATGAATTTTAAAACAAAAGAAGGTACCTTGATGAACTACCTACAGAATTTCTTTTTAGATTCCAAACAATCATAACAAACATTGCAATCGGTTCTTTTCAGAACCATAGAATGTTTTCAAAACAAATTCGCCATTTAATTAATTATTGTTCTTCATTCGATAGATTTTAAAACAATAACGTTTATTTTCAAAACTCGATAACCCGGAAACGATTGAATTTAGGTACATTATGCTTCTTACAAACTTTGCTTAATATTGAGAGTAGGATTGAAATATCGAATAATATACAGGGTGTTCCATTTAAAAAAATACACGCCTTTATGACCAACCCTGTATCATTAAAATTATTACTGTCTAGTAGACATTGAAGAACCCTAAAACTTTTTTCAATACCTTGTATATTTTCCCCGATAATCGACCGTTTCCAGACTTCGTCCAATAACTGTCCTTATAATTAAGGAAATGAATGAAAAAAAGTGAAAGAATCAATCACTCAGAAAACTACAATACAATACATTACAAGAATGCTCTTACAACATATCTGTATGGCAAATCCGCCACGAACAAACAGCACAGAAAAATCGAAAATAAATCCTGCAATAATTAAGTGCTTCAAGAAACAGTTGATACAACTCCGAAATAATTGCATTTTATACCTAAATTTAACAAAATGATGTTTTTTATATAGATGGTCGATGCATGTAATCGAAGAATTTGGTGCTCGTTTCTACCTGAAATTTTTGACTTGGAGGACAACTTCACGCGCTATATTAACACGAGTAAAACTCACACGCTATCTTAATAGTAAAAGTACGTTAAAAAACTAGATGCTGTGAAGAGTAATGTACATCAAAACACTCATCTATTAACGCATAATTACAATATGTAACCGCAAAATTTGATGATCGTCTTCTTAACTGAAATTTTTGACTTGGAGAACAAATTCACGAGCTATATCAACAATAGTAAAACTAAGTTCAAAAATTAGATGCTGAAGAGTAAAGTACATCAAAACATTTGTCTATTCATGTGTAATTGTAAGCAGAATTTAGTGCTAGTATCCTTAACTGAAATTCTGGAATTGAAGGGCAACTTCACGCGCTGTATTAACACTGGTAAAACTACGTTAAAAAATTAAGTGCTGAAGAGTAATGTACATTCAAACACTCGTCTTTTAACGTTTAAGTATAATATGTAACTGCAAAATTTAGTGCTCGTCTTTTTAACTGAAATTTTGAACAACAACTGCATGCGCTATGTTAACAATAGTAAAATATTCGTCTTTTAACCTATAATTAAAATATGTAATCGCAGAATTTGATGCTCGTTTCTTTAATCAAAATTTTTGACATGAAATACACCTGCACGCGCCAGGTTAAGAAGAGTAAAGGTGCTGTACTGTTTATATTGCTCATGAAATTGTTATTTAAGTCAAAAAGTTCAGTTAAGGAGACGAGTATTAAATTCTGCGGTTACATATTTTAATTGTACGTTAAAAAAGAAATGTTTTAACGGACACTGCTCTTCAGCACCTAATTTTTTAACGTAGTTTTACTATTGTTAATATAGCGCATGAAGTTGTCGTTTATGTAATAGCGAAGGCTTCCACGGCCGGAAGCTATACTAAGATACGAATGTCTTCCGGGTTTGGACCGCGTCATTGTTATTATAACCGAAGTTGCCAATGTTTCGCCCACTTTCGTAAGGGGCTTCAACAGGGCATGAGATAAATCGCAAAACTCAAACAAGCAACCGACATCTAACTAAAAACTTCTCAAAAGTTAGGTTATCTACTTGTGAAACAAGCCTTAATCCAAACTCTGAAAAGGTAAGAAAAAAACGATAACTTGAAAAAGCAAACGAAAATCTAACAATGAACCACTACCGAGTTAGGTAAACAACTTGTGAAACAAGCCAGATTCTAAACTCCGTAGAAGTGACTTAAGAAGAAATAGTCTCCGTATATAAAGGAAAAGGATCGTCACGGATGGTTAAGCTCGACTCTGATTGGGTTACGGTTGATAAGCGTGTTTTCGATAAATGACTATGATCGCGATTGAAGTTATTAGAATGTGTTATGATTTCTATGCTTTCTCGGAATTTCCTGTTGAAAAAGAATGGAGATTTGGCAATCAACGAAAGATTATCAAAATCTATCTTGTGACATGTAGTAAAATGATGTTCAGTAACCGCAGACTTGGAAATATACCTTTTCCTTATACGACGATCATGTTCTGAAATGCGAGTAATGACGAAACGACCGGTTTCACCAATGTAGACTAAACCACATGAACAAGAAATTTAGTATACACCTTGAGATGAAAGTGTAGGAAATTTGTTTTTGGGAGAAGGAAAAATCTGAGAAATTTTGCCTGTCGACTTGAATATGGGTTTAATACCATTCTTACAAAGAAGTTTCCCTATTTGATCTGTAACCTTGTGAATGTAGGATAAGAAGGCCAATTTCGGGTCGGATTCGGGAGTAGAAATGTCCTTAGGTTATCGAGTAGGTGGATGTAGATGACGATTAATAACTCTATGAATATATCGCTTAACATAACCATTGTTCACTAAGGTTCTAGCAAGATGACGGAGTTCCGAGTCTAGATTCTCAGGTTGGCAAATAGAAAAGGCACGATGTACCAAAGATTCAATAACAGAACGTTTCTCTGCAGGATGATGATGAGACGAAGCATGAAGGTATCTGTCCGTATGGGTGGGTTTGCAATAAACAGAATAGCCCAGAAGTCCGCCGGACTTACGAGTCACAAGAACGTCAAGAAATGGAAGAGAACTATTACTTTCGATTTCCATAGTAAATTTGATATCTAAGTGTTGATTGTTAAGATGATCAAAACACTTAGACAATTCAAGATGACCATGAGACCAAACAATAAACGTGTCAACATACCTAAACCACATTTTAGGTTTTAATATTGATGATTTCAAAGCAACCGTCAACCGAAAAGGAGACGAGCACTAAGTTCTAAGATTACATACTATATACAGTGTGTCCCAGGATTGACGTTACAAGAAGTGTGCAAAACTAGAAATTTTTGAATTTTAGTTTGACCTTTTGTAATTAAGTCCTGCTTGATTTGAAATTTATTTTTAGTGTACCTACTTTTGATTATGTAAAATCACGTAGATCTTGAAAGAATATACATATATCCGTTTTAGGTAAAGTACCTTTCTCGTTCCCAGTGCGTTAAAATGTTATTAAGAAAAATTGTTCAAAATATCAAATTATGGCGTTATACAAAATTTCAGAAAGATCTACCTATTTTATTTAAACCGTCATTGTTTCGATTTAACAAAAAAAAAGATTTTATTTATAGAACAGAACGACAGAAAAAATATTTACGTTTTTGAAATTTACATGTACCTACTTATCAAATTTTCAATTGTTAGTTCAATAATTGCGATTTTTGACTTATGGTCAATGGTCACAGACCATAATAAAATCCCAATAAAAAAAAACAAAATTCACCAAATATTTAATATTGGCAATGCTAATGCTTTTAATCCAAATACTAGCTTACAAAATTACTGTTTGTTAAAATGACGCAGAAATCATCTTTCGAGGCTACGACTATAGTTGAATATATATATAAATGTTTTATAATATTTTTGACAATTTGATCTCCAGAACATCTAACCTACCACTAACAGTAAGTAAATCATCATGCAATTACCACGACCATAGTTGATACTATATATTAAAATTATCTGTTCAGTATTGCTATCTTCTTGATTGTTAAAGCTACAAGTTGAGCTAAATTAAAGCATTTTCCAGTGAATTACGACGGCATAATCAAAAAAACAATTGGAAACCCTAGAAATAGTTTGTTTTAAAATAGCAGTTAAAGTACTATTTATAATGTTTTAATATTGAAACGTTCGCAAAGTTATTGTCAACTTCCAGAACGTTTACCGAAGGATGTAGAAAGTTCTCGATATAGATAACAGAAATATATAAAAACGGTTCAAAGAAATCATAGGTCAGTTTTTCGAAGTCGGAAGTATTAAGAAGGCTGTTTAAATAAAAAAAAGATTAACGCGTGTGTTAAGAGATAAATATAACGGTGTTCAAGCGTAAGTGCCTTTAATGTAAACAAGTAAGTTTTAGATAAACAAAAGTTATCCGCGGACATTATGTTTTCGAGTGATTGTAATATATAAATTAGTGTAAGTGTTTTTTTAAATATCGTTAGATTTAATTAATTACGTGTAGTTATAAATGTGTAAATATTTCGTTATAAATAAATTAGTTTTAAAATTCGTTACAATATGACGGTTACTTCGTAATTATCTTTAACATGAACCTTTTTATTTACATTCTGCTTTTTAAGTTTGCGATAGACAGACTAGCTCTAACACAGTAATGCTATTTTTTTACACCCTATAGGATAAAGACATGAACGAATTTGAACACCTTAAACCTTCTACTAATAAAAAGATACTCTTGATCGACATGGATAAAATGAACTGTTGACGAAAACAACATATTTTTATTCAATATTGTTTTATTGAATAATTTCAACATGAGCTGCTTCTATTCTTATGCATTCCCTAACTCTAAGAATTAAAAATTAACGGACCTTCCACAATACCTCAACATTAGTCCTTATTTTACGATAATGAAAATTAATCATTTCCAATAAATTATCTATTCGATTAGCATAGAGTAAGGTTTCTGAGTAGCCCCACAAAAAAAATTGAATGGATTTAGATCAGGCGAACGAGGTCAAGCACCTGGTCCTCCTCTTCCTATCCATCGATTTTCAAAGTTCCTGTTTAAGTTTTAAAAAAATTCAAAATAAAATTCTCCAGTTAGCCTTCTTGGCAATACAAATGATCCAATTAAATGTTGTCCGATAGACGCAGATATAGATATAGAATCATGGGAATTTCCCTCTGCCCATAAATGCAAATTATGGAAGTTTATAATATTGTTTTTAAAAAAATCCAGATTCGTCCGGAAAGAGAACTGCACCAACGAAATTTGCATAGTATCTGTGCCGCTCTAAAACCCAGTTAGAAAATTCCATCCTCTGCAGAAAGTCTTCAAGAAGAAACGCATGAACTTTTTGAAGATGTTACGGATACAATCTTTGCTCTTTAAGGTTTCTAAATACCGTCAATTTTGGGCAATAAAACTAGACAGCTAGTTTTCGGACACTTGTAGAAGGATCTGCTTCTATGGCATTTAAAACACCCTCACGCGATTGATTTGATTTCCACAATTGTCAAATTTTCCTTACATTATTTACGACATTTTACATTAAAACTCTATCATTCGATAAGTACAAGTAAATAATAAAACATTGGAATTTATTACTTCTCTTTTAAACGACGATCCACTCTTTGACAGGTTTTCCTATCAGAAATTCTTCTATTTGGCAATCTTTCTTCATAAAGCGTTCTGGCCACAAAGAATAAATTTTATGAAGATAACCAATGCAAAAAAAAACCATATTGAACAAAAATATCTTGTTTTCGTAAACAGTTCATTGTTGTGTCTCTATCGTACAGTCTGTAAAATAATAGTAATACTGTGTTAGAACTAGCCCGTCCCTGGCAAACTAAATAATTCGAATGTGATAAAAAAATTAAATTACACCTAATACTTCAAAAGTAATTTTGACACAAAAAATTTTGTGATGCGCAAGATATAACTGTTTCTATTAGATACAATCTTTGTACAAACAATTAAGAATTTTACAATAATTCATATTTGTATGCGGGAAAGAACAACTCCCATTAATATAATCGATTGCTTTATTTTAAATAAGAATCTCGCATTTATATTCCATTTTATAGATTGTTTTAGTACAGTTATATTGAGGTAATGAGAATCAGATGTCTAAATTTATCGCTTTTAGTAATAGACCTTCAATAATAAGTTAAAACAATTGTGAATATTGATCATTGCCGCAGAATTTTGATTGTCGACTATTTTGAAAGAACGAACACACCGTGTGTGTGTTTGGTAAGAAATAACATTCCAAATTCATGCTAAAGTAATAAGCAAACTCTCTTTTCTCAATTAAGCATTATTAAAATTAAAATAAAATATAGCTTACCCCATTTCGGCTTTCAGGTTTGGAAAAACCCAAAAATGATAATTTTTTCAAGTTTGTTTTCTTAGAGGAGCTCATTGTTTTAATAATAAATATCACTTAAATCACAAATTAAAAAAAAACATTCGTACACTCGATTCACATTCGCGTCTGTTTGTTGTTAACAATGTTTATTTTTTTCTTGGAGATCTCCCAAGACGGGTAATCGCAAAAAGAACTTGGGTCCACATCGGATATCCAAGGTCCGACGTTTCGATTTCCGTAAAGATATGTTCACAATATGATGTCTCCGTTGCTGTTGATTAATGTGACTGGTACGAAACGCCTAGCTGGAAACCGCCCGTACCTGAAACAGTTTTGATTTTAGTAAGAAGAAATTAGTGTTTTGCGTGCTTACAAAATGCTACACATTAAAATGCTTAACTAAAGATAATGATGGAAATATTGCGACTACTTAATTGTCACATGTTTTACATCAAGGCCATGAAGCGATAGACATAAAACAATTAAAAAAATTAAACTTCAAATAAATAAGTCTACAAAAATTCTAAATATGTACATAACAAAATAAAATGGGAGTTCGTAATATATCGAATCCCTTAGTTGAGTTTTGTTTATAAATAGAAGGCGAGCAAATAAATCGTATCGAATTTAAACCAATTTAATTGATAATAATTGTACTGTACGTATTTTTATTTGATAAAAAAGCATTCTGTAAATAAAGGCACCGAAACTAAACGTATTAATTTCGTTTTCAAAGTAATCCTAGGAAAGAGTTTGCAGAATGAATCATTTAATTTCATGAATCTAAATAATACGTTATCATTACGATTAATCGTTTATTATTGTTGACAGGGTATTAACAGATTATAAATTATAATAGTTAAATAGGCTGAGCTAAGAAAAAAACAAACCGTTCCAATGTAACTATAGTCTGTCTTGACAAAAAAAAGCCTCGTACATGATGAGCGTATTTATTTGTAAATGCCTGTTTACATTTTTAATCTTTATTACCATATTAACATGTAAACTCGCACTTAAAGTTAAAACAAACTGCATATAATAATTTTGTAGATTGTGCATATTTACTTCTTATTGAGTAAGAAAATATTGCAGTACTAAACATTTTAGAAAAGAAACGATAAGAACTGAACAATATGAAGTTATATTGATGCAAAGATACATTCGTTAGCTGATGGGAAAAATTAAGTCCGTAAGTTATTGAGACATGCAGGCATAACAATGGCAAAAACAATGATTATATATGACTTAATGTTATATAGAAAGTTTTCTACCATGTAAACTTAGCTTACATAATGTTTCTTTCTAAACTATATAATTTTGACATAAACTATGAAAAATAACTAATTTATTATCACCCTCAGTAGTATAAACAATTCCGGTAACTTTAAGAATCCAAGCGTTTTTGTGTTGGCAACCTTTTAAAAAATAAATTAAAATTTTACCAGCTTCTAGATACCTAATTATTTACAGTACAAATTAATTCATTTATACCTTATTCATATTGAAAAATTCGCGAATCCTCAATAACATTCGAGGAAATTTACAAAACAGAATATTCTAGTCCAAAATAAAGCTAAAATATAAAAGATAAACAAATGCAATAAAAATCAGTCTTAAAAAGAAGCAAGTGCTGTGTTAATTAAAAAAGTGCTTATTGGGTGTTTCCACGCGTGTGCCAGTGTAGAAAAATAAAAGTTACTGCAGATTAACTTATCAATGATATATAAATTATTAGTAAGTAGTTTTAATTAAATTTTGTTAGCTATAAATTTTATTATTATTCGTTGTATTGTGCATTAGTTTAGTAAAATTATGTAGTTACATTTATAAAATCGATAATAGTGTAAATAATTAAAATAAATTTAATAAATAACAATAATAATAAAATAAGTTCGTCACAATATATTAATAATTTACATCTGTAATTATTAAACAAAGTCGATATGATTTTTATGTATTTTTGCAATTGATGATATACATTATTCTAACTAACTAATTATAGCAGTTATGGACAATCTCATAACTGCATATCCATAAGAACTGTTTTTAATTCTGTCTACTTTGTAAATAAACGTTATTAATTAACAATTAATTTATTTAAGCCTTATTTAATAGCCGTACTAGACAAAATATTGAATTGGAGGAAGATTTTGAGCTATTTATGATACGAGGATAAAGTTTGCAACACTAGCTGTTTATGAGTGTTGTAATCATTAGAACTGCCCCAATTAGCTTGTTAAATAATTTACTAAACTTCATATATTTGACGGTAACACAAAAAAATACTTAATAATAGTAACATAAGAGTATATTATAAATTTGTGCGACATTTGCTGCTGTTGGTTTAAAATTATTTTCCTAACCCTCAATGTCATCACAGCACGTTAGGGAGCTTGTATTTCAAGCCTAGAGCACAGCATAAATAACAATGCTGTGCCTAGAGCGATACTTGTTTTTATAATAACATACAGTTGAGAACATTTTTTATACAAGTAGGTCGTTCTTAATAGTCATCATTTTTCAGACTTTATCGCTTAATATTAGATATTTGCTTTTTGCAGAAAATCATAAATGACTTCTTGAAAATGAGCAGAATTAAAGTTTAAGACAAAGCATTTTGCTATTTGAAGTGCAATCAAATTGACCTTTCGTTGGTTTTATAAAGTATTACACAATTTTGAAAAATATTCGACCGGCTTACTAGCTAAATTTGAATGTTTAGTCAGCAAATATTTACTAAGTTTTGATTTTTTTTATGACTTACTTGGTAAAACTCGCAGAGCATTCGAAACAAAACGGTTGTGAATCACAATCAAATCTTACTTTACCTTAATTGCACTTTTATGCAATAAAATGATTCATGTGACTGCCTAAAAAAACAAATCACGAAAAACATGTAAAAGAAAGCGATGTACATTCATAGATATTTGAATGGAGTCAATACGCAAGCAACAGTTCTATTCGGTGCTGCTGTCATTAGACAAAAAACTAAAATATAACAATTTAATATATATTATATTTTCAAGAATAGAATGTTTCTGCGCAATCCAGTTGCGTGAACCGCTGTGAAATACTCGAAGCTTCTTATTTTTTTTAGTAATTTTTTTACTAGCTTTAGTTATATTTTTAGCCGTGTTATTTTATTAATTTAACTATCTAAAAATTTCATAAAAATATATATAGTTTCAGAAACACATTCATTTATGTTAGCTACACAATTATCTGCAGAAATATAAAAGTAAATCTAAACCTAAGCGAAAATGATACGCCCAGGCAAAATCTATTCGTCCAATTGTCCAATTAGCTTGGCATCTTTTATTATTGAAAAAATAATAGATAAGCATATTAAAGGCGAAGTACTGTATAAGGCACCTTTGCATGGTAAATCGTGTGAACTGAGCTTACATGAACTCAAACGCAGTATTGAAAGTTCTTTAAGCACAGTTTTTCCTCCTGCTGCCAAAGATCGAGGAGTTTCTCGGTCCGTAGAAGAATGGATCAGCTCTGCGATAACTGGTCAATGTAACTATAAAAGGTAGTTGCTGCTAAAGGATGCTCGCAACGTAGGGTGTTATCGCCTATATTGTGAAGCTTAGTAGTAGACTATATTTTACGGAAACTTAACCAGATCGAAACACATGCGCAAGGATATGCCGATGATATCACTATATTAATATGTGTCAAGTTCAGGGGAGTTGTTTCTAACACCATGCAAAAAATCCTAAAAATAGTAGAAAACTGGTATATGGTATGGCAGAGTGGCTAACAGTGGACCGTGCCAAAACAACAATGGTAGTCTTTACAAAGAGAAGGAAACTTCAGGACTTGAAAAGACTTCAATTTTGAAGGAAAGAACTTCAACTGAGAAATAAGGTTAAATATTTAGAACTAACTTTAGATACTAAATTAGGTAAAACATGAGGACTAAAACCGGAAATTATTCTTTGAATATGCTCTAAGATTATAGTTCCCACAGTCACAAATGAATATCTAATTTGGTAGCATAAATCCAAAAGAACTATATTTCGGACAAAAACAAATTATTGTAGGAATGCAAAAAATTAAGAAATCAGAAAACTCCACAGTTTATAAGACATTTACAGTAATCTAACAAGAACCATAGTCTATTTACGTAGCTGTCCACCAGTAAACACCCAGTCAATTATGGCAACGCAATCAGCAATGTCGACGCTCGAGAACACTATATAACACTTGGTATGTACTTATGTTTTGATTCATAAACGAACCAACGAAACGAAAAAAAACCCTTTAACACACATTCGATCTTCTTGGATATCTCGCCTCAGAGAAAATCATACAACCTTTTCCTTACTTATTCAATGTTATGATAAACTTCTATTTACGTGTTATTACGGACGTAGCCATAAAGCAAGTACTGCTCAACAACATTCTCAAACAAAAATTCATGGACAACCACAATCGAATAGAGGAAATAATCCTAAGTATTTCAGACTTAACGGTGTGAGATCTCTTCGTGTATACGTGAAGATATGCATCCGGTACCTTGAGAACGACCAAACTCTATCCAACACCAAAAATAAATTCTGTCAGCTTATGAGTGCGGAAGCGCAAACTTGTCCCTCCAACGTATCTTAGCCTGAAGTTTCCTTCACAATGATTATAATTAGGACTGCCAACATATAATTTCGCTATCCTGACTTTGAAATAATTTTGTGGATGTACGTTTTATCAAATAACTCAAATCAGTTTTTCATAGAATATCATATTTGTACAAGAATGGATTGTAGAACGTTCTACGAACGTCATCTGAGAGTGATGACCAAATCGATGAGCCATGCACTTCAAAACAATAAGCGCCTACAGTAAACTACGATAATAATGAATATGATGCTGAAAATAAAATTCATTTGTCCCAACATGTCAAAACTAATAGAAAGAACATCAAGTGGAAAAGAACAGCTACTACCCCAAATGAATCATTAGCCGAAAACATCTTACAATGGAATAATCCATATAAGTTATTCAACTAATTCTTTTTTTAAAACATTTTTCGAGAAACTGTTAGGCAGATATGTATATCTATATACAGTACTCAAACAAATCCAAATCGACCAATATATCTTCATCAAAGAAGTAGAACAGTTTATGATATCGCTTTTGATGTCTCTGATAAGGCAACCCACCAGGAGGTACTGGGCACCACAAAGACGTACCTCCCAGATTGCAAGTAAAATGACGGTCAACCGATTTGATACAATCAAACCTCTTTACACTTTAGTGACATCAGTACAGAGAATACTAGAAGTATTAGAACAAAATTTTACCAGTCATCGATAGAACTAGAGTTCATGTTTAGATGTTCCATTTGAACAAAATTTGTCATGTGATGAGTAAATTATCTCGTTTTAAACGCGATCAAGACTGAAAACTTATAATCCTAAAAAACCACACAGGTGAGTATCGGGTTTCTCTCACAATTGTGAATTGTTTGCTGAACTTTTCCAACACATCTTTATGGGTACACTGTTTTAGACAATGAAACAGATTTAAGTCCCAAGTAACGTTTTTGTTCGAATGAGTAGACCAATTCCACCTAATCTACTACATGGATTGATAAGTTCCCGGAACGGCATGTATGCGTAATGTCACCGCTATATAGAAAAAATGTATATGTATGGCCAGACTTGCATACGATTATTATTTAGATTTCAAATCAATTAAGCTACTTTTTTGTTTATAGCAACCAGTGGCGGCTGGTGGTCAATCATACAAGAGGGTCATTTAAAAAAAACGCAATGATCGCAAAAAGGTTAAAACATTCTTACAGTAACGTGATTTATATTTAAGATCAATTATGTTTAAAATTTAAGATATTCGTCTATAATTACAATTACCAAATTAATCAATAGTAAACTCATTAAAATTTACAATGATTTTTCAATGCTTAGCATAGAAATGCACATCTTTCTTGTCTCATAGTATTGCCAATTGCGTAGAAATGTTTGAATTTTTAACATAGAGAAATATCGCTCTTTTTCCACTGTAGTCATATGTAAAGTCAATCAATTGTTTGATTTAATATACATATGTATTTATTTTTAGTTTTTACAAACTTTTTGATTATAGTCTTTAATTGACTTCACAATTGATTTTTACTTTTTCTTTTAAATGCTATAAATCCATAACATTATTTTTACAACATAATGATTAATACATCATCTGAAAACAGTAAATATAAAACACTAAAATCTATTATTTATTTCAATTCCACAAATCCAATCTAACGAATCATACACAGATTCCTTGAATTACTGTAAACTTCTTTATTTTTATGTTTACTGGTTGGTCGAATTTGAAGTAAAGGCCGAGGACAAGTATTAAATATAAATTCTAGATGTGTAAACAATTATTAGCTATTCATTTTTTAACGTCTTGTACCACAGTTATCATGAAACAAAGACTACTGTCATATGTGATAAGAAATCTGTATTTAACACACACGTGCTGCGAAGATAACGATAGATGACGTAAGTCACGTAAGCAATGATAGCATTGCACTCAAAGATAATTGCACTGAGTATTATCTTTGGCGTAGGCGGCCGGCTGAGAACCCAGCGAACGAATTTTAACATTTACTTATCTTCTTTTCTAACTCGCATAAAATTGTATTATGTGTGTCTCACTCTTGATTAGGATAACTATCATCGTAATATAATAAGTGCGGGCAAAAGTTCGTGTCAGCCTCGGATAAATTCGCAAGCTTTCGTATCTGTTGCGTTTAAATTGACAATTATTTAAACGCAAGAAATGTATACGCTGATAATTTGATTTAAACGCAAATTTTCTGTAATTTTAAAACAAATAAAATACCTTTCTTATTCATCTTTGGAGGGTCATTGACCAAATGACCTAATAGAGAAGCCGCCACTGTGATTACCATTTTATATCTAGACGTATAATGCGATTAGGTATTTTTAAACTAATAACCTTCAAAATGTTCAAAATAAATTAATTGTTGCAACAAAAAAATTAGATAAACAAGTGGCATGAATGAGTTACTAGCCATTATCCCTAATTACTTACACATTAGCTTTGTTTAAGAATGATATCATTGCATCTAGCAATAATCTCACAAAAAATAGTAACGAGATAATTCGAATAACAACAATTTGTAATCGCTTGAAAAATAAAGTTGTTTAATGAAATTAGTTTACATAGTTTAAAGAATGATAAATAAAAAAAGAAAAACATCAAATTATTTCGGTGAAGTGAAGTGCAAATATGTGTATTAAGTCAATATCTACTACTCGAATCTACAAGGCTAACTCAAAGAGTTTTGATAAAGTACTAAGGATTTCGGGATTGCAACCAAGTTTCTAACGTTTGTCTAGTTCTGCAAGCTACTTTATGCGACTAAGTACTCTAACCGAAAATTGTACCAGAAGCTTCAAAAAAGTTAAGTAATTAATTTTCGTCACGACCATTAGCGAATGTAATTTTGGAATTATTTTTAATAACAGAGAACGTAAACAATACTACTGTTACGTAATCTTTATTCTGAAACACGTACGTCTTGCATATTTTACATATTTTCATTCTTTAACAAGTAGAATCACTTTTTAATTTAAATATATGTACACATATTATAAATATAAACAGTAATTCATCTAATAAAATTAACTTTTTCATTCAAGTGTTAATATAAATAGATCAAATTTGTTTAAGTTTTATTTTATTGCATTCAGAAAGTGGGGTCCATCATTCTATTGAAATGAAAATTCGGTACTCAAAGTTCCTCACGATCGCATAAAGTCGGGCACCAATTTTCCAATCGTATCCAATATTCGTTCGGACGCTGTTACAGAATATGCTATTTTAGTTAAACCATATTCTACATTACACTTTTGCCTGCGTATAGGTCGAAAGATAACCTGTCTTTAATTAATAACAATTGGAAACAGAAGAAAGTGTGATTTAAAAAATGGAACCTAAAAATCTAGACTCGAATAGGATCAAGTAGCTCAATCGAAAATAGTAGAAAGAATTAAAGTTTAGTGAAAAAAATCAATTGTACCCATGCCAAACTCTAACTGACAAAACGATTTTTTGTATGTAGGTTCTATATCTTAAGACAAGCGGTTTACGCCTGGTTCGAGTAATGAACATTAAACGAAAATTAAATCCAAAAAGAAGAACTTTGTAAAATTCTACCAATAATATCTATCGTTAAAGTTCGTCGAACTTCTTTCTAGAGCAAGTAAAATACCCAATCCTCACGCTAACTTCGACGGCGCTATCAAAAAGATCGCTACAACAGTCAAATAACAGAAGAAGATCTGATCTTATGTAGTAGACAAGAGCAAACGTGTGCTGCATTTTTTATATGCTCACGCCGCAAATGAAATCTACATAAGCAATCATTAGTGACAGTCTGGAAGCCGAACATTCTCTATTGAGTCAAATTTTGCTAGGGTATTGTGCGTAAATTCTAGACATCCTCCAATGCACCTCCTTTTGTAGAAAGCTTACTACACTCAAATCATTATGAAACCTGGTATCTGTACCTTAAACCAAGAAATTTTAAGTGTCATCTCAAAAACTTGAACTTGAAGAAATGACGACGGCTGTGGTATACATTCCATAGAAGGTGTAATGCCTATTGTTTTATTCTCTATATACAGAACTAGGCTAACATGTTTTAGGTTACGAAACGTGTGACCATACAAATGCCATCATTGCACTGTGAGTTCCGTTGCCATCCGAAGCGCATTAACGTTTCAGATTACAAAGATAATGTCCGAGTTACCCTGTCAGGGGCCCTATTCTCGAAGTCACTCGTTCACAAGCGTATACGTTCGAGAACGAGTAGTTTTGGAACGCACGACTTGCAAAGTGCATATTCTTGAAGTTGTACGTTCGTTCGTTATTGGGTGAGCGAGTGACATTCTTGGCAACATTGTAAGGAAACGATTCGTCGCTATTTTTGACAGCGGATTGTCAACTTCATAGGTGTCAACTTGTCGTTTATAGAATATATTATATTGTTTATAGTTTAATTTTTAGTGAGTGTTAATAATTTGGCGGCTGTATTGCATAATTGCACAAGGTAGGTTGTCTTAATATGCTATTGAATAGAATTGTACAACCATTTGCATAAAAACAGGTATATCATGGATGCAGGAAATATCGGATTCATACTTCTGCTCGATGCCATTGAAGAAGTAGAAGCATTGGAAGAAGAGGTGATCCCAAGGGAACCGCGGCGATTTTTTCAGAGAAATGATGCGTTTACATTAGGAGATATTCAATTTATAAAAATGTTTAGGTTAACTAAAGAAATGGTTCGCAACTTAATAGAGCTTGTTACACCATTTATAATTCCATCAAGCAGAAAGTCTGCATTAGATATTCAAACAAAAGTTTTAGTAGCACTAAAATTTTATGCTGGTGGCAGTTATCAAATGGATGTCGGAAGTAATATTAATTTGGCGGTGAGTCAGCCTTCAGTCAGCAGATGTGTTAGAGAAGTAACAACAACTCTAAATAATCCCCAAATAATGGATCAGTGGGTGAAATTTCCAAATACAATAGAGGATTTGCAAAGCATAAGACGAGAGTGAGTATTAACCTACCAACTTGAAAATATGTACATTTATTACAATTATTTAATTTCATTTTAGATTTCATTGGCATTATGGGTTTCCTGGAGTTGTTGGATGTATAGACTGCAGTCATATTGCCATAGTTCCACCAACACGTGATGAACATGTGTTTGTAAATAGAAAGCAATATCATTCACTAAACGTGCAACTGGTAAATAGGAAAACATGATCAGCAGCTATCTGCACATTTACTCTTTTCAGATATGTGACCATACTTTAAGAATTCTTAATGTTAATTCAAGATTTCCAGGAAGTTCGCATGACTCTTATATTTGGAGACAATCAAATGTCAGGATTGCTCTAGAGGATTTATATAGAAGGACAAGAAATACGTTTTATTTATTAGGTATTATTAATTTACCAAACTATAATAAAAAAGTCATTGATAAATGTTATGTTTAGGAGACTCAGGGTACCCTTTGCGTCCCTGGCTGATGACTCCAATAGAAAATGATCCTGCACCGGATACACCAGAAGGACGATATAACCAACAACATAAATGTGTTCGAAGTATAATAGAAAGGTGCATCGGTCTTCTAAAGCAAAGATTCCGTTGCCTTTTGAAGGATCGTGTACTGCATTATAGCCCTGAGACTGTTGCATTAATTGTAAATGCTTGTGTTGTTTTACATAACATGTGCATTGTAAACAATGCCCCGATGCCTGATGAAGAAATACCGGATGTGGAAGAAGTGCCTAACGAAGTGAATGTGGAAGATGAAGAAATTAATGCAGCTGTAGGTAGAATTAATCCCGATTTAGCCGAAGGCAGAAGGATTCGGGCACAAATTATAAATAATTTTAGATAGGTAATTAGTTATTAAGATAATAGATAAAATATATTAACTCGAATGAACAAAATTGTTTGGACAAATAAACTAAACACTACAGAAAATATTGTATTATTATATAATTTATAATAGCTCTAGTACTGCGTTTGATATTTTTTCATGACTTCCAGCCAGCTTTTCTGTGGCTACAGCCATACGTTCATAAGCTGCTGAAATTTTTTCATTTGCAATTGTTTGCCTTTCTAGCAATTTCAACTTGTTTGTATAATATTCGTATTTCTTGTTTTCTTGTGACTGAAGTTGATTAGCAATTGTTGCTGCAAGATTGTTAGCGCTGTCTACTTTTTGTGCTGCCTTACGTTTGAGTCCGACACCTGCTTTTGGAGTACCTACTTGCTCCACTGCTTTTACGTTCACTACAGAAACATCAGATTCTGGTAACGCTGGGATTTCATTTGTCTCCATCTTGTCGATCACAATTTCTACTTTTGACTCGGTAGTAGATAATCCATCACTCGATATGCAGGAAATTGTTGATTTGATTTCAGTTTCTAATGGTGTAAGCTCGTCCACTTTCGGAAGACCTCCACCGGTCCCAGTCATTACGCATCGTATTAGAGAAGATTTAGATTTAGTGCGATACCGCATATCATGCCAGGTCTGTAAATATGTTACATTATTATTTCTATAACAAACTTCTGCATTATGCAGTACATTAAATTTTTTTTACATACTTTTCGCCAATCTTTCCACTGTTTATTAGCTCCGGGAATGGAATTTAAAATTTTTGATAACTCCTCCCACAGTCCTGTAGCATCTTTGTAAGTAAAACTACTCGAGAATTTCCCACTTTGAAGGTTTGGGTGAGATTTCACGAACTCCACCATCAACCGTTTTTGTTCTTCAGAAATGGGAGAACTTCTCTTAGTTGTAGCAACTATGAAACTTGGAAATTAAATACTTATATTCAAATACATAAATCCTTATACTTACACATTTTTTTTTAAATTTCCAAGGAAACACAAAGTAATATAAAGAAACGAAATGAACGCAGTGAATGACTACTTCAAAATAAACATACATACCTACTTAGTTTTAATATTTCAAGCAGCAGGTAAAAAGAACTACCACATCTGGTTGACACTCGCCATCAAGTAACATTTTCCAGAAGCATGAAAATTACAGTTATTTTTGTAATTTCATCTAAATACTAACTGTAAAATAGGAATAGTACACAGATCTTTTTAATACGATTTCAAAGCAATTTTTACCCACAATATATGTATACTGCATGTAATAAATAAATGAATTTCCGGTAATGGTCATCTACCGTAAGCTTTTATGACACAGTATATATACTGTGGCTAAGAGGATTATCTCCCTTTATCTCAATAAAAATGTCTCGTTTTTCAGAAACTTAGATTCGATTTCATAATCAAACTAAATGCTTCATTTAATTATAATTCCAGTTTTAAAAAAAATTGGAATATAATTCTTAAAAAGTATTTTAAATTGGCGATTACTATGATTATATATACTTTGTGCGAGGAATATAAATATCTATATTTTATAATTTTTATTAGTAAAGAAGTCACAAATTAAGAAACTTTATTATAAGTACAATATAATTATTATTCAAAATTGTGTAAGAAGAATAAGTAAATTATAAAAAACAAAGCTATAATGCGTAAAGTTGAAATATTAGTATATTAGTTGCATAAAATTATTATCTGACTATTGAAAAGTTATTCGTTTGAACCCCAACGACAGCTTTGGACCACTCGTTGCGTGAGCGTACAAAAACCACTCGCTGACGAACGTACAAGAATTTCAAGAATACAAACTTTGGCGAGTCATTCGTTCGTGACGTCACGAACGAATGAAATCGCGAACGAGTGATTTCAAGAATAGCCTCCCAGGCCATTTCACGGTTCCCCTGAAGCCATTCTAAAATTAGTGACTAACATGAGTCTACTGATTCAATTCGTTAAGAGTAAAAAGTAAAGAAAAACTATTGTTTCAAGCAGTTGCAGCACAGTAGAATTTTTATTTAATTATTTAAAAACATCGTAGTTGAACTCAAACATTCAGTTAATTTGATTTTAGTTACATTAATCGGTTTTAATTTATTTGTCATAGTAGACGTGATTAAAAAGGGTATTTCCTATTCTCCAATATATCTTCAATCGATTGATCTCGTATGAAGTAGGCTTGATCAAGACAAATCAGCGTGAGTGGTTTAGTGGATTCACTTTCCTCCTCCTCCGCCGTGTTACTATAATTTGAAGAGGGATACTCAAATAATTATAAATCGTCATTTACGCTCATGTTCTCGGGCACATTTTAACTTCCCTACATTTACAAGATTTGATCATATTAGGAACTACGTTAAAATAATTATAATAAACCAGTTTTCAGCTGGACAGACACCATTTCTCAAACTCTTACTTTACCTAAAGATAAAATGCCAACAACAGTCTCATTTCAAAGTGCATACCAAATTGTGTGGTTTGGTCTACATTGATAAAACTAGTCGTTCCGTCATTACGTTTCAAAACGTGACCCTTGTATAAGAAAGAGCTATAGTGTTTTTAGGTATATCGTCGCTAAAAATTATTTCATTATTGGCTACAAGATAGACTATTGTAACACGTCAGTGACTAAACACGGTTCAGTTAAAGTTAAAAACAACAACAAAAATTGTCCAAGTTTTTTTATGTTTGCAAATGATTCGCACTATTAGATTATTTTTTTATCCTAGTTGCTACGCTTGTTTTTAAGACAGTATGTTTCATATAAAAGCTTATGCTTTCGCGGATGTCAGTGACATTTACCACTCTGAAGATGCAAGCTGCAATGTCTTGCGAAACGTCAGTGTGTTTAGGTTCACGAACGGCAAAGGTCAAGTTCTACTTCTTGTTTTGGCTCTCAAGGAGAGACTGGAACCAAGCCTAAGTCTAGGTGTTTAACTACGACGCGGTCTCAGCTGAAAATCGCTTATAATCGTAAACAGTTTGTTTCATTTACTAGTTGTTAGACGTAACTCGTCAGTAAGTGATTTATTTACCGTTCTAGAAGGGTAAGTACAGGAAAAGTAACGTAATAAGACTTGGAAAACCAACTAGATGGAACAAAAAATCCTTAAGTAGCTTCAAAATAAATACAATCGTCATTTTGGCGTTTTATGTAATTAGATTAAGAAAAAAATGTTTCTATCGTACAAAAAATAGCATAAGTATCACGAACATTAAAGGCTCCACGAGTCTCAGATAATATTGGGGACTGAAGCGAAATATTGTCTTCGACTGCTATTGTCCATGAGTTGCAAATTTTAGAAGTCATTTTAACAAGATGATTATAGATTGCGTTAACTATTCCTAGTAGCAAGTCAAGTTTGGGAAAAGAAAGAAGTTTGATAATCTCCGTTTTGAATTATCGGTTCATGGATTACGTTACAAAAGCTTATTGTTTGCTTTAGATCACTTCTTGCGGCAGTCCATCTTGAAGAATTTTGTACTTTTTGAACTTATTTCTTCCAGGTTACACTTATTTGATTCACACTAGACACGCGGATGAGCAAAACTATGCCCTATCAAAATGTTTGCAAGCTTTAAATCATTTGCTATACTATAATAATCTGGTTCATTCCAAAGCCAACGTAACTGAAACGTAATGTTTGTAACGCAGAAGTTATTTTTGTATTTTTAAATTAAACTCACAATAGCAGAATTTTGCCGAGTTTTTTATTTTACATGAAAAAAACAATTTTTATAAGATTTGCACAATACAATTCTTAGACAGTTTCATAACCACGGTTTTGAACTATTAATTCAATCACTTATAACTAACCTTAACGATTCTTCTATATCTACTAAAACGATTTCTTCATAAGTCACTTTTTTGTTTATTATCTGACTTGGTTAGCAGGTTAATTTCGATTCATTTCTCGTTCTGATGAAACCACTTACGTAAAGAAAGTCGAGTGTGTTTGGCAAAAAAAATATTCCGACACACTGAGAACCGCCTCCTAAACGAACCGCACGCTTCGAAAGAAAACGTAGTTTCTATTAGTTTGAATGAAAACGCGCACACTACCTAAAGGAACAATACTTTTTTCGACTTGTGAGTTTCGATCAGCTCCGGCTAGTGTACGCGTAGCTTAACAGCTACCAATGACATTATAATAAGCATAAATAAAATTACTTTTGAAAAAAACATGTTTGATACGTTTTTTTTGAACAAGACAAAACGTTGAATTACAGTAAAAAATTAGTTACGTAAGACATTTCTATTTTCCCTCTTCTTAAATAACTAGTTTACTGGAGTTTGATTTTGTACATGATTAAAAACTATAGATAAAACAATTTCCACTTATTTAATGTAAGGGTTAGATAAAAAACTTTAATTACCTACACATATTTCAAAAATGTAAAAACAAGTTACTTTTTACCCAATTTTTTTTATATTACACTAGAAGGATACTAATTTTTATTTTTATTCCAGATTAAAAAATGTTTTCCAAGAGGAACCAGTTTATTAATTAAGGCAACGTAAAGGAACTGTGATATCAAGACCCAAACCATAATTGCATTAGCAGAACCAAGCCTTTATACAAACCCAAATTCGATCTTGATAATCACTATAGCGCTGAATTAGGCAAACATGCTTGGTAAAAGTACGATTATTGTTAATCGATTCGCCAGGTCGAGAGTATTGGAATGACACTATGCACAAAAAGCTGTTCGTCGGTATACATAGTGTTAGTGGTAGAGAAAAATCGATAGCACTATCGATAATTAAAACTATGACCACTATCGATAGTTTGATGTTTACTATCTATAGTGGTAAAAATAATAAAATGCAATAATTTTCCCAAAAGTTTATAATAATTGCTTCGTCACTACATGACGTAGGTCGATTTTCTGCTACCTTTCTGTCACGAATATAAACGTATCTTTGTTCTCCGTCATAAAGACGATTTGTTTTTGTTCAGTTAATGAGTTCTGAGTTTGGCGCACTACAAAAACGTGCTAAAAATGTGTGACTATAACTTCGACCACATCTGAAAGAATTTTCAGTAAATCGGGTCAAATGACTTCAGAGAGAAGGTCACGCATAAAATTAAAAAAACGTTGACATATTGTTATCTCTTAACCAAAATAAATAGAACTTGAAGGTTAATTTCAAAATTAAATCATATTCAACCTCTTCACAAAACTATAAGAATTATTTTAAATAAAAAATGTTTTGTTTATTATTAATTCCCGTTAAAGAACAAAAAAACGCGTACAATTTATTCTAAAATATAAATTTTAACTTTAAAAAATAGTGGGTCAGAGTACGCAGGGAATTTTCAGATAGTTGGCAATACTGCAGGGAGTTTGTGTGGTTATGCTTTAATATGTCTATGAAGCCAGATGAGATCGTCATATTGTCACCGCTCTGCTGCTCGTTGCTTGGATTTCACAAGGTAAAATATACTTTTGTCACTTTTGTATGAAACAAAGTGTTTAAAAACACATGACAATAGATCAGAATTTTAAGTCAAATATAGTGTTAAAGAAAAGTTATTAGGCGACAATTTAAGGCTAGTTTGAGTTCAGTGTCTGCATGATGCTGGCACCTAGTAGCGATTTTGTAAAACACTACAAGGGTGGCTACTGCGTTCTTTTGTCCTCACAAACAATTTCTTTTCGTGAATGCTCGTTTTGGCGTGTTTTATCCCAGTTTTTTGTGAATGCGTTTTTAATAATAAATTAAACACACAAAATTCATTGTATATTAATTCAAAAATGCTTTGACATCCTCTTAACTTATCCAAAAAAACGAGTTTTAACACGTTGTTTTCAGTATCTACGATACTGTGACATGATTCCCTACAAACGTAAAACGGACAGACAACTTTTTACCACAGACACAATGGCAGATGTTCAACGTAAATTACAAGCTAGGAAGAGTAAAAGGGAAATTGCCAGAGAGTTGAGGATCAACGAAAGCACGTTGAGAAAAAGACTGAATGCTGTAAATTACAGCGTGTAATTTACTACTTTTTAAAACCGTTCTTATTTTTTCTATAACTACAGCTGAAAAATGGCTCGTGCAACACCCCGGACAGATAATAAGGTTAACGGATGTAGCAGCTATTTTAAGGAAAACTTATTCTGCCAGAGCCAAAATAACGACAAAAGAAGCTTTCAAGGCTACCGGTATTAAACCATTTGATTCAGATGTTATTGATGAATCACTGTTTGCACCTTCGTCTGTAACAGACTATATTTTAGAGAACTTAGTGAACAAACAAACAAATAATATAACTTTGACTGATTCTCTGAACTTAAGCGATTCGGTGAATGAATCACGCATAGTTCCACTGCAGAATGATCTAGCTACATAAAATCCTAAAAACCAGAAAGCATCATAGAAAATTTCTGTTAGTCGCTCAATTTTGTCATTCTCAAAAATAAAGGCACTATTTAAAAACCAGGTAGAAAAAAAAGAACAACAGAAAATGGAAGCGAATGCAAATGCTAAAATAGTATTAGATATAGTCAATAAAAGAAAGTCAACGAGCAAAAGTTACAAGCATCAAAAATAAAACCCGAAGGTGGCATAAGGATTAAACTTTGATGTTGAAAACTCAAAACCCAGCAAAATCAGCGCTCAACCTTTTCCTGAGAACGAAATCGACCCTTGTGTTGGACAATTCTTTTCCGACTACTGGATCCAGTGTGGGATTTGTAAAGAATGATGGCATAAAGCATGCTCCGCTTACGAAGGCAGCGGACCATTTGTGTGTAACCATTGCTAGTGCGTACTTATATCCGCTACACCTGCGTACTCTTAACCTCATAGGAGGCCAAGAGTACGCCAATCACACTTTTTCAACTTTTATTTGTTAGTTATAAGCTTACCAAACTTGTCCTGGCTAAATTATCAGATATTAAAGAATATTGCGTGAAATTTTTTCATCTCCTTAGATATATCAAATAAACCACTAGTTGCGTACTCTTACCGGCCATTACCCTATTTATCGATAGTTTGAAAGCAACTATCGCTGGTGTCGACTATCGATATTTCTCCATCACTAATACGTGTTACCCAAGTCATTCAGCATGTCTAACATCATTCTAAACTCAAAATTATAATTTTAGCTACTCCTCGACCAAGAATATTTCAAGAAAAATTTCAGTATATTCAAAATATTTTCGATAATTCAGACACTATACGGAATACAATTAATAGTCACCCTGCATAAATGCAAAAAATCCAAGAGTCTTATAAACTTTTAAACAGAAATAAAGCAGAGTAAAATATAAAATGTGCTATTTTTATTTGTTTTCAGAAATAGTTAATAATACAACGTCAAGCCTCGTTATGTCAACTTAACTATACAGTTCATGGGCGATCATCACTGAAATGAACCATTTTCTATTTTTACAATAAACCTAATAATATAAATTTTATATTGCTTGTAAACATTTCAAAATGTGTCTGTTCGAGTTTATCGCATCATTTCTAAAGTTAATCACTGTTTACTACGTTCGTGTTTTTACTGAAACATATAGATAATGTATAAAAAATTGAACCGTCCTAATGTTACTTTTTCATTATAGGATTTTTCCTATTGAGTTTGCGTGTTAATTGTCTCTACATCGTTTAACGTTGTAGTTGCCAAACTAATAGTTGTAGTACACAATCGCTATCAAAGATGCCGAAATTAGAAGTTAATGAAATCCAAATAAACTTTCTTTCATGTGTAAATTGAACCTTTCAAACTAAACTAAACTAACAATTTGTTTAATTAAACTAGCTCTGAAACTTTGTTGATTCAAAGTAAGTATTAGAAAAATAAAAAACAAAAGAAACCACAATGAAGGAACAATTTTCACGGTTACGCGCGGTATAATTTAATGAAAACAAGCCTTTTAAAAATTCATCGATTACTGTAAACAGTTGAGTTTATTCTTGTAGGTAGATACAATGCTACATAAATAAATACATTAGAAATACTAATAGTATTAATCACAAATACGTCAAAAATTGAATCAATTGATAAAGTAATAATATTCACAAAAGTCAAACGGATTTCTTCATCCTGTTTGAGCATTATAATCTGAGTGCCGACTTGATATCAAAACAACGTGGTTTTGATAAACAAAGACTATAAAACCACAACTATTTGCTTTATTAATTTAGGCATGTTATTCTCTTACGCCAATACGAAATGTATTAGAGCAGAAGTTTTGCTTTGTAATGTGAGTACCTATACAGTTGATTTTTTTTATAGAATGTACTTCATAAAATATACAAAAAAGATTTAAAACTTTTATCTGAATATTTAAAAAACTATAAGTAAATACAAATACACGCCACACGATGATAAGTTTTGATCAAAATCATTCTCAAGTAGTAATTTTATAAAACTACGAAAGTCTGGAAAGAAAAAGAAAGATGAAAGCAAACTTTCAGAACTTGAAAACGAAAATGGTCAGTTAAAATGGTACGATCCGGACACTCTTCTAGCCACCACTTAAGTTTTGATTTTGTTGTCTTACCATTATTCGTTTTTTGCGAATTGTTATACGGCCCAGTGCAGAAAACTGGTAGGTTACTATGCGATAGAGCCTAGAATCCACTCTACAAGCGTTGGACTACTACTACTAAGTAGAAAATCAAACGCGAGAGAGCCTATGTATCTTGCAAATGTAATATAATATTAATTTAATAATAAATAATAAAAGTTAAGTTGTAAAATATGTGTTCATTTAATACTCAGATATCTATGTTCACAACTTAGCTTAGCGGTTTTTTGTTCTATTTTAAACCATGATAATATTTACCTTGCCAAAAATACGTATGATCTGTTTAATATGTTGCCCAAGATCAAAACAAAGAAACTTCTTTTAGAAAATGTTAGTAATAAACTTACTAGTCTTCAAATAGATTGTATAATAGGTTTGCTAAATTTTTGTTTAAAAGAAAACTTATTTTCGTTTAATAACTCTATTTATAAATAACGATCGGTTTGGCAATAAGATCAAAGAGATGCTTTATGCGCAAAGTATTTAATATTCACTAACGTTAAAAGAAATCTTTAATAACATTGAAGTATGAATTTATATATTATATACTATATATATATATATATATCCGTCTATCAACGTGGCGTCCAGCCACTACAAAATCATCATCAATTTGGCGTCCATGGTAAATTGGCGTCCGTATATGGACGCCACTTTGGATTTCCTTATAAAAGTGTTGCGGTAGACCCCTACTACCTACAGGCAAAGATTTGGAGGGACGCCAAAAAACGTAAATGTGTCAGAAAATTGAATAATTTAGTTCAAAAAATTTTCACTACGAGCGCTACTGTCGCCATACATAATTGTATATTGTACGAATATATTTTTTTAAATACATTTCCGTATCAATATGGCGACCTCGATGTGGCAACGTAGC
Source organism: Aquatica leii (assembly GCA_035610365.1). Taxonomy (NCBI): domain Eukaryota; kingdom Metazoa; phylum Arthropoda; class Insecta; order Coleoptera; family Lampyridae; genus Aquatica; species Aquatica leii. The sequence continues at coordinate 86,094,075 of CM069435.1, forward strand.
AGGATGCCATGTTGATATAAAAATGAATATGTATAATTAAATATTGCGTTATAGACGCCAGGGCCAGATTAATGATTAGGTCATATGCATTATACCAGTTTATCCTTCTAGTTTATAACAAACATTAATGTAGTTTTTACAAGTAATTACCAAGACTTAAACTACAGTAAAACGTTTGTAACGACGAAGCCTTGCAAAATCAAAGTCAATATTACATATGCTAATTTACTCTAAATGGTTCTTGATTATAATTAATATAAAGGGTTAATTCTAATTTCTCATACAATTTTAAACATTCTGTAACAATAAAAAAGAACATGTAGGTGTACTTTTTATACATGACGAAGAAAATTTAAAACGCGTATGAACAAGCGCTTCAATAAATTTTTACATATCAACAAATTTGCCGAACTAAAACTATGACATATTTTATGGGAGTTTAAATAACAATCTGTATAAAAGGATGATTCAAATGAGGAAGTCATCCTCCACACGAATATACACAAATGTCTTCCAAAGTATTTAAAAATACTATTTCGTCAAATCAATGGAAATAACAAAAACTTAAAACTGCGAATAAATTAACCAAAATGTCGAACGTTAAACTCAGGTCAAACTGAAGTTTGTCATTAAATACTGGTGTTTGTTGTAATACTGATGAATGATGAAATTTTATAAAATAAACATCAAAAGGATTGACCTTTATATTATTATAATATATAAAGTCTCGCAAAGTACAATAGTTTTCGAAAGAAATGAAACAATTTATTTAAAGATGTGGCTTGCGATTAGACTATTTCTGAATCAGAAAGTTTAGTTCTAGTTTCTCTTTGTGAGCCAAAATAATATCAGTTAGCTTTTTTTGTTTGTGAATCCAAACAACTAAGACATGTCACGGTCGGCTTTAAAATTCACTTATAATTAATTGAAACATACTTTAAAGATATTATTTAAAACGCCACCGTAATTCTAAAATTATGTTATGTTAATTTGTAATGTTAATTAACATTAATTAATAAATTAAACACTTCTTTTCTAATAATCTTTTTAATATGTTTTTCATTTTAGTCTTGTGGTAGGACAAAGATGACTACAATTTGGTTGAGATTTTTGTAAACAATTCACATTGTGCATTTTATCACAGCAACAAACAAAGTACCCCATTTTTTAAAAAGTAATTTTAAAACAAATGAAATGGTAAAACTAGAAAAGTTTATGTTGCAATTAAGATATTTTGTGAACTATTTCCAGAAAGTAATAATTATTGTATATTAAACCTTTATAAAGAAAAATAAATAGCATCCACTCTACAAGCGTTGGACTACAGTAGTTAACATTAAACAAACAAAGAAAAACATGATTAACGGATCTGTGCTAAGTAGAAAATCAAACGCGAGGGAGCCTATGTATCTTGCAAATATAATATAATATTCATGTAATAATAAATAATAAAAGTTAAGTTATAAAATATGCGTTCGTTTAATACTCAGATATCTATGTTCACAACTTAGCTTAGCGGTTTTTTTCTTCTATTTAAACCATGATAATATTTACCTTGCCAAAAATACGTATGATCTGTTTAATATGTTGCCCAAGATCAAAACAAAGAAACTTCTTTCAGAAAATGTTAGTAATAAACTTACTATAGTCTTCAAATAGATTGTATAATAGATTTGCTAAATTTTTGTTTAAAATAAAACTTATTTTCGTTTAATAACTCTATTTATAAATAACGATCGGTTTGGCAATAAGATCAAAGAGATGCTTTATGCGCAAAGTATTTAATATTCACTAACGTTAAAAGAAATCTTTAATAACATTGAAGTATGAATTTATATATTAATTTGCAGAATCCACGTTAGTAAAATTTCTGCAGCTATTTTCTAATAGAACATCTTTCGAATCGCTTCGAATTGAACCGCCGTCTTTTGAACTATTGTTTGAATAGGCTAGACACATGAAAATTGCACAAAAACAAAATGGATTTCTTGGTAAGCAAATAGCAACAAACGTAAGTAATCGGTAAAAGCAGTCAACCCTACGAAATCATTTCTATCTGTAAATCAAAAATTCTATCAGCTAAAGATTGCCAGCTTTTATCTTTCATATTAAATTTTTCAACTAACTTTTTTTTCTAAAACACTGTCACGCACGTCTCTTCTTCTTTGGTCAACGTTCTCCATCTCATTGCCAATATACATATACGTCTTCTCCATTTATTCCATATTTCTGTCTTTTGCTGTCGTCCTCCACATCTTTTCTGTTACCTTACAAATGGCGTCATACGATGCATTTTTCGATTCCATTGTCGTTTTTCGGGTCCATCTAGCTTCACTTATTCGGACCACGTGTATTGCCCATCTCTATTTCGCATTGATGATAGTTATGTGCAAGTCTTCTTTTTTGTTTTCTCTCTTATCCATTCTTTCCGTCTTTTCTTGTTATATTTAATATCGCTCTTTCCATGTTTCCCTAGATTACCCGCATTTTATAAATAATTTTAGCAGTCATTGCTCATAACTCAGTTGCGTACTTCAATAAAGGAATGACAAATTGAATTAGAATTCTGATTTTCATTTTTGTTGCGAATCTTCGATTTATGTTTCTTAATATGTGACTCAAATTCCCAAAAGTGCCCTTGAAATTCTTATGCTTTTGTTTATGTCCCCGGCAAAGCGGCCTGGGTGAACTGGACAGCCGCTTAACATGTCCAGGCACCCTTCCAAAAAATGTAACTGATACATAATAGCATCGTTTTATGCCCAATGTGAATGTGACACAATAGACCTAAGATTCCCCTAACGCAGATGTCTAGTTACGTGCAATGCGGATGGTATATCTAAAATACGACTTCAAACACAAATAGTTGTGGCGATAAATGAAAATTTTTCGTTCAAAGATTTGGTCTAAATGACTCAGTTTTGAGATAATTGCAATTAAAGTTTTCAGGCCGGTTCTGACTATTTAAACAAATGATAATTATTTGTTGATTGTAATTATGCGGTAAACGATGGCTGTTAATGCTGTAAAATCTGTGAAACGTGTTAATGCATTGTGTTCATTGTTGTTTTCTTTAATTTTCTATCATCTACATTATCAATTGTTAATAAAACAATTAAAGCAGATAGTAATTTTTATTTCTTAGCATTATTACTGACCTAGCTTAACAAAATGTACTTTCTGTACATGATCACGTTTATCTTTAGTTGTAACCAAAACAAGACTTAAGATAATTAAATGCCAAATTCAGCTTTCTTAGATTCGACAATCTGATTTATTTTTGTTTCGATTTTTTAACGAATTTCTTTAGTTGATGCTAATTGATTCGAGTAAACGTAGTCGTACTTCGTAATATTTAATTTAAATCTTCTTGATTATGTACAAGAGTTTTTTTAATGTACGGTAAGTGTAATTATAACCAAAATTATAACCTCCACACCACTCGTAGATTGTGGGTTGAGCTTTATGCTAATAGACAATTGCCTTCAATACATTTTATTTTGGCGTGTGTGCAAGGGCTTGGAGAAACTGGAGGTGTTCTTCCTGCCTACAAAGGCCGTGGTCGAGAAATACCCCATGTATTAGCAACGGAAGAAGAATAAATCTTTTCAATAAAATAAAAACTTTAATATATGTTTTTCTTCAATGTATGTGTAGATATTGTAAATTGTAAAAGATCTGACACAAAGTAGCGCTAGAGAAACACAACACGCAGCTAACGTGTCCCATAGTATGCTACATCGTGTTTTAAGTAATTATTCTTTATACCCTTACTAACTTCAACGAGTCCAACGTTGATTTTGAACTGTGACTTGGGTTTTGTGAGTGGTTGCACCAAGAAGAAGCTTTTGATCCTGACTTTAGTAAAAAAATATTATTTTCAGACGAGTGTTGTTTTACACGAAATAGAGCGCTGAATTTTCACAACACGTATGTTTAGAATAAAGATCATCCTCATTAAATGCAACAAGGGTTTATTTTACCTGAAAGGCTTACGGGCGGTTTGTACTTTTACAAGAAACCTTGGCGCAAGAATTTGATGGCTTACCGCTTGAAGTTCGCAGAACAATGCGGTTTATGCACGATAGAGCTCCTCCACATGTAAGTCGCCCCGTTTACGATTTCTTAAATATAATTTTTACGGGTCGTTTTGATTGGAAGAAAGGTAATAATTGATTAAAATTTCATTTAAAATAGTCTAATAGCCATGGAACATTTGACGTTTTACTTGTTACAATCGAAATTATCGCGTATATTTTTGAGAAATTAAGTCGATTTCGGTATTGTTTTTGTTTTTCTTTGCGTTTGGAGGCTGCAATTATGCCTAGAGTGCGGCAACGTGAAAATTATCGACAACTGAGTGAATTCGTCCGAGGTCACATTATTGGCTTACGTGAATGGTTTTTGATTCAGAGAAATTGCTAACCGTCTCAACCGTAACCAATCCTCTATAGTACGGTGTTATCAAGCATGGTCTAGTGAAGGTTAAGAACGTCGTAGACGAGAAAGTAGACGGCCAAGACAGACAAATGTGGTCAAGATCAATAGCCGACCAATGGTTTAAAAACGAAGGGCGTCCTGTAACCCTTCGTACAGTTTACCGTCGAATCAGAGCTTTTTGCTTGTAGTCCTATCGACTTCAGCTTCCGCTGACGGCTCGTCATCTACAGCAACGTTTAGAGTGGTGTACCTTGCGACTGGATTGAGACGTAGAATGGCATAGTGTAGTCGAATCCCGATTCTGCTTGGGAATGCACAATGGGCGCATGATGGTCAAAGGAAGACGTGAAGAACGTCACAATGTCCAGTTTTCGGTTGAGCGGCATGTTCACCACATTGTGGGGGTTATGGCATAGAGTGCTATTGTTTATAGAAGCAGATCGCAGTTGGTATTCATCCGAGGCAATTTGAATGCCCAACGATATGGTGATGAAGTGGTAGAACCCTATATGGTTCCATTCCTTCAAGAACTGAAAGACCCGATTTTCCAACAGAATAATGCCAGTCTCCTAATTGCGCTTTGAAGTGACTAACGTTAATATCTTGCCGTGGTCACCCAGATCTCCCAACTTTTCGCCTATCAAACATGTGTGCGGCATGATCGGTAGCCGACTCAAGCAATAAGCTAATAATCCACAGACACTAGAAGCTCTCCGGCATGAATTACATATTGCCTAAGATGCAATAGCTCAGAAAGAAATCGGCCACCTGGTGGAATTCATGCCAGGAAAGGTGCGGAAGTGTGAAACTAGTATGGATGTTCACACATTATTAATAAAAAATGCCTTTAACTTTTGTTTAAATTCTTTGAAATTATAATCAATTACTGCCTTTGACTAGTTAAACATTTCTGCCAAGTTTGGTTCAAAAATTCTAACGCCTTCTTAGTGTTGCATTGTCAGGAAAAATATAATAAATTCAATGCCACTTTTAATGGAGTCGATCGCAGGATTCCCTAATTACTTTGGACAAAAAATCTATTTAGGTTAACTGAAGAACACTAAAATCCGCAACAAAAAAACGACTTTTGATATTTTTGATTAACGAGTTATTGTCAATATCTTTTTTAAACATTTTTCTTTTCTTATCGTCTCATATTGACGGTCAATGTAAAAGTTTACTATCAAATAAAATTTTATTAATCAGGTGATCTGGCTGGCCAATTTATTGCGTAATATAGACCAATGACATTTCTATTAAAAGCATAGTTTTAATCTTCCCGGAGAGTCAATGTATTAATGGCGGGAATCATCCTTTTAGAACCTTCTTCCTGATTTTTCCTGGCGGCATAATGAAAAGTGGGTAAAATATTCGCTTCCAGTAGTTTCAATTCTGGATTTAAATTTCGATTAAGGAAAGATGGTTCAAAAATAAGTTGTCGAAAAATGCACACCAAAACATTTACTTACTGTTAATATTGCGTCATCGTTTCAACAAATCTGTTCTTTCCTAATGCCTTTCATATTCGAACAAAAAGTAGTATGTCGTTTCAAAATCTGGAACGCTGATGTGTGATCTATTCCAAAAATATCCCCAAGTTTCCTTGTGCTGATCTTTCCTTGCATTTTCTTTTACGCACAATAAAACTCCCTATCCCTATCATTTTTTACACCTTCGCTTTGACCTTCCGTTACTCCTTCACACCTGCAGTTATTTATTACTGTGCTTGTCGTTTCGTATTTTTCTAATAGTCTTATCGGCTCTTGATGTTCTGGATATCGATCTATTCGGATACAAATCAGCAAACATATTTGATACCTTTTGATAACTATTTCCGTGATAATACCATTTAACCCTCAATACTTCTTTCAGTGGTAAAATTCAATCGAATTCTTTTGATGTACAAGTTCTTAATAATAATAAAGCACTTAATTTCAAAACAACAACTTCATTTGACACTTTTCTTTTATTTTACCTAGTGTCTGTAACGGGGCGATAAGAAAGAAATAATCAAAAAGATAGTGGCGATAAATCGTAAGTAGGTCATTTAAACATATATAGTTATTTTGATTGCGAATATTAGTACTCCTCAATTAACCTAAATAGATTTCTTTGTCTAAAATAATTAGGGAAGTAAATAATTGACCTCATTAAAAATTACATAGGATTTGCTGTATTCTTCCGACGATGCAACATATTTGTCCACTGTTTCTCATTGTTTTTCTTGTAGTGCATTGGTTTTGTGTTCTCAACCTTAATAGTTAGTTATATTTCCTCCCTTTTTCTACTTACTTTCTCTAGCACTTCTTGCAGATCCTCAAAATTGTCCGAAATTAGTATAACGTCATCTGCTTTATTTGAGGTGGTTAATTGTTTCTCCGTTCTTATTTAAATAATATTTTCCCCATTCAAGTTATTTAAATATGTTTTTTATCCCCAATGTATACAGTTTCAGCTATGCAGTCACCTTGTCTCACAATTAGTCCCGACGATAGAAGGAGACAGTGGGGACATTTTCTACTGAACACGAACTTTTTTTGAAGCCCGGATTGTAGAAACGTGCAGTAGGTACAATTAATATTAAAGGTTTAGAAGTACGAATTTTCTTTCTAAGGCCCTGGAAGGGGCCTGTTTATTTTTATTTTCCTCGCGTATGAGTGTAGTCTTATTGTGCTGGTTGCTTCTTTCTATATGTTCTTCAGTAGTTCGATGTGCCGACAGTTTTGAAGTGAATCATATTTCTTATCGTTTATATGTGTTGTCGATTCTACATTCTGCGTGCTCTGTCGATTGGTATAGTACGAGTTTATTTTCAGGTCTGGTTGCAATTATTTGTATTAGAGTTAATTTAGTAAATTTGCTAAATTGATCTATAATTTGCCAAATTCGATTTATCTCCTCTTTATGTAACACCGTGATCATTGCATTGTTCCATCCTTCCAAGTTGTTTTTGTTATCAAGAAATTTATTAAATAATATTTATGGTTTTTAAAAGAGAATTTCATTTCCTACTTTTAGCAATTCGGAAATTACCCCATCTTCCCATAGAGCTCAATTGTTTTTAATAATTTTATAACATTTCCTATTTCATAACGCATATATACCTTCATCTACAGTATAAATTTATAAAAACCAAATTAATTTATTTGCTTATTTTGTCACCAAAATATATAATTTTAGTGGTAATTCATCTAAAGATTATACGTCAAAAAACTGATCTAAAGCTTCTTATTTTATCTTATTTAGAGCCACGTCAATTATTCAACAAACGTTTGATGAATTGTCAACAAACTGATCCCAAGCTTATTATTTTACTTTACTTAAAAGTATGTCAATTATTCAAGAAAATTTTGATAAATTATCCCGCAATGCTACATAGCATTTCCTTTACTCACTACCCTATTAAAATAACCAATTTTTGATTTCAAGCAAACAGAATTCGTCTACAATATGTGAGACATATGCCAAATCTGCTGCTGCTGATCTTGCAGAGTAAACTAGAAGACAAAAAAACCTGAGATCATAGCCTAGGCTGCAGAATTTGGCTCAAAAACCTACGAAGACAGTATGAGATTAGCATTACATTACTATTTCGGAAAACCGTTAACAAGGTGGATAAAGTGATTAGGTAATTACAGATGCTGCTGGTATATAAGATGTTTTTAAAAATCATGACATTGGATTATTGGACGAACAGGAATATTCTGACTCAGACTAGAAAAAATGCTAACATTTTGTGTAACAATAGATAAAACGTAAAATTTCTTTATTGTCAGCTTCTAGACAATGACTAAAGGATGTTGAACATTCTAGACACAGATAACATAAATATATAAGTCATCCAAAAAAAGCTGACGTCAGCTTTTTGAAGTCGGAAGTTAAGAAGACTGTCGGTGTAAATAAAGAAGTGATTAACGTATGTGCTAAAATCAATAGATAAAGTACCCCTGCCAGTGAAAAATAAATATAACGGAGTATAAGCGTATGTGCTTTTAATGTAAACAAATACCGGTTTAGATAAACAGAAGTTATAGTGAAGTGATAATAGATAAAATATGTAAGTGTTATTCTTAAATATCGTTAGATTTAATTAGTTACGTGTAGTTCTAATTGTGTAAATATTTGTTTATAAATAACTTTAAAATTCGTTACAATACTTTAGTCTAAATGACAATACAAAGATAGATGAAAATAGATCGAAATCAAAAAACGACAGCCACTGGCTCCGAGATTAGTACTCTCCTCCTTGAAATACGTAGATGAGCCTATTGGTTTTCTTTGACTCGACTAGTCTGTCATGATAAGATTGAGTTAAATCATAATAATTTAGAAGTACTAGTACATAGCAACAAAACAAGCACCAAACAATATCCGTTAACATCTGTAAAAGAAAGAAAAACAGGCATAGAGAGACCAAGAAGTAATTTCATTTCATAATAACCATGAGATATTAGTAGTTCGATCGAGAGATAATAGCATATAAGCAATTGTAAAAAATTACAATTGTGTGCAAAAAGTTAAGCAATGATCTACTGCAGCAAAAAAAAATTGACATGAAATAATTACTTTGACTTTTTCTTTGACGTTATTGTGGGTTAACGCAAGATCGCTGATAAGCTTTTGGTGAATGCGACTCTTCTGAAAAAAAACAAATATTGAAGCTCTTGAATAATCAATGAAGCTTAAAATCTCATTAAGAAAATTACTTTAAGGCTTACGCCCTCAACCACTAAAATGTGCCTATTATATAATTTTTCAGATTTTCTTAACTAGTTCTCAGTATTGAAATTTAACAATAAATCCGCTTAAAAAATGAAACATTAAATGTTAATTAAAAGCAAGAACATTTTAAGATTAATTAGAAGTATAGACTTTATAAATTATTTTCCAAAGTTGTCAGGAGATGAAGCGATAACATTATGAAATTGGATTATGTAATTTAATATATACCGAGTAAATTAATGCTCAAAAGAGCAATTAATAATTGCCTAACTTATATTATGCATAAGCGAAACCTTGTAGGATACAACACTTCGACTACCTAATACTTCAATTATTAAAATCAATCATGCATACTGCACAGTAGTTGGTGTTTTATTATTTAAGTATGATAGTAGGTAGTTCATCTACCTTTATCTATATATAAACAGTTCCGTTGTGTATATGCCGCCCTATAGATAATTAGACTAGGCAATTAATAATATTAACCCAAATAAAGAAAAACAATACGACTACATAATTATTTGGGTTCGAGACGAGTTATTTAAGACGATGTGGTAATTGCAAGAATTAAATAGCGACATAAAGAATGTTCAATTTGTAATAACGGTATTGTCTAACAATGTACTGTATTATAACCAACCAGTTACCTTAATCGACTGTATTTTTCAATTACTTTAGCAATATTTCACATCACTTCACACTAGTATAACACAAACACAGAATGTGTTAAATTCAGTTTATAAGTACAGCCAGAATACAATGTAATAATTACACTTACCCGAAAATGTATTAAAAGTAACACGTGCGCGCTACATCATTTAATGACTTGGCGAACACTAAAAACGATGTATGTTGCGGAACGATCAAGTAGTACCTACTATTTTTGATCGTAGACAGGATTTGACAAACCCGTGTTGTACGATTGCTTTGTGATAAAAGCAAATATAAACACGGAAATTGATAACAACATTAATATTTAAATTTCTTTGAAGACATTAAACAGTACTTATAAATATGAAATACTCAAGCATTTTAATTAATTTAAATAGGTTTTGTTGATTATACTAATGTATGCGTAGGTAAAATTAAGTCAAAGATTTTTCTTCGGTAAGTTAGTTTCAAAGTTTTTATACAAAATATCAGAAAATTAGGTACTAAAGTACCCTTTAGTGGTAAACCTTTACACAAAGAATCTTTGTGATAAAACCTTTAAAAATGTATTGTAACAAATTTAAAACTAATTTATTTCAACTATTTGATTTAGATATGATTATTATAAATATAGCTAATTTTAGTAAATTAACTAACACTAAAAAAATGTAACAATATTTAGAAAAAACAATTTACAAGTAAGTTGTATCAATGAATGTTTATAAACCATATCGGCAGATAGTTTTCACTTTTATTTATCTACACTTGATGCACTTATTTATTTGTACTTGGCATAGGCATTAAACACTTTATACTTAGCACATCTGACTAGACTAACTCCAACTTCCTTCGAACACCTTTTATATTTTTACTTTATCTAGACCTAGAACATTCATCTGTTTCGACAATAGTCCCGAAAGTTCCAAATATTTCGAAAACGCTTCGGAAACCACGTTGAAATGTTCTTGTAAATCATTTTGGTTAATAGACTGCGATTATTGTGTAATGTTGTACGTGATCATTTGGTAATTATTCTATTACTGTTCCAAATTGTTTTGGCATTAACTATACTACTAAATAAGTCAATCAAGTACTAAATCAATCATTCTACAGCCGACGTCTCAGAAAGTGTCACATAACATGAGCGATCATCTCTGCCTCTACTATAAAAGTATTAAAGACGGCAATAATAGATTTGATAATTAGCATAGAATAGCAAACTTCACAAATTTGTGTATTCAATTTAATAAATATAACAAAACAACCTAGAATTCTTTAAATACAGTGTCTATACCTGAGTCGTAAACTGTACGCACAAACTTTACTTATGCGTGTTTTTTTCATTCAATAATAAATATGTCGTAATGTAGTTAATTACATCAAAATATCGAAAGCGTAGTGCATGAACAGGAAGACCATCCTGTCGAATAAACTATTTATAATGTCTTTGCTAAGTTCTTTCTAGTTCATACAATTTTCCGACTTCGTATTCATTGATGACACTGTAGTGAATCGCTAAACTCAAGCTATGAAAACACCAATGCACAAAACTTGAAGCGGAATTTCGTTGTTTAATTCTTGCTTGCAACTCTAAGTAAGTACCACTCATAGTCGATGCTACATCGAGAAATTTGTCAAATTAAAAATTTCTTATACAAAAGTTTGCGCATATATATTTATTTTGCCCTTTACAATTTTGCACGCCCATCATTCATCGGAACAGTGCTCAAAATCAAACCTGTTATAACTAGTGGCGGCTGGTGGTCAATCATACAAGAGAGTCATTAAAAAAGGAATTATTGCAAAAAGTCTAAAAAAACATTCTTACAATAACGCGATTTATATTTAAGAAGATTTTTCGATGCTTAGCATAGAAATTGGCACAATCTTTCTTGTCCCATAATATTGCCGATTGAGTAGAATTGTTTTAATCCTTTTTAACGTCGTTCTCTTTCCACTGCAGTCATAGGTAAATTCAATCAATTGTTTTATTTAACATATCTATTTTTACAAACATTTTCATTGTGGTCATTAATTGACTTTCGGCAAGCGCGGTTCAATTCTAAGCCAATATTAACGCTACCAAAAGTAGTATAATTCATACAATTTTTTATGTGATTCGCCGATAACGAATGATTTTCACTTTTTCTTTTAAATGGTTTAAATCCGTAACATTATAGTTACACCATAATGATCAATGAATTATGTGAAAACAGTAAATATACAAAAGAGTAAAATCTATTATTTATTTCAAATCCACACATCCAATCTAACGAATCATGCAGATTCTTTAAAATTACTGTTGACTTCTTTATTTTTATATGTTTACAAATCTGTCGAATTTAAAGTAAAGACTGGTAACGAGCATTCAACGTAAATTATAAACTATTATTAGCTATTAATTTTTTTATGTCTTGTACCACCGTCATTATGAAACAAATACGATAAGTCGTCCTTTACAAATAAACATTACCGATTAAATAAAACAATCGACTGTAAAGTTTGTCATATGTGATAAGAAATGTGCATTCCAGCATCTGAGTTGTACACATACGTACTGTAAAGATAATGATAAGTCAAGTAGGCATTGCATTGAGTAGGCGGCACGGCTGTAGACCGCACGAAAGCATTTAAAGATTGTCTTATCTAGTATAATATACATGCGGCATAGTTGGGGCACACGTGCGTATCAACCTTGGATAAATTTGCAAGCTTTAGTATCTGCTGCCTTTAAACGCTGATAATTTGATTTAAACGAAAGTTTTCTGTAATTTGAAAGTAAATAAAATATCTTTCTTATTCCTTTTTGCTGGAGGGTCATTGACCAAATGACCTAATAGAGAAGCCGCCACTGGTTATAACTGAACTATTTTCGTCCTATTCTATAACCTTAAATCAAATCGAATAAAAATAGTAGCCATTCAATCGAAATAGTTTAAAACTGTTCACAGAATACAAAATGTCACGCGATAAGTTATACATTTCGATTTGATGCATATAATTTCTATTCAATTTGTTAAAAGTTAGATAATAAGGCTAATTAAATGATTGCTTACCGTAGAATAATATTTAAATATACGATAAAAAGTTACTTTTAACTTATAGCAATAGAAATCCAGAAGAATCAACAACTTCAACAGAGACAAAGAGGCGAAACTACCCCGAATATGGAAACGCATAGTTTGAAAAAACCATCCACTAGAACCATACGAAGACAAGTGCAAAAACCAACCAATGGAACGACGCGAAATCAACCGCCAAAATCGACCACCGGAATCACAAGGACCATTGACTAAGGATCATATAAATCCCGGCTCAACGACTCTTGAAACGTTAAACGTTATAAACCGACGACGTGACAACCAACCCGGAAAACTACAAACCATAAAACGAGACTACCAAAGCTTACAAACAAAACTAAAAAACCCCTACTGGGAAAAATCTATTTTGCTTCAAGACAACTGGAGAAATACAAGACGATAAAACAAACTCGACGATGCAGAGAGGAATCATACAGGATTCCTAAAAATCCAAACGAGCTCTGCAAAGAAGATTTTATAAAAAACCAGCACAGCCCTACTACAAAAGAGGATCAAAAACACAAGAACCCAGCTGATTCACCACGTAAAAATCATTATGCAAAAGAGAAGAAATGAATGCGCATAACAAAAAAAGCACACCGACTAATTACAGCACAGCACCCAATGCAACACACACTAAAAACAATCTCGGATCGTCATAAAAATAACCTCCAACCAAATAAGCAACGACGCAACCGATATTCTCGCCAGAAGATTGAACTTCGCCCTAGTACCGAAAGAAGAGAAATCATCAACGCCATAGAAACACCGTGCTAGCACCTACGAACGGACGTAAAATAAAAACTACACAGTATACTTTGTTTTAACATTACTGGAATATCCTACACTACCGAAATAAAAAGAACTGACGCTAATCGCGATTTTTATATCGAATGCTTCTTAACCTTTAATCACATGATGAATGAATGCGAAAATAAAAAAAATCCAAAAACAGGTCTATTTTAATAAAAGGGTGACGATTTTTGAGGTTTAAACAACATTTGTAAAATCAGCCCCTTGACTTTCAGCATCTACCCTCAATTTATATTATTGGCACAACCCTGCTGACGATACGTCATTTTTTGAGAAATTTAATAAGGAATTCAGCGGTTTACTTGGTTTATAATTTTGACAATTTGTTGACACAACAAAATCGAAATAATAAATTTATTGAAATATTTAGTTTATTGTACGTTTAAATACTACTACTAAAAGTGTGATAAAAATAGGAAAAAAGATGTTTTGTTATTGTGGTCTTCGTTGTTATCTCTTTTTTTAACAACACTGGTTTATTTGAGTGCTATTTTCATTAAAAGCTATCGTTTACATTAGAACATCTAAAGATTTCACCCCAAGCAAATCTATCACGTCAAACTTGTCTAAATTATCTTCATTTATGGCAGAGAAAATCGCTGTTCACTGAGACCAGTTACAGACATGCTGACCGAAATGTAAGTTACACGTACGTTCGTCAATTCGTTGCTAAATTTGAGGCAACGGTCGCTGTTCATAATAGAAAAACAGATAAGCCAAGATTACTAGATGAAGCCGCTAATATTAAAGTAGTTGGACAGTTCGGTATAAATCCAACGATGTCAACTCGTCAAGCCGCAAAAGAAACAGAATTGTCTCAAAGAACTGTTGTAAAGGCATTAAAACATCACAAGTTTTATGTTTACAAAATGAATATCGTACAAGAACTTAGAGATGATATTTCAGAAGAATTAGGTTTTGTGGAACTATTACCCATCAAATTAATGCAAATCTGTAATTTCTAAGAAATATTTGGTTCGGTGATAAATACACGTTTATTTGAATGAACATGCTAACAAACAAAATTGTCGGTAGTGGAGTAATAAGAATCCTCACAATTTGTAGGAAGCGCATACTCAATACCCCGCAAAACTTAACGTTTGCGTGAAAATTTTGACAAATGCTACCATTCATAGATGGAAATTTGACTGGTGCAGTTTATCTTGAATTGTTCGGAAATGTCATCAAACCGCTAAAAGTTGAAGAATTAGAAAACCAGAGGAGCATAAATGAAAATCTTCATTTAAATTAAGCTTTACTCCATTTTCAATAATGGAGCTCCTCCTCATTAGGTACGACCAGTTATACAATGATTAGATAACCATTATCCAGATCCGTATATTGGTAGAAAAGAGACAATTGAATGACTTTCCATATCACCGATTTAACTTTTTTCTGTCGGGTCATTTAAATTCGGTCGTTTTCAAAACTCAACCGGAGTCGATTGAAGAACTGCAGCGTAGAATTATTGATGAAACTCGCACCCTCACAGATTCGTTTCGTTTCGCAAGACATTGCAGCTTGCATCTTCAGAGTGGTAAACGTCACTGAAGCAAAAATTGTAAGTGACGATATTTATATCATTAGCGATTAGCGTAATTAACGGTCAATTTGTTCACGAACGACAATACGGCAAAGGCCAAGTTCTACTTCTTGTTTTGGCTCTCAATCAGAGACTAGGACAAAGCCTAAAAAGTGTGGGTCTTTAATTACGACGCGGTCTAAGCCGAAATTCGCTTATAATCATAAACAAAATAACCGCGAAAGCTTAAGATTTCTCTAATAACTCTAAAAATTCTAAAATTTTGAGTAGTTTGACCCAAATGCAAACAGAATTGAATTTTATCGATTCAGTTCAATTGTTTTCTTTTATCGATAACAAACTTAAAAAAAAATCTTACCGCATCCGATTGTTACTTTCACCTGGTTGAAGAAAAAGTTGCAAGAATACATCACGTAAACTTAGCATGCCATGTTTTAGCATCGAACAATACAAACTAACCTGAAAATTGCTATTCATGGATCATAATATAATGAACCGAAAAAGTTCAAACAGTTTCTTTAAACAAACTAACAGTAAATTATTCGTTTATAATCGAATAAAAATAGAAGACAAAAATGTTTCAAAATAAGAAGTAAAATACTACGTTTAGTATCAGAAAAAGAATTTCAAATCGCATTTACTTCATCGTATTTAATTAAGCGTTTAGTAGTGTAACAAAACCGACCGTAAAATTTGCGACTGTTGAAAAAATTAGAACCCGACATTGACAAATTGGTAAAACCCCACAAGCCTCAACCATCTAATTACTTTTATATTATCTACTGATATTGGTATTCATTTTCAACATTTTTTAACGTACAGTTGAAAGTAAACTTTACCTTTAGATTAGGTTTTACTGCAGTCAAACAATATTTTGATATTAGGCGGTGGTCGCAAAAAGGTTGAGAACCACTGGTTTACTGTTTTTCAAAAAACGTTTTTTTGAATTTGTAAGATACTACAACGTGACATATTTTTTTTAAATCGAAAGTTAAATTTAGCGATTGAAAAAATCTATATAATCGGAATAGATGGAACCAAATCAGAAAAACGTGGTGGGTAATTTCTCTTTGTTTTAAGTTAGTTGATTTACAACGGTAAACAACATAACTAATTGTTTAGTTTATTATGGATAGTAATTTATTTGCAATACCGCCAAGCTGATAACATTATCTTTTTTCGGTTATTTACTACGTTTTGTCCATGACCTTTTTCGCACTACATTACTGTAAATTAAGATAATTTTTTTTTTGCGTTCTATCGAGTTTACTAACATATTCAAAACTCAAAAACAGTTGAATTATATAAATAAAACGTCTGCAAACCCTTGTGTTGTATAATGATAGTTTGCATCCATCACTATCAATTTCTCTGAATGAACCTTCAATTCTCTATTTGGATATAGAAATAAAAATTCTATTTCATCCAATTATCATCGTTAGATTTATTGTGTCGTTTTTACTTAAAATAGAAAAAAATCAATTTTAAAATATATTTGTGACTTGTATTATTAACCAGTACATACCGTATAAGTCTAAAACCTGACGAAGGTTAGTAATGAAGAATCGTATTTAGAACAGATACGAGGTTATGGAAGATTAATGAATTGTAAGGTATACATCAACAAAGCGTCATTGTCTTCTAATTAATCTATTGTATAGTTTAAATAAAGTTTCCCAAAATAATCAATGTTTTACCTTTTTCCCCGAACATCGTATATAATTATTTAAAATTGATCTTGTAGGAAAGGTAAAGAATAAAAACTTTTAGACAACAAAAGGCATACATTAACGTACGAAACGTTGCAAAAAAGTTATTCCACGCACCTCCTAAAAAAATAAAAGATCACAAAAATAGTGCTTATAAATATTTCAATAAAGACACACTTTTAAACCAATAATTATTGATTTACATTACAAAACTGGCACACGTTTCGAAATTTTTTTCTAAGTTAATTAAGAAATGAATGAAACATTCTATAGAAAGGTCAGTAAATTTTACGTCATGCACGTTTATCAGCTTTTCGCAACACAGGTTTACGAACTGATCCAATTTTTACTTTCTTTTTATAGAAGATGTTTACCTTGACTTTAAACTTATTTATTTAAAACTGAATAAACAAAACCGAAATTATACAATAGAACCGTTATAATTTTTTTATATATGTATACACATATTAAAGATAAACAAAAACAACCGTAAAAAATACAATAGTTCAAAATCGGAAACGGATTTGTTTTTTAGTTTTAATACAAAAATCGGTCGAAATTATGACAAAAAAAATTTACACCGTAAAAAGTTAGCTGCAACTTCAGTAAAAGTAACGTTGTTTTTAAGAATTTTTTTAAAAAATCAATAATTTCATGACAAAATTATAAAAATTTTTTTTTTAAATATTAAAGGTGCCAATTTGTTTATAAACAATTTATAAACAAAAAGCTGAAAAACATTTTTTTACGTTAATAAAAAATGTCTCATCAATACAAAAACAAATGTTAAAAAATCTTTTTAAATTTTTTTTGGATTTTTCATTTTTTTTGCAACTTTTTATTGTAAACAAAATAATCAACTTTAAAAAATTTTTTTTACGAACTTCTTGAGTATACATACATGTAAAAAAAGCTCTGATAAACCAAAAATGTTTCTGTTAATTATCTAAAATATTTTCATTGATTGCAATGATTTGAATCAATTTTCTTAACTAACAATCGCTTAACTTAAAATTAAGTTAGATCAATTTTTCCAACGGGACCTTATTCCCCTAAGTATTGAAAATACACCAATATTTTTAAAATTTTTTTAATTAACATTTAATACTCAGAAAAATTATTTTATTTGACGTACTTGCTTTAGTCACGCGGAGGCCTACAAACGTTCATTTAAAATTATTAGTAATGAAGAAAGAGTTACGGGAGTTGGAGCTTTTTTATTAGAAATTTCCTCCTCTTTAAGATTTTTTTTTCAGATTTGAATTATCTCTTATAGTTTCTGAGTTATTCGCGAAAAACTAAATACCTTTTTTTCTTAATTTGTTTATAACTTTTGCAATTTTTATCTGATAAAAATAAAGTTTAACAGAATTTTCTAGACCTCATTCCGAATCCAATGAACTATCGCTCATATTTTTAGAAGCTATTTCAAGAAATTGTTTTTTTGAACTTGTCGACTAGACTATACTGAAACTGCGATAAAATGCCGAAGTAAAACTTAGAAGATGAAAGTAGTTGTATTTAATATTTTGCTATGTTTCAATTAAATTTTTGTTTGTACTAAGAGTGTTATATTACCTTCGTGTAACCGAAAAAATTACATTCGTAAATCTTAAATATTATAGAGGCCAACAAAACTACGAAAACTAAACGTTTCTTTGTCACAAGCAGCGGCGGCAACTTCATGGGTGTCCAGCAGCTAGAGCACCTTGCAAACGATTTTTCGAGGTGCTGAGCACCCCACAAAATTACCAATCATTTTATAAACGTGTATATAATTGTTTTCGTTAAACAATAAAATGCAGATATTAAATTTTTCTCAAAAATACAGTACCACTTTAGGACAATGTGACTACAAAATTTTGAAATTTACTTATTTGCCTTGCGAATTTCAGCTGAATCAGTTGTTTTTGGAAAACCAAAATAAACATTATAAAATAGTCATCTACGGTTATCAATAGGACAACAAAGATTAGCTTTAGCTATGATGAATTTATGCGAATCATTGAGGTATGACGCTTTCAACAAACTGGTAGCGTTAAAGATTTGCCAAGTAGTGGTAGACCTAGAAATGCGACAAGTGATGATAAAAAAACTGGAGGTGTTATTGCCTGTATCTGAAGATACTCATTTATTAAGCAATCGGTTAGCGGCTAATTGCAATATTTCAGTCATCGATCTTTTCAATTTTGAAAAGTATAAACCTTATAAGGTACACCTTATACACGAGTTGACGGAAGATGATTTTGATAGAACAATTACAATTTTGTGAAGAAATGTTAAATATTAGCAATAATAACGAAAATGTTGTTAACAATATTCTTTTCTCTGACTAAGCTATGTTTCGCCTTAACGGTGAAGTAAACAGACATAACTGCAGATACTGGTCCTCAGAAAATCCTCATACGCAGTCTCCCCAAAAGATTAACGTTTTGGTTGGTATTCTGGGGCGACATATTATTGGTCCCTTATTAATCGATGGGAATATAACTTCGGCTCTATATTTGCAGTTATTACAGAATCAAATTATACCTGCTTGTGCGGTGCTCTATCTACATGAAAACAGGGAACAACTTCCCAATGACAGCATCTGGTTCCAGCAAAATGGAGCCCCACGCATTATGGTTTAAAGGTTCGTCAATATCTAGATAACGTTTTTCCAAACAGATAGATTGGGAGACGAGAAAAGAATTGAGTGGCCAGCCCGTTCGTCTGATTAAGCCCTTTATATTTTTTCATTGGGGATACGTAAAAAACAAAGTCTACAGAGATATGTCCAATGACATTGAAGATTTAAAAATCCGAATTACTAGAACCATACAAAAAATTCCCCGTGAATTTTTAGAAAACTCTCTTCGTGGTTTTATAAATCGACTCAGTCATTGTCAAATGACAAATGGGAGCCAATTTGAAAACTAACTTTAAATTACTTAATTATTAATTTGTTTTTAGTGATAAGATTTTGAATCATTTTTTGTCTCATATATACTTACTTGATGTAAATACTTGAATCGCCTTTTCTTGAAAAAACTATTAAAATAAATTTAAAAAAAAATTCTTTAGTGCTCTTTTAAAAAGAAAATCTATCGAATGGTGGAGTAAAAGTAACGTTCCCATTTGAAAGAATTACGCGGAACGGCGTAACTCAGAAACAATTGCAGATAACAAAAATTCGAGTATTCCCAATTGTAGATAAAAATGACATAAACAACTTCTGTATTGAACAATTTTTCCTAAAATGAATATTAACGACAATAATTCGCTGTCTCCATACTTTTTAATAACCCTGTATACTTAAGATTAGGTTTTCGAGTTTCGTAATTATTTGAAACGTTCAACTATCACCGGACGACTTTGAAAACTTTTAATGCTGACATGGTCAATTCGCACCGTATATCTTAACATATAACATAAGCATGATTCGAAATTGTACATATTGTGGCGCATTTACTCATACAAAGCCAACAATGACTATGTTGTTAGTAGATTATTGCATAGCAAGCAAATAATTTTATCTTTCACAGAAATATTTTGTTGCTATTAAAACAAACAGTGAATACATACAAAACAAACTTATATAAACTTTTAAATTACTATTGTAATTAAAAAATTATTCAACGTTTTCATCTGAACATTTAATCAAAGCGTTAATATACTTTAATAGCCAGTAAATAGTCCGATAGTGTTACTATCAAAACTTTCAGTCTTCAGTCAACGCTTTCAGGTTACAGCGTTGATCTCGCCCTGGATTGATTCAACTCAGCAGCATTTTCCATAGTACTACAGTCCTGATAAAAGTTAAAAAGTTCCGTTATGTTGATGGTTGAAGATTTGAAAATCAAAAAACGCAAAAAAATTATAAACAAGAAAAATCACATGGTATGAAACAATTAACAGGGACAAACAATAATTCTAATAAGAACGAAGAAACTTGGAAGCAAAATTAAATAATTTTTGTATTAATAACCATTTTCAAAGTGACCCCCAACAGAATAAATACATCTCTATAATCGATCTTTAAATGAAGCACTAACATTTTTCAATGTGTTTGATTCAATATTTTGAAAAATGTGTGTAATTCTATTTTTCATATCATCCCATATAGTGGGCGGTGTGTGTTCGATAAACTACATGTTTAACATAACCCCATAAAAAAAAGTCATTTTTGGACAAGGCAGATAATCATGGGAGCTATTCAATTGGACCGCTTTTACCAATTCACCTCTGTGGAAATGTAGCATTAATATGATGGTGGACAGAACCAGTGTGGTAAACAGGAGCACCATCATGCAAATACCACATCCTCTATAGAATATTCCGTGGAATAATTTCAAGTAATAAAAGCAATTAAATTTGCATACATTCTAAATAAACTTGGCATTCACAGTACCAAAAAAAGCGGGGTCCTATACATGACCTCCGAGAATACCGCCTAATACATTTAAAAAACGCCTAACTTGACTTTTGATTTGTATCAAATGTGTTTTTTTAGAATCAGAACAATAGTGGAAGTTATGGCAGGTAACACTACCCTTTTTGTGAAATGTGGCTTCATCCACAAACAAGACAAAGTCAAAAAAACTGGCATTTACATTTATCATTGTTGAGCCCAATTACAAAATGCCAATCTTCTTTGTTTATCATTTTCACTCAACTCTTGCAACAGCTGAATATGATATGGGTGCCTTTTATTTTTTTTTTAAATCTTCCGTGTAGTAGACAAACAATTGTTTTTTTTAAATATTTCTAAATCATACAAGTATTGTACGTAAAACTGTTAAAAACTACCATTAACATAAATTTGTATTAGGAGCTGTGGAACTATGAGTGCTATTAGAACTATTAGTGTTGTTTTTTTTTAATTTGTAGAATTACTTCACAGAAGCGTTTCATAATAATAAGTACATTCATTGCTCTTACAATATACCGGGTCCGATAAACATGCGTTAAAGTTCTGTCTTCTATAACTTCTATAACATAAAACTTACCGTTTTCTTTAGAAGGTGTCTGATAATGGTAATTACAAGCAAATATCCGAAATTTATTTTCATGTATACAGGGTGGTCCAACAGTAAATTAAGCAAAACACTTACTTTTTTTCAAAAAAAAAAAAAACGTTTTATTATATTTTTAGAAGCATTATAGGCACTGTTATATACCCCCAAAATATTTTTTTTAATCGTTGGCCCCTTTCGGAAAAAATACTTTTTTCCGAATATATTGCATTTTCATACTATTATTTAAAAATTCGCCGATGTGTTACATTTACTGCTAAAATTTAAATAACAAATTTACAAAGTCATACGTGTAACGATTAGTTTTTTTGACTACGTTATAAATTATTATTTTGCATAGAATGAACAAAAAATTCCAAAGCACGGTCTTCTGCTTTTTCAAATAGAACGCCCTGTATAACTTTTCATCAATAAATGATAAATTATATTCCCTTCAACTTTGCTATTTACTTTCCTAAACCTATATTTGGTCGTTTAAGAGTAAATTTCAAAAAACCCGACTTTAAAATTTATTTAGAGTCGTAAATGTTACATTGTCATTGAATGATCGAGAAATGTTTCTAAGCATCTCAAGTGTAATGAACCTGTAAGCCTGCACTTCTTTTTTTGCATATCTACTGGTGTCGTAGCTGTTATTGAATAAACAACATTCTTAATATAGCCCCACATGAAAAAATCAGGTTCGGCGATCGAGCTGGGCATTTTATTGGATAATTTCTACCAATCCATTTATGAGAAATCTGTTCCTTTAACTTATCTGCCAGCTCGTGTCATTACATTATTTGTCTGGAAGAAAGGAAGTGTTTTCAAGTAAAGCAGAAGAATGATTTGCTTTTTCTTCTTCCTCGTATGACTAAGATTTATCCTGTGTGTCTGCTTTTTATTCAGTTTCTGTTGCTGTTGATTGTATGTTATCAAACCATCGGTTTTTTGGTCTTCCTACTGGTCTTCTGCTGTATGGCCTATTGTTTTTAGAAGTGTTAGTTAGTTGTTCTATTCTTATCTACATGTTCGTTTTCACCCATTTATTGTCGTCTTGTGTGTTACATTGCTCCCTGTTTGTTTATCTATCTCTTAGTGTTATGCATTGTATCCACCTTAATACTTTCATTTGCACGTTGTTTTGCTCCCTTGTGTCTGGCTTTGTCTCTGCTGCGTATGTCAATAGTGGCCTCACAAAAAAACAATAAAATTCTAATTTACATCTATGTAGTTTTCTGCTAGTTAGCATGCACTTAGTTTTTCCGCTGAAATCTGCATGTTGTATTATTGTGTCTTAATAATAAATGAGTGAAGTTGTTTTTGCAGGTCATCATCCTATCAATACCGCGTCGTCTGCGTAGCATACTATATTAATTTTATGGAGTTCTACTTAGTAGCTTTTGCTCTTTTTAACATCGTAGATTATTTAGTCCACCATCATATTGAACAAAGTCTAAAAAATATAAATACATCAGACCATTTAAATTACCTTCAAAACAATTCGATCCAATAGCCAATTCGATCCAATAGCATGATCCTTAATTAAACATTTATACTACAGCTGTCTTAGTTATTCGTTTGTCTGACGATTTTAGAATTTTTGGTGGCATAATAGTGAAAATTGTACCTGTTAACCAATCCGTTCTTGTAGAATGTAGTCTCATCAGAAAAGAGCATGGATCTTGCTAAAGTTTCGTATTTACAGTTACAAAACTTATGCGTTTATGGAAATAAGGATAGAAATGGTATTGTTTTAAAATTATTCCAATGAAACTTTTACTTATATCCACCATTTCAGAAATATTGGTTTGACTAATGTTAAGATCTTCTATAACTGCCAAAATAATCGTTTACTATTATTGTTGAGGTTTGCTAATTAGTAGTGGTTTATAATAGTATATTATATATCAAGGTTGAGAAGTGCATCATTATAACCTAAGCGATAGATTTTTTCCACTACTAGAATTATTGAAACCTTTCTACCTGTTACTAAATCAAATTTAAAATTTAAGATATTAATTTTACATTAAAAATCAAGTTAGTAATTCTGACAGCTGTCATTAGTTTAATAGAATTAATTTTAACGTAATTCTTAATTGTGATTGAAAACACAAAAATAAACAGATAACGTAAGTTTTTATTGCTAAAGTTGTTTAAATTGTTTAAAAACATTATTATTTTAAGCATTGATTATATCTAAAATATATTTAATTCTATAATATTCACATTTAATTAAGCGCGAACTTCAAATAACTTACTATTTAAAATCAAATTAATTTATTAATTGAACGATTTAAAAACTTAAATTAGCATTAAATAAAATCTCTTGCTCTTGATATGCAGTTTTTGAAGCTGTTGTAGTATTATCAGAAAATGTAAATATGTTTATTATTAACTACTAGTTAATAATGAAATATTATTTACTTGCGCTTAAAAAAGTACAACTTCACGACCTACTATTATATGTAATAATGCAAGCGTATACAACTAGTAGTGGAAAAACAACATTTCCTGTTTTCGTAAATTTGCAAAACTTTGCTAATCATGGATACGTCTGTCGAGATATCGCTGATTGTAAATTATTATGGTCTATAAACAATTTCTTCTGGTTTTTTCCAAAACGATTAATTCGTTGTTACTTAAACTCATTGATAATTTCACAAAAATCAGCGAAGTATAAGATATTGAAAAGTAAATACCAAAGTCGAAAAAAACAAAATTCGCTATTTATTGATAAAAAGCTATGCAGGGTGTTTCACTTGAAAAAATTAAAGAAACTACTTTAGAATTTGAAGTTAATTATTGACCATCCTATGCAAAACAAAAACTTAAAACTTCCAGTCCAAAAAATCGTTGGTTCTTTGACTTAGTATATTTGTAGTTATTTCAATTTCAGTACTACATCTGAGACTGACAGATTTTTAAAAACGGACATAAAAATTTAATGTTTTCGAAAAAAACATTTTTGCTCCGAAAGGAACAGTTAAAAAAATATTTTGAAGTTATGTAACAGTGTTTAAAAGTTTAATAAAACTGTCATTTCATTAGAAAAAAATATATGATTTGCCTAATTCACTTTTGGACATTCTTTTAACATTTTAACAAATACCTTCCAGCTTCCAAAGAAAGTGTTCAGTTTTACGTAATATGAGTTATAAAACTACGACGGAAGTTTTCCGGACCCGGTATATTTAATTTTAGTACCGTTGCTTCTGAAGAAAGGCTAAAACAAATTAATGTCTTCCTCAACTATGACTCAAGATACACTGAAAAATTTAGTAAGTCAATCCGATAGCTTACGAATTACGATTCATTTAGTATTCTTATATTAGTTATTATTTTAGATTATATATTCATTGTTAGAAATCAAATAACAAATACCGATAAGTAGAAATAATGTAAAACAAAAATATTTTTGCGTGAAGTTAAAAGTCGCATACATACCTAATTATCGCATAACAAAATGTGGTATTTGCACCGTACGATTATCTACTATTTACTTGAAAACTATTATATCTGAATAGTTTTCTTACTAAAACAAGTGGAATTGGTTTAAACCTGAACTGCAATACTTATTAGAGATAATGTAATTTCAGATTAAATAACTTATTGTTTGCTTTAACCTTCAATAACTGCGTCGATAACACTTTAAACTAAAAATATCTGATATCGTAAAGAGCACTCCACACAAAAATCGGAGATTTTTGGCTTATCCTTTTCTAGTTAATCGATTATGTGGTATATGCTTTTCACCTTCTATTGTTTACTATAAAGAACTTACCAAGTGTAAGAATATAATTAAATCGCTATTCCTTATGACACTAGCAAATGTAAATAACGTCATCGGGTAAAGTTTTAAGTACCTATATAATTGGCTAATAAGAAACAGTAAAGCATTGAGATGTACGCTACGTATCTCAAACACCTTTTGTATTTGTAATAATTGCTTGCCTGACAACCCGAAAGCCCATTGGCGTGAATCGAGTTAGATTATTCCGTTAATTAGTCAATATGCTGTATAAATAAATTGGACGCATTTTATTAAAGTTAAAAAATCAACACATCGTTTGAGAAACAATTGCCGAAAAACTCTATATGCGTATATATGTGACTAGAGTGAGTATAGTGTATATAGGATATTATGTATATAGGTATAAGTATGTAGCTGCTGGGCTACATATACAACACTCGCGGAAACTTGAAGCAGGACATATATAAGTAGTATATGTGTATATATACTATATATGTATAGAGCGCATACAATTGTTTTGAAGTTAATTTGACGTGTGATATACAGTGACATTCGACATAAATATTATATGTTAGTGTTATAAAATAAATATTTAAGTGCAATTTAGTGAATTGTAAAACAATTAGATTTCACATAAAAAGTACGTGTCTCCAAATGGCGCAATAAAAAAATGAATACACAAATACAAAAGGCAGTACACTCATTTTTGTACATATGGTTCAAAAGTGATATAGAAGCTTTTGTGATAAAATCTACATCTAAAGTCATTCAAAAAATTACTTCACAAACGTAATTGAAATAAAATTACGATGATACATATGTTAAAACATGTAGTTCAATTACAATCAATTTTTAAATGTAATTACAAAAATAAACAACTTTTGACATTTAATATAGTAATTTTGATTACTGCTCATCCTCTAATTTGAGTTCTAGACAAATACTAATAACAATTGGAAAAATGTATCTATCTCCACTACTATAGTTATATATGCTTTCATTATTACGTATAATAGTAATTTATGAATTAGCATTTTTTAATCGCAGGTAATACATATTATTAACTACTAGTTAATAATGAACATATTTACATTTTCTGATAATTCTATAACAGTTTTAAAGAAAATTTTATTTAATGCTATTTTAAGTATTTAAATCGTTAATTGAACAAAATAATTTGATTTTAAAAATGTCAGTTATTTGAAATTTGCGCTTAACTAAATGTGAATATTACTAAATTAATAGTTTATTACACACTAGGGTTGAGAAGCGTATTATTACAATCTAAGCGACAGATTACATCGCGAAGTGTGAATCGTCGGGGGATATAAGTCACTAAGGTTATAAAAATTTTCTCATCCGTGGTTTATATACAATTTCTTCAACTACTGGAATTATTAAACCTATTTAAATATTACTAAATCAACTTTAAGATATGAATTTCAAATTAAGAATCAATTGGGTGTTTTGTTGTTTTCACTAGTTTAAAATAATTTAGACGTAATTCGTAATTTACAACACAAAAATAAATAGATAACATAAGTTTTTCTTGCTAAACTATTAAAATTGTTTAAAAACATTATTACTTTAAGCATTAATTATATCTAAAATATTTTGAACTCAGTAATATTAACATTTAGTTAAACGCAAACTTCAAATTACTTACATTTTTTAAATCAATTTTTGTTTAATTAACGATTTACCACTAGAACCGCCGAAGAGATCAATTTGACCCTTCGTGAACTTTAAAACATTCTAACCTTATTTTTGTATAAACTTAAGTTTGCACCATTTTTTAGTACATATTGGATTTTTGAAATATGTGTTCAATACATAGTAATAAAGTTTATTTCCGACTTTAAACTGTTATATTATAGAAAGGGAAAATTTTACCACAAGTGGCGCTTTTAGGAATTTACATTCAGTGGCGGTTCTAGTGTTAAATTCTTAAAATAGCATTAAATAAAATATGTTGCCTTTGGTTGACAATTTTGTAACTTTTTTCTTTAAAACTGTTTATTATCAGAAAACGTAAATATGTTAAATATTAACTAGTTTTTTAATTAAACATTATTTAACTGCGGTTAAAAAAGTGCTACTTCACAACCTACTATTATACGTAATAATGAAAGCATATACAACTAGTAATGGAAAAATATATTTTATACATAATCAATGCTTAAAATACTAATATTTTTAAACAATTTTAGAAATTTTAGCAAGAAAAACTTACGTTACCTATTTATTTTTGTGTTAATCACAATTAAGTACGTCAAAATTAATTCTATTAAGTCAGTGACAACGGTCACAATCACAAAACAAAAGTAATATCTTAAACTTTAAATTTTATTTAGTAACAGTTAATAAGATTTTAATAATTCTAGTAGTTTAGCAAATTGTTTATAGACCACGGTTGAGAAAATTATTGTAACCTATGCGACTTATATCCCTCGACGCTTCGCGTCTCGCTATATAATCTATTGCTTAGGTTATAATGATACACTTCTCAATTTTGGTGTATAATATACTATTATTTGATCAAGAAAAATATATAACAACAATCAATAATCATAAAGCGCATAACAGTTTCGAATAAATTTAAATAGTCTTAGTAAAAAATCATTTGTTAAGAATATAATAATAAGAACCTGCACTAATAGAAACCAAAGTTTTTCCAAACGACCAAAGTGCAGCAAAGTAGTAGAAGTAGCAAAGCCTTGTGTTGGCAAAGTTTCCTTGATTCTGTTCAAATATTTTCAGTAATGATAGTTGTTTCGTAGGACTGAACAGAATAAAAAAAGAAGTCAAAAAGTAAGACAGCCAAATTTTGCCGCAATGAGTCGGTGTAATTAATGAAACTGGAAGACATTTTTTGTACGCAGGTCACAAAAACCTTCGGCACAACATATCACTTGCAGACAATCCAAACACTTACTAAAAAAACAACAGAATACAACATTTCAGTATACATAGCGTTCGTAGATTAACATTAAGCGTTTGACAGTGTAAAGAACTAAGCTTTTGTGGCGGCAATGGACGATGCGAGGATTGACTCCAGGTATACCACTCTAATAAAAAATACATCTACAAAGAGGCTACCTTCCACGTAAACATAAATGACGACCTACATGGAAAGAATAAATCTCAACAACGAGGGAAGACAAGTTATTTAAAATGTCTTTAAACAGTTAAATCGGTACGAAACAGGCATGAAAATCGACGGAGCATATCTGAGTCACTTAAGTTTCGCAGACGACATAATCCCCATAACCACCAGCATTGAGGGGCTTAAAATCAATGATATACAAAAACTAAACAGGTTGCCCAAACAAAAAGAATTAAGAATAAATTTAGATAAAACAAAAATTATAACTACCAGTCAGCAAAAAGTGTTAATAAAAAATACTTAAATAGAAAAGGCCGGCCAACAAAATCAGACAACCGAAATTAAACGCAGAATTTAACTAACACAAGACTTTGGTAAGCTTGGCTATATTCTGAAAGATAAAGATGTCCCTTTGTACTTGAAGCGCAAAGTTTATGACAGCTGTATCATTTCTGTTGCCACCTATAATCACCATAAGAGACAAAATGCGCAACATCGATATCCCGACAAAGTCAAAAGTAACGGACGTCATGAACAGAACAGCGGACCTTAAGTGGCAGTAGATAAGACACGTGGCTAGAAAAAACGTTGATCAATACTCATAAAGTTACCATTTCGAAACCGCGGCAAACCTTAACCGACAGCGAACGACAAAAAACATGAGGAGAGGTGAAAAAAGCCTACATCCACCAATGTAAATATGAAAGCTAACTAGAAGAAGAAGAAACACACTAGGATAGTAACAGATTAATGTACAGGAGTTAAACACACGCCTAATTAACCCCCGCACTTTGATATTAGACCAAAACTTTAGATCGTTTAAATATGATAATCCAAAAGATAAGCATCATTTATTTACAGTTTGCAGTTGCAGACAAGATTAACTTCGAGTTAGTAAAAAAAAAGTTTCTAAAATGTTTGCGTGTCAAGCAGGTGGAATGAGCTGATTTCTTATTAAGCATTTTCAAATAACAAATAAACATTTAATCATCATTCACAGTTGTGCATCATTCAAATAACTCCGAGTAAAAAATAAAAATGTATTCATCCTTAGAACAATGTCAAATAACATAAAAATTGATTTGTCATTTTTATGATCCAGAGCGGCTACGGATAGAAATTTATTTAGCACGCAGATGATATTAAGTCATGCAGAAGAATTTATTCATCATTCGAATCATGTTAAATGACAAAAATTTAATTGTCAAATAATGAATAAAATTCATTCAACTTGAGTTAAATGTTTAAAGCTTTAATTGTTATTTTATTGATTCTGTGTGATAAATAATATCATTTTGTTTTTTGTTTTTCCGGCTTTTAGAACATAAAATGAAATTTTGATTCTCAGTAAGTTTTACGTAGATTTTTACTTTTGTAATTTTTTAACAATTTTTAACAAACTCATTATAGTTTCTCACTAATTTATTCAGTAAAGAAATATCAAAGGTAACCTAACCCACGTATATATTACGATTTTCTGTTTATTCCTAGTTAAAGAAATGTAATTTTTTTATTTGGAATCACATTAACAATAATGTTTATTTGTCATTCAACATCATCTTGTTCCAATAAAAAAGTTGGTACCCATAAGATGAATAAATCTGTAATTTAGTTATCATCCAAAAGTATTTTTATTTGTCATTCATAATTTGAAATAAGTCAATCGCCAATCAGCGAAAAAGCTGTAATATATCTAAAAATGATAAGATCTGCTCCAAAAGCTTTCCTGAACAAAGTACTGAAACTCAGGGTGTATTTGAAATGGCGTTCAATCAAAATTTTTCGTTTAAAGGTTTGATCTAAAGTTACCCAGTTTTGAGATAATTGCAATTAAAACAAATGGAAACTGTTTGTTGATTGTAACTATGCGATAAATGATGATTGTAAATGCTGTAAAATCCGTGAAACATATTGTATTGTGTTCATTATTGTTTTCTTTAATTTACCATCATTTACAAAATCAATGGTTAATAAAATAATTAAAGCAGTTTATTTCTTAGCATTATTACTGATCTAGCTTAACAAAATGTACTTTGTGTACACGATCACGTCTATCTTTGGTTGTAAACAAAACAAGTAAATACAAAATTCAGCTTTCTTAAAACTGAGTTCGACAATCTAATTTATTTCTGTCTTGATTTTTTAACAGATTTCATTAGTTGATGCTAAGTGTTTCGTGTTAACGTAGTCGTACTTCATAATATTTAATTTAAATATGTGAAACAGTGGTACTGTTTTAAAGGTTTTTTTTTATTAAAAATTACAAAAAATTCTTTTTGGGTTTTTGTAATCCTGGAAGGTTTTACAATATACCCCTGAAAAGGTTTTTTGATAGTCGACTTAGTTTTGAGAAACCTTATTAGAACATTTAAAAAAAATATTTTAAGTATTTTTTCAGCGCTTCAAACAAAAAACTGGGAAAAAAGTATTTTTTTTGCCGCCAGTTTAACTACAAAATCAATTTTTTATACTTTTCTAGGCGTCAAACTCCAAAGATTTTCGAAAAATATTCCATTTTTAATTTTAAATGAACCGTTCAGGCTTGAGCTTACACGCCAGTGAAGCTTTCCTGTTGCTCACGAGTTGATGTTCACGCATGTTATGGGACCCCATAAAAAATTTTTAGTTCAAAAAATTTTCAAATAGTACCCAAAACATGTTTTATTTAATAACAAAAACCCGTAACTTTTAGCTGTTTTACATTCCAAATCAAAAAATAACAAAAATAGGTTAATTTTCAGCTTCAATTACCGAAAAACCCCCTTAACACGTTGACCACGCAACGTGTGCGTGATTATGCTGTATTGTTTGCTTAATATCATAAATCGGCTTAACTGGTACTCAGTTTTTTGTGTGTCGCCATTGCGAGAACATAGTTAAAAAGTTACATTTTAAAGCGGTTTCCAGAATATATATTGAGTTCATCTCCATCATCATTTACTTGTAGTGCATTGAAAATAGATCCTGTTGCTGTGCGAGGACCTTTTGAAATTAAGCAATACCCTGTACAAGTAAGAAATCCTAAAAAATAAACAGACGAAGAAATGGCGATGTTTTTAAAATGTCAGACGATAGTTTCGAAGAAGAAGTTACAAATGATGATGATGAAGATTACAACTTAAGTGACAGTAAAAATGATACAGATATAGGCACAATTGATGAATCTCAAATCGTTAATTTAGACATTATTGCAAATAAAATGCTACAAGCTATATTTTTTAAACCAATCCAACGTTGAAAAATCGCCACTGACTGGAGACTCTTTCCAATGAGGAATTACAAGTATTGTTTGGTCTGTTTTTGCATATAGAGATAATAAAAATAAATCCAATACAGGAATACTTGAAAAAACTTCACCTATTCAACATCACTAGGTTCTCGGAGTATATGGGAAAAAACAGATTTTTATCAATTTTGAGATATCTTCATTTTGCAAAAAGTTCTTCAGAAGGTGATCTTGCCCAATGATAGGCTGTACAAAATTAGACCTATTATTAACTCTTTTAATGAAAAAATGTCTGCAGTCTGTTATACATCTAGAGAGTTATCGTTAGACAAGTCAATGATATCCTGAAAGGAACCATTAAGTTTTCGTCAGTATTTGCCCAAGAAGCGTCATAAATATGGCATCAAATTATAAGGGTTAACAGAACCAAATGGCCTTTCATTAGACAATTATTCAATATGTAGTGGCGTCAAAGACATGAATAGTAGCTCTGGACATGCATCTCATGCTTCATTTGATAGTGAAAAAGCTAGATATGGGACACGCCATCTATATAGACAGTTTCTACAACAGTCAGCGACATTATTAAAACGGAAAACCTATTGCACCGGAACAATTATAGCAAATCGTAATGACAATCATGTAAATGTTAGGAAACAAAAAGTGTGAAAGGGTAAAATAATTAAAAAATGTGATGAGTTGAATGGCACAAGTATGGCATAGTGACATGACCAGCGAGATGTGACTTTTATTAGTACTGAATACTGTGCATGTCTAATGGAATCAAATGGCAAGACCCGAGGGGTGGTTAACTTCTCCGAAATGTGTACACAGATTTGAAATCTTTCCAGATTTTTTGGGGTTTTTAGGATTTCAAAAGGTTTTTTAAGATTTTTGAAAATCTTCAAAGATTTTGGGGATTTCTGAAAATCTTTGTAGATTTTTGGGGATTCTTGAATAAGTTTGAAAATTTTTGGAAATCTACAAGGATTTTCAGAAATTTTTAAAAATCTCCTTTTTTATATTTAAAAGCTGGTTGTCCTATTTTTGACAACTCTTAATAAAAGGTTTTTTTTTGGGTGCAATTGGGTTAACAGATAACTGAACTGTAAATCTAATTTTAAATGGAGCTTTTTACATACATAATATTCCCACTTTTATTAAGACATAAGTATATAACTTGTTACTTTGGTAAATTGAAACATTTACTATTTGAAGAACGATTTCTGTAAAGTAATTTAGTTTATTGAAAATAGAAATTTCAATTAAATTAGGAGTTAAGCTTGAATTACATTATACTTTTTTCATACTAGAAACTTGAACAAGTTTGTAAACTAGAAAGTTTAGTTTCTAGTTTCGTGATTTACATTGTCCAAGTTTCCAAACTTTTTTTCAAAACTAGAACCTGTCCTATTTTTCGTTCAAGTTTTCATACTAAGACTTGCGCAGTTAGGTTTTGTAGCAATGTTGCCAACTCAATATTTATTTTTTAATCTTTTTTTGTGCTTTTGCTCTTTGATTTATACTTTGTTTAAAATTATGACATCCTAATCGTTTCTTTTTAATATTTAATGATAGGTATAACTTCCATAATTTATAAAATTAAATAAATTTAAATGCATGCTCTTTAAAAAATAATTTTGTAGACATTAAGGAGCTGTTGCTGACATCCGACTGTGACGTAGTGGGGATAACGGAATCATGGCTTTCTCTAAATGATCATGATCAGTTAATTCACATTCCAGGATATAAGTTGATTCGTAAAGACAGGATTACTTCCACCTGGGGCGGCGGGGTATGTGTTTATATTAAAGATAATTTTAATTGCTCCAGAATATTAGGCTCAGACACCTCGTTAGCAATAGAACAGCTCTGGATTAAATTGACTCTTAAAAATACAACTGTGGTATTTGGAACAGTTTACAGAAGACATGAATATCATTATTCAGAATTTCTTGATTCCTTTGAGGAATCCATTTCGTTGGCAACATCTATTTCAGATGACGTAATATGTGTAGGAGATTTTAATATTAATATGTTTAATATTTATAACCCAGCTACAATCAAATTATTGTCAATATTAGATGTCATGGGATATAAACAAATAATAAATACAGCTACACGTATTACGAAATCTACTTCTACATTAATTGACTTAATTGTGGTAAATAAAACAAAACTATTAATCATTATGATGTCAAAAATGTTCATGGCTTATCGGATCATTGCTTTACTTATTGCGAATATCCATTGAACGAAAAAATTCATACTATTCCTATACTCTACACTTACAGAGATTTCAAACAATTAGATTTTAAAAAATTCAGTGCTGACCTCGAGTGTCTTCCATTTAATGAAATTTATAATATTGAACTTCTTAATGATAAGGTTGACTTTTTTAATGAAGCTATTTTAAACTTATTTAATAGACACACAAAAATTAAAACTGTTAGAATTTCTAAACCGAAAGCTCCATGGATGACTGATGTTATAAAACTTCTTATTTCTCTTCGCAATAAAGCTTTTAAAAAATTTAAAAGAACAAAGAATACTGCTTGCTGGGATTATTACAAGAACCTTAGAAATTACACTAATTTTGCTGTTAAACAGGAAAAAAAAGCGTATATAAATTATCAACTCAACATATATGGTCCTAAATCTTTATGGAAAAACTTGAAGGCTGCAAATATTAGTTTTAAAGCGCAATGTCAAAATATTCCTATCGGTTTGCGGGACGTTAATGAAATAAACAAAGCATTTCTTCAATCTGCTCAAACAACTAGTTCAACCGATTATACTGGTATACTTAATTTCTATAACTCAAAATTATTAAAAGATTTTTCACCAAAACTAACATTTTCTACGGTTTCCGAAAGCGATGTTATCAAAGTTATTTCAAATATAAAAACAAATGCTATAGGAACGGACAAATTAAGTATTAACATGATAAAACTTTGTTGTCCATACATAGTTCCTTTTGTAACTGACATAATTAATACTAGTATTAAACAATCTACTTTTCCTAACGCTTGGAAACTTGCTCAAGTAATTCCACTACCAAAAACAAAGTCTCCTGAAAATTATAAAGATCTTAGACCGATCAGTATATTGCCTTGTTTGTCAAAAGTTCTGGAAAAAATCATGTCTGAGCAAATACGGAAATTTGTAGAACAACATTCTGTATTACCTGAGACCCAGTCCGGTTATAGGGCTAGATACAGCTGCTCAACAGCACTGTTAAATATAGTAGATGATATTTGCTCGGCTATTGATAATAATAAATTATCTCTTGTTATTCTGTTAGACTACTCTAAGGCCTTTGATACGATAAGACATGACATTTTGATCGCAATATTGCATCATATTGGTTTCAGTGATTCTGCAATTTCGTTAATTCAAAACTACCTGACTGATCGTTCGCAAATAGTGACTCTTGATAAAACTACATCAAATTCTTTGCCAGTAACTATCGGTGTACCTCAGGGATCGATTCTGGGTCCTCTTTATATATAATATATACTTTCAATATAAAGTCGTCTTTGAACTGTTGTAAATATCATCTTTACGCTGATGACACACAATTAAAGTACAACTCTAACGCAAGAAACATACATAATGCTGTCGCCGCAATTAATACGGATTTTCGAAAGCTTGATAATTTCTCAAAAACATGGATTACAAATAAACACGAAAAAGTGTTATGTGCTACTTTTCGGAAGAAAAGTAATTAGAGAAATATATAAAAATACTATTCAAATTAAAATCAACGATACCGTATTACAAATTATGGACTGTGTCAAAAACCTGGGTTTATTTTTAGATCAAAATTTGCGATTTAAAGAGCATATATCTAGCATATTACAAAAAGCGTACCTCAATCTAAAAATTATTTTTCAAAATAGATATTCATTGAGTCAAAGCATTAAAATTATCCTGTGTGAATCCATGGTTTTGTCTCAATTTAACTACTGTGATTGTGTGTACGGCCCATGTCTGGACAGTGTAAACATTAAAAGAATACAACTTATGCAAAACTCGTGTTTGAGACTGATATATG
Organism: Aquatica leii; assembly: GCA_035610365.1. Taxonomy (NCBI): domain Eukaryota; kingdom Metazoa; phylum Arthropoda; class Insecta; order Coleoptera; family Lampyridae; genus Aquatica; species Aquatica leii. The sequence goes on from CM069435.1 coordinate 86,130,170, forward strand.
GAATAAAAAAATATGAACATATATCACACAAATTAAAAGAAATTGGTTGGTTAAACATGTCTAATAGAAGAAAACTTCATTCAGCATGTCTATTTCACAGAATTATCTCGGACAAAATACCTCCTTACTTATTTAATAAAATTAAATTTAGATCTGACTTACATGATGTAAATATACGCAACAGATATTTCATAAACATTCCATTTCATCGAACAGCCCTATTTGAAAGATGTTTTACTTACAAGATTGCACATGTCTACAATTCTCTTCCACATTATTTAAAATCACTAAATTTAAACCAATTTAAAAAACAATATCATAAATTATTACTAAATAATCAAAATGATCTTACATAGCAACTTTCATTATATGTATTATTATTATTATTATTTATATCGCGTTTGACCACAGTTACGGATTCAGCAACTGTATCTTCATCTTTATCTTTTAGACTTTTAAGACCTTTTTATTTTATTTTATTTTATTGTTGGAGTTTCTTTTCTTTTTTTTTCCTTAAATAAGTATTTAGTGTAAGCATCTAAAGTATCTCTGTTTTGATTGAAGGGTTAAGTGGTAGAGCAGAGGCTGAATATATTTTCAGTCACTGAACTTCGCCCTATTGGTAATGTAATCTAATTAATTATATTTATTTCTGTACATACTTATAAAAAATTACCAATAAAAGACATTATTATTATAAAGACATTATTAATGAGTTTAACAGTTTTCTTTTGTCATTTTGTAAGGTTATTAAAAATGACAAATACGAAAATAGTTGGTATTTCAAGTGTGAAGTGATGTACATAGTATTGTAGCAAACTTCAAAGAACACCCGTTTGTACAATTCAACTTCTAGTTTCTAAACTTGAAAACAAACTTGTCTTCAAGTTTCTAGTATGAAAAAAGTATAATGTAACTCAAGCTTTAGAAAGCAACTTACGGGTCAGTCCATGGCAAATCAACACAATGATTTTTTTTGACTATCTCAGATTTGGTTGTAATTTTGCACACTTGTAGTCTTTGTCAAAACTAAGAAAAAAAAGTTTTGTTAATTTTATGATTTAGAGCTACGTATAGCTCTCAAAAAACGCAAAAAATGCTAGGCCGACTTTTTGAAAATTATAATTGTAGCTCTCCTAGTTGACTTAGATAGATGGGAGTGGTGTCATTTTGTTGCTTTTATGTCCTTCAAATTGATATACAACACAATATATATTAAGAGAAATTGGAATTTTAAAAAATGCGTATTTGTGAAAATTTTTAAAAAAACATGTTTTTTATTGTGTTTTAACTGTACCACCAACTCCGTCACACGGCCCTTGGTCATGAGCTGTAGCCGAAAAGTGCCACTCTGGTTCTATTCCAATTGGTTATGGAAACATAGATTAGATTTTTTTTTTTAATTTTTATACTGAGCTGCACTTTCATCGGAAAAGTAATATAGTTTCTCAACATCAAAATTTTTCAAAAACTGCATGAGTTTTTTTTGAAAGCAGTAGACAGCTGTTGTATTATGCTCCAGACATTCAGATATAATAACATAGCTGACATGTTTTACTTTATCATCTTGTTTATAATAAACCACAAAAGAGTGCATTGTAACATAGTCACTTGACCAGTGGTAGCTTTGGGCTTCGTCTTGAACTACAAAAGCATAGTTTTCTGAGAAGTCTAATGTGACTGAACATTCATTTTCTTTCAATGTTTCTTTTACTGCATTCATAAACGAGCTTTGTCGATTCGCTATAAAATCATAGCGAACTAACTGACCAAGTTTGGCACATAGCATCTCAAAGAACTCAGTTGGGTTTTTTTGTATTGTCTCAAGATTACACCGATCCACTGCAATCCATTGTCGAAAAGTAATATTTTCATATCATTATATTTTTCTCAAAAATATTCTCTAAAATTTCTGTTATTTGATTAGTTTCTGGGCAAGAATGGTAATTTGAGACAGAAAATTTTTGTACGTTGCAAATTCTCCATTAGTTAATGTTCTTAAACGGCGGACCCGGACAGCTTGGCGCGGCGAACTTGGCGCAGACCGAGCTCGGCACCGAGACATGTTGGCGCTATGCCAACTTGGCGCAGGGACAATTTGGCGCTGGGACAATTTGGCGCCAAAACGTTTATTTGCATAATAATTTGTTTCCTCAGCTTTGGTTTTCCAAAATGGTACAGAAAAAATATTAATTGCTTTCATATCGTTTTAGGTAGATATGATATACATGTTAGAAAAACACAAAACCATAAGAGTCTGTGATTTCTGAAATTAAGTGCTAATCGCTTATCAACAAAGCTACAAAATAGGGTTTTTGTATAGAAATAAACGGCACGAGAATCCGTAGGTACTTACTTTTTCGCGCAGATTTAGTCTTTGTGTACCTACATTATTATCTATTTACCATATTAATTTCACAAATAACTAACGTAAGAGTTCATATCATTACTGTAGTGGTGTCCAGAAGATTATATCAAAAACGTATTTAAGCAACATTATGAATGTATATAAAACAAAAAATAATTGTCGAAAAAAATGCCTAGGGGTATTCATAAAGTACCTAGTTCTAAACACAAAATTTTATCTAAATGGGTAGATTGGTTTCAGCGACGGACACAGACATTTTTTATATTACTAATGACATAGAATCGATTTTTGTTAAAAAATATAGTTTAAATTTTTTGTTGATTACAAAATACTTTGTTTACTAAAGCAGAGGAAAAAAATAATTATGAAAATAAACTAACTAATAAGTTTGCCAAGGTTACACAAACGTTTTGGCGCTAAGTTGACCTTGCGCCAAATTGTTCTTACGCCAAGATGGGATGGCGCCAACATTTCTCGGTGTCCAGTTCGGTTTGCGCCAAGTTTGCCGCGCCAAAATGGTCGCGCCAAGTTGGCCGCGCCAACTTGTCCTAGACCGCTTAAACGAACATTCTCAATCATTAGTTTGATCTTTTGGTGGATTGTACAAACACAAACTGAGTATGTACTACTTTTTCCCACCAAAATACACTGTTTCACCCTTAACTCCGCAAACTTTGGAAATCCTAATTTCATCTCAGGATAATGTACGCTTCCTCCAGGTTATACAAAATAAATCTTTTTTGAACTGCAATTTTGGATCCATTTCAATATTTCACTGAAATACAGTTTCTTTTGCCTGGCATTACTCTACTTACGTCATCGCCTTTGTAGAACAAACACACTGTTTCTACTATTTCTTGTGATAGGCTATTACCCGCTTTTTGATCAGAACTCGCCGGTATTCCCTTTTCTCTTAAAAGTGTTTTTTTGCTTGCCTTACCATATAGTTAGGTGCATTAAATTCTCGCATTATTTTACGTACACTCTATGTCTCTGGTAAACAAGTTAGTATCATGACTTTCTTTTCTGTGCGCACTTGAAAAATTTGCATTTAGATTACTGAGTACAGAAAATTCCAGTTTTTCTACCTCATCATCAGAAGACTCTTGAGAATGCGGAAATAATGTTTACCTCATTAAAGATTCTATATTTTCTATTTTTTTAACAAGTAATGCTTTGATTTTTTTTGACATCAATGAGTGATTCTCCAAGTTCTTTTAAGAATGTATTAAGAGTGTCTACAATATGTGAGGACATCGTTGGGACATCAAAAGTTGGATCATTAACAGAGTCTGGGTCAGGTACTTCCTTCGCTTTTTGTTCTTTTAAAGCATCCATTCAGCAGCATGTTTTAGTTTTCTATGATTTCGTATTTGGGTTGTAAAAAAAACCCTTGAACTTTTTATGCAATGAAGACATTTGCGGTAGCTGGCAGGAATTATTGACCTCGACTCTCTGACTTGTAAGTTTGTCTGACAACAAATTTGAACTGGTCCAGTCCAAACTTTCAGACCTACATTCTCTTGTTTTTCCTGATTTGAAACTAAAACCGATTGACTATTCTCCGAGCACTCTCCAATTACAACGACATCTGAACTTTAAGGAGTGGGTACTGAACTATGATTTGTACATTCGGTAGTTTGTTTGCTATTCTGAACGAACGATTCGATTGAATAGCTCGATAACTTTTTAGATTTGTCATTTTGTAAGCTTGGCAAGGATTTTATGGGGTTTCTAAAGATTTTACGGATTTCCAAATATTTTACGGGATTTTAAAAAATCTTATGAATTCCAAGAGATTTTAAGCGATTTCAAGAAGATTTGTGAAGATTTTATGGGATTTCAAGCAAATTGTACACGGATTTCTAGGAGTTAACCACCCCTCGGCAAGACCCAGCGTAAAGACAACATTCGCAAAATGAGTCTGGAGTCCAGACTACATTTGGAACATTGCTTCAAAACTTGGCACAATAAGTAATTATGCGGTCACTGTTTCAGCTGTGTATTTTATTATTTTTTTTTTAATTTCTTCTAAGTATTCGAGATTTTTATGTTTATTATTAAACATGTGTTATTTTTGCAATTTTTTTCCCTTTTAAAAGCAGAAGATATTAACAATAAACCATCACGTATACGGAGCGTGGTTAGTCTCTGGCAAATTATTCATTATACAGTGCCGACTGCGTACTCAAGTGTGTAATCGCCATTACCCAAAAATCATAACGAAAACGGTATTGTTGATCACTTTTTGTTGTAATACCAATTCAAACAAGTAGACCGGCTTTGCATGTCCTCTCCACAAATTATACCAGCACTGAACGTGTTAATGTACGGTGACTGTAATTATAACCTCCACACCAAACGTAGATTGTGGGTTGAGATCCTAATAGACAATTGCTTTCAATAAGCTTTATTTTGGCGTGTTTGCAAGGACTTAGAGAAACTGAAGATGTTATTCCTACCTACGAAGGCCGTAGACGAGAAAGACCGCCTCATGTATTAACAACGGAATAAGCATAAATCTTTTCAATAAAATCAAAACTTTATTATTTGTTTTTCTTCAAAGTAGGAATGTGCAGATATCGTAAATTGTAAAGGATCCGACACCAACTAGCATTAGAGAAATAGGCCGCGCAGTTAACGTATCCCACAGTACGCTACATTGTGTTTTAAGGAATTATTCTTTGTACCCTTATCGTGTTCAACAGTTATCCGACGTAGATTTTGAACCGCGACTTGAGTTTTGTTAGTGGTTGCAGCAATAAGAAGCTTTTGACACTGGCTTTAGTGCCAAAATATTATTTTCAGATGAGTGTTGTCTTAGACGCAATGGAGTGCTGAATTTTCACAACACGCATGTTTGGAATAAAGGATGCCCTAATGAAATTCAACAAAGTTTGGGCAGGTATTTTAATAAATAGTTTCATTAGACCGTTTATTTTACCAGAAAGACTTATAGGCGACTTGTACTTTTACAAGAAACTTTTGCACAATAATTTGACGACCTACTCCTCGAAGTTCGCGGAACAATGTGGTTTATGCACGGTAGAGCTCCTCCGCAAGTAGATCGCCCCGTTTGCGATTTCCTAATATAATTTTTAAGAGTCGTTGGATTGGAAAAAACGGTACTAGACGGTTAGCCTGTAGGACAGATATCAACCCTTTAGACTTTTTTCTGGAGCTATGTGAAAGGTGACAAAATTCCCGTAAGTAATAGACAAGAGCTGTAGCAGCGAATGCAATTGAATTAGGTAGAATGTGCAATTATTTACGTGAGTAATGAACAATTTTCGGCGACGTTTAGACGTATGTGTTTTATCTAATGGAGGAGGTATTATCTAGTATACTTGAAAAATGTGCAGAATAGTAACTTCATTTAACACAGTAATTTAACTACGCGTTATCCGATAATATTATTTTTAATTTATCTTTATTTTTGATGTCAGCAAATCGCCGAGAAGAAATTTGCATTTCTTAGAATTTATTTTTATTCGTGGTGTCAACAACCTAAGGAGACTGCAGGTCCGTAATTTACGATTTATTTTGCTAAAAATTCTGGTTTTTTTTAATTTTTTAATGGAACTTTTATTTTGATATTTTTTGCTTGTATTTATGCTCTAATTTCACTTGCTAAAATAATCCGTTAATCAGATACACCCTATAATAACTTCGTTTTTGATTGATTTACATATACGCACCGATTTTGATTAATACCGTCGGAAAGTTGTCATTTATGTTCAACTTTTCTATACAACAAATTATTAACTTAAGCAAAATAGAAGAAGGTTTGAATGTAATAAACAATTTATTGGAACATTTATTTTTCCAACGACTTAGTTGAGCACAGGCTGATATGTCTACCGATGAGGAAGATATAGAAAACTACTAAGAAGTTTTTCTACTGGTGCGCTTTATCTCGTCTTAAAACAGTGATAATTTTCATCAGTTACCTATTTTTAGTTTTAAAAGACCGCAAATATAGCGATCTGATAAACTCCGAAAAGATGATTTTGAAACTCCGTAAGCTCATTGCATTCTACCATAGTAGATTTCCCCAGTATGATAGAAGTCTTTTTCAAAGCGCGGCGCTGTCTGGCTTGTAGGCCATTGTTAAAGTACTTGTATGTCAAAACAACAAATAATATAAGAACTTATGTAGTATAAATTAAATAGGAGAGAAATCTAATAGGTTTGTACTGTAATAGCGAAGGCTTCCACGGCCGAAGTCTATACTAAGATTAGAACGTATTCTAAGACAAAGTGGTTCTTTGTTAGATTATCGTTAATTTCTTTTCGATTTCTTTCTCGCCCTGATAAAGCACCTTACAAAAGTGGGCGAAACGTTGACATCGGTTACATTAACACGATCCAAACTCGGAAGACGTTCTAATTTTAGTATAGGTTTATACTGTTTATAGAAACACAGGAAGGTGAATCCTACGTGTCTTAAAGTGGGCACTAAACCACCACTATTTATGAAGGACGTGCCACACGTTTTCAGAATATGACCTATTTTAATGTAAATAATGTAGTAGATAAAATATATCTAATATTTATCTCTGAGCCATTAGGGTTCTTCAGACAAATGCAAAATCCTGTATTATTTTATATACTTTTCCGGTCGATGATTATGGAGATTTGAACCTAAACACGTGGTTATTAAATCCATAGTCCAGTTTGGAAAGTTTCGTAGTTTCCATGCTTTTTTTTTTGACCTGTGTGAAAACCCTCCCCGCCTAACCTCTACATTCCTGCGTAAAATGTATTGCGAAACAAGTGTAAAAATAGTCTCGAGTTATTAAAAGAAAATTATTTTTTACCGATATTAGTTACGCAATAATGACAATCGTCAGTTTAGGCAATTAAGGCAGAACACTTAAATAGAAACAAAAGTTGCAACATCGCCGATTTAAACAAAGATTATTTTGCTACTTTGATGTATAACACATTGAATGAAAAGTAGTTTTTAAAATTTTCTAATCAGTGTTACAAATACGCAGGTATCGGCATTACGCAAGATCAGATTGATTATTTAGAAGTATGTGAACGAAATTCAAAAGAATCTCCCACGTGGATTGAAAGTTATGTAATGCGCGAAGGGGTTACTAGCACTAACTAACATTACAAGCTTTCACTAACTACAGATCTGAACAATGTTGATTGATTTAAACGTAGACACAATCCTAAAGTAAATATCTTTAAAGTACTTACGCTAATTCGAATAGATTCACAATAAGTTAATATACGGCATGACTATCGTAAACGTTAGTCCACAAACGAATAGTTATTCACTCGTACAGCACTGTAATAACATCACTAATGCCAGAAAACTCGGTAGTCACTAATATTTAATTCAAAACTTGTGAAAAACTGCATTTTATGTGATTCATGTCAAACTATGTATACCCAGCGACCGTCTATTTATTTACGTTTTGAAGCATTCCTTTTGTCTACAGTAGCGACATCTATCGGAATCGTAAAGTGTTGTTATAGATTTCTGTATATAACGAATTTCATACAAAATAAATATCTATAACAAAATAAATCAATTTAATAATTTGTTTTATTTAAAACGAAATATAAATTCCAACCCATGCAATCTCAAAAAAATATAAACTTTCTATACTCAATTTACTTTGATACCAACAAATTTAAAAAAAAAGCGCTACGATCGATTTCAGCAGAATTCTTTTTGTATTCTTTGGCGTTTGCTTTAAATTAGTGTACCTTTTTTTAAGATAATTTTTTAATGGTTGCAACTTTAGTTTGATTTTTCAAAAAAATATTGAAAAAAATCTAATTGTCCTCCCTATTTAAAAAATACTAATACAGTTTTATTGATTGGTCATCTTCGAGATTAAACTCATTAACTATGACCTTTTCTGCCTAATAAAAGGCTGCCTGTCATTTTTTAATAATCAATGCGAAAGGAAGCGTTTATATTTTATTTTGTTGAGAAAACGTGCTCTTCTACATCCTGCTCTGAATTTTTTTTTTCTTCCTAAGATCTAATCATTAATAAGTGGACGTTGAATTGTAATAGATAAAAATGTTATCTCCCTTCCTTCCGGATAGGTGGGTAGTGGAATAGCAGGTTTACACAGTATATTATAGAGCGATTAGGATCCTAAGATATGATTGCAGTAACTTCTGCTCAAATGCGATTGCTAGAAAGCACAAGTTTATGTTAAAGTTGGTTTTTGATCCACTACCAGCAATACCCGCTCCATTACTTTGTGTAGTTTTGGGCGTCCTCGAAGCTGAAATCAGCCTATACCAAAAATAATATTTGGAGATTTTTATGATTTTATTATCAATTTATTGCTACTAAATCTAAACTTAGCGTCACTCAACTTATAAAAATGATATCAAAACGTTATGTCAAAATTAATTACTTTTTTGCCATTTAATTATTATTACATCAAATTGATTACTGTAATCAATGCTGAGTAAACTCTTTGTATGCTAGCTTCGCTCTAAGCTGCACTAGCAATAGTGCTACTTTACTTAGAAAAATTATATCGAGACGCGGCTTACGTAATAATTTATTAATTCTTTATTACCAAAACCAATAATTTACTATTTCTTTTTTTAAGAAATTTGATAATTAATAGGTACAAGTTTAAAAATTGTAATAAATGTGTCTGTACTATGTTTTACAAAGTTAAACTCGACTGTAAATACATAAAAGTATTATGTTAGAAAATGCACTTTTAAGAGAAGTATAAATTTATTACCCCATCTCGAACCACTTTTAATGCGTGTAAACGTTTAGGTGATTTCTTGTGCACCGTAACAATACCTATTTGCAATTGTTATTACGTCTTACAGAGTTGAAATCTACTGTGAAACATGTAAAAAACTGCAACAAGTTACACTTTCTTGTAAAATGTATTATCCCATGGGAAATAAATTATGAACTTTATTACTCTATAACAAACCGTTTTTTGCGCTGTAAAATAAGTCACTTAAACATTTAAATATTAAACGTGGTTTAGAATAGGAAATTGAATATTATTGTTTATTACATTTTTTTACACTTCAGCTTATCAATAGAATTTTTCGAAGTCAAGTTACGGTATGGTTGGTCCTGCTTAAAACGAGCTGACTTACAAAGCGATTATTCAGCATTGGGTATGGGTAATAAATTTAATGTAATAATAATTAAATAGTCATAAAAAGGTAATAAATCAGCGTTCCGATATCGTTTTTGTAAGCAAAGTTACGCTCACTAAGCTATTACTTTCGGATTCATAAAGGTAATAAACATAGAGTAATGTTAATAAAATAGTAAAAAAACCTATTAAACCAATATTTTTAATGTTAGCTGATTTTGTTGGTGCAGCTTCCAAGACATAAGTTTTGGAACAATTTGCTTTTATCATACTCATGCAACCTTCATCAGTGTGCGTTCATTCGAACTAAGCTGATCTAAAAATCAAATAACTGATGAAATTTTAGAAACTACACATCACTAAAAAAGTTGAAGTTAATTTTATTAGATTCGCGATGAGGGCTCTTGAATAGATTAGAAAATAGTTTTTATGTAGTACTTTCAGTAACTCCAGCAAGTTCATTAAGGACATAAAAGCAACACGATCAGATCCGAAAAATGGTACTAAAAGCGTAGGCAGACAAAGTAATAACGTTTAAGATTTTATAGCGACTATAAAAAAAAGTTTAAACCGACTCGAGCCACGTCCCATCAAGTCACTTTTTTGCTTCGGTCGACTGTAGCCCAAAGCTTCAGTATTACTATTTAAAAAAACATTTTTGTAATTCGTCACAATATTTATTGAGTATATGTTTATGTATATACAAGCAAAGGCCGCATTACAAAAGCTAATATAAAGTATTAGGATTAAAATAAAGATTTTTTTATCATCCGAATTATAATTATTTTTGGTTATACATATATAACTGTAGAAGAAAAAAGTTTGCACCATAAGAGGCTATCTACATTAAATAAGTTGTTAACATTCTACTGTAACATTAAAATCTCAAATACATAGTAAAAAATTAAACAATCAATGCACTCTAACCGTCTCATTATCTATTATGTAATAAATACCTAATCGTTATACATTAAGTTAATAATAATAATAACATACAATACATTTGTGCAGTCAACATTAGTAATACATCACTCTCTGTTACATATTACTTAAAGATTAACAAATAAATGCTGGTAGATGAAAGGCGCAATCTAAACAGGAGGCAAAGCCCATAGAGTAGCAGTTTTGTCTGCAGACGTAGATAGAAATGAAAATTCGGATGGATGCCACCGACCAGAAATAACTTTGTCTTGATGCTGAGCAACGACAACACTCGGTAACGGCAACGTCAAATCACCTAAAAACTAAGTTGATGTACGAGTACATTGCAATACGTTATTTACCTTGTAAGTCCGTAAGTACCAATTTATTGTCGTATCCGCCAGTAAGTAAATAATAAGCAGACGGCGAAAACCTGATTGACCTTACATCCGCAGAATGTGGCTTAAACGTTTGTACACTACGCCCTCCTCTTATATCATATAATACGCAAGAACTGTCTTCGTGTCCAGAAACTAGTAATCGTCCAGAAGGATCGACGCATAAACTGGCAATAGGAGACCCTTGTCTTGTACCTGGTACTGTACACGGTGTAACCATATTAACGCAACCTCTCGTTCTTAAATCCCAAAACCTTATAGTTTTATCGTGCGATCCACTAACAAACATAGCTCCTCCCCATGTATATAAAGACAGTATGTGTCCGGTATGACCGCTTAACGCTTGAAAAGGAGTACCCGTGGTACAATCGGTGACATAAATTTTGCAATCTCCAGCACCTCCGCTAATTAACAAACTCGATTTATTCGATGTATCTTCTAAGAAACACAAATCTCTAACAGTGCCGTCGTGCATTGATAGTTCAATTTCATCGCCTTCTAAATTTGATGTTTCCGCGTTAAACTTCATCAACTTGACGGTTTTATCGTTTGATCCGGTTGCCATTAAATCGCCCATCGGCGACCATGCTAAGCAATAAATGGATCCTTTGTGATGTTTCGTTCGTTTAAACAACACCGTAGGTTGATACGTTTGATGATCTTCCCTAAAAAAAATAAGACAGACTTGTTTTAAATAAGGTAAAAACAAGTACTTCCGTAACACTTACAGTTTCTAGTAAAATATAAATTTGAGTTATTAAGAAGGTCACTAATTTTTTAATAACTTGTATACATGATATTTAAAACGAAGAAATCTTAAACAAGTTTATACATGTAATTTCCATAAAATAAGTAGTACAAACTTTACAAGCAATTGATTCCGTTAATTTCGCAATTTCTCTTTGCTTCAGAAACAAACGTACAACTTTACAACTAAAAAAATTAATAAAATATTTACGGTTTTTTATTGCGCAAAGATAATTTTTGTAAATCGGAAGCTATTTTTATTTAGATCATTTTAGCTACAGCTTTTTATAATCGTTCCGTTCGGTGATTAAATGAATGGTAGTAGTTTAACTGTAGCAATTAATTTTTAACTTTTAGATTCAAAATATTGAAACAGTTTGATTTCATTTGATTAGTAATCTTTAGAAGTAACTAAAGTGTGCTTTTGTATTATTCATCAATTACTGTAGCAACTGTTTCATTAAAGCGTGTAATGGAATACAATGTGTTTAACATAAGATACCGTAAATTCAAGTTTACTCTGACATTTAAATCTTGATGAGTTCTGTGACATTTAAAATATTTTTGTTTAAATTCATCCTCAAACTACTTCGCTGACGATTTTTAGTAGTTATTTTAATTTTTACTAAACATCGTCGTTGTCGGGTAGAAAACAGTGCATTATTTAAAAACGAAAAGGTTTGTTGAAACTACTATAAAGCTGTTAGAGTAGCCACCACAACGTTATGATTGATTGATTTTTAATCAAAAATTTCTAGTAAAAGAAGCTTCGGTGAGAATTTAAAACATTTTAATACTTATGCTCCCTATCATTTTCTACTTTTTAATCAAATTCTTTCCTTTCAGAGAACTTCATAGGTTACAATTTACAGTTGATAGCTCTTGTAACAGTGAATGTTTCTACGGCCGAAGTTTATACTAAGATGAGAACGTCCTCCGGGTTTGGACCGTGTCATTGTTGTAACCGTAGTTGCCAACGTTTCGCCCACTTTCATAAGAGACTGATCAGAGCGCAAGAGAAATCAAAGAACTCCAACAAGCAACTGATATATAACTAAGAAGCTCTCAAAAGTTATATAATAAACTTGTGAATCAAGCGAGATTCTAAACTCTAAAAAGGTAAGAAAGAAAACGATAAACAACAATCTAAGAACCACTACATAGTTAGATAATCAACTTGTGAACCAATCCAGATTCTAAACTCCAAAAAAGTGACTTAAGAAGAAGTAGTCCCCGTATATAAGGAAGAAGTATCGCCACAGCTGGTTAAGCTCAACTCTGATTGGGTTACGGTCGAAAAGGGGCGTGTTTTCGATAAAGGAGTGATAACCGGGAACCAAAGAAAAGATAGCTCAAAACTATGATCACGATTAAAGTTATTGTGGTGTGTGATTTCTGTGCCCTCTCGGATTTTCTTATTGAAGAAGAATGGAGACTACAGTCACTGAAACGTTATCAAAATCTATATTGTGAACTGTAGTAAAATAATGTTCAGCAACCGCTGACTTAAAAATATGCCTTTTCCTTATACAACGATCATGTTCGGAAATGCGTGTATAGACGGAACCATCGGTTTCACCAATGTAGACTAAATCACATGAACAAGGAATTTGGTATACACCTTGAAATAAAAGTGTAGAAAATTTGTCCTTGGGGGAAGGAAGAATCTGAGAGATTTCTCCTGTGGAGTTGAATATGGGTTTAATTCGGTTCTTACAAAGAAGGTTCCCTATTTGATCTGTAACCTAGTGAATGTAGGGGAAAAATGCCAATTTCGGATTGGATTCGGAAGTAGAAATGTCCTTAGGTGATCTAACACATAGATGTAGACGACGATTAATAACTGTTTGAATATCTCGCTTGAACCAAAAATTCAATAACAGAACGTTTCTGTGCAGGATGTATCCGTATGGGTGCGTTTGCGATAAACAGAATGGCCCAGAAGTCCGTGGGGCTTACGAGCCACAAGAACTTCTAGAAATGGGAGAGAATCATTAGTTTCGATTTCCATACTGAATTTGATATCTAGGTGTTGATTGTTTAGATGATCAAAAAACAATTCGAGATGACCATGAGACCAAACAATAAACATACCTAAACCAAACTTTAGGTTTTAATATTGATGATTCCAAAGCAAATGTTTCAGAAGATTCCATAAAAACGTTAGCTACAACAGGTGATAGAAGAAAACCTATAGCAGCACCAGAAATCAGTTTGTAAAACTTATTAAATTGAAAGTAAGTAGATGTTAAACACTTATCAATAACAGGAACCAAACTCAAGTCCTTGTCAGGGACTTTGGCAAAAAGTGAAGTGACATCAAAACTCACAAGAAATTGGCCTTCAATTTTTATAGTTTCTAAACGTTGAATAAAATCCTGAGAGTTGAGAATGTGAGAAGTTTTACCTGTAAATTCGCAAAGAATGCTGGACAAGAACTGGGCTAGCTTGCTGCTAGGAGATTGGATAGTACTGACGATAGGTCGATAGAGAATACCTTGTTTGTGAAATTTGGGAAATCCGCAGAATCTGACTTTGTTCACAAGTTGATTACCTAACTTTTGAGAGGTTCTTATTTAGATTACGGTTGCTTGTTTGAGTGGAAGAAGGGTTGACAACTTGGGTTACAACAATGACACGGTCCAAACCCGCAAAACGTTCCCATTTTAGTTGATAGTTCTTGTTTACACACGCCTTTATAGAATTCATTGTATTGTAATTCCTTAATATTATTTGTTTTTAGATGTCATATTTCATCATTTATTTCATCTTTATTTTCTTCTTCTTGCAAAGTCGTCCACATTTTCCAGCAATTTACATTACTAAAAGAATATCTTTGCTGCAATCTTTTTTTGTTCTATTTTGTGCATTTATTGCACCATACGCTTTAATATTATTTATCTTTTGCATTGCATTTGCTGTAGCCTGTTTTGTTTCTTTGTCTATATATTCTATACTTTCTTTTGTCTTTGTTCTTACATACTTTCAATGTTCCCTTTTTTTTAATCCAACTCTTTATTAGTAATGCGTTTAATGGTGTATTATTGTGCGCAATTATATCTACTAATTCCCTTTTTAACTCATACGTAAAATACATTATTCTACTTTTATGTATTGGGCATATACCTATTCGCCAATGTCCCAGAATCGTATCCATAATGTATTGTACTCTTTCACATATCCACACTTGGTTGTATATTGCATTCCTTTTTTGATATTTCATCGGACTTTCACTTCGTGCTTAACCATTTCTGCTTTCTGTTCGCTATCTTTAAATGTTTTTGGTTATTTTTTTTCCTCCCTCTAATGGTATGAAGTATTTCCTCTATTCTTGAAATTGTATCTTGTTGTGCCAACTTTTTCTATAGTGGATCTTTTTTTCTTTCACATACATATCGTCTTAGGTTCTCCTTATATCTTTATTCGTTTTCTTTTACATTTTTTCGGTTCATTGATAGTCTTCTTGGTTGTCGTTATACTTCTTTACGTTCTGAACTCCATTAACTTTTTCCCCCAAGATTCTTTCCTTTATTTTCATTCAGAATCTACCACCTCTATATCCTTGCACAATTGTAGTTGTCTTCTCTTATTTGTTTACTAGATAATCTTGTTATGTGAAATTTAAAAATGCTTTAGAAGACGCAGACATCCTCTCGTGTTGTGTACGCCCAACAAGGCTTTCATTGTTAAGTGGATTCCATAGGAATATGAAATCAAATATTGTGGCGATCTGAGTGAAAGTCTTTATTTGGGGTAAGAATTTATTTCTTGTATTGTGGTTCTTTCCTTTGTCGGTGGAGGTAATAACCAGATGTTATAATTGGGAAAATTTCCATGACGTCACGTGGCTGTAGCTAACACTTTCGACAGGTTGGATGCAATTATTATACGTATTGGAAGAAACTTTTACCAAAAATTACAAAATTAATTTGAGGGAAACTCTGCGCAGTCGTTTATTTTTAGTAATCGTATAAATATAACTGGTTTACTTGCGATAACGCCGTATGTACGTTTTTTGCGTTAGATTTCAATTAGGTTTCAGGTAATATAATTGTAAGTATTACATTATTTTAATTCTTAGTATTTTGGTGGCCATTCGATTGTAAGAGCGACCGTACATACATGTTAGGTTAACACAATTAAATTATACAATCGTTTTGTTGTGTCATATTATTATACGGTGCGCTTTGATTCTCTAGATATTCGAAATTTGTATTTTTGTATTTTAATTTACGAAATAAATTCGTTTCTCTTCTGAATGTAAACTTTACCATTATGTTGCGATTTTCAAAATCGTTAACAAATTTAGATTTATAACGATTTTTGTCTGTGATACCGACCTTTGATGAAATTTATATACTCTAATTATGTATTATCTTCTACCCCTGTCTGTGATAAAATAAATATTCTCTGTGTTACCACTTCTGTGTTGCCATTGGTTCTATTACAGCTTCATCGTTTTGGCGCCTTTTTAAAATTTCTTTTATAATTTAGCACCACGTAGCTTACGACTCAATAACCGGAACAACTGAACTAGCCGTCTTTAAGTTACGAGAAAAACCACGTGGCAACCTTAGTTTTTCTTCTTCTAGCTCCCCTGTTATCACCATCATTGTGGTTTTTATAATAAATCGTTTTATTGTTTCATTTCATTTTCCCGTCACCTCCCACTCTTCTGTTTTTTTTCTTTCCTTTACCCTGATGATTAGGATTTGTTTTGCTCTTCCTTTTTTGTTACATGCTGTACTTTTCATACTTATTCTCTACTTTTATTCTTTTCCATCTGTACTCGTCGACTCACTCAGTTCCCTTTCAAACTCTTTTACGCAAATTTTTTATTACTGCCAATGCACAAAAATTATTCTTAAACTACTAATTTTAATTAACCTCTTTTCATTTTCACTTTCTGACAATATTGATAATCATTTCGATATTCTTTTTCCGCAATGTTCTATTTTCCTCATTTTGTAACACAGTTTTGTCTGTTCTTATGATATCAAACAGCATTGTTCTTCATTTAATCTTTGCGTCAAAGTTAAACCATTATTTTTTTCGTACGCTTCATTACCTAAATTTAATTTTTTGTCCATAACCCTGCATTTCTTCATTTTATTGTTTGTCCATTCATTTCGTTATTTCGTTTCTTTTATTTGTATTCTTAATAATTGTTTGACCCGTTGATTCCATTTGCTTGTTCTTGCAGTTGATAATCTTGCTTTCTTTACTTCGCAAGCTTCTTTATGTTTATTATTTCTCGTCTTCTTAGTATCCCTGCTTCTTCAGTTAAGAAACAGTTCCTTTGAAAGTATGTAGGTATTTCTTTCTTCACACTATTTTGTATTCTTAATTTTTAAAGTGTTTATTATTGTATCCTTAAATATTTTATCTTCTTTTCTCATATTGCTGAGTTTTGTGTAGGTGTTTGTTTTTGTAATCCTACAACCACTTGTTTTCTAACATTTCTATGTCTTCTATCTTCTTTCACAACCCAAACTACAGCTCTATAATAACCCTGATCTTACTCATTTTTCTGTATTTGTTGTTTATTTTAATTTTGTTTGTTTCCAAATAGTATATTATTAAAATTTTGTCAACGACATTGTTTTCTTCGTGCATCTCTACAATTGTTCGTAATCTAGGGTGTCAAAAGCTGCTTTTAGATCTGTAGAAAATTCGTAATATTTTTCCATTCTTTTAGTTATTTGGCTTTCGTTGCTTTCCTTGTCCTGGACTTTTTTATGTTTTTTTCAAAAGTTTTTTATTCTCTTTCTCGTGTTTTAAGTTCATCCATATTTTGTCTTCTCATATCCTTTATTTTATTTCCATCGCCGTTCTTTCTTTCCCTGCGTTTTTCCGTTTTTCTTAGCCATTTAATGAGCTTTGCTCAATATAGTCTTAGGACGGTCTTTACTGACCCGCTGCTCATTTCTCACCTGGCTTACTTACTTAACTTGCGTTACAATTTTTTTAACTTATGCAGAATCCGTTTATGCTGTTTTTAACTTATTAATGCACTCCAGTTGCCGTTGTAGTTTAATCTGTAGGACGACGTAGGTTCGATTAACAGCTATTAATAAACTCTATTCAATGATACTCAGACGGATCTGGTTTACATTTATTTAATAACTGCAAGTAATTAATGACTTGTTTTCGCTGTAAACGCCCAAATTTTGGTGTGTTTTCTAATCTTCGTTTTTCTTTTATTATTTACAGCTTGGTTTTTGATTTAGGATTTATGACACTACACCATTTAATTTTTTGTTTACCGTCATGCTAATTAGTTTCTTTTTCAACATTTTTTTAAAGCCCTTTTCGGGATTTACATTTTTATAATTTTTGCCATTGTGTTACTTCTCTTTTTCTGTTTTTTTCTTCGATTTGCTTTTCTTTTAACTAATTTTTTTTTATTCTTCTCTCTCTATTTTTTTCTGGTAATCTCATTACTTGTCCAAGTTTGTTCATGATCGTTCCTAGATTAGTTCAGTTTCTTTTAATGTATAATAAACATCTATCTTACGTTTAAAGTTTTTAACGTCTTAATAATAACTACTTCCAACCGTTCCATGTGTTTTAAGAACTAATAATACACATATTTGTTCATGCACTAAAAAGTTTTTTTTTCTCATATATAAAATGGTGCCAATTAAATAAAAAATAATTAAAAATATTCGAGTATAATAATCTGCGCTTTGCATAGACAGAATCTCTTAATCGAAAGCTTTAGATTGCAATATATTTTTAGAATTATTACAAACACTTTAAAACAAAAAAACCTTTCAATAACTTTAACTTATTGAAGATATCTCTAATGTATTTTTATATAGATATTTGACTATATGAGGTTTATATGCGAACATTATTGTAAAAATTGTTTTACAAAATTATTTAAAATATTACCTAACGTCGCCAAGCTTGGGATAACCACAAATTCTAAGAGTTTTTGAATTTGACCCAACTGCATATAACAATCCGCCTGGATGAAATTCTGCGCATCTAACAGCTTGGACATCTTCAAGTGTCGTAACAGCAACAAATCGAGGTCTGTTCCCGCCACTACCATCGCTAGCATCTAAGTCTGGTGTTTTCGTCTGTAAAGAAACATATTGGATAACTAAATATCAATTAAAATAAGAATGAAATTCCGAAATCAAATCGTGTCAAGTTGATAAACAAAGTATTTTAATTGTCGCTGTGATGAGGCTTACGAAAACAAGCGAAACGTTGGCAACTTCTGTTATCGGTTTGACACGGTCTTATCCCAGATTCCAGTAGTGCACATATTGTCTATAACTAACGTTATTAAAATAGTTGATAAAATTCACGCACATTAGAAACGTATAGAAATTCTCATTTAGCGAGCATTACTCTATAGTTACCCAAGCAACATTTTGTAACCGTGGTTACGTTGTAACCAGTTGCAAATTAGTAACATTAGCACCATGGTAAATAAACCGTTGCAGCAACGTAGCAGCAACTTTCGTAATTTACTGAGGTTTCAAATCTATTACAGAAATAACCATTTTACAACTATGGTTATAACTAAGTTTTTCTTAAACCCTTATGTAACTACAGTGTCAATTTAGTGGCATTAAAACATTCATTTTGGTTTCGAGTGTAACAGTCTTGAAACTATGGTTACAAGTGTGAATTTCTAAAACTACACTACAGTGTTAATCTATACGTTCAAACAGCAACAGAAGAAGTGCATTTTACGAGATTTTTATAAGACACATAGTCCATTATCATTATTCAATAAACAGTACCGAAAGTGTTTTTAATTCAAAACTACGTAAGTACAATTATTGGTATATTATATTACTATAATTTTAATCGTGCATTTAAACTACTGTTTCTAATTTAATCAACGTTGAAGAATTAGTTGCCAATTATAAGTAAGCAAATTTTAAATTGATTTTATTTTCTTCTAGGATAAAATAGAATTTGATTGCAAGGGCATTACAAATATTACACACAGTGATCAGAACGTGTAAATTAGATCGCCATTGCTAACACCTATAATCTTTAAAAAACCAGTCGAGATTATGATCATTGAACCGATTATAATTGCACATGTGCATTTGTAGCCTAATACAAATATTTAACTAAGAATTACGTAGACGCATTAAACTATAACATGTGAGGAATATCTTAATCCGCCATGGTCTTTTAACACAAAGACATTTTTCTCTTAACAAAATTTATGCATTTACTATTTACAAAATTTATAAATAATAGACATAATCCGCTTTTCTTGAAAATTTGCCGTAAAAACCTGTTTACTGGTACCTACTTGCAACAGATGTAAAAATTCTTTTATTATATCTTTTTGTTTGAATTTAGTTCTATAAGAAACTATAAAAATTTTAAAAATGTTTATTTATTTTAAAATGTATTATAACTTTTTATATATCTGTATCTTTTTATTAATATATTTTTATCTCTACTTTTGTTTTAATCTTTATGATGCAGTTAGTAACGAAAATCTTGGATAAGTTGCTAAACAAAGCGGTTATAAAGTAGTTTCAAATAATGGTAATAAGCATGTTTTCAAAACAGTTACATAGCAGTTGCTGTAAACGGTAACTACAATGTTACAAATCAATTACAAAACCGTGATGATAAACCATTACAGAAACGATTCAGAATAGGTAAACATGATTTGTAAAAAACCGTTATATCAACGCTGCAAAACAGTTACAAAGTAGTAATTGCAACGGTTTCAGACACGTTGTAAAACGGTTATAATATTACTGCAGTTGCCTTGCAACTGACCAAATCCGGTATTGACAACGTATCAGGAAAGACTCAGCAACGATTCTGTAACTAAATACCTTACTGAAACCATAGTTGCAAGAGAGTTTTACAACCGTTTTGTAACTGATTTTTGCTACTTGGGTACCGTTTTTCTTGACAATACCTTAACGCATAAGCTTACATTCAAATAAAAAAACGGTCCTTACATTACGTAAAAATACTTACAATCGAAGTTCTAAAAATAGTTTAAGTTACTGTTTACTTTTTACAATACTAACTTGCCAGTTGTTAAATATAATACAGTTATTAATAATTAAGTATTTTTTAAAGAATTTTTATGAATATTCTGATGCACACAGAATTACATTATCAATTCATTATAGTTTAAATCATTCGAGGTTGAGGTACGATGTACGGCAGTTTTAAGTGTTTTAACCTAGTTCTAATATTGACCTAGTACTCAACTGTCGTCGAACTTGATGCGGCCATTAATCCTTCTTGGCAGATTAACAACTCCTATTTTATAAAAATGTCTAATTGAGTAATCAGATTTATAAAAATAACGATAATTTTCATGTCTAAATGCTGTCACCAATTATGCTATCTTTAACGAGATCCCTTCAAACACTGAAACCCCATTTAACTTTGTCAGACCAAAAAAACTCGATAGGTAAAGCATTTACGAGATATCAATTGCAAAAAAAAACCACACAATTGTGTAAATCATTATGGCTTAGTTGTTGATAAACATTAATATACAGTATTATGATTTAATTCAAGAGGTGGTTCTCCTTGGTCCTTTTGTGCACAATATACAGTATTAACTTCAAGCTTGAAAATTTTATTCCTGTCGCACCACGATTCCCAAACTGTACGTAAGTGAAACCCAAATCTATTTAATAAGCATTCCACCTGACATTTAAAAATCTTTACTTCATGTACAGTACGTTTGCTACTACGCGGTGAATTTTTTTTCTGATAAGTGTTCTATGACTTCAGAAAACGCTGTTCTAGCAGAAACATAAATTCACAATCGCGCCGAAAACTGCAAATACATTTTTATTTAAAAAAAAACGACAATGAAGATATAGAGAATTTTTAACTGACCGAGGTTTAACTTTTATGGCATTCGGAGTAAAAATAATTTAATTTTACTTTCCACTTTGAGGAAATGACATAAGCGTTGTAGTAAAATTTTGGTATATCATCCTACTTTTTAACTCAACAATCACTTCTCCCCACGTAATCTTCATTGCATGCGTTCACCAAGTATACAAAAAATTATGGCCGATATGAAAAAAGACATCTATGACCAAACAAGCTTACGAAGCCAATAAAATGTTAACCTTTCTCCAGTGAGCGGTTATTAGTAAATGCAATTGTCGTCGATCGAAATATGACATATTGTGTGAGCACTCAAAACTTTCAACTTATTTTATCAAATGTTAAACCAATGGGAAAAATCAGTTCTGAAACTGCATTGTGGCGAGAGTTCATGTAATTGTACTATAATCAAAATCAAAAAAGTTTAAACCGTAAATTAATTGCAGTTCTGTGGCGAGAATGAACACATTGTGTTTATCTCGTACGCTGCATGCCCTCAAACGAATGCACAAACAGATATGCTTAAAACATGTTAGCTGAGCATTTTCCCAAAGATAAAAATTTGATACAAACCGATGTTTGGATCAGAACGATCAATCCTTTCATATTGGCGTTGTATATTTGAATAAAATGAGATTACTCCACCTAAATATGTTTTTTGTTGCTAATAAACCTGGACCATATGAATCAGTGCAACTTTCCAAAACTTTGATCAGAAACAAACCACACTGCTATATAGTCACTGAGATTCTGATTTTCGTATATCAAAAAGACGCCTCCAAATCTTTCCCTTACCATACCAGCAACGCAAACGTTCATTGTTTTCGACGTTTTGCGATACAAGTAAGAAAATGTTAAAGAAAAAGTAGAACTTTTGATTATACTTTATGCAGAACTTTAGAATACTGCAACACTACTCCTGGACCAGCACTAAAACTTAGATACGTTATATACACTTATTTTCCGTGAATTAATTTCTTGCTGCACCGCTTGAGATTTTGCAGTACTGCCTATATTCATAGATGTTCCTTAAGGCCTCAACTTGTCTTATAGACTATCTTTGAGAATGAGTACGTCCTCAACATGCTCCTTAAGAAAGACTGGTAGCTTCCGTAAGATTCAGATTTCGGCAGCAATCAAATACAGGCAAAACTTAGAAAAACAGGCAGTGGTACATTAGAGTACAAAGAGTCCATATAAAACAAGCGACTAAAACTTCTCGAATCTGCAATTACGAGCATAGTAATGACATTTATTATTTAAGAGGTTCATTGAACAAGTGTGTTTTCCTCGAGTAACTATTTCGGTGTGATTTTTATATTTTGATGTCATTTGTTGTATTTTTGTTAATTGCAGTCACTATACAAAATTTTGCTGATATTTCGGAAAACGGCTTGAATAAATAATGGAATACAATTTATCAGTCTGCTAAAAAATCGGATAAAGATAAAATTTCATTAATTTAAACTATATGTACAGCTGAAAACAACTTCAATGTATGTCCAGCAACAAGTAAAACACCTCGAAAAGAAATCAACCACGGTGACTCGAGAAGTACTTAGAAATTGAAGAAGTGCCTCAAAATTTGTATGAAAAACCTGGCTATAAGTAGATCAATCAGAAAACTCATTCCAAAACGCTTCATATTCTTGGATCTTGGTCCTGATGTGACCAGTAGAATTTCAGTATGATCTTTGCATTTACGGATAATATTTTGAACAATATCGTCACTTTTACCAATAGAGAGAGACAAATATAACACAAATCAAAGCAATATGTAGACTTAACTACTGCATAGAAGCAACAAATTTAATTTGGTGAAAATTAAAAAACTTTTCATTAAAGAGACAGAGACCCCAAGAAGTTTGTTCTGGATTTCTCATAAACCGTCTCAGATTGTACGACCAAAGTGTGGCATTAAAATACTAGTGTGTGATGCAAAAACTTTTGAATCCTACACCTCGAGTTATTCCTTTAGCTTAACAAACAAACAAAATCCTAAAATACCGAATTTTTTGTCAAGCGAATAACAGGAAAAAAAAATCGGCAATGTTTTCACTATATTTTTATAATGTTTTCCAAAACCCAAGAAAATGGTTCTTATGTTATTATTATCGATGCATACTGTGATCATAAAAAGGTTTGCTAAACTAAAAACTGTTAATATTCATCTATTAAGAATAAACTAATTAAAATAAAGATTCAATTCATTCCATTACGAAAAAAAGAGACAAAAACAAATGTAGAAAAATAGAACTCTCATCAACTAATCGAAAATGGCCAGTACCTGAAAAGCACAAGTGATATAGAATTAACAGACAATTTAAACGGAATGCAGAAAATTTGGTCCTACTAAATCACGCTTGGTGGACCGCTGAATGTGACAAAATGCAATAGAAAAGGCATCAAGTTCACATTTCAATCTAACAAAATAGAAAAAAATGCTACTAACCTTCAAAACGTTAGGACTCGATAAGCTCTATAGAAAAAAAAATATTATAAAACCAACTCCATAGACTTTTACACAACTTTTGGCAAACAATTGAAAAAATATAGCCCCCCGACCTTACTGTTAAAAATAATGATGAACAAACATCACACAATAATAACAAAAATGACGGAAGCATTTAACAAGCCCTTGAACTGTGATGAACCTCAAACACCCCAATAAAAGGACAAAAAAACTACAATGCAGAGATGTGGAAGTATGCCGGCAATACGAATCAAACCTTCCTCAATATGATATTTGCAAAAGGTTTGGAAATCAGAAAAAATCCCAGAACAATGAACCACAGCTATAATCAACCCACATCATAAAAAAGGTGACAGAAGCCATCCAGACAACTATAGAGGTATTGCCCTTCTAGACTGCACATATAAGATTTTTTCCAAGATACCATATGGTAAGATTAAAAAAAAACTAGAGTTAGGTGAATACCAAAGAGGTTTCAGACCTTGGATAATAATTACTTTGAATCTAGTCATGTCATATTATAGAAAACAAAACGGGTCCCTTTCTATAACGGTTATAGATTCTTAAAAACCCTATGACTCCATCTACAGGTCATTATTAAAAATTTTAAGACATTTTGAACTTCACTCGAAATTAATTAAATCGATAGAACTGACTAACCAATACACATTCTAAAGAGAAAAGAACTTAGGTAAAAACTGGTTTGAGACAGAACGACGAATTGTCACCTCCCCTTTTTAATTGTGCGCTGGAATACGTTATGAGGGTATGATACAGAAATAAACCCAAAAAATCCATACGAATAATATAATTTTGAATTGCCTAGAGTTTGCTGATGACCCAACTCTTCTGGCAAACAACAACCAGAAAATGAAACAAAATATAAACTATTCAGGAAATAGCTCAGAGTATTTGCTTAGAATCTCATTTCATAAGATTGAAAATATGTTAACTCGTCCAACACCTGCAAACAAAACTGAGCTGGGAGGCCAAGAGATAAAAATTGTAGAAAAATTTAAATATCCGGGTGAAATAATCACATACAACCTAAACGAGAAACCAACATGGTAAAATAGAATAGATAAACTGGTTAGAACCCAACTTGTTACCAAGAATTCATAGAAAAAAAATGTCTTTCAATAGCAACCAAATTGAAATATTACAAAACAGTCCCACAACCATTAATTACATATGCAGGCAAACCAACATTCAAAACAACAAACATCGTTGCAATAGATAGATTGCTCAAGACTGAAAAGAGAATAGTAAGAATCTGTTTAAATAAAAAGTATTTAGTCTGAAGACTAGCTTCCAATGAAACGGTCTGTAAAAAATAGAGCTTGTGACAAACGCGAATAAAAAAGAGAAAATTTTTAGGACATCTGATAAACAACAGAAGATAGAATCAGCAGGAATATAATAGAAACATTTTGGAATAGCAAGTGCGGCATTAGATCTATGACAGAACTGAAGGAAGACATGAAGGAGCTACATATTACAATAGAAGATTTAAAACACAATACAGACAAATTCAAGATATTAAAGGACACACCTTACACTGCATGCAAAAGTTAATAAACAAAGGACAGGAAGAGTGATTCCGGAAAACTACAGATCTTACTCTTCCGTTGATGAAAGAACGTCTAAAAATACGAAGTTTGAGAGCTGAACTCCGACAACTTATTAGGAGAAATCTAAATTTAACACCAGAAACCTACATCAAATGTCATCATTATAGGGTAACCATTGAATCAGAAAAAAAAATCAAGGCACGTGAAAAATGTAAAAAACTGATCGTTAAACACAAAATAAAAATCTTGATTTGAGAAATTAATTACCACTTTCTTCAATGTCGTTGTAAGAAGTCAATTACTTTGTTTTTGTACCAAAGCTTCTTTAGATTTTAGATAATACAAGACACATATTTCAACGTAATTAATTAAGTATAATAAAAAAAACTATAATTGTAACAAAGAATAATAATAATTAACGAAATACCGATAATTAACTGTGATACGCGTGTTTAATCTTCCCTTACCTGTTATAGACAGATTGTGAAGTAAAAAGCCAGATGTCAAGCGAGCTCTAACTTAATTAAGTAAATCGGACTTTAAATTATTATTTATGATAAAACTATTAAGACACGTAATAATTAATAAAAGTAATAAGTAATCTACGATGGTATTCTAAATGACACAAATAAAACATAAACAAAGAGAAATCTACGGTTATAATTTTTCAAGAAATTTTTGAATAGATGTAATTGTTAGATGAAAGTAATAAGTATAACAATAGTAATACATCTAATTTAGAACATAGTGAAAGGGTAACATAAAACATACGGATTCACATAAAAAACGCGAATCGTTATTATTCGATTAAAAAAATATAAGTTCAAGCAAGAACAGTTTTTTTAAGTATAGATTAAAATTAATCAGAAACTCACGATTTTCTGCATACTTATTTTAAATGAATATCCTTTCACATACACCAACTTTGTATGCAAATAATTCACTGAAATTTAATCAGCAATAATTTGGGATATAATTTCTCCTTATTTAAATAAAAAAACCTAATCCACAACTGATTAAAAATGTAATTTTTAACAATACCTCGGTATCTTCATATTCGTAAGTATCCACAAGCAAATTATCCATAGACCTTCTGTTGCTCAAAAATTTTTTATTACGGTAGTTATAACTCTTATTTTTACGTCTTCGGGCAATTTTATTGCCGTTTTCATCTTCCTCCCATTCAGAAGACATTTCCACAATTTCCGTACGAACATCGTCTAATGATCGCGACCTACACTGACAGTAATCTGTTACTGTTTTCTTTTGTGGTCGTTTTCGAGTATGATCTATCATTAACAGGTGATTCTTACTAATATTTGGTGGAGGCGGCATTACATTTCTATAGAATGGCGTCAAATAGCAATAATCGCGCGATTTATTAAATTGACAATAAGTAGCATTATCAAACGGAATTGGAGATAAATACGTATTCCGTTCGCGAATGTATGTAGCTTCTGGAAGTCTAAATTGATTATGAGAACTATGTTGTGGATACATAGGAGGCCAAGGTCTTCTCGACAACATTTCTAAACTTTGCCAGTGTGCCATAGACGGCGGTTTTTGTTTCAGAAGCAAGTCACCCATTTGTGATCAAAACTTAACTTTAAAACGCACTCGAATATCGACGTCACACAATACCGTGTTAACCACTAGCTTATGAAGACTTTAAACGCGAAGCGTTATGAAGTAACCTACTTCACAACCCCACCATCGAGGATATATCCATTTCCTCAAACTAGTATAACTGCTACACTTTTTTTAAATGTTTGTTGAACGTATGTCGAAATCGAGTCATTGTTTAATGATAAATTAACGCTATAGAAAAAATATCGATTGGATTACATAAAACAATACAATAGTTTCATTTACTCCACTATTAAAAATACGAGAACAGACATTGCCTTTCCTACGTACGAAATCAAATTTTAAAGCGATCAAAAGATATACTGTCAAACAGTAATGCTTGTATAGGAGTTTTGATTTTGAGTATTACAAAACGTGCCCTTAGTGGCAAAGTCAATTACTGCAAAAGTCAAAAACGTTGCACTTTAAAGAACATAGTCTATTTGATACAATGCTGAATACGACAGTGGTTCTAGCACCAAAAATTAACCAAATCCCATGTTTGACAAAATATGACCCCGGTTTTCATGAAAATAATAAATTTAATTTAATTGTTTAAATGTGCAACAACATTTATAAAGTAGACTATCGCTTCGCTATCCATGACATAGTTTTTTTTTACTTAAAGTATAAAAATTGCAAACTTTTGCGCAAATGTTTTCTAAGTAGTCATAACTTGACCGCTTAATTAATTATAATAGAATAACCGGTGCCATTACGTATCATACACAAAGCTTGTACGAAATACAGATGCTCGCAAATAAATTAATCCATTAATAAATAAACAACAAACAAAATAAATACTAGATTGGCATTCAATATAAAGATTATGCACTGACACATACATGGTTATTGAACTTCACAAATTAAGAATTAGTCAAAGAAAAATATTAACAATTGGAAAAATAAGAGTTACTACAATGTGCTAATTAATAGTAACGATATAAGGAAGAAGGAACAAAACAAGAAAAAACGAGAATCTAAGTGAAGAGACTGAAGAAGAAATAATAATTAGAAAAAATTCAATAAAAGAATAAGAAAAATGAAAAACAAATAAAATTAGCAATGTGTAGCCAAAGCGTGAGAAATATTTAACGCCAATAAAGAGGATAGATCAAATGGGATTTAACATACACAAGAGGAATCGGCAATTAATATCGTCATGACCAATACGAAATCATTAGAAGAAATTGAAAGATTCAAAGTAGGAGAGAGTCTTATAGAAGCAAGGTATACAAAAAAGAAAGAAAATACAATAAATAATTAAAAGTCATGAAGAAAAATGAAGAAAAAATAGAAAACAAGAATAGATTTATGAAGTAGAAGAAAGTGAGAAAAAACTCATAGCAAAAATAGAACAAGCAATAAATCAAAAAATAGATCTAAGTTTCGTGCCAGTCCAATCTTGAAGTTTGGTTTCCGGACTGGTGACCGCGTCGTTGGTGAATTTGACTTCTTGACGCCTCGGCCAAATCTCCTGACCTTCAGAAGATTTCTAAAACTGATTAAATAAATAGTATCTAGTGCCTTGTGTTCCAGTATTTATACTAATTGCGCGTTCATCTTCACTGGTCCGTAATTTCAGTTGACCGGAATAAATGCTTCCATGTGAAAGAAAGCTGAAACCCTCGATCGAAAAGAAACCCTCGATCTGTATCGCTTCCCTGTAGATTATTGACCAAAAGTGTCTGACTCTGCCAAGTGTCCTGGTTCTATCAAAGTCGACTGCATGCCCTGTGGTTTGTAAGTGTTTGCTATTCCTGCTCGTTTCTGCAATATGTTCGTTCAGCTTAGTGTTGATCTTCCTTTCGGTCTGTCCTATGTACACTTTCCCACAAGAGCAGACAATACTGTAAACTCCGAAATACTAAAATTTCTTCTTGAGTTCCTTGGCTTTCGGAAACAGGGTTGACTTTCTCTTTAACACTGAAAATCACCTTCACTTCATTTCTCTTGAGCAGTCTTCCTATTTTTGTCCGTGCATCCTTAAATGTATAGTATGAATGCTGTTTTTCTGGCATCTTCTTGTCTTGCTTTTTCCGTCGGTTGTTTTCGGATTGCGTTGAGAATGGCCCTCCTATGGTATCTATCATTTAGTAGAGCACTTTATAGATGCTTCATTTTCTCCTCCAAGAATTCTGCTTGCAGATGGTGGTAGCTTTCTCTGCTGTGCTGTTAGTACCAATGATACTGTAATGTCCTCTGAAACCTCATTCTTCAATCTTCTGTTTCCTTGTGATCTTCTCGTAGGTGGAGTCCTATATCTTGGCGATATAATCCACCTAGAAACATTTATTTGGAGACCGGTCAACCGAAACGTTATGGGTAAGTGACGAGGAACGTGCAATTAGTATAAATACTTCAACCAAAAAGCAACAAAACCAGCCCGGAAGCCAAACTTTAACATTTACAACTGTTTCTGACTTCGACGCTTAACCATATAAGCTTCTACACTATTCTCTGCTCTGTACTGCATCCATCCAGATCGTATAGACAGATCTGAGATCATCTGATCGAGTGGACGGGTCTACTATAGAATGCATTGATTGATTCGTGGTCTCTATAACGTTACTCTTTTCTATCCTCCTTCATTCTGGTTAGACGACCTACCCAGTTCCACCCAAGAGAGATAGACCTAACATTGCTCTTTCCATAACAGTTTGAATTCTATTTTCTATTATTTTGTTAGAGTGATATACCAATACAAGTAGGACGCACTCATTAAAACCTATTATTGAGATTTATTCGGTTGTGGAACATTGTTCATCTTCCCAAATGCTTCTCCAACCGGTCCAGTTTATCTATCTATCTCTAATCCATAGATTCGGAGAACACTTGTTCTATATGTGAACTTATATGAATATATGAACTTCATATATTTAATGTTTGTAATTTACAAATATTTTCTTTTAGCATGAATTTATAAATTAAGATTACCAATAAAATCACGAATATCCACATCAAGTGGTCCAAATGTGGTTGCTTGACCATTTTAGAAAAATGGATATTTTTACTATCAAAAACCTATGAATCAATATGCCAAAACAAATTAATAAAATTTTTAGTAAACAATTTGAAAATGTTGCATGCCACTTTTCAGTTTGTAAGCTTTTCCGCAAAACTCATTTTCTTATGAGTAATAATTCAAACACCATTGTCAGCGACTTTTGGCTTAGATCGCGTTGTAGTTAAACACCCAGACTTTTTAAGCTTGATCCTAGTCTCTCCTTGAAAGCCAAAAAAGGAAGTAGAACTTGACCGTATTGTTGTTGGTAACCCAAGCAAACTGACGTTTCGCAAGACATTGCTCCTTGCATCTTCGGAGTGGTAAATGTCACTGAAGACAAAAGTGTAAGCCATGGTATTTATATCATTAGCGATTTCCATAATTATATAATAATAATATTAAAATAATATAATGATCTTTCCGTTACGGCTTGACTGACTTCGTTATTACTTGGAGTAAGTGTTTGTGTCCTTTCGAAGAAGGTTGATCTTTGTCTTAGAGGGTGTAATACTGTAGCCAAGATTTGCTGAGTCTTAAACCGTCTTCTCAGTTCATATTATATGAAGATTTTTCTACATTTTCGCGAAGTAGTCCGGGAAAGTAGAAAAGAGTTCTAGCCAACACTTTAGTTTAGTCAAAGTTTAGCGCGTGTCCTTGGTTCCACACGTGTTCTGCCACTGCTGACTTTTGTAACTCTATGGTGTATGCAGTCAGCCATATGTTCTTTTACTCTAACTTCAATAGATATAATATTTTAAAGCCCCTTGTTTCTCTTTAGCAGATGTAAACCAGAATATGCTTAGTCGTAAAGACAGTTTCGATATTATGATTCTTTCGCACTCTGCTTATTTTGTATGTCGAACCCATACAGTAAGGTAAATAAACCGTGCCAGTAGGTGATAAGTCTTCTTTGACTTTTGGGTGCCTTTTGGATCTCTTTGAACCCGTATCCATTTTATAGTAGAGACTCCAACAGTTTTTACTTTTCCTTTTGTAGATTTTCATTATTTGATACACGTATTAGCTAAAGTATGTAAAACAGTAGTCTTCTGTACTGAATGGTGGTGAGTTATTTTAAGTTTAACTTTAACTCCAAACTTGCAAGCGTATCGGTGCAGATTAGTACAGTAGATCTACCAGGTACAGAGCAGTTCTCAGTCTCAGTCTTTGTCTGTCAACTCAAGCAGTGAACAGTGCAGTCTAGTTTTATAGAGCTGTGTAATGTATCTATTGCAATATAGTGTTTAATTTATCGTTTTGTAAAAAAAATATAGTTTAATTAATATTAACAATTATTTTTTAATAATTTTTTCATTCATTAATTTTTATTAAATATAGAGTTGTGTTCTATTGGAATATCCCTTGGAGAGTTGTGTCAAAAAACTCTTATGGCCCTGTTTCCAAAACCATACAACATGTGCAGAATTTTGACGAAGAAAAACAACTTTTGTTAAAGCTCACGTTGCTATTTATCGTTTCAACAATTTGTTGCTACCATGAGAAGAAAGACATCATGCAGTACAATAATCTGTTCGGTAAATAGTGCTTTTAAAAAGCATAAAAAACTGTAACTAAAGGCTTAAGAGTAATTTCATTAGACCAAATAAAGATGCCAAAACAATATCTTGTTGATGATGAACTATTATACAATGATTTTTGTATTTAATGAAACTAAAAATATGGATTTTGATCAAATCTTTATACCACCAGAAGAAAAGATTTGTCAGTTAGATTCATCATGTGCAGCTCTTGGGTTTATCTCCTGCATCAAAACTAAGAAAGTTAGGCAATGATAAAAGAACTAAAGCCATTGAAATAAAGTTCCACAAAGTATCTGCAAAACTGCGGAAAAATCTTGAAGATTGTTTTGATCAACATGAAAGACATGAAAACAGTGCTTTGACTGAGGAGAACTAATTGAATCTCTAAAAGATAAACGTAAAGTTGCAACTAATGATTTAAAAGTGAAAATATTAAGTTTACTTCAGAAAGCTTGGTCAAGACATAAAATAACATTAGAATTCAAGGTCAGCGATCGTTTGGTAAAGCTTACAAACAAGCTTGTAAAGGAACAAGGAATACTTCCTAAGTTAAGTAAAAAATCAAGAACCAAAATTAAAGCAGATACAGTGCAGAAAGTTAACCAATTTTATGAAGAGGATAACAATAGATTTTGTCCAGGGAAGAGAGATTGTGTTTCAGTTAAGGTGGATGGCAAAAAAGTAGCAAAACAAAAGCGATTAGTACTCTATAATTTGAAAGGAACTCTATGTTGGTTTAAGACAGCCAACTCGGATTGCAAAACTGGAAGATCCAAGTTTTGCTCTTTACCCCGAAATTGTGTATTTTAGTTGAAGCATCAAGGACGCACAATATATGTGTATGTATTTACCATCTGAACGTAAAGCTAAAGATTAATGGAACAAAACTTAATGTTTCTTACAAAGATCTGATGAAACTGATTGTGACATAAATAACCACGATTGTATGTATGATGAATATTTGCAATAAATATCCAAGTACACAAACATTACTTTACATGTTTAACGAATTAGAGAAAGAAGATTATTTGCCTGAAAACGTAGAATTCAAGCAATGGGCAGAAACTGACAAGTCAGAAATGATAACAGTAATCAAAAGTCGAGATGAATTTTTTGAATGCACCATCTACAAAATCTCAAAAGTCATTTTGTGTCAAGTTCATTAAACAAAATCTTACTGAATGTGTGATACTACAAGATTTCTTTGAAAACTTCACGTTTTTGGTTCTCGATAAAATTCAAGGATACCATTGGGTAAATGACCAAGCCACAGTACATACTTTTGCTGTGCATTTAAAAAAACGGTGATGCAATTAAAAGCTACAGCATGTGTGTCTTAAGCGACTACAGAGAACACAGTACTAAAACGTCTCATGCTTTTCAACCCAAAGTCATTAAAACGATCAAACAACTCAAATCTGAAGTAAAAGAATGCATTTATTTTTCTGATGAAAGTGAAAGTTAGTACAAAAATAAAAAGAACTTTGTCAACATCTGTTATCACAAAACAGACTTTGATCTGAAATAAGAATCATTTTTTTGCCTCATGCCACAGGAAAAATGCGTGTGATGGTGTTGGTGGGACCAAAAAATGAAAAGTGACACAAACTAGTTTACAAAGAACAATACAAAATCAAATTCTTGATACTGATCAGATGTTGAACTTCTGCCAAAATTACATCAAACGCAAATTTCAATCTATATCTGAAACTCGCTTGAAATGTTACCTCACATCAGAAACAGTCAAGTTTGAAGATCATGTAACAGCATCTATTGTTAATACACTGGAAATTCATGATACAGTTGTATATATTTATGAAAGCTAATGGTGGATTGGAGAGGTTACGGAAATAAGTTTAGAGCACAATGGGTACCTAGCTGAACCTACAACTTCTTTCAAAAAATCGTCTAGTGATACGGTTTGGTTGCTTCTTCAAAAAGTTCCAAGAAAATTAGGTGTTTTGGAGATTACAACATCCACTGGTCGATCACACAATATATCTTCGAAGCTTTGTGAAAAAATCAGTAGATTGCTCAATGTACGCAAATAAAAGAGAAAGTGCAAGACATTCTAAAAAAAATAATAAAATAATAACAATTTAATAACGAAGGCTTCCACGGCCGGAATCTATACTAAGATAAGAATGTCTTCCGGGTTTGGACCGTGTCATGGTTGTTGTAACCAAAGTTGCCAACGTTTTGCCCACTTTCGTAAGAGGCTTCATCATCAACTTTTGCGAAGTTCTTAGTTAGATTTCGGTTGCTTGTTTGAGTTTTGTGATTTATCTCACGCCCTGATGAAGCCCCTTACGAAAGTAGGCGAAACGTTGGCAACTTCGGTTACAACAACAATGACACGGTCCGGATGACATTTTTATCTTAGTATAATAACAATTACTCGAATCGATGAAGAGTTGCTATACTTGCTTGTAATAGAAAACAGAAATTAGTAAACGAGCCAGTACGAGACATGAACATGCATTATTAGGAGACGATAAGCTATGACGTCTTGGTGTTGAAAATAACAAAGTTTAAAAATTATAGTAAATAAGAAATGGAACGCCAAGCTCTGCCACTCAGCGATTTACCTATCAAACCGTAGAAAACTACACACGGTAGTAAGATTCTATAATTTCATATAATGTCTAAATTAATCTGTCTGAGTGACAAACACACATAAATTACAATTAAACAAAATAAGAATAGTATATTAAAACACAAATTACAGAATGAACGCGCTTTAATCACGAGACAGGGTTTCATACACGAGCCGCGCAGCGGCGAGTTTACGAAGCGGTAGAGTGATTAAAACGTATTCTATGACGTGTGCTTTATACTATTTTCTCTATTTCGATACAATATTTAATATTTTTCGTATAATTTTAATTTTAAAACAACATTGGGAAACTTTAATATTTTATTGAATTGGCAACACTTACACTTTGACATATTGAAATTTATGTGTTAACCTAAAATCTCATACGAAATTATCTCTTTTTACCTTTATAAGTAAATAACTTTGAATTAATAAATCGTCTTTATTTTATCTTGGCATCAGAGTTTGATTTTCAATTGTTAAATTCCAATAATTTTGATTTCTTTTTCATGTAAGGTCAACTTACGATACAGACACAGCAACTTTGAAAAAACTAACATTACTAAAATTCGTGTAAGAATTTGCTTATTCTTATATGGATTTTAGTGTGAGAATCGCTAACTCTCATGTCGAAATAGAGAAAATAAATTAAGGCTACAATAGTCCTTTGTTACCACAAAAAAGTAGTCCAATAAATATTGCATGAAACGCAAAGATAGGTTAGGAAACGTTCGAACAATTGCTAAGTGAAGGAGTGCAAGTAAAGGAAGGGAAAAGATCAATTCAAGAAGTACTGAACGAAGTAAGAGAAAGAAGTAGATAGAAGAATTAATAAAACAGTTTGCAAAATTTTGTAAAATCTAGTTAAGAAAATATATAATAATAATGTGCTAATGAATACACTGCGTGAAGATGCATAATTAATGCAAAAGATTTACGAAATAGTACGTTACCGAATTATCGTCAGTTGCTGCATCTGCAAATCGAACAACGGTTCTAGATCGACGTTGAACGTGATATCTTTCGTAATTGTCTTGTCGATTGAATCTACTATTACTTTCGAACTGAACGTTGCGAAATAGAAAAATGTCATCGTTCAAATTTAAAAATGAAGAATCGGTGGCTAATGGAGGTGGCTTTGGATCTTTGTGAAGACACGAACATAATAACTCTCCAAAACGATGCACTGGCACATGTTTTTTATCCCTCAGTCCGCGCCGGTTATTAATCATTTTTACTTTTTAACATCGAAATAAATTTTAAAAACAAGTTACACTTCACAAGTAAAACAAACCAATTAAAAAATTGACACCTAAAACACAAATCACTTTCATTTTAACTTTCTCGTAATAAGAGTATTACATGCCACACTGCACTTTAATTTTTTTAATTTAAATAAAAGTAATTTCATTGAAAGTATTATAACAGGATTAACCTAAAGACACGTTTATCGATTGCAATAACTTTAAACACAAAGCAACGAGACAGTAATCTAACACATTACTTAAATATATCAGTTTTAAATTATGTTATCATTTGCTTGTAGACGATTGAAACTAAAATAAAATTTTACCGTCAAAGACTTTCGCTTAGGTCGAAATGTTAACATATTATGTAAGACCTGAATATTTCCTAATGGAAGGGAAATAAAATGTAATAAAAATTATAAAACAAGATTCTATATCTAATTTACTTCGATGTATTATGTTCTTGTCACAGTTGAAATAAAACCGGAAACTTTAAGAAGTCGAAGAATGCGATTAAAATCATGTAATTAGTTTTCTATAAATCAGTACTAAACCCAAATCTAGGTAATATTTGACACGACAGAATTTTTGAATAAATACAAAATTGTATGTCCTAACACGATTTTTAGTTTATGCAAACATAAACATTTAAAATATTGGTTCATACATAATGAATAGTTTAACCAATAACCTTTTTTATTTGCATCGTATTGAATTCGTTTTAATAATTGGGTAATTATGGAATCGTGTATTCATAGAAATACACGTTAACACACTAAACAAAACTTAAACGTTAAGTCAAGATAAAAAAAAAATGAAAGAAAAGAAAAATCACGACCCCTTTTATTAGCACGGACAGTTTTTATAAAAACGAATAAAATATATTGGAATTTTCGGATAGCTCCCTCAGAAACTTTCAGATTATTTAATCAGAAATCAAATATACGACGGTACCATAAACACAAACTTTTACTTAACACTTAAGATAGTTTCGTCGAAAGCGGCTTATAAACTGCAAATATAAAATTTTCCGTTTCACTTTTATTTTGGTTGAAATCAAATAATATTCACCTGCCACAAGTTTGGTAAATTATAAAGTATTTTATTGAACCAGAACAGTCAAAAGTTTCAATTCGGTTACCTCGATATTACAAAAGAAAATTAAGAAAAATGAAACTTTCTAATCCCAGATCATATTTAAAAGTAATAACAAAAGATTTCAAATAATTTAAAATGATGAAAACAACTATTTTAAAATTTCACCTACCAAGTCATTGCAAAAGTGAATAATCTTTTAAAGTGTATTTGCAACCAATTTCATATGATTCGGTCGAAAAGAATACGGTATAGTCGGTTTATTATCTCCTGACGTATGACCTTCCAAATCCAAAATTATTAGAATTAACCATTACCGAAATAGAAGTAAAGTTTGTAGCGTATTGCATTATATATAAGTTATATTATACTTATACTTACTTAGTTGATAAAAAATTTTCAGTTAATGAAATAATTTTCATAAACATTAATCAAGAGTAATAAAGTAATTTATTTGCACTAACTTTGAAATTTAAATGTGAAAATTTTAATGCGCAGCGAAACCCAATTTTATATTCGAAAAGCTTGGTATTGAAAAGAATCAAATTTGATTAAAAACTGTGAAAATTATTAACAGCTTTTAAGGATAATAATCAATCAATTTATAAATTATTATTTTTAATTAATTACGTATCTCCTAAAAATTACTTAAAGCAATTAGTTACTCGTGACATCTTTTAGTTTAAATTATAAGATTGTATAATGTATTCATGGTACTTTAATTAGTAACAATTAAACTTTTCCATTGATTCTTTGTTTCACAAGAAAACCTAAAATTTAAAAATCTTTATTTTTTCCTACTATTTCTAAACTTTGAATTCAAAAAGAAGAAACTGTGAATTTGAACAAATGCGGTTATTTTAGGTTTCATTTTTATTCTTTCTCATGGATAAGCCATTCTTAAGCTTACTTTACCTCGGGCAGTTTGCATCGGGGTCACACGACATGCGATAATAAACGGGCTGTAAAAAGAGATCATTTATTATACAGTATGTGCCATAAAGTAGAAAAATGTCTATTTTCTTTATTTCTGCTATTTCGTTCAATATCTCTAACAAGCTATTGTATGGGCAAGTACTTCAAGACCGTACCGTAAAGCTAAAGTTAAAATTTAATAACTAAAATACAAAAAATTTAAGTTTCATGTAAAACTAACAGAAAAGAATCAAAAATCGTTTATTGAAATTTTCCGCCAAACCGGAGAAAAATAACATCAATGCAAACATCCAACCTTCCCGGCGTGATGAAAAATACAAATGATTACTATTATTCCGAAACTGGAAAAGAAAGACAGAGGAGACAAAAAGATTCCGCCCAATCAGTTTACTACCAGTGGTTGGAAAAGTCCTCGGCAGGATTGTCGCCATACGGATAAAACATTAGCTGACAAAACAAGAAGAATTCTACGCTAAACAACATGAGTTTCTTACTAAAAACCAACGACACCGCGATATCTTTCGATTCCGATCAACATTATCAAAATTATTAATTATTAATTTCGAAAAAGGAAAGCGCAAATGAAGCGAATCATAGCCAGGAGCAGAAACATGAAGAGAAGTTGCTTTCGAAAGAGTCGCTTTGTACCGGTCTAGTGTACGACAGCTTTCAGAACCAGACCCTCGGACAGCTGCAACCTAGTTGAGGACATCGACAACAAAATGCTTCTGGTGCCAGCACACAACTTGAAGACGTTAAAAGTACCAGCAAACAAAGCCCTAGCAAACCAATAAGCAGGACAACCGAGATTGAGATCGATATCAAAGTGTTAATAGACAACAGACTCAACTAAAACTCCCACATCGAAAAAAAAGTGAGCTAGAAAATTAGAGAGTGAACTAAACTTGGTTACATAGGGCAAAACATCGAACAAGAAATCACACGACGAGATGAAGCATTCAGCAGACCAATTATCGTTTAAAAACCGACTTGGAAAAAAGATTTGCCAACCTGGTGCTAACATACCTATAGAACAATTTTCGGACAAGAATACGCGTAAACTGCATAAAAACGAGTAGCGAGAACGATGAAATTGGTAAACCAATTTCCAAAGTTAGGCGACCGGCATAAAAGGAACAGTCAAGCATTTTGCCCAGAAAACACAGAACGCACCAAAGAGTACGTCCATCATCGCTTACTTTAGGGCCACGGCAAAGTAATTTGATCTTGAAAGATTGGGAGGTAATTTAGCAAGTAGACGACACGACGTTTCGCTGGTACGCTGGTAACGAGGCAATCCGAAAACAAATAACGCTTTGATTGACATTGGCCTCTTCGAATCGGTTCATACAGTTTCCAACTAATCAAGAAGTGGAAGAATATAGGGTTCTACCACCTCGTTAACATATCGCCAGTTGTTCATATTGCACCAAATGAATACCAAACGAGACTTACAGTCGTAGGCTATAGCACCCCATACCATAATCCCCAGTGTGGTGCACATGCCGCTCAACAGAAAATTGAAGATTGCGCCGTACCCCACGTCTTCGTCTAACTCTAATACGGCCATCATGCACTCCCAAACAGAATCCGGATCATCAATGGTAGCACAAGATGTGGCCAATATGATAGCAATCCAAAACTTCTGTTCGAAGGGTTACAGGATGACCTTCATTACCTGACCATTAATCGGCGATTGGTATAGTACTGAAAAACCAGTCTCTTATTGCCATAAGTCGAAGATGGCGGTCCTGCACCTCATTTGTTTGTCTACGTCCCCCAGTTTCTTGTCTACGACTATTCTGACTTTCCCTAGTCCATGCTTGGTAACAGCGCATGGTAGTGGATTGGTTCCGATTAAGACGCTTTGCAATTTCCCTGTACGAAAAATCACCTTCACGTAAGCCAGCAATTCGACCTCTGTCGAATTCGCTTAATTGGCGGTAATTTACACGCTGCCGCGCTCTTGGCATAATCACACTTTTAAAACACGTTAAACAGAAGAACCACAAGAGATAACATTATTAAAATTAACTAAGACTCGCACGAAATACATACGATAATGAAGTAGTAGAAACAAAAAAAGTCTGATATGCCATTACTACTTGATCCATTGCAATAAAATGTTAATTATTTACTACCCCTGAGTAGCTAAACTTTTCTGTCAAGTTTGGTCACAAAACTCCCATCCTGTCTTGGTACTACAATTTTAGTGTCACAGAGTATAGAAAGAATTTCAAAATTCTATGCTTTCTGCTATTCTTTTTAGCAGTTCCTGTACTCGTTTTTTCGAATTCATTTTCTTTCGTTTTGCCCTCTATTTTCTGATGGCCTTTCATTTAATTTTCTTCGTATTATCCACATTTTAACAACTGTCTCTTAAATACACCTTTTTCACTTCTTTCCACATTCAGTACTTTCTAAATGTATCAGCTCACTCACTCTTCTCAACTTTGGTTTCTTGTACCATTATAACATTAATTTCTTTTTACGTACTATCACAATAGTTCGTTGCTATTTTTTATTTCCGCTATGGAGTAAATGTCCTAAATAATAATTGTTGAGTCCCTAAATTCAACCGACCTCTTTATATTTACTGTTTCTGTTATGTCAATATTGTTTTTAGTTTTTTACACAATTTTGTTTCTTACTTAATTTATATCAAAGTAATTAAAAAGTATAAGGACTTGAAATACAAAATGACAACTGGAAAAAATAGCAAATACTACCAAATTCGGATAGAGATTATATTAAAAAAAGTAAATACGAAATAGATTTTTAAAAAAATTAAAAGCTGCAAATTGAAATATAAATAAAACAAATTACAAGAAAATACAGAAGAGCAATTGATAAACAAATGAAAGCATACTTACAAAAAATAAGAAAGAACCAAAGTTAAAATGGTAATAACGAATGCTAAAATATTTAAACAAAATAGAAAATAAAGAGCAGGTGCTAAACGAGAAAAAGAAACTAAGAAAAAAGTACTTAGCAACGTAAAAAAATAATAGAAACAGTAGAAATAATGGAGGAAGCGCTTATGATCACAATTGTCGAAGATAAAAAAGTTAATTTTGCAGATCATTCAAAAATACATTACATTTTATATTTAAAAAAATTACAAAAATATACATCCACATAAAGCATACCAAAAACTAAGGAAAACTATAAGAATCGCGTTGAACGGAAGATGAAATACCCTTAAGATAGGTACAGTATTCAAACACTACTTGAGTATAATCATAAAAGACAATAGAAAAAAATAAACCAATAAAAAAAAGAAACAACAAAAAAGGCAATAACTAAAAGAGGAAAAAACAGAAAAACAGTTATCCGACAGTAAAAAAATTCATACAATATACAACGCGATTTCTTGAAAACGATCCACCCTAATATCTAGGAAACAAAAACGTTATGTGCAAAATGCCGGAATTGCTCAATTGTGAGGAAGAACATAATTAATAATGCGAAGTAATAACATTCTGTTGAACTTTCATTGTTTATTATTTTTGAAATGAATATACACAACGTTTCGATTGCTGTGGTATCTGCAATCGTCATCAGGTGAATACAGTATTCACCTGATGACGATTGCAGATACCACAGCAATCGAAACGTTGTGTATATTCATTTCAAAAATAATAAACAATGAAAGTTCAACAGAATGTTATTACTTCGCATCAAGCAACATTGTTTAATACATTCATAATTAATAATAGGTTAAGATCTGCAGGTACACTCCCTTGGCCGGGGGAACAACCCCGCTTGGGAATGTCGACTAACAAAGAGATGGATATTTTGATGAAACTAATATTTGTTTAGAGTTTAACTTCACGTAATCAGTTAAACTTCAATTAGTCAGTAAAGAAACACACCATGAATGATGAAACAAACGTAATGTCTTCAAAAATACAAATCCTGCCCTTTAAAACAGTTGAATTTTTTAATTTTGTTCTAGGCAGTAGTCGATTCGGTTTTCAAATTCTTGTCTCACTTTTTGAAATGTTTCACGCGGAATTCGCCTGCATTCATCAACTCGTTGACGTAAGTCCTCCAAATTAGCCGGTTGTGTTTTGTGTATTGTACCCTCAATTGCACCACGTCTGCCAATCCAA
Organism: Aquatica leii; assembly: GCA_035610365.1. Lineage (NCBI taxonomy): Eukaryota > Metazoa > Arthropoda > Insecta > Coleoptera > Lampyridae > Aquatica > Aquatica leii. The sequence continues at coordinate 86,171,784 of CM069435.1, forward strand.
TGGTTCGGCAACCGGCTGTAAAGCCAATTACGAACGTTTAAGGCATAATCTATCTTGTTGACAGAAAAAATCATTTTCGTCCCACATTTGATTTCCTTCTAAATCTTGCTGATTCTTTATTTTTACGGTCATTAAAAGATATATGATATTCTTTACCATATTCAAGTAAATGCCACCAATTAGTGTTTCATTTATAATCTGGCCCAATGACAGCGTCCCCAAGAATTCCTGCCCAAACATTAAGTTTTGGGAAGTTTGAGTATAACTTTCTCTGACAAAATGAGGGTTCTCATCGGTCCAGTGACGCACATTGTGTTTATTAACAAAGCCATGTAAAGTAAAACTGAATTTATCATTAAAACATATATGTTTTACAAAGTTTGAGTTTGTAGTGACTAAATTCGACTTAAAAAACTCTATTACTCTGTCGTAATGATCTTCAGCAAGCTCTTGGACAATATTATAAGGGTAGAACTTATGAATTTTTGTTACTTTACGAACTGATAAATATAAAAGTAGCTTCAGCAGTCTGCCACAAAGAGTTAGTGAGATTGACAGTAATATGGCAGATTATCTCAATTTAAGTCATTTCATTTACCACTGTGTTACCATGCCTTTTCTTATTTACTACCGATCCCGTATCTGTGAATTTTTGTACAATCTCTATAACCTATTTGTAACTCACATGCTTATCTGGATGCCTATCATTAAAAGCCCTTGTCGTGGCTCTAGCACATTTGTTTTGGGGGCCCTAAATAAAAATCATTTCAACTCTTTCAGCAAATTCACTTCCTTACTTTGCAAATTTTATCACAAAAATTTGTTTAACCCCCCTTTTCATTTCATATTTGGGGATGGGACTGTCCCCCTCACAAATAAAACTGACCGGTTTCCGCATCTTGCACATAACGTTTTTGTTTTTTACTTATTTAGGGTGAATCGTGATCAAAAAATTACTCTGTAATTTCAAAATAGTTTACTGTTTTGAGAATTGCTAATTCTAATCTAATTGTATAATTCTAGTTTACAATTCCAATTTTTTATTTTATGCATAAACAATTATATTTACGGTACGTAGAATTTGTTTTATTCGGTTCATTTTCATTTATTCGTGGTAATTGGTACGGTACAAACGGTACAGCAATTTTATTAAAAATAATTAGTAATATAATTATTTAATTATAAATGACTTTGTATATTCCACTAATACCTAATCGGAAATAAATTAATGAAAAGAATTTGAATAAATAAAAAAACTGAGCAAACAAAAAATTGGGTAAATTCTAAAATAGTTTCAAGTGCTTAGGAGAACATCAACAATAAGCACATGTATCTTGTATTTATTTGCGGTAAATACTATTTCTTACACGTGCTGCCATCATTCATTAAACGTAAGAAAGTGGTTACTGGTTCTGCAAACGGAATCTTCCATATGCATACGTATATTATCAGGATAAACAATGGTTTACAACTGGTATAATAATGTCTAACGAAAAAAATACGGTGCAATCGAGCATTAATAACATTTGAAAATCAAATTTAATATCAATACCACAGTATTTAATTCTAGTCATAATATTTTTATAATGATAATAAATAATGTCCTTTAAAGTAAACATTTGCAAATAAATTTACAAGTACGTTTTTTGGTCAAGGTGTTTAAGACTACTGAACACAAACAATTATCCTTGATCAACCATAAATGTTTAAAATTAAATACGTATTACGGTATTACCGCGATCTTATTATTCAGATTATAATAATAAAACAAAAAAATTATAACGTGAACGTATTACGGAAGTTTCAAAAACGTCTAAGCAAAGCAAATGAAACCTAAAAACATTTTATAGTTTACAACAAAACCCCAATCTCTTACTAATACAGATTGAGTGTTTGACCTTAACAACCAAGAAATAGTTTTGGTACTTGGTAGGTAGTTTAAGGTCGCTTATTGTTTTTACACATTATTAATAGCGTTTACGTTTACTAATCGTTTTCCGTATTACAAACATTACCATATATGTGCATGCTCGGTATTTCTTGTTTCCATATATGTATATGCGACAATTGTAAATATTATTTATTATTAGTCAAACCTTTAACGTGCGATCGTTCCATATATCTGGATTCCCAAAACTTCCTCGACGTGAAGGATCCCATGAATTTCTTTTACCATCTAAAGAATCATTTGAAAACCTTCTGGAATTTCGTCTGTTTCCGTTAGGCACTTGTAAAAAATCCTTTTTTAAACAACCAGTCGATCCACCCATTGAATCACGTCTGTTATTTATAGATCCATTTGAACTACAATCTTTTCTTAACAAATTCGTTGATGATAGAAACGGATCTTTTCTTAACAACGAAGGAAAACCGCTAGGATGCTCAATATCCTTATTTGGAGGTCCTTGTGGTAAACATAAAGAATCTCGACGTCTGTGTACGAAACAATAAAAATTAAAATCAGTCGTACATGTAACTTTTATTATAATTGGTAATGTAACGAAAAAACAAATTCATGTACCTGTTGCAGGTACCAGCAAAATTTAAAGCTGGCATCGATTCCCTTCGCCGCCCTACACCATTGTTATTATTGCGATAATTAAAAGAAGTCTGTAGAACATTTCCTAGCGAACCTCTTCTATTGCCATGAACGTTACAATTAACATCGTGTTTATGTTCAATTTCACAATATTCTGTCGTTTCCGGTTCAATTTTGGAACGATTGAAAAGAGCTTCTAATCTTTTTAGCGCGAGGGCGTGATTTCCGGTTGCAGTCATTTTCAACTTCACTTTTTCAAAAACGAATTAAAACTAGTAGTTGGTATAGATAATTGTCACAACATGACATAACGTTGTAACATTTGCACGATCTATACGATACTATTCCCGCACTTCTGTTGTCGCGGTATAAGAAAACAAACCTCGAACTCCGTCCCACATGAGACTAACCAAACAACGATTTTAGCCGAAAAACTAAAAAATGTGTTAAACGAGTACTTTATTATGCCAACACATGTCAGTAATCAAGTGATCGAACGTGAGTTCTTGAATCGTAAATGAAGATTAGAGCGATGAATCAAGCGAGTAACCTTTCACTAAGTAGAACGTCTACGTTTTAGTACAAACGTATGCAATCTATCCCTTATAATAGCTATAAGATCTATAATTTACTTGATTACAGAGTATCGAATAAATATTTCGAATTTTAATAGAATTGTCAATATATGGTTATACGAGATGCAATCTAAATTTTTACGAAACTTGTATTTGAGCGAAAGCGTATTGGTACAATATTAATAAGAATAACACATGCCTGGTAATTATTATTTTAAGTTTTGTTAAGTTTCTTCTACTTTCCCTTTTCGACAAATACACAGATATTGTTGTGTACTCAAATATCAAGCGCCGCTAAGACAACGTTAAACAATACTTTTGGTCAGCACTCTGTATATTAACCAATAATATTCCGATAAAATGTGTTGGCGTGTCAGATTAGGCTAAGAATGTTAATATTTATTACGCTTAAAATTACTAAGTCATTTATTGCGACGCAAGTATAAGTAGTCTGAATATAGAATACGTTTTTTGTTGATAATTTAAAAGTTACACAACTTCTATGTTCTACTAGTTAAAAGCATTATAACACCGTACGTTAATAAATAAAACTTGTCTATAAATATTTTATAATTTAGTCGCATATCGCCCATCACTGTATTTATTCGCAACGCATAAAATAATAAATTATAAAACATAAAGTATTAAGCTTTCAAGGTAATTAACAGTGTAAACAACAAATAAAGTTAATACTGTAATATTGTGCATAGTAATTAATATCATTTTACTACACGTCATTCCAGTTTATTTTGATATTCTTATTAGCACTTATATTACCTACTCAAAATATCGAACATACATATACAGTTTCATATGCGTGTGAGTAAATAAATGAGTTTTATCTAATCCTGACAACTAATGTCAGTATCAAGCATATAATGAGATTTAAAAAAAAAGTATTTTCCTGGTTTAGAATATTAAAAAATAAAACAAAATGTTTAGTATCGCTTTTTGTACCTCGTTTAAAAGTAGTAATTTGCTTTCAGAGTTTTAATCTTAATCCAAAAGCAGATTACCTACAAACATGTACGTGGAAATAACAAATTTAGCAATTTTCTCAGCAACTCTTGGACCAATTTAATTTGGTTCATAAAAATGAATCCTGCGTTATAAAACGATATAATAATTAACTGAAAGCATTTTAAAACAAGTTTTTGTTTTTGAGCCATTTTCGCATTAACCTGCACAGTAAAAGTAGCCTAATCAAATTAGTGTTATAATGTTCATCTTCTTTAGCGCGAATATAAAAAACAAATTTTTTCATACAAAAAACAGGAAAAGAATAAAAATGCTAATCTGTTACCGAAACGTGAGTTTAATAGTTAATGTAGCAACAATAACGACGTGCTAATTATACTTCAGTGAAACTTTACTAGAATTTTTGGGCAACTGTTTGTCCAATAATAGTTAACGTCTTTTTTGTTACGTTTCGTTTCCAAACGATTCACATTTTCTTTAAAGTTTCCAATTTCTATAACAGTATGAACACAGAGCCAAATTAAATTCAATTACATATGCCATAATTTCTAAAAAGATAACATCCAGCATGCTTCAGACTCTTGGTCGCTGCATTTTTTGTCGTTAATTGCAGAATAACTTACAAAGTTCGCTTCGCTTTTCCACTGACTTGTTTGACTTCTATAAAATCCTCATAGGGTTCAGCGTAAAGTGCCAAACGGTTAAAATGAATCACTTTAGTTATATCTCTTGGCATTTTGTAGATACGTAAATGATATCGTTGATTTGATTTATTATTTTAAGTATTTTGGAATTTCGATGCTATGCCGATTCGCTTTAGAAAATTGCATAACTATGAAACGTCCTTTACGCAGTCGGATGCCATAACGTGCCACTGACACAACCTATGTTTGGTTTGCTAGATTTTATTTACGCTAGAATTCTTACCACATTTAAGATCACATGTAAAGTCTCATTTTGCCAACTAGTACACCAATGTATGTCTCGTATGAGATTCCATATAATCTACATACATTTCCAAATAAATCAAACTCAAAATTCCGTCCTTAGTTGAAATAAAATTAAATAATTGTTTGACTATTATCTCCTCACACTAAAATAACCAGCAGAAGACCTGTCATGCAAATGACGGAAATCTTTAGTTGTTCTATTCAAGCACCAACAACTTAATTTGTTGTTGCCCACCTTTAACATCCCCCAAAAAAACCCTTTCTAACTTTAGCGATTCCCATTAAGCCCAGTATGTTCTCCGTTTTGTATGGAATTTCTTCCCACGAAAGTTACCGCTCGTTTCGTCTCCAAGTCATAACTAAACGCAGCTTGTTGTAGCATTTTTATAGTCTGTAGCTAACACAATACGGCCTTTTTTACGGTGATGTTCCAAGACAAGTGTGTATCTCAATGTCGTCCCAAAATCTTTTTTTTAACTTGCAATGTATGTTAGTTTGTTTAGGTCAAAATCTTGTAAGCTGAATAAGAACAATTTCCTCTTATCTTACAGAGTTGAATTTTTACATATTGGTTCAGTTCCTACGACAATGTATTTTAAGTCTAGCATAAAGTAAAAATTGAAAAATAAACTAATATTAAAAAAGCACTTTAAAAAAACAAAGAATGCTCTAAAACGTAGAAAATAATTCATAAATCAAACCCATAATTTTATTACATTATACAATTTATATGATATAAAAACGCTTGTCGCTTCATCATAACACAAGTGATTCTACGAAAAAATGTATGTTTTTTCAAAATAATTTTACACAGGTAAATCTCGCGACAAGCTTTCATATCATATAAACCGTATAATGTAATACATTTATGGGTTTGATTTAATTTAAAGATTATTTTCTACTTGTTTTTTAAAAATGTTTTTTTATTATTAGTTTATTTAAATTTCAACTATAAAAAATACATAAATTAATCGATAATATATTGTTTTGCATTGTTTATAATTGCCAATTCCAGAAGTTGATCGACGTGGATAATCACGAATTAAAGCATTTAATCAGTCTTCATCAAAGCCGGTGAACTCCTATATCAAAATGGCCCTTTTCGAAACGGAAAAACCATTTTCGTACAGTACTTTCCACAATGTAGTTTTCTCAGTAAACAGCACTAATTGTTGTAGTAGCCATCAATGCCTTAACTCTTCGGATAAACTCAAATAAAAAGATATGTCGGAAAAATGTTCATTTTTTTAATACTTGACACTCCATTTTCTTTACCCTAAACTTGAACAAATTCAAAAATCCAAAAGTAATCAATAAAACACTACTATTGCATTAAAATAACATTGACATTTCTCTAACAAATTTGAAATATATTTTAGATTTTTTCTCCTGATTCTATGATTTATAATGTTATAAATGCATTAAACAGTATTAAACATATCATCGTAAAATGTCAAATTCGATACTAAACGCAGTCTTTGGCATCCATTTCCACTTGCTCTTTTTAAACCCTATTAGAATGGACACGTCTGGTGTATTATTCTTGGGCAACGGATAACTGCCATTCTTCGTTCAGTCCACAACAAATAACACAGAACCTAATAGATGTACTCGTTCTGAACGAATACTATCGAAACTGTTCAGTGAATCTTTGACAGTTCGACGATGCCCTGCGTTTAACCAAAACAAACAGTTAAAGCACTGCACACAAATGTTTAACTGTGTTGAAGATTGGAGGCGTGGTTTAACTATTTGCGTTCGTTCAACGTAAGTCAAAGAAAAGCGTATAGAATTCTGTCAAATAGTTGAACATCTAAAGTGTTAATCTTATGCGTTACTAAATTAGTTCACCGGCAGTTGAGTTGCAGTTTAACACTAGCTTCCCGAAGACTCCCTTAGCAACTCTGCTATCGTGGGGATCCAGAACAATCACCCCAACCCCTACTTTTCACTAATTATTATACTGCCACGCTGAAACTACAGTCTATATTTTCTCGAAAGTGTAATATCATCACTTAGGAGTACGCGTACTTCATTATCTGTTCCTCGAAACTAGACTTCTACCGAGGTCCAAAATAATCGTTTATTTCATCACATCCATACCAAGGATAAATACTACGATATCATCTACTAAATACTTGTTCTTCTCTCTACTTTTCTTCTTTTACATGCTTGTTTATGTCGAGTAGCTTTCATTTCATTTTTCCATTTTCTCTAAAATTCAGCTCCGTTTGCACACTTTTTTCATTTATTTCGCCTTTTGTTGCCATTAGTTTCTGCAAATTTTCTTTGAGTTCTTCTTGCTTCTCTATTTTCTCCCGTGCAATCCTCTTGCCCTACATGTATGTGAAGACTACATTGCTTTTTCGTCATATCAAGTTTTGTTGCACCTTTGTTGATTACATTCCCTTACTTTTTTTCGTTCGTCTCAAATCTTTTTAGGCCTTTATCGAGGTTTGCATTCTGACAACCTTTTATACCTTTTTATTCTTTAGTATTCTGTTTTTCTTCTTTAATTTGCTTTTATTTATATTCATATTCTTCCCATTAGAGCATTACGACTTTATTTGAATAATAAGTCAGTTAAACATAGGCGCTTACAAATAAACAACAACTAATTCAAACTAACAAATCAAATTTCTTAAGAAAAGCAAAAAAATGTATGATATATGATCCAAATTAAATCTATATTCGGTTAAAGAAAGAATCAAGATAAATAGAGAATGTAGGATATTTGTATCACAAAACAAGCAAAATACAAACTAAGAAAAATTTCATATACAGTGCTCGCCAAAAAGTCGGCACCACATAGATTTTTTTTAAAGTTTTGATTCTCTAAAAAAACTTTTTACAGCAATAATTTGTGCTTGTCTGAAAACCTATTTAGCCCAAATCAGATATACCGAGTGATTTCCACTTAGCTAGAAAATGATGTTTTTCGAAATTGTCTAAACTCAAAAATTTCTATTTTTCGTAAACTAAGCAAAATTTCAATGAGATCTTTTAATCGTCAGTTTTAGCTCACCGAACAATCTCAAGACCAGAAAAATTTTTTTTTCTTTAACTTCCGCTAAAACTAAAGTTTTAATTTTTTTAAAATATTTTAAAATTTTCACACACCAAGACTATTTCAAAATTCAATTTGATTTCGTTAAAAACGTTAAGGATTTATAATTAGTAAAACTATAGAAATTGCTAATTATTCCTTTGGGTTTGTTGTTATTACAGAAAAATAATATTGTTGCATAATCTTTACGTTTTTGGTGCAATATACTTTATGGGAAAAATATTTTTAAATGAAAATTACTATCTATTTACTTGGTTTCTAAAAACTCTAATTTACCCTTGCTGATGAATGACTTTCACAAAAACCCTGAAAATGTTCTTTTACAATTGTCTAAGTAAGGAGAGTTCTCTTTATTCAGTTTACATGATTCAGTCCACAAACCACCCATTCTTAGTTTGTGATTCAGTCAATTAAGTAGGCGGAATATGAGACGGCTGTGGACTGTTTTACTGTCAAGAAAAATAACGTAATTATTTTCATGATTGACAGTTGCTTTGAAGATTATTTCTTGTTTCCTAGTCATTTTGAAATGTATTCCATTAAAAATTAATCAAAATGAATAATAACTAAAGCCAAAATCGAAAATGTTTTGATTGTCGGTGAGAATTACAAAACGCACAGGGAAGCGGCAAGGGCGACATCCCGACAGAGACATTTGCCAGTCAACCATTACTAGGATTTTTAAGAAATTTAAAAGTTCGGGTAGTGTTAATAATAAATTCCTCATAATCCTTGGGTTAATGTTGAAGAACATCAGCTTCAGGTAATGCAGACTGTTGTTGAAACTTCACGAACTTCTCTTCCAGAAATCGTCCAACTGAATCCAGTATCTAGCACGGTCAGAAGAATTTTGAAAACAAATAAATTCAGACCTTACAAGCCAAAAATTATCCACACGTTGCAAGACCGAGATTTAGATGGTCGGCTATATTTCAGTTTTTGGATGCAAGCACAAATAGAAGAAGACAGATCATTTATTAAACATGTGCATTTCTGCGACGAATCTACATTTTCGTCAAATGGAACTGTCGGTGGTGGGCTGACGAATTTTGTCATAGAAGCACGCGACCAATACTCATTCAAAACGAATGTCTGGTGTGGAATCTTTAATTACCAAATCATTGGACTATTTTTCTTCCGAGAAAAGCTTAATTCTGAGAGGTACCTGCATTTCTTCCAGAATAACTTTATTAATGTAATAAAGGATTAGATCTTCGCAAAAATATGTAGTTTCAGCAAGATGGTGCTCCAGCGCACAGTACAGTTGACGTTCGTAATTTTCTTGATTATCTTTTTCCCCATAAACGGATCGGAAGATTTTCGGAAATTCCTTGCGCTCCGCGTTTTCCGATATATAACACCATGAGATTTCTTCTGGTGGAGATACCTCAAAAATGAGCTCTACAAACGCAGACCTTTCAGAAATATTAACCATCTTAAAAATACAATTATGTTGAGGCATGTTACAAGAGAAAGCTATGAACGAAACATACTGGGTATTAAAAAGATGGAGGGCATATTGAAGTTTAATTTCTGTTTTGTTTTAGTGCTTTTTCTTAAAATTATGCAATATTTAATAGTTACATAACAGAAGAATTTACTTATTAGTGTTCTTTGTTGTATACTAGTTGAAATAATATTATGACTTGATTATTATTGATTATTTATAACAGTTACTAAAATTATTGTTTAGTTAGACCGATGATTCAAGTTTCACAAAAAGTTATTTTTCTTGACAGTGAAATAATCCACAGCCGTCTCATATTCTGCCTACTTATTGACTGAAACATGTAAAATGAATAAAGACAAAATCTCCTCGTTTAGGCAACTGTAAAAGAAGATTTACAGGATTTTTGTGAAAGTAATTAATCAGCAAGGGCAAATTAGAGTTTTTAGAAGCCACGTGAATAGTTATTCATTATCATTGAAAAACATTCGCATAAAGTATCTGGCACCAAAAACTATTAAGATTATGCAACAATATTACTTTTCTGTAAACAATAACAAACCTAAAGGAATTTCTATTGTATTTTCCAATTATAAATTTTTAACGTTTTTAACGAAATCAAATTGAATTTTGAAATCAAGCCTTGGTAGGTTTGGTAAGCTAAATTTGACAAACGATGATAAAATCTCATTGAAATTTTGCTTAATTTACGAAAAATAGCAATTTTTGCATTTAGATAATTTCGAAAAACGCCATTTCCTAGCTAAGTGAAAATCACTCGGTATATCTGATAGGGGCTAAATAAGTTTTCGGACAAGCACAAATTATTGCCGTAAAGTTTTTAAAAAAATTTAAAAAAATCCATTTGGTGTCGACTTTCTGGCGAGCACTGTATAGGAATATTTATACGAACATTACACCACAGTGTCTTAATCCCAATATTATTGTTTTGAATATCGTTTTGGCTGCACTAGGTCAATTGTTTAAAAAATGCGACTAAAACTAGGAAGGAGTCAGAGTACAAATAGTGATATGTATTAACAAATGGATAATAAAAGAATATTAAAACATACGCTTTAAAGATGCTAGAAATAGTTGGTAATAATATAGTAATTTTTACGGTAAAATAAATTAACAAAAAATAGGCTTCCTTAAAACTTTTAAACTGATAAAGCAGTACTTGCGCATCTGATATTTTTTAGTTTCGAGAAAACAAGCGAAAAAAGTTACCTTAACAGAATCGTAAATTCCTTCTTTCAGTTCGCGCACATCATGATCTCCCTTCGCATTTAATCTAAAAACAATTACAAACATTTATAACCAATTAGTGAGAATAGAATAATTACCTGGGAGAATCTGAACTGCCATTTTGATTTAGTCGTGGTGAAGAACCATTTCGGTTTAATCCGGGCGTTCCATTCAGCGATTTGTTAACAGTCTGTTTACTGTAATAAATATATAATGTTTCATAAAAATTTTACACACTTGTTAATTAATTATAGATAATTGAATATCTTGAACCGCGCCCTAATAGAAACCATAAAAAAATCAAAATTGAAAAAAATTACTAAAACTGCAAAAAATGTTTACTTTTTAAGTATTAACTCGTATAATTAAAAATCTCACCTAAGGACGTTTTTGTTATGGATTTCGCACATAGATGTATCCATATAAGAAAAAAATCTGTGTAGTCCATGTGCCTGTATTTTTTGTTGTACGGGTGGATGTAAATAATTATTATAATACATCATAAACTGCAATCCCTTTATATAATTTACATGAAGTAAATGCTCCACAACTAGGTATATACTAACTGAATTAGACTTAGTTCATTTAAAAACGTATTTATTGTCTTTAACCAAACATCGTCACACTTGTGATGAGTAACAACCGCACCACAAAGATTATGAACAATTAATTTATCACAAATTAAATATCTATTTATTTATTTTCTGGTATATTCGTAATAGAATAGACATTCTATAAACTATTCAAAGGGCATTTAAAAAACAACACTTTTTTTAAATAAAAACACGAGTCACGCGTACTTCCTAAAATCTACATATAAACTAACTTTTACTGCAGTTATACATAAACGTATCGACATTGTGCGTTTGTTATCACTTGAGTAATTATTGTCACATGCTCGCCACTTCTCCAATAAGAAACACAATTAGTTATCGCGTATATTACAGCAATAAGTGGGTTTAACTCGCATTTGGTAACGTGTGAAATGCATTTGCTATAAATAACTGGCATGCAAAACGAAAAAAAAGCTTTTCCAGCGACGTAAAAACGAATTGTTCATTAACTAAAATTATGTTACTCCATCCGAAATTATTGTTAACATTTCTGTTTACAGTATAGTTTCCTTAAAAAAATTGCTAATAGGGTGTTTTTGTGTACGCTCGATTTAGTATTTTTGTTACGGTAAGCTTTCCAAATAAGTTATTAATTACATTAATAATATAATTTTTGCATTATCAACACGAAAAGAAATTAAAAAAAGCGAAAATTCAAGAGCAACAATGTTTGTGACGTCATAATCCATACTAATGACCGCCAGTTTAAAAATTGAGAAGTATAAGCATCTATTGTTGGTTTATTTTTCGAGTTAAAAAACAAGTAAAAATACGCTGACAAAGTAACGCTATCTTCGTTTAGATCGTGATAATTTAATCGAAGTGCAAATGTATTGTCCATTTTGTTGTTTAAATTTTTGTTTTGTGTAAAACTTTAGATGATTGAATTTTTAGAAATGATTTTACTCTTAATGTTTCAGATGGCCTAGCTCTACCTACTGTTAAACATATTTGAACCATCAAAGAATACAGTATTGGGTAATTAGTAATAACCGTAAAATAAATTTTAAACTATTCGCTTGTCAATTTGCAGAAAAATTCTAATAGTAAATCACGGTGATTACAGTACAAATAAAAGAGACAGATTTTTATGAGTGGATTTACGTACCGGTGATAATTACGTAGCATTTGTATTTACGTTTTTTTACAATATAATTAAATGCAATAACGTATAAATAAGTTTAACTTACTTTTCGTCCAATATTCGATTATCTTGCGACAGCTGTCGAATAAGTTCTTCTCGTTCTTTTTCTCTAAGAGCAAGAGTTTCTTGAAGTTTTTGTTTCTGTTTCTTAAATTCTTTTAAAAGGTCTCCGTTAAAGCTATGCTCCAAATTAGGCTCTGAGTGAGGCGTTAATACATTTTGGGGAACAGGTCGTTCGTTTAAAGAGTCTCTCCTAGACGAACGTGCAGTGCCTACTGAAGCGGGCGACTCTCTTCCTTTATGTTCAGGAGTTGATGCAGATGATATTTTGCGTTCAGGACTTTTCGATCTTTGACGAGTTGGATTATGTGAAGTTGTAATCCCTTTTGGCGTACTCGTTTGTTCTTGTATAGAAGGAAGTTGTTGAAATTCGGCATAACTGTTGCTTAAGAATACGTCATTTTCGTTTTCGAATAAACGATCCACGGACGCATTCATTAATTTATTATTTTTCATTCCGGTGAGATGAAAACTTGCAAAACTAGAGCGGGACATAGAATTATTGCTGTTTATATCGCAAGCGCTTAACGCCATTAATCTAGGATTGCCATTGGCTACAACGTTACCGCCGTGAGCCAAGCCGTACGGCAATCCATCTAACGCCGGCATTAAAGATCGGCTCATAATATCAGCCGCCGATCGTGGTCTAGTAAACGGCATTGCAGAATGTGGAAATGTCTTTGGTTTAATAGGAGTTATCAACATGTGCTCCGTCCAGGACGTTTCTAAAGAAGGTCTTTCTAATCGCTCAACGTCTACGTTCAACGTTCGTTGTTCAAATGGTACCGAAAACGTCTCTGATGGTATACTTTGTAACCATGATAATAAACTAAGATCGGAATCACTAAAACCAACACTACCATCTAACAACCTTGAAAAATTCATTTCTTGCGTCTGCGATTCCTTAGTTCCGGTTGCCTTGGTTTGACAATAATTTACACAAGATTCATATAAAATTCCTTTAATTATTAATTGTATTAACCTATCATTTTTTGCACTTGCGAGAACTGTTGACGGATCGCTGCCTTTTCTGTCCCCCGGCAAAAAATCAGCTGCTAAGGGATAAACTTCACGAAAACACTGCACTCTTGCATTGCTCGGATTCCAGTCTTTATATTGCAAATGATCTGTCAGTCTAGGTAAGGTTAATAATAAACACATAGTTGAGTATTCCTCCTTCGTTGGAGCAAATTTTTCTAATTCGGTGAGGACCTTAACGACCTCTTCTACTGCATTATCTACGCTACTGCCGTGTACGTTAGCCTCTGATTTGATGCATAACAATTCTATGTATTTATGCTTTAATATAGCATAAGTGAATTTTTTCATTTCAAAAGTTGGTAGTGCTTCTAGCGGTTGAATGAATTCTAAAACATCGTCCCATTGCCCGTCCAGAATTAATTGACGCAAAAACAAAAGATCGTCTGAGTAGCAACCGTTTATAACTCCAGTTTCTCGTTCTAAACTTAATTGGGATATGTGTAATTCACGATTATGTAGAAATTCCAAGGTCAGTCGAACGACATCTTCTTCACGAAGAGTGAGCCGTGCTGACGGCATCACGTATCGAATCTGAAAACTGAACAAAAAGTCAACACTTGAATTCAAAGCACACGACAAATTAATCGCTTGAAGCTTTTTTGTGCTCAAGTTTTCTATCACATACTTTAAAGTGCGGTTATTGTTGTTTGTTGACATTTTAAAATGGTAATTATTCTACAAAAAAATTGACTTCTCCAAAACAAAGAACAGTAATTTATCTTACAACATGCTTGCTGAAAAGACAGGAATAGAGTTCTTTGAAGCCGTAAATGTTAAGATATCTAAAGCTTTCATAAATGTAGGATTTCAGTCTGCTAAAATTGTACTTTAGTTACGTACAAAATATGCATACTAGGAAATTAAAAATGTTGCATATATATTAAAATTAAATGATTTAAAACAAACGTTTGCAATTTTAACAATGAATGAAGCCATGTTAATAAAAGTTGACGAGAATTTAATTCAGCGTTTTTGCTGTGTTAAAATTAATCAAAATACTTCATAAATTTATTTTAGATGACAGTTAATTGCAGACAGTCGTATTAGTGCGCAAGGATTGATACAAAAGACCGTCTAGACCGATGTTCCGTCATATTTTTCCAGGAAAAATTAATCACTTTTGCATTTACAATAAAATAATGTAATGCTCCCTGCAAATTAAGAAAGAGATGCTCGTTCGTATTAATAAATGCCATGCGTTTGAAACCTGCCCGTAAAAATACGATAATTGGATCCAGCATTCTTTGCAGACTTCTATAAATTAAATCTTATAATTAGTTAAAAATGAACCAAAAAAAATGTTCTTTAGATGTGAAATAGATGCTTTTAGATACAAATAAAGAAAAGAATTACTACTGAAACGTTCGAGAAGTTATCTGCAAATTCAAGAGCCTTCTGGAAGTTGTTATCCATCTTCGAGAAAATACACCGAAAGATAGGGAACACTCGAGAAGGATTTCCAAATGTGTACAAATACGGAAAAAACAAATCGTAGGTCAGTTATTGCCGTCATGCGAATACAGCAGTGTTAAGAAGTCTAAATAAATAAGTCGTTAGCGCGTGTGTGTACATAAATATACGGAGAATAATCTTGTACGTGATTTTTAGTGTAAACAAGTGTGTGAAGCTATCCGCGGACATTATCTTATCTTCTTGTAAGTGATATAAATTATAGTGTAAGTGTTTTTATTAAATATTATTAGATATAATTAGTTCCGTTAATTTAAAAGTGTACATATTTCTAGTATAAGTAAAACATATTTGTAGTCGTTTAAATAAATTAGTGTTAATAATAAAATTCGTAACACTACTAACTCTAGTATTGAAAAATAGTTATTGGGAAAATGTCCAAGGAGTTGAACAGTTACAAGTTGTTCCTAGATCCTACACATATCGGAACTAAAACTTAGACTCCACTTTCACCCAACAAGGGATTGATTTTAAACTACTTCGTGCAAATAAAACATTTTGTGAAACTTAAACCTCTAACCAAAATCACAAGCGAATCAATTAGTCATATTCTGCTCAATCAGCTATACATAAATTATAAATCGGTTAAAATCGTGCTAACAAAAAAAAGGTAAATGAAGATGGTATCAGATTACGGACATCCATTTTTATTTGAAATATGACTTAAAAACGAAAAAGATAGTTATATGTTCTACAATTACTATATTTGCATTTTTTATGCGCAGAGAAGGGTCCGAGTAAAGTTATGTTAACGAAAGCAAAATATAAGGCAATAAAGATGATCTTCAGAAAAAAAACTTGCAGATTCATTTGTCTATCGATTACACCATTTGAAACTTTCTAATCCTGAACCCAATGGTCAACGAGGCTAGCTTATGTTGTATTAAATCAATTGCCTTTTTAATGTCATACAAGACCCTATTTATTATTTTTTGCATTGATGGGGTCTACTGAAACGTCATATACCATCTTTGATTCTAAAACCTCTAAGCAATAGTTAGTGGACAAGCAGAATAAACGTATATAAGCATTACAAGCACGTGCTTGAAGTCCCTGTTCTCCAGCGGCCTCCTCTCCTCTGCGCAAAAGTTTGGAAATAAAGGCAAAAGCAACCTTGCATATCTACGGAAAAAAGTATGCGCCAAACTCATCAGTTTAAAAATTTAAAAAGTATATGTCGAAAAAAATCGTTAAGTTGGAAACTTCAACCTTTCAGTTTACTCTACGCCTGACCCGATCATACCGCGGAAGAATTGGAAAATATAGTGCTCAGTTATCTAAAGGGCTGTAAAATAGATTTCAAAGTGTAGAGAACAGTCTTTCGACAACGCTGCCAACAAGGCAAAACGATACAAAAAGATGCAACAAAATATTTTAGAGCGTAATATGTACTTATAAATATACCATGCTCTGCACGTGCCAATACTCTAAAACTGATTGATCGTACTGCTGTTGATTGTCTGACTTGTTAGGAAACACACCATATAGCTACGAGTGCAATATTACAATCATATTCCAAAGTTTTTGACATATTTGCTGATGATATAAAGCAAAAAAGAATAACCAGGTTAGAATCATAAAATATTTCAAACAAAATGGAAGAGTTTCAGTTTATATTTATGCTCACTTTTTGGACGCACCAGTAAAAATTTCAAAGAAAAACAATTAGCCTTAAAACGCGTTACAATTTGTAACACACTTTATTAGATTATTGTTTGTTATTATTATTTGTTGAAATGAGAAATCAGCTTAAAAAAGTTGAAAGTGAAAAATTTCTCTTAATGGGAATTATAAACAAATTAGAAAACGAATTAGAAGAAATAAGCAAATGAGGAAATGCAGCAAAAGATGATTCGAGTCCAAGAGAAAAATTCCGCGTCTTTCAATGTAATAATTGACATACTCGATGCTCAAATACAAAGAAGATATGAGGTATACAACAAAGTTTCACAAATTTTTTTTATTTCTTGCGATTTAAATAAGTAATGTATAGACTATGAAAAAATTATCGAATCGCTTTTAAAAGCATAACCGGAAGACAACTTTAGAAACAAAAATCGCTGTGTGGAATTATCATTAAGTATAAAGTAAAGTGTGTTTTCCCAAACAAAGTGGGATTTAGAATATTTCACAGCTTAATGATTACACACTGCTCTGCATGTGGTACGATTACGAAAAACTAAACGGCGAAATGCTCCCTTGCTGCTAAAAAAGAGATGGAAAAGAGAAGTCGCGGTTCGTATAACTATCGCTCTGATGGCAAAGTCATCTGCGTGAAATAGAACAACTCCATTGTTACGGCTGCAAGTAACTACTTTGGCATAAGCCCAGTTGCCAAAGAAAAAAAGATTCCTGAACCCCACCTTTATTAAGAAATACAATGAAGGAATTGAAATTGATATTCTAAATAAAATGCAGTCATCTTACCGTCCCAGACTGAGATCCAAAAAATAGTGATAGAATTTGTTCAGTGATGTTTTGAACATGGCTGTCGTGGCATCCTTCCACTTATACTAGTATCTCCAGCCTAACAAAATAGATAACGCACAAAGCGTTTCGCATTATAGTCCCTACCTGTCTCTGTAACATGGAGCCAACCAACCAAGAAACCGGCTTGAAGAATTAACTGTTCCAGTCATACCTGATCTGAGGTTTGACGTAATCAACCACATTCTTATATGAATAAACCAAACCAGTGTATAAAATGTGGCAAGAGCTACAACTAAAAAAAAACAGTTGAAACGATAGAAAATAGATACCTAAACATGCTACTTAGGTATAAAGGCCTATATACATAGTTCACTGCGCCAAGAAAGTCGTTGAACTAGCTACAGTTTTAGTAGAAACAAACTTAATTTAGCAGCTTAGTATTTAAAATCTTTTAAAAACTCTGTCAAAATTGAAGTACCATTGAACTAAGAGCAAGAACACAACCCATTAAAATTAGAAGAACAAATTTTTCATGAACAGTAGAAACTGTTCGATATGTCTTTTGTTTAATTTTGATTACAACTTCTTGTATATCTAATGCATTCAAACATCCTAGCCTGAAAGATACAAAGTTATATTTTGAAAGGTGCTACAGAAAATGAGACTATATACCAAAAAGTAATGATAGCAAAAACTAGACGACAGCATCTGCCTTGTCTTGATCGGCAAAACACCTAGAAACGACCCTTACCCTACATTTACTCTTTTGAAATCCCGTTCTCCAGTATACCGTGTTTTCAAGTTTTGCTATATATGTAAAACAGCAGACGACACTTAGACGATTACATCCTAGATCTTGAGACGCTAGGTTTACAACTAGATCGAGTTACGAAAATGACTAAACTCCATTGGACTTGAATACGAAGATCTATCGTTCCGTCAAACACATGAAAATCGTGTCACTCTCCAAAAGTACACAAAGTCTAATTGACTATTATGTTGCTTAGAGAATCAATGACCATATTCGTATCTTAAAATGCCGAGAAGATTTCCAACAACGATTATGACTTATTAAAAGTGTTTTCTGATTAGTAAACTTGCTAAAGAAAATTTTAAAAATTGTCGTTTTTAAATGACGGCCATACGTGTATGATTTAGATTTATTATCAGCAAACAAGTCAATGTAGTTTTTGGTTCTTTCTGAAAAAAGATCCTTACGATCTTAACGATATTCAAGTCGAAAAGGTTTTTGAATACAGGTGTATTACCAATTAAGCTTCCTCAAGAATGCCTTGCACTTGTTTGACAAATACGTAGAAACGAAATCATAAATAACAACCTCAATAGTGTAGTCCTCAGACATTTGGTATCTTATACTAAAACGTTCACAAGTATAGTAGAAAAATTGACTCTCATGCATTCTCTTTTTCTCCAAAGTTTCTTAAAGTCTTGTCTCACCGTTCCTCTAAATTCCTTGTGTGTAATCGCTCAGCACCCTGCTCTAAACCCATTTACTGCACCAAAGGTTTTATGAGTACCTTATTAGAGCAAAGTTTTGACAGCAGATATATCGCCCGTCGTACAGTGGGATATTTGACGGATTTGAACGGCCAAAAATCGATTTTATAAACTACAGAGATAATCAAATGAACATATATATTATAAAGATGAATCACTGGGGAATCACGTGGCACTATTTTTAATTTTCCTAACTGCCCTTAATTATTGATATACTAAAGCCTGTATATGGCCACGAACAGAAAATTTTTACTGACCCTTCTCTAACAGATTGACCACAATTTAATATACCGTTTTAAAGTAATTCTAGAAACCATATCTAGTGACTACAAGATTAATTTGCAAAAGTTCCAAAAATATACAGAAGAAACAGCTGAGCTCTATGTGCAACGGATATGAGAACCAAGAATAGAAAAAAATTAAAACCATTTTTAAAGGAGACTCTAGAATGTTACTGCTCGTGGAATCTTTTCATGGTCTTGATGAAGAAATCACTAATCTCGAAAAAACAGGTAATGACATCACTGATGTATCAGCAAACGAAGAAACCTTACTTTCTTCCTCAATCGTTAACGATTGTTAACAGTGTGCCCCAGAGGTCTCTAAATAGGTTAAGTTTTTTTATGAACGCCCTGTACATAACGAATTAATTAATTACTTTAATAACTGATGACTAGACTAGACTCGTTAAATATCCCACTGTGCATCGTAACCTCAATGTCCTAATTTTGATTTAATGTCAGTGAATATGTGAACTTGTTTCAAATCAATACTAAAGACAATTATATCAAAAGTATGATATAAACTCTTGTCTATTCAACTTTACCAAATAACATCAAGTAGTTACTTATACATTTTTTAAATAAATTATTCAACCAGCTGCTTTGTAAATGTTAATCACTTTAGAAAACAGAATTATTTACTCATTTAAATTTTTTAATCAATATTAGAAAAATTAATTTTTAAATTAATTAATGTATTACTGCTCTTTTATAGCACAAAACTCCATCGTTGCTTCGTTTCCAGTTTCTACTATAGTTTGAAAAAAAATAATAAAGTGAACAATCTTACATAGTCTATATATAACAGTGGCTTTTTGGTAACGCTCAGATTTATTTGTGGGCGCTACTAGTACATCTGCTTCAAGAAACATCTGTTTATATACAAAAATAACAATTTAATGCACAATGGAAGCAATACTTCATTTAGAATGCTGTTCAAAGCATTTAAAAAACTATACAACAATATTCAAATAGTATAATAATTAAATCATTTAAATTGGTATGCTGTGAATGCAAGCACAGTTATTTAACGTAACAGCCATTAAATTTACTCCTTTATTAATATTGTGATTTTTTGCAGTAAACTAGAAAATGAATGAAGAAGCTATCATATAAAATTTCCATGCTGTCCTATGATGAACAACGATCATTAGTAATTTAGATTTTCATTTAAAAAAATCAACATCAAAACGTCATACATAAATATCCTTTAAACTGTTTATAAATGCTATATGAAAGCAGCACTAAAAAAATAGTGGTTAAGAAAAAGTCATCTAATGCTGACTGGACAAAAATATATGCAACGATTCTAAGAGTAACCAACAAGTTACTGTACTAATATGGTTAATAACACAACGAATTATGATGTAAAATGGTCTACATATTATGTAAAATCTAGCATCTAACAGATTGGCTTTGACAGAAAATTAAATATCGTAAACAATCGAAAAAAGACGTTGGTACATCACAATAGAGAACTTGCTGTAAAAATACTACAAAGCTTCTTGGATTTCCTTACAAATATATTACACAATTCGAAAGAATTATTGTTGGTAAAACCTTTGATACCTTAATACCAGAATCTATATATAAAAGTAGTATATACATCAATAAAGTAAATAAATATAAACTCATTAAAATTAACGAGTGATCATTACATACAAACTTTAGCCCAAAATAAGTACTTGAACATTAAATCCATTTTCCCCTTTGTATTTTTTTAACAATTTAAAAAAAAACATACTTCAAGAATTTTGCCCACAACAAGATTCGACCAAATCAGTTCGAAAAAAAAGTGATCCTACGGCAACCTCTCCTAGAAAGTAGCAATCACCTCTAAAGGCAAAGTTCTCAACCAAACGTTGTCGCAAAAACGAAGACAATGTCCAAAAAAATCGTGACTCTCCTCCAACGTTCTTTTGTCATTATTGTAATCAAGACTCAAGCTATTCTGAGAAAGCATGACTTAATTTGTATCCTAAACGTTCCATCTAGCTTGTCCCCTAAACGCGGAAAAAAGCTGTTCTTGCCCAAAACTTGGATAGTGCATCTAATCTGATTAGATCTCTGTTGAAGTAGAACTGCCATTGAATCCACTGCGTTTGCCCTAGGAGAAAAGTTAATGTTGTCAGAATGTCGTGATTACTTAGAACCCGTGTAATTCAGAGAGCTCCTTAGGTAGAGTGCGTATACTTCACATACTATATCTTCTATCGGAGTTGTCTTAGGCATAACGGCGTAGTTAAAGCCCGTTTTTAACAAGGATGTGGTCTGCGCATCCAAAACCGTTTCTGTTAGGTTGACAATTACTTTATGGTCGTCTAAAGTTTTCTTAGGCTGTGAAGGAAGTACTCGCTCGATTTTCTTAGTTTGCTTCACCAAGCTGAACTTTGACCAAACTAAAGTGTTAGCTAGAACTCCTTTCTATTTTCCCAAGCTGTGGAAATAGAAAAACATCCATGTAATATGAACCGAGAAGACGGTTTAAGACAAGACAAATCTTGACTTCCAGTATTATATCCTTTAAGACAAAGATCAACGTTTTTGGAAAGGACACAAACACTTACTCCGAGTAATAACGGATTCAGTCAAGCGGTAACGGAAAGATAAGGTCCGTTAATCACGCTAATCGCCATCGGTATAAATATCGTCACTTAAGGTACAGCGAGGTTAACTGAACAGGTAGTTTAACTGAACATGCCATAAATACTGTCCCCTAACGATAAATGGCACAATAAATTAATTACTACAGTAATCTAGACTTACAGAGAACTGTTTTACCATAAGCAGATAAATGTTTGCTGGGTTTGCCAGCGCACTACAGCTGTTGTTAGAAATTAGTGGTTGAAAGTATTGTCTTTTGTGCCGCGTAAAAAAGCCATAAAATTGTGAAACGTGTAAAAACGTTTGTATTCATTTTAACTAGTCGAATCGGTAAGTAATTATGCACATTTGAAGCGTTTTTGCCGTATCTATTTCACAAAGACAGTTTCAAAATCTTTCAGTTTTTGTTATCACTTGCTTTGAGGTTAACTGGTCAACAAAGTGTGGGGTTAACTGATCATATGTTCAGTTAGCCTTAAAACTGGGAAACAAAATTTTGTTAATGCATTACTATTCCTTCAGGAACGGAAAGCAAAAAATGCCTAGGAAGAGAGTTCGTACAACACAAAATAGATCGTAGCGGTTCGCGTCGTCGTAGAGCAAGGTCATTCGTTACGAAAAACTTCAATTGATTGCAAAATACCAAGAATTACTTTAAAAAGATGTTGACAAAAGTAGGGCAGGTGGTAATACAGATGTAAATTATCGTCCTAATAATAAGCACTTAATGGTTTTTTCCTTAGAGGAGGAAATGATGTTGAAAAATTATATTGAAAAGGCATGCGAAATACACTACGGACTTACATTTAAACAAGCACGTGGTTTGGCATATGAATTTACAGAAATCAATAATAAGTCAATGAAAAAAAATTGGGTTGAAGAAAAAATGGCAGGGAGGGAAGGGAATGAACAGGCATAAATTATCAATAAGAACTCCGGAACAAACAAGCCTTGCTCGGGCGACAAGTTTTAATGAGGCAAACGTAAAAATTTTCTTCGAGAACTTAAGAACCGTAAAAACAAAATACAATGTAGAGGGGAAAGATATTTATAACTTGGACGAAACCGCTGCCACAACGGTCCATAAGCCACCTAAAATTTTAGCCAAAACAGGGAGGCGAAGTGTTTCCCAAATGACGTCAGCAGAACGGGGAACGCTCGTCACTGTTGTTGGAATAATAGGAGCTTCTTGCAGGTATGTTCCCCGGTATTTTATTTCTCCACGGGTTCATTTTAAGGAACACATGCTTCATGGTACCCCAACTGGCAGTGGAGGTGCGGCTACAGCAAGCGGATGGATGAATAGTAGCTTGTTTCTTCCGCTTCTTCAACATTTTGCAAAACACGAGAAGCCTTCACTGGAGAACCCCAAGCTCATTATATTAGACAATCATGAAAGACATTTAAGCATAGCGGTTTTAAATTTTGCAAAAGAAACCGGGATAATTTTGTTAACACTTCAACCGCATTGCAGTCACAAGCTGCAACCACTCGACGTAATTGTTTTTGGGTCATTAAAAAAATTTATAATGCAGCTTGTGACAAATGGATGGTAAATAATCCCGGAAAGGGATTCAGCATTTACGACATAGGAGGTCTGGCGGGAGAGGCCTTTATATTGGCTTTTACCCCAAAAAACATCTGTAGCGGATTCCAAGCAACTGGCATTGAACCTTTTAACAACAATATATTTTCAGCAGAAGACCACTACCTGATCAGCAAGCGACTGATTTGCCAGATAGTTCTGCGAATGAAGATATCGGCGTTCTAACTCTACGACACAATACACCAACTACAAGCACCATTGTTACACCAGAACAAATTCGTCCACATCCCAAAGCTACTCTTCGTAAAAATGGTGGACGTCAGCGTAAAAAAAGACAGTCTTCTATATTAACAAGCACCCCAGTAAAAATAGCCTTAGAAGAAGAGGCACCTAGAAGGTAGGTTAAGTGAACCATATTACAACACAGTAAGACAAAATTTATACTAGTGTTGTCTTATCAATTTTCTGATAACAAATGCGGCAGATATATACTAAAAGGTCCAGAGAATTCATATCTACAAGATTTTGCCAAAATAAATTTAACAAGTATCAAAATTTTAACAATTATAAAGTGGTCCAGTTAACCCTGCTCTACCCTACACTTTTTCCTTCAGTGACATTTACCCCTCTGAAGATGCAAGCTGCAATGTCTTGCTAAACGTCAGTTTGTTTGGGTTCACGAACGACAATACGACAAAAGCCAAGTTCTACTTCTTGTTTTGGCTCTCAAGGAGAGACTAGGACCAAGCCTAAGTCTGGGTGTTTAACTACGACGCGGTCTAAGCCGAAAGTCGCATATAATCATAAGCTATGCGTAATTTAAAAATCTGTGATTCAATAACCACTTGCACTTTCTACAACCACCAAATTGTTGCAACCGATAAACCAAAGCATTGTTGCAATTTTACTGTTTACGGTGTGCGTTTTTCCAAGTAAGATTTTAAAATCAAACAAACCAACTATCTACTATTATGTATATTTTGCTAGACCACTCTAGTTAATTTGCAATACGTGACTCATAATAACATTTCGAAATTTTTAACTTTTTTTAATAGATTTAGCAGCTGCCAAATACACACTTGATTAACCCATATTTTTCGGGCGAGCTATAATCATTTGTTGACTTGACCCACCATATTTGAAAATCGACCTAAAGCCTCAAAATATAAATAAGACCTGATCCAACTGTTTGTCCGATATTTGAACTAACCAAAACCTAGACCTTAAGCTCTTTGAAAACATAAGCTTAGTAACATATGAAAAAGACGCGGTAAGGTCCAGCTTAAACCCAGTTCAATTTCGAGCAAGGCAGTAGAAAAAAATCTTCTGTCAAACCCCGGCTCGGCCCGCCCCCTCGCTGTTGTGTGTATTATTTATTCGTCACGGTAGCAGCTGGACCATTCCGCATGAAACACACTAAAATTAAAAAAATTTACTTGACCACTTCAGAATTTTTGAAAAATTAGTATGTAGGTTGTCCTCATGCAGACTAAGAAAAATGCCATTTTTTTCAAATATCTCAAACGGTTTGAAAATTACGGCTATGTAAAGTTTCTTAAAATCCGTCAAAAAAGCCTAACCGACATATTGTATTGAGCCAGAAAGATGGGAGTGGTGTCATTTTACTCAGTTTTACATGCCCTTTCTTTTGATGTACAACACTGTTATAAAGTGTTTTTGAGAAGTCCAATTCAAAATTTGTATTGATTTATTCTCAAAAAATATATTTTTGAAAATATTTAAATACATATTGTCTACAAATAGTTTATACTTTTGGTAAATGACTCTCAAAATTTCAAAGTAGAAGGCTAATAAGCTCGAGGTTAAACCATAATTTAAGAAAAGGGTGTTTTATAAGTTTTTGTCTAAGTTTAATACTATGTACCCTAACTTTACTTAATAATTAATCACGTATTTAGAAGAGTTGCCTGTAAGGCAACAATTTAGTTGTTTACAATTACCGTATATATTTTTAATGCAAGTTGGAAATAGTTTTTATAACTTAGGCATTTTATTTGAAAATGTAAGAAGACCCTCATAAATAACAATTAGTAGAGTCTGTTCTAGACGATACTTCCAAGTTGTGACACGAAAGGTGACTAATAGTTGATTGTTTCATGAGCTGACAAGAACCTAGCACATTTAAGTTAAGACATGCTCACTCTCAAAGTGTTATATTGTTTAGTCTGCATCTGCAGTTCGTATGAGTAGGATGTCAGTACATAACGTATGTGCTTAAAAGGGAAAATCTTTTGTGCTCACATAAGTTAAAACTTAAGTTCTATTAATTCCTTAAAACTAATTTTTATATGTAGTGAGTGTTTACAAGAATATTATTTTGTAAGTACTACATGATACAACATTTATCGGAGCTGTTTGAAAAACACGATGAAAATATAATAAGCTAGGCCAATGTAATGTTAGTGTTAGTGAGTTGGTCTCTTTTTATATTAAAAAAAAAATGTTTAAAACAGACAATAGACAGCAAAAACAAAAATTCAATAAATTACAATGTTTTAATCCGCTAAACACTCTCAACATTATTCTACAGAGAAAGTAAAAAAGTTAAGCTCTGCATTGAAGCGTAAACTCTTTTTAGATGCTGAAGATTCATCTAATGATGATGAGAATCTAAATAATTCAGTTTTACAAAACATCAAAGAAAAGTTTTCTCCATCAAACTAATATAGTTAGGAAGTTAATGTATTAGAAAAATAATGCGTAAATTTAATGCAACAAATTATATGGTGAGATAGGCAGAAAAATATTAAAAGAAAAGGGTATTTTATAAAGCCCTAAATCAAAGCCTGGAAAAGCTCTTTCAAAAACTATTGTCGATACCGTTAAGTCATTTTATGAAAGAGATGCCATAAGCAGAATAATGCCCGGTCTTAAGGACTATTTGACTATAGTCGATTCGAATGGAATTAAAACAAAAATGTCAAAACCACTAATATTGTATAATCTTAAGAAAGCTTACTTACTGTTTAAGAAAAGATTCTCAGATATTACAATAGGTTTTTCAAAATTTGCCGAGCTTCGACCAAAACATTGCATACTGGCAGGCCAAAGTGGTACACATTCAGTCTGTGTATGCACAATCCACCAGAACTTGAAGTTAATGATAGAAAATACGAAATTAGGAGCTTTGACAAATGGACAACTAAATACTTATAAACACTGTTTGGCAAAAATTTTGTGTAATCCACCAAACATTAATTGCTATACAAGTGAATGTACAGAATGTCCAGGTGTTGCCCCAATTCGCAAAATCATTGAAAAGACTTTTGAAGAAAATCTTATAGAAAATGTCACTTATCGTCAGTAAGTGTCTGTTGATCGTTGCAGTCTCGAAACTTTACAGAAATCTAATGAGTGTTTTATAAGTATTTTCTGTAACAAACTGACCATTTCAAAAAAGCACGATTTTATTGCAAAGCAGTAGTCATCATCCATTAATGATAAAAAAGAAAATATTAAAGAGTATGAGTTTGTAGTAAACCTAGATTTCTCTGAAAACTATAATACTATCGTTCAGGACGAAGCTCAAAGTTTCCACTGGGCAAGTGATCACCCATTTGTAATTTATTACAGAGAGAATAATTTTCACCATGTTTGAAGCATAACACTGTTTCTGTGTATACATTCCAGAAAAAAAGCAGAATGGCATTTTTCCACTACTGTCCTTGAAAGAGGACCATGTGATGGAGTTGACGGCTCAGTGCAGAGACTTGCTGCAAGAGCAAGCCTACAACGTCCATATGACGACCAAATTTTAACAGCTATCCAACTTGGGCATATGCAAATTTATCTGGAATTAATTTCACCTTTTCCACACAAGATGAGTATGTTGAGTCTGAGAAATGTCTGAATAACCGTTTAAGCCAAGCAGTAACTATTAAGGGAACACAGCAATATCATGCTTATATGCCTGTAAAAAAATCAAGTGTATTAAAGAAATGTGTAAAAATATTCTCTCAAGATACAACAGAGGAAACAGTGACCATCCAAAAATGTCCTGAAAAACTACAAATAGCAGAAGTTAGTGGATATATAACCGCTGTATATAATCAAAAGTGGTCGCTGGCATATGTGTTGGAGAACAATGAAGAAGATTAACTAAAAATGACATTCTGCATCCGGCTGGTCCTTCATCATCATTTTCATATCCAAGAAAACCAGACATCTTGTAGATACCACTGACAGATGTACTTTGTAAAGTTGATCCCACCACTCCTACAGGAAGGATTTATGTAATAACATCTGAATCACTTATCAAAAGTATAAACTGTTCGTAGAAAATACTTAAAAACCTACGAAAATGTACTTTTTGAGAAAATCAAAATCAAAATTTTGAATTGGATTTCTCATAAAACACTTTTTATAACAAAGTATGTTGTGTTGTACATTAAGAAAAAGCATTTAAAACTGAGTAAAATGACACGACTTCCATCTTTCTAGCTCAATTAGGAGAAAAGCTATGGTGATTTTAAAATATGTCGGTTAGGTTTTTTTGACAGATTTTAAGAAACTTTATATAGGCTTAATTTTGAAACCGTTTGAGATATTTGAAAAAAATTGGCATTTTTCTTAATCTCTATGACGGCAAGCTTCATACCAAATTCCATCAAATTCTGAGGTGGTCAGGTTCATACCCTGAAGATTTTCTAATACCCAATTTTCTGAATTTAATCGTTTCATTAAATGTGAAAAAGGCATGTTATCGTCAGCTTTAAGTAAAGAATCTAACTCGGTATTCGTTTCCGGGATTACTTCGTTCAGTCATAATCGCTATCCGGTGAAATTTTTTTTCTGTTATTAATGTACTTTAAATTGCCATACAATTTATTTGTGTCTATCTTTTAATACCTTAGCACCTCGCGGTATTCGTTTCGATATTTTTAGTTACAAAGCCATCTACGATAAGAAAAATAACCACACAATCAACCCTAGATATGTGAGGAAGATGACAACTTAGACAATCCTCAGCCCATACATCGCAAGAAGTACACATTTCTAAAAACATTTGCTACCTCCAGCGACAATTAGTACAGTGTTCTTAAGCTAAGACATACTGATTCAGAAAAAAGACAGAGGAAAGAAAAGGAATACCTTCTAAAGATCAAGACCGTATTTTGATTGATCACATCAATTGTTGACGAGCTGCTGTTAAAATATGTTTTATATCGATTATAGCAACTTATAGCATAATATTCATTTATATTTCTGTTTGTTATGCTGGTCACAAACAACACATGCCATTACCAAATAAAGTTGAAACTGCAAAATTAGTATGTGATGCAATTTCATCGAACACCGGTGGGTAAACCAGTTGCTCATATTAACCTTTAAAGTTAGTAAAGGTCTGCCTACTATTTCAATAATTGTTTATAAGTATTGTTGACCTGCATTTATATTTCAATTTGTGTTAATTTTCGATATTTGTCACTGTAAACACACTAATGGTTTCTATGAAGAGAACCTCTATAAACCCGACATTTTTTTATATTAATAAATGAGTTGTTTTCCATAATTCGTAAACAAAATCAACACCAAAAAAGGCCGCCCTAACAGTAATCTTTCCAGTTTAATGTATTCAAGATTAATTACTATTTGCATAAACATGTCGTTAATGCTTATCACTACAGCTACTATCAATTTTTTTTCACAAAAACTGTACGTGTCATTATGAATCGATAGTAGATTTTTAAATCTTGCAAATGTAAGCTATTTATAATATTGCATAATTCCAAATTATTACACGCAATTAAAAATGTTATCCACATTTTATTATGATTTTACATTGAGTAAACTGTAGTTATTTGGTGTCATTAGCTACTACTTTGTTCTCTGTTACTTTAATATGCATAGCTTTTTTTTCTCATTTCTCATTCGTAACACAATCGAGCTCTTTAATTTTAACTTTCGAGGTGTTTTTTTCTAAAAACTTATAAATATGAATATTCTGCATAATTCTTGAGATATTAATTAATTAAACACGTTTATAACTTTTTAGTAAAAATGGGAAAGAGAATT
The DNA here is from genome assembly GCA_035610365.1 of Aquatica leii. Lineage (NCBI taxonomy): Eukaryota > Metazoa > Arthropoda > Insecta > Coleoptera > Lampyridae > Aquatica > Aquatica leii. The sequence continues at coordinate 86,201,332 of CM069435.1, forward strand.
TATTTTAAAAAGTAGGTTTACACTTAAAGTAAAAGCAATGCCCATCGAGAAAGTGGAAGAATGTTATTAGCAGATGATCGGTTAGAAAATTAAATTGCAAATTCGGAATTAAATATTGATTAAAACATTTACAGTTTTACAATGGCCAATGAAACAAAATTAAGCACGTAAATATAAAATGATTCAAACGCCGGCTGTACTTTTAAGAACATACAAATTGTTTCAACAATATAAACATTTATAACTTTACGGGAAAACTTTTCAATAACGGTTTTACGTTGAAAGAATACCACACGAATACCGAGTATACGTAGAAAATACATCTACTATAAGTGCAATTTTTGGGTTACCGGAATCTTTAATTTAAAAATTAAAAAAGCAGTTTAAATTTATTCGATTTCTTTGTGGTATTAAAATGTATGTCCACTTTGTAACGCAACATAAACATTCAAATAACACTAACCTGCCCCTGAAAAGATGTTGATGATAGGTGATCGGAATACAAACTTCAGTTGAAGTTATCACCACCATTCTTCTTTAACTTTACACATAATTCAAAAATAACAGTCATCGCTAACATTATCGTAGAAAAGATAATTAATTGTAATTTGCAAGTATTTTTTTAAATGCGGTTTTGATAAATAACATAAATTAAAACCATATAACCGACGAAGCAGTTCACGAATCGTTCGAATACCGTAACTTAACTGGTATTGCATGTAGCCTGGCACGTTAGTTGCCGGTCTATTGCTTACTTTGAAAATGTAGAGAAGGTTGAAGATGAGACTCGTATCAAACGGTAAATTAGAACGACCTCTTCTGTTTGATATAAGCGTTTCTTATTATGTTTTTTAGTGGCGATATTTCAAATAGAAATGAAAGGCATGCGCAAATACTAACACCGTGAAATGTTTAATCCAACGGTATTAGACCCACGATTGAATATTAACTTATAAAATAAATGCATCATATAAGGTAAAAATCAACATATTAATATAGGTACGTATTAAGTTAAAGTTATTATTGTAGAAAATGAGTACAGAATATTAGATTTTGATTCGGAAGTTTGTTTTCAAGCTTCACACAAATCAACTTTTGGAGGCAACAAAAATGGTTTACTTATTAATTTTTCAATACAATAAAAGAATATTATTTGCTTATTTATACAATTCTGCAAAACACGGCCATTATAAAGATACTTACTCTTTAACCCGAAAATCATTAAGCATTCAAATCAAAAGGTGCGGATTTCATTAAGATACTGTAACGATTATTAAAACTAATTTATTTATACTAAAAATATGTACACGTTTATAACTAACCGAACTAATTAAATCTAAGAATATTTAATAAAAACACGCTAATTTATATCGCACCGCGAATAACTTCAGTCTAACACTTGTTTACATTAAAGTCACGCACGAGTTTAATTCGTCGTATTTATATTGACACGCGTTAATCAATTTAAATTTGAATAATCTTCTTAACACTGCCGACTTCGAATTACTCAAATAACTGACCTATGATTTGTTTGTACCGCATTTATACATTTTGACAATCCTTCGCGAATGTTCTATATCTTTCGGTAAACGTTCTGGAAAATAGATAACAACTTCGTGAAGGCTCTCGAACTTGAGAATAATTTCTCAAACGCTTCAATATTTCGACTCTAAGATCTAAAATACACCGTCAAAAGTCTTGAACCCCCCGGTATTTTGTACTAGAACGTCAATCATTTTTGGCGCAGCTAATATAGTACTATTTAATTTAACATGTTTGTTATCAATGTAACGTACTTATCGAAATAATATGTGTTGAAAACCACACGTTTGATAATCATAGTGAAGCGCATTGTAAAAGAAGTGTTAAATGATATGAAACTAAAATTGCATTTAAATTATAGAAAGGATCCATGTTACTGGTATAACATTATTAAAATCATAATAATAGTCAAACAAATCAATAATATATTAATTAAGATGGTAATTATGCTACATGTTCCGGCCACAACTTAATAAAATGGCCATCTTCAGGCGTGAAACAGTAAAAACGAACGCCATTAATTAGTGTGTTAATATACAACTTCTCAAACAAATAACGAAGACATGTTTTACAAACTTATATAAGTAAACAAAGCTAAATTAAAAAGATGTAAAAATAAAGTTTACCGACTAAAATCGACTAGTGTCAAGTATGATATAATTTTTTTTGAGTTATTTTAACATTGAAAGTTAAATCACGAAAACTGTAGTCACAATAAATTTAAAAATCAAATAAACATGGAGGAGAGTGGTAGTCTCAGTGTGCTCAGGAAGAAGACTATTTAAGTTGAAATAAATGAATTTGGTCATTAATGAGTGCGTCCTTAGGAAAATAATAAATATAAATGCATTCTAAAATATTGAATGTATAGTCGTGATTCGATACGGGATGAATAAGGTTAGCTTGATTACCAGAATGATTATTGGTAAGAGCATGTAACGCGACCGTGGATTTAATTGAATCAGGTTCTGTAAGGTATTTATTAGGGTTGGAAAAATATCTAAGATGAAGAAAAAACATTTTTCCAATCATTGCACATTAAATAATTGGCGTTAAGAAACTGAAACGTATGATCGTTCGCTACTGTAGTGTAATCGCGGCTCAAAGGGCTAAATTTAATATAAATGCGTTCTTGCGTGTATCCTCTTTTTAGTTGTTATACTTATAGTACATATGTTTTCCTTTAATATTGTATTTGTTTTTGAAACTACGTTTTTTAATGTATTTTTTGTAATAAGAATGTTATAAAAATAATTAGACAATTAAGAATAGCATAAAAAAACTTATAATTTTTAAGTAAATTTGTTATGAGAAAAAATTAACAAAACAAAGCAAACATCAACATAATAGTCAGTATGACCTCTGTTCTCAGTAACATTGACACGCTTGTGCAATGAAACCATTTCTTGAGGAATATTGTTCCATTCCTCTACTGTCGCTGCAGTTAACACTTGTTTTGGGTTTTACTTGTGATAACACAGTATGTACGTCTTTGTTAGATTTCAATTAAGTTTTAAGAAATGCTGGTAAGTGTCGCTAGCTAGTCCCATGCTTTGAGAGAAACTAATTGTAAGTATTATACTTTCTATTTTAATTCTTAGTACTTTTTTTTCGAGATTCGTCTTTTTGTATTTCAATTTACGAAGTAAATTCGTGTCTTCTGAATGTAAACGTTAGATCGGCAAGGTCATTTTGTTGTACGAAGTGTTGCCTAGTAGAAGGCTTATTTAATATTTTGTCTGTGATACCGACCTACGTGCTAGTGTTTGATCAAATTTATATACATCTAATTATGTATTTTCTTCTAACGTAAACCGCTGTATGTGATAAAATAAATATATTTTGTGTATAAATTTATAAACAACATAAACATCCTACCAATCCAAGAAAAATTATACGTGTACAGTTCTCAAGTTAAATGCTCGCTCTGTTGCGGTAACCGAATGACGTCTTCTCTTCTATGTGGTGTTGCCTGACTATTATTTTTAATAGTTCAAAACCCATAGTAGTAGTTTTCCTTATTCCTCTCACAAGTAACTACACTGCAGTATCCATGCTAACACTTGCTTAGTCGTGGTTGACATTATTTAGGCACAAGTAAGAATGTCCATATTCATCTCAAAGATAGACAAGTTCCAGCCTAATATTATCGTCGAGCTTAGTTTCCTCCACTCCAACAACATCTACTACATTAAATCAACGCTTCGCAAAACGCTGCATCTCCAATTCCGTCAAAATGTAATGTCACAAAAAAATAGTTGATTCAAAATTTTTATCCCTCTCCAAACTAATTTTCTCGTATAAAGATTCTATGTGTAAAAGAAAGAGGTAAAATAAATACGTCACAAATTTAGATAATTGTTCGTAAACCTGTCCCAAGATAATTCCCAAGCCTCAAAAGTATGCAAACGGTTCTTCAAGTAGTGATAGACAAGCCAGCAGTTCCCTCAGTAGCTGATCACCTCTTGTATTCTATGTTCACGTAGTCCATTCCAAAATAGCAAAACTAGTAAAAGTGTTACCTGAGAAATCAGTTTCTCTAGTCCCCAGATCGTTTGTGATCACAACCCCAAAATCTAAGTTTAGTCGACACAAAAACGACCCCTATATGCAATTACTAAAACCACTTTGTTTGATTGACGACTAAACAGAGCGACCAAGATGTGTAAGAACTTAATAAAACTTGAGTAAAACTTAATAAAAACACACACGACCATCCTAGATAAAACTGGACTGCAGAATATTTATTATAGACGTTGCTTTTTATCTTTCCTAAACAGACAAAGAAAGCGACCATTTTACAAAATTTAAGTCATAACCTTGGCTATAAAGCAACTAAAATTATCTGTAAATTTAGTTGTATTTGCTAATGTATTCTGGAAGTACACCCAAACGTCAAAAAATATGTTATTATTTACATTGCCAGAAACCGTTGTGTTGTAGGCTCAATGACCACATATGCATAACTAAGTGTTACGAACGCCAAAAAAAGACCTATAGCTTTATGTATTATTATAAAGCTATAGGTCTGCCAATGCATTTGTGGAAGTACATTAAAGTTGTTCTCCTACTGCTGAAATGCCCCAACATGGCGAAACGTCCAGTAGTTCACGCTGGCGGCGTTTTCACATTTGCATTCACATTATTACTTTACAATGTTATACGTTATGGTTTTAACCCGTGGTTTATTCAAAACTTAGTTGAATTACGCGGGTATGAAATCAGCTTTCAACCATTTTATCTCTATAGTTACCTACATATTATTATAAAGCTATTGGTATGTCAAAGCATTTGTGGAAGTCATGTATATCTTAAATAAAAACACAATGCTGATTGCCTGTCACAAATTTGTAATATCGAAGGCTTCCACGGCCGGAATCTATACTAAGATAAGAAATTCTTCCGGGTTTGGACCGTGTCATTGTTGTACCCGAAGTTGCCAACGTTTCGCCCACTTTATAGCCGAGTTTCCATCCCTGTCATAAACTCCTTATTATGCGTCATCCAAAGATCTTGATTTTGATCAATATAACCTTTTTGCCGACTCCCTTCAAACCATTTTACAAATACTGCCGGATGTTTTTAGTCTCTTACTTCCTCGTCCTTTCTCCTAGGACCATGTATCGACTCTTCGTAATATATTCCATTCTCTCCTGTTTTTTTTACAGTTTTCGGTCTTTTTATTACTTGTTCCTTAATTATTTATCTTCTTTCTACTAATTTCAAGTCTATTTGCAATTTTCTTTTTAATTTTCTTCTTCTAGTAGTTTCATAAAGTATTTTTTATATAAATTTATATTAAACTTTCTTTTTTTTGCTTATTTCGATGCTTCGACAACATACTTCTAACTAATCAGACTTTTAAGCTTAGTAATTAAATGTGTTTATTAAAGTATTCTTTGTAGATAGAGAAGATCATTTATGAAATCAAACCAACCTCAAAACTAATAAAATTAAAAAACACAAAATTATTACTACATACTAAGCCAAACAAAAGCAACTTCTTATGAAATATTAAACTTAAAAGCACTTAGAGAAAGACTTTTATGTCAAATATACCATTATCCAATCAAGTTTTGAGAATAAGGACGCAAAAGTGTCTATCGCACTTCAAACATGAAGCAAAAGCCAACATGAAAATAAAACATTTATACTAAAACGTTAGTAAAACATTATTTTGTGAGGAATTCCATAATTTGGTTATTCAAGACCAAAACATATTTGTTGCCAGCAAACATTATACAATTATAACAATATACCTAACAACACTAATTGTAAAGCAGCTGCAGTATTCAGTTCGTATAAACTCTAAAGTATAAATAATGGTCACCATGTAAGAGCAACTTAAAAAAAGTGAAAGAAAGAATTTAATTAAATAAAGAGAGCTAGAAGGTTTAGGCTGAAGAAAACGAACGACGTCAAAAGGACACTATAATAATTTCTTTATTCACAAATTTTGAGAACAATAAATGTTACTTTTCCCCGCGCCCTAGCAGTGTCTATCCCAAGAAAAAGTTTAATCGTATCCCTATTTACTGTGTCTTTATATATAGTCACACGACAGCACCCAGTAGCATTGAATTAGGTAACCTTGAACATAATTAAGACCTTGAGATTGACATTGCTTTTGCATAATTTAGTGTTGAGAAGAGAAAGCAGTGTACCCAATGAATGCATTTGAATTTATATTCTTTCACAGAATCTGCAGGGAGATATAGTAAATGTTATTTTCATAAATCGGAATGACAAGAAAAAAACATGAAGAACTTGAGCGAGATGTATTAAAAAAAAGTTCTACTCAAATTGCAGAAGCTAATAGAACTAGAACTAGTATTTTCGCTACAGAAATAAATGCTGCTAGGTTCAGAATGTGTTACGAAACATAAATCACCATAAGAGTACCGTTATGCTGAAGTACGCCAAAAGGGACCTGATAATGAAGGTGAAACGAGAATTTAAGTGCACAAAATATTTGACAATTTTTTATCCTAGAAATTGTTAATTATTTAATAGTTTCATATTTATTATTCTTTCATATCCTACTTTGAAATCTTGATCTGATCATTCGTCAATGAAAATTTATGTGCCGTCAAAATTTACATAATAACGGACTACTATAGCGAATATGGATTTAAAGCAGTCACTTTAAACTACAACCCTTATTCCATCAAAAAAATGTTTTACTAATATCGTAACAAAATATAACAAATCTACGCGCGGGTGTGAAGTTATCACAATTCAAAAGCACACTTTGTTGTATATAAATCGAAAAAAAAAAACGAAAAAAACCAATACAAGAATTCACCATATAACATCTGTCATTAGTTTTATATTTAACGATTATTAAGTTCTATTAATTTCTGATTATTTATAAATATTAAATTTTATTTTGCATTTAATTTAAATTTAACCTACTGACTTCCCCATTTGAAAGCTTTAGAATACATATATATATATAATAGTTTAGAACGTATTTTTTATTATAAAAGTTATGAGCAGATTTTACATAAAATAGAATTGAATTTCGATCAGTAAAAGTTTATGAAATTTCTATTAACTAGCGTATTTTCGAATCAGGAAAAATGTATAGTTAAAAGTATAGGTACAATTAGTTCAAAAAACTGACAACTACAATAATGTGTTAGACCAACTGCATATTAGGCATAATTAGGGATTTTTCAGAAACAGCCACAGCGTTTTATATAAATACATGTAGCTATTTGTTTGTGCTTGCTGCGCCCTCAACGTTAAAAAATATACATATATGGGTCATTCTCAGCTAATTGAAAACTTATCCTTATTGAACTGTCCAAGTATATTTCTTGAAAATCAAGAAACGAAAGCTAACACATTTTTTAATTATTTTAAGTGTTATGGGCGATTTTGTGAAAATTCATGAGGAGACTGGTTTTACATCCAGAGGAATGTTATTGTGTATAGAAAAGCATATTTTATGTAATGCCATGAATAAACTTTTATTTTAATGTGTCAATAACAGGACATATTGATAGCATTAAATAAAAAAAAACAGAAATGTAACGAAATAAAAGTGATAAAAATTAATTTAATATTACAGCACGTTTGTGCATATAAACTTATCAAAATCAACTTCTTAGCTAAACAAAATAACAACTTAATTTATAATTATCATTGGCGTTCTAGCTTACAGCAAAATCAGTCTTAGATTGCTTTTAAAAAATTATTTAAATTAACCTATTTCTAAAAAACAGGTAAGTACATGATTTAAAAAAATAAAATACTCTTTTTCCTATTAAAATTAAATTTGGGTTCAGAAGTTTTTCCACTTCAAAAGTTACATCCAAAACATCATCTTCATCAACTTTAAACCAAAGAAATCTTTGCTTTGAACGTGTGACCAATATCATCACAAATCTTTATAAACGTTACAGCGGTTACAGTTGGTTCACTTTCCTCGATGTCTATCTGACTCACTATTGCAACATAGCGATATTTTTTGTTTTCGACGGGAAACTAAACTAAAACGTAATCATCAATTTTATGGGGATGAACTGAATTAGATCCGGCAATATTCTCAAATTCAATATTGTTAGACTTATCACACGTTACAGCCTGTGAAATGTCTTCCTCCATAATAGATTCACTAATAGGTAGGTTCAGATTTAGTCTAGATTCGCCGAAATATCCTCAAAATTAAGTTTTCTCTTTCTTTTGTACTGCATTACACCTAAATTAAAATGATGGCATTTGTTTTTACAAGAGCAACTCAAACTTTTCATTATGAGTTGGACAGCGCTTTGTGATAATCCCAAATGACATTTTGTTATTTTGTCCTTTACCCGATGGACTTTGAAGGTTCCACTGAAGCTTTTTAAATCGCGTGCGTCTTTTTGAATATCGCTGGTAAGTTTATTATGCCTTCCTCGTCAATCGTAAGGACAGTGATTCCAGTACATCTCTGTTGTATGGTGTTTACAAAAGCTTCTAAACTATCAATGTCACCTCCTGCAGCAACGACAGCATCAGCAATCCTTTTACAAGTTGCCCCAACCTCATCAGAAGCGTCCTTACCGTGACCACTCTCTAAAAAGTTCCACACTTGGCAGCTCTAGATGAAGCCTTAATGCCAGGGTATAACACATACTTTATTTCGGTACTGAGTTACAGGTCCGTCGCTCACGAAATGAATGTAGGTTGTGTCAGGTGGTAGAGATTTAAAATTTGGCTGCAAGATAACACACATGGCAGCAGGTGAATGCGTTACCAGACAAGATTTTTCAGTAAATTTGTTTTTCTTTAAAGGTTTTCAAATTTGCATAGTTTTCTTTCAATCAAAGATAATAAATGTAGTACCAAAATTATATTTCTCGTGATTTTGCATTATTTCTATTTTTTCAACAAAAAATGCAATTTTACAAAAAAACATCAAAAAATAATGTACACTCAAGAAAAGAAAAAACGGAACTACCTGCTTCTAAGTTCAGATAGCTGGGTAAATAAGGTTTAACCTTATCTATTACAAAAATTTAGGTAAATTTAACTTGGCATTATTTCAAACTGAGAAAAGTAATTTTTGTTGTTCTATTTAAAGAACAATTTTGTCGGTTACGATTTTAACAATTGCAAATTGATTATAAATTTGCAAGTGAATGAAATTTACTGTTTGTTGATTTTAAATATTTTTGGTTGTTGATTTTAAATATTTTTGGTAACTAAAAATAAATTAAAAAAAGAAAAAAGAGAAATAGTAAAAGAGGAGAAAGTGAAGAAAAGCAAAAAACAATCGACTTATCGATTTTTTTTTTGAATAGATTGGTAGAAATATATTTGATAGAAAAACCTAAAATAAAGCAAAGAAAAATTTTAAAAATTAAAAAACTATAAAAAAATGAAGCAAAATGAAGAAATTGAAAAAAGAAAAGTGAATAAAACTAAGACGTCATCGAATACAATTTTTTATTTTGCAAATTTTAAAAATACAAATGAAAGCAAAATGAAGATCAGAAAAGGCCAAATTTAATCTTATCAATTTGAAAGTTTTGGTTAAAAAACAAGAGAAAATTTTAGTATTAAACAAAATTAAGCACTCAAATTAAAAGCAAAAAAATTGTAGAGAAATGCAAAGAAAATGCAAACGCCTTCAATTCCATTTACAAAAATTTAAAAAATACATCAATCTAAAGATTTTAGTAGCATTTAAACAAATTTTAAGTATTAAATAAAATCCATTATTGAAACTTGAGGTGAGAGGTACTTAATAAAATTAAAAAAAGGAAAATAATGAACTAAAAAACTATCTGTAACAGCCTTTTATTTTAAATTGGTCCGAAGGAAAATCTTGAAATAAAAAGATTAAAGGCTTGTGCAGTGAAAACAAGTATTTATGTTTCGAATTTGAAGATTGTGGTAAAAAATAAGAGTGAAGAACGAAATAGTTATTTTCCTCACTAGTCCAGAAAGTGCTATTTTGCGAGTTGAGCATATTTGTAGACCGAGGTGAAGCCGAGACTCGCAAAATGCAAATACTCGCAAAATATTTTTGGGATTTTACTTATATAATTTAATGGCAGAATTAACAGCAACAGATTTAAATATACCAACAAATGAAGTTGCAGTAGGCTTGGTATACAAAGTGGCATGACTTCGTATTTGGTCAAGCATATTCTCAACTGGATCTTGGTTGAAGTAACGTCCTAAGATAAACTTTAAATCGTTTTTTAAATACTGCCAAATATTAATGAAATTGTTATTGTAAAAATCCAGTTTTCCAAGCTAGGCGGTCTTTGCAAATGGTTTCCTGTTTTATGAACTTCATTGATTTCAGTAAAGACAATGCTGTTTGTTTACAAAGTTATATGTTTTATCAGATATTTCTCGTCGAAGTGGTTTGTGTGTCTGTGAAGTAAGTAAGACATTCTATAAATTAATAAAATAATAAGTTCCAATAGCACTTTTCATAGTTCTACAGTTCCTGATAAAAATTACAAAAAGTATCGCATTTCTTATTTAAAAAAAAAGAAATTGTAAAAATGTTCGCAAATCTAGCACGGCAGCTGGAACTTTTTGTTAAAATGTTTCTAAAGCATAGAACTCTTGTAGAACTGTAAAACTACCATGAAAACTGCGGAAAATCATCAGCAAGACACTTTTTCACAAAATATATAAGTATGTTTGATAATTGAACTTTTCGTTAAAGTGTATCTAAAGCATAGAAGTCTTACGGACGGTTCCACCAACACGACTTAAACTTAAGCAAAGCTTAAAAACTGGGATAGAATTGTTAAAACAATTGCAACGATTGTTTGTAAGCATTGCTTAACTTTAAGTCTTGTTGGTGGAACCTGCCGTTATAGAACTGTTTAAAATCACCATGAAAACTGCGGAAAATCATCAGCACGACTAGTGATGTGGATTGGGTAAATATCCAGTGGGTAGGTAAATATTTTATGGGTATTTACCCGAGGTCTGGGTAAATACCTAAAAACTGGGTATTTAAGAAAACTTATCGTTGATCAATTTTTATATTAAGCTGAAGTATATATTAATTTTATATATGTCCATATGCCTAGGTTGTATTTAATTAACTGGTTGTTTATTTCAAAGGTGAAATTATAGCATTTACACGAACAAACAATATTAAACATCAAATTTTATTAAAACATTAAAAGATCAAAATAAATCGAAAATTACGGATTAGTTTTACTGAAGTGTTCAAATTAAAAAAAAAAACAAAACGGCGGCGACAAGTGCCATAACGTAAGTTTGTCTCACGCACAATATAGACAAAATTTTATCTGCTACCATTTAGAAAAGTAAACAAATTAATTTAAGTATTATTAAAACAAGTTGATCAATATGTGCCGAAGAACTAATTTTTTTCCTGAAAAAAAAAACAACTTTTTTTAACACTATATTGTAGTAAATAACAGTAAACAAACTGTAATTTAAATTTGGTGAAACTGAGAACAAAAATAAATCCAAGATAAAGTTATCGCGTTATGTGTGTTATTTACTTCATTCTTCCAAGAATTTGATATTTGTTCCAAGTACTTTAGTTAAAATATCCCCACGCTTTTGCACAGGGATAACACTATAAAAATTTAGTCGAATTGTTGAATGTAGTAATGAAAAAAAAAGCTGAATTTACAAAAACAACTAGTATATACTTCCTTAAAAATCTTCTCGCAATGCCATGTTTCATTTTCATTTAGTTCATCTTGTTTTGGTTTATTGAATAGTAAATGTGAATGAGTGAAAAGTGAAACAAATAACAATGGGAAAGAAAAAAGGACCTGCTTGGAACTTTCTTATTGTTAAAAAAGATAAAAGTGTTTAATGCTGAGTACAAACATGCCAATGTAAACAAAATGGAGAAACTTATATGAAAGAACTTTCAGCATTTTTAGTTGGATTCACAGTAAAAAAAGAAACCGTTTAACATCTGAAAGAGCAGCTAAACTCACATATGTATTATATAATTGGAAGATTATGCATGTAACCAGGAGACAATGGCAAAGAAACAAAAAAAGATTTAACTAACGAAAAAAATCCAACACAAGAAAAAGAAAATGTACAATTATTGACAACTGAAGAAAATTACACAGAAACAAATACTTTGTGCAGTTTGTCTGATAATTCAAACTCTGAGCCCATTATGAAACATCTGAATCTAATTCAGATTAATATTAAAATTAGAATTATAAACAATATTTATTTAAATCACGTAATACATTATTACTCTTTTACGCATTGTAACTAGAAAAAAAAATATTTTATGTAAAATCCATGATGCATTTTTAATTATTATGTTTGTTTTTTATTACTTTAGTTTTATAAAATTAAAAAGTTGTTAAACGTTTATAAATTCTAATTTTCGTTACCATACCTTACATCAATCCATCTGTTTTGAGTAGTTAAAAGTAAATACCTAGGTAAATACCCGTTTTGGGTATTTACCTATGGTATTTACCCTTAAAAATAAATATCCGGGTAATCCACATCACTAAGCACGACAGTTTTTCACAAAATATATATATATTTGATAATTGAACTTTTCGTTAAAGTGTATCTAAAGCATAGAAGTCTTACGGCCGGTTCCACCAACACGACTTAAACTTAAGCAAAGCTTAAAAACTGAGATACAATTGTTAAAACAATTGCAACGATTGTTTGTAAGCATTGCTTAACTTTAAGTCTTGTTGGTGGAACCGGCCGTTATAGAACTGTTTAAAACCACCATGAAAACTGCGGAAAATCATCAGCACGACACTTTTTCACAAAATATATATATTTGATAATTGAACTTTTCGTTAAAGTGTATCTAAAGCATAGAAGTCTTACGGCCGGTTCCACCAACACGACTTAAACTTAAGCAAAGCTTAAAAACTGAGATACAATTGTTAAAACAATTGCAACGATTGTTTGTAAGCATTCCTTAAGTTTAAGTCTTGTTGGTGGAACCGGCCGTTATAGAACTGTGTAAAATCACTATGAAAACTGCGGAAAATCATCAGCACGACACTTTTTCACAAAATATATATATTTGATAATTGAACTTTCCGTTAAAGTGTATCTAAAGCATAGAAGTCTTACGGCCGGTTCCACCAACACGACTTAAACTTAAGCAAAGCTTGAAAACTGAGATACAATTGTTAAGACAATAGCAACGATTGTTTGTAAGCATTGCTTAAGTTTAAGTCTTGTTCGTGGAACCGGTCGTTATAGAACTGTTTAAAATCACCATGAAAACTGCGGAAAATCATCAGCACGACACTTTTTCACAAAATATATATATTTGATAATTGAACTTTCCGTTAAAGTGTATCTAAAGCATAGAAGTCTTACGGCCGGTTCCGCCAACACGACTTAAACTTAAGCAAAGCTTGAAAACTGAGATACAATTGTTAAGACAATAGCAACGATTGTTTGTAAGCATTGCTTAAGTTTAAGTCTTGTTCGTGGAACCGGTCGTTATAGAACTGTTTAAAATCACCATGAAAACTGCGGAAAATCATCAGCACGACACTTTTTCACAAAATATATATATTTGATAATTGAACTTTTCGTTAGTGTATCTAAAGCATAGAAGTCTTACGGCCGGTTCCACCAACACGACTTAAACTTAAGCAAAGCTTAAAAACTGAGATACAATTGTTAAAACAATTGCAACGATTGTTTGTAAGCATTCCTTAAGTTTAAGTCTTGTTGGTGGAACCGGCCGTTATAGAACTGTGTAAAATCACCATTAAAACTGCGGAAAATCATCAGCACGACACTTCTTCACAAAATGTCGTGCTAGACGTAATTTTTGAAAATTGTAAAAAATAGTAAACGGTTGGAACTTAACGTTAAAATATATCTATAGAACTGTGCAAAATTACAATTAAAACTGCGAAAATATTAAAAATTTATTAAAAATTAAAAAGGTATTTTAGTTATGGTACCTTCTTGTCTAAGAGGAATCTTATAAATGCAAATTTAATTATGCAATATGATGCACAAACTGTCTGTCCTTTAAGTCATAAACATAGAAATGTTGATTTTGCATTCAATGCAGTCTTGTCAAAGCAGTGGACTATTAACTCCACCTTAGTAGGTATGTATATTGTGTTTGATTAGTAATTCGAAGTATACTGAACTAAGGTGAAACACCTAAGAAAGACTTAATGAAGTTTATAAATGTAGATTTAGGTAACCATGCAAAATCCAGTGATCCATGCTAAACAATTTTAACACTTATAAAATCATATAGTAATAGGTCACAAAAATTTAACAATACATTTTTCATAAAGCATAGTACCATATTGCAATATAAGTACTTTTCAACAGACTATAATTAAGTTAAATCTTACTTGTAAGTAGACGATTTAAGTTTGGCACTTAATACTTTGACCACACTAGTTATCGATAAATGACTAGACTGTCTATTTTATTATGAAGTTGCTCTCGCATGAATAATATAATGGAAGAAGCAATTTTTATTCTTCACCTTTCTGGTTATTAAATAAAGGCCAATGACTTAAACTGTCACTGCCAAGCATCTTATACCCGACTAGAAACCAATTGAAAATATACGCACCTTTGTAAAACGACGAAAAGGCCAATTACAAACAACAATGGTAAGTTTCAGTGTCTTTTTGTCATATTATAAACACTACGTGAACACCAACCTACACCTGCACCGTTTATACGACTGTACGACATCGAACTGACATTTAAACTAACACACGGTCGTAAATATGCTATTTTATTTCACGAGACGATAATAAATCGTGCTAGTTTTACACATAGTCAGTTTTAGGTAATAAAACAATTCTTTTATTAGTTCGTAATGTAAATTTGTTACAGTTATTAGATGTACAACACAAATTTGAGGTTATGTTGAAATTACTAAAAACAAAACTAAGGAATCGATAAGTTACTAAAAGAAATCATGTTGAATTTAAATATTGGGATTTTGGGACATGTGGATTCTGGAAAGACAACTCTAGCAAAAGCACTTAGTCAAGTAGCAAGCACAGCAGCTTTTGATAAGAACCCACAATCCAAAGAACGAGGCATCACTTTAGATTTAGGATTTAGTTCTTTCACAGTTTCAACTCCGGAACACTTAAAAACAAAAGAAAGTAGTGAAGAGATTCAATTCACGTTAGTTGATTGTCCAGGACACGCAAGTTTACTTCGTACTATTATTGGAGGAGCTCAAATTATAGACTTCATTTTGTTGGTCATCGATATAACCAAAGGCATACAAACGCAAACTGCCGAATGTATCGTAATCGGAGAAATTACTTGTAAACATCTCATTGTTATTTTAAATAAAATTGATTTAATTGAAGAATCGGTTAGAGCTCGTCAAATAGAAAAAGTATGTATACATGGTTTTCTATATAACATTAGTAAATGGCTATTTTGTTAGATTGATATCAATATAAATCTATATATTTATTTCTTAATATCACTGTATTATTAGGTGTTTTTTATAATCTATCTGTTGAGGTGAATTAACCCACATTCTGATTTGTTACTTCTTATGTTTATGGATATTTTCTTTTCCTTTCAATCTGCTGCAATTGCGTACTTCAACATCGTGCCCCTTAGTTTGTTTAAATCTATTAACCAATTTCTATTTTCTTCAAGAGTTTTTCTTCCTATTCTTATTACCGGACTCAAACTTCTTCACATTTATTAAAAAATTAGTAATTTAAGTGAAATCACTCTTGGAAAAAATCATTCATTAATGAACCTTTTTGTTTGATTTAAAAACATTCTAAAATATGAACTCAAGAAATTTTGAAATTTCCTCATAAAATCGTTCACGTGATTGGTTCACATCAATTGAATAAAAAAGTTCAAGCATAATTGAATAGAGGTCGCCATCATCTGTTAACCAGCTTTTATTCAAAGAACTTTAATTGAATCAACTATTTAATTATTACAGATTTAAATTCGTTAGATAGTTAAGATAATTACACAAGAACTAATTTAATTTGATCTAAATTGTTTCATTGACATACTGTGATAAGAAACGGTTCTTATGTCGCGTATGTTAATCTTTCCATGAAATTCTCTGTTATCTTGGTAAACTTCAATATTTTTCAAAAAAAGATTTTTTTTCTTTGTTACTCTATCACTGTGGAATGATGATATTTGTCATTGTATCTAGCGATTTACGCGTTTTACCATCTGCTCTTTGTTTTTTCTTATTTTAGTTTTTTTGGTTTTCTTGTTGGTTTCTTCTATCATGAATTTTATTTTGACACTTCTCAGGTGTTAAATCTTTTGCAGTATAGCAGACAATTTTTATGTCTTGTTTGTTGTTTCTACAACCTCTAATAATATATGGAAATAGTGTGACAAACACGATTTCTGGAGAACGGTGCCACGTATAAAAAATACTGAACAACTGTTATCAGTATTGTTCTAAAAACACGTCAGAGTATTTCCAGTTCTGATGAGTTTCAAGCCAAAAACACTGCACTAATTACTACTTTCAATTGTTTAATATTTTAATTATTTGCGTTAGTATTTGTGTTAGAGATGTGTACATCTGCATTTTTGTCTAACTTTGATTAGTTCTACACGTTTTTTTAGTTCGATTAGTTAGTAATATTTTGAAATAAAAATAAAATGCATTAACGTTTGAGGCATTAATTAAAGTATTTTGATATTTCAGATGACAAAACATTTAAAGAAAAGCTTGAGTAGTACAAATTTTGCTGATTCGTCTATAGTTGCCATATCTGCACATACAAAAGCTGAAGAAAGCATTGGTATTTCCGACTTAATAACTAAAATAACAGAACTAGCGTTTTATCCCAAGAGGTTTAATGACAGGCCTTTTGTACTTGCTGTCGATCATTGCTTTAGCATTAAAGGAAAAGGTACTATTTTAACTGGCACAATTCTTCAAGGTAGCATTAAAGTGGGTGATGTATGTAGTACGCTATTGCTGTATACCCATAGATAAATTTTACATTTTAGGAAATCGAGCTACCGAGTATAAATACGATAAAAATGGTAAAATCGATACAGATGTTTAGGCAGTCGGTTTCTTCAGGATCGGCTGGTGATCGAATAGGAGTTCGTGTTACACAATTTGATTCAAAGTTGATGGAGCGTGGAATAGCTTGTAAATTAGGATACGCTTATTATATTTACTGTGGGATCATGTCCGTTAATAAAATTAAATATTTTAAAGGGGATATTAGTAGTAAATCAAAATTTCATATAACAATTGGCTATGAAACTGTTCTAGCCACTGTTACTTGTTTTAGTTGCGAGAACGATAACTTTGACATTGCAGATCAATTTAAATACTTAGATAAACTAAGGGATGTTGAAGAGACTGGCATTAAAGAATATTTATTGTTAGAGTTTGAAAAACCAGTTTTGGTTCTAGAAAATACTAAATTGATAGGTTCAAAATTAGACGTTGATAAATACAGTCACAATTGTAGATTGGCTTTTTGGGGGTGTTTACTTTCAAATTGCCGAGATAAAGACTTTAAACAAAATTATTTAAGTAAAGTAAAGATTTACAAAGAAAAATCTAAAGTAGGTAAAATAGATCAGATACTTAATGAGCATTTAATAATTGTGAAAAACCTTGTTAAAAAAGAAACAAATTTAGAATGCTATAAAGACTTAGAAGTCACGTTATCAACTGGAGAAAAAGGAATAATTCAGGGAACATTTGGAAAAAGTGGCAAAGTAAAAGTTTGTATGAATGATGGTCTTATTCACTGTGAAAAGAAAAACACTGAAAGTAATAATGTTACCGTTACGCTATTGTACAAAAAATATGTTTTTGGTGGCAAATATAAAATTGCACAATATTTTCGTATTTTATAATTTTTCCTTAGTTTTATAAATGCCTAACAACTATCCAATATACATGTTTATATGACAAATTTGAAGTATCCTGTACACGTTTTCGCCGCTACTACAATAAAAAACATAGAAATCACACAAATAGAAACAATTAAACAACATGAAATTGTTTTAAGCAAGAAGAACTAAGCTCACAGCATCTACCTTCGGAAAAGTTTGCGTGAGAAAAAAATTAAACTAGTGAGCCTCGTGAAACTTCGATATTTGCTAATTAATTGATTTTATTATTATTTATTGATGAGAAAGAAATGAATTGAAAAGTAAAAAAAAAATTAAAACAACGCTTCATAAACACATGGATAGTCACAACATAAACGTCAGAAATGTAAATAAAAAAATATTGCTTGCTGCGATTGTGCTGCCTTCTTTTTATCACAGTGCAACCACAGGTGCAACTTATCAAAATCAAAAAAAAATTAATACACAGATTGCGATTTAAAAATAATTAAAATACAGATGAACAATTTTGAACAAACATAGAAAAGTCATAAAACAAGCGTGGAAAGTAAAGCATAGCATAACGAGTATAACGAACGTTAAGCCAGCGCAAAGCCCCAAACCGAGCGGTACATGGGACTCAGTTATGCTATGATACTTTCGGCGAGAGTAATATGCATGATTTTTTGTTTTGCTTCTTGTAAATTTTTTGAGAAAACTTAAAAAAGAATCACATGGGAAACACCACAAATACAATGTTGGTAGTGCATTTATAACTAACTGAATAATTCAAAGTTCGAATGTTTTACGTAGTACCAACTCCTAAATATATAATACTCTGATATTTGAATTTGACCACTGCCTTTTTTTTAACATTACGGGATCTGAGTTGACTTTCGAGATCCTTACTGCCATGTTTTTGATTCGTACTAAAGTTCTACCAACTAGTCGTCTTTTATCAACTAAATCATACTTCATTGGTTCAATAGCGCGAATGTAAGCTTCCCGAAGATTTACATCTAGGCGTGCCATCACCACACTTTTAGTCCTTGCAGGCAGAGTCACGTCTTCACTCAATAAGACGGCTGCCTTCTCTGACGAAAAAAAATGTCTCGATCTTTAGGACATTGTTTTTCATATTCAAATAGAACCCATACTTTTTTATAACGTCCATTTCTAAGATAACTTCTTCCGTAATGTCGGTTACCAGCACTTGATGATCGAGTACTTAATTTCACAAACCAATAGTTTTGTCCGTGAGTAGGTATTTCTTCACCCCTCGACGTTTGAAATCGTACTGTTACTGGTCTTCGTTGCTCCAGTGTCAACCACTTGATCCATTAACTTTGCCATTGAGATAAAATATATGCAATTGCTCTCTAGGCGATCCCATTTGAATGGTAATCTTCTGTACATAACTAGATAAGATAAACTTTTGTCTGTTTTGGTCTACTCGTTCCAAACTTTCGAGCGCTCTTTTTGTCTTCTTCTTCTTAGATTTAGCACGACGTCGTCTTACGTAGCTTATTTCACCGCAGTTCGAAGTCGTCACTTCTCTTTTCGGAAGTATTCGTTGACCTCTCCTTGATGCTTTCTAGTGTCTGAGCAAGTACTTCTACAGCACAGCGGAGTTTTTGACTGTTTCGTTGCAAAGCTTATTTTGCTGCTTCAAATCCCAAGCCATGCACTAAAGTGTCATCCCGCGTCTTATGTCGAGCTAACCGTAGAGATTGCTGCGTTTTGCTGTCTTGAAGCTTGTTCACAAAGGTTTGAATGACCAATTGCTCCAGGAAGGTATCTGGTGCTGTAGGATACGTAAACCTTGTCACTCTGGCGATGTCATCCTTAAATTAACTCTTCAAGACTTTTTGCAGCTTTCTGAATTTGACTCGTTATCTGGGCTTGGTATACCTGTTGAAGATGAGCATCTCCATATGTCATTTGTAAACGTGAAATTAAGAGTCCGTAATTTTCTTGAAGATGATCAAGAACAGTCTGCAAAATTTCAAGCGCTTTTCCACGTAAGACCATTATTAAAGACGTCGCTTTCTACTTGTTTGTTTAACCACAAGCTATAGCTGCGACTTCAAACTGCTTGTAGTTCTTTGAACAAGGAGTTCTTCCATCAAAATTTGGGGGGTAGAATCTTAAACTTGTGCGTGGTTTCGTCTTGATGGTCTATTAAATCTTCGCTGGTGATACGTCCGTCACCGTGACAATTCATTTAGTTCATTCTTTCTTAAAGCAGTTACATTCTGTCTTCTAATTTGTCCTCTATTGTTTTTATTTTGTTTTCTAAAACTACGCATATTTTTTCTCTTAAATTTAACATATCTGCTTGAATTTTTTCTTAAACAATTTTAATTTGGTTTCCTACACTAACTTGTATTTCTTCCTCAATAGTCTTTATTTGATTTTCAATGCTCGTTCGTATTTCTTCTTTGAGACTTTTAGTATTTTCCTCCATTTTCTGCAAATGTTTGGACAGTTTTTCTTCGATTTTTCTAAAACTTTTTCCATTTTCTAAGAATTTTTGGACAGTTTTTCTTCCATATTTCTATTAATCGATTTGTGACAATATTTATAGATTCGAGAAATTCAAATTTTTGCATAAATTTTAGTTTGATAACGAGTTACCGGTATAATTTATAACACGGATAAAAAGTTCACTAGTTTAACGAACTGGAACAACTAAAATTACGCTGTATAGACAAACACGCGAATCGCGAGCTGAACAGTTCTTTATTTGCACAATATCAACGTGTTTCAATACCGCACACTTGTATCAGCAATGTAACTATTTTTAAAACTGATTTATTTATAAACACATATTTACACGATTAGAACTACACCTAACTAATTAAATCTAACGATATATAAGAAAAACACTTACACTAATTTATATTCAAACGTTCGAGAAATTATTTGCAAATGCAAGAGCCTTCTAGAAGCTGTTATCCATCTTCTAGAAGATATACCGAAAAATAGGGAACGCTCGAGAAGGATTTCCGTATGTGTATATATACCGACGAGACAGATCGTAGGTCAGTTATTGCTGGAATGCGAATACAGCAGTGTTAAGAAGATTGTCTACATAAATATACCGAGAATAATCGTGTACGTGATTTTTAGTGTAAACAAGTGTGAAGCTATCCGAGGACGTTATCTTATCTTAACTGATAGTGTTATACAACGGTTATACATAAATTAGTGTAAGTGTTTTCATTAAATATTATTAGATTTAATTCGTTCGGTTAATTTAAAAGTGTACATATTTCTAGAATAAGTAAACGTATTTTTTAGTCGTTTTAAATAAATTAGTTTTTAATAATAAATACGTAACAATATATTACTATCACTCGAAAAATAATGTCCGTTGATAACTTTTGTTTATCTAAACCGGTATTTGTTTACATTAAAAGCACGTAAGTTTGTACGCCTTTATAGACAGTTTTCTTAACTTCCAACTTCGAAAAAACTGACCTCAGCTCCTTTTGAATACTTTTTATATATTTCTGTTATCTGTGTCGAGAATCTTCTACATCATTATATAAACGTTCTCAAAGTTGACAATAACTTCGAGAACGTTTCAAAGAAATAAAAATAAAACATCAATAAAGGCACTTAATAGTAACGAAAGCACTTCAGATAACGATAGTCAGAAAGAAAAAAACATAAAGAAATGTCATTTAACGTAAGAAAAAGATAGGAGAGAACACAAACGATAGTATAAAATCTAGTTCTGAAGATAAAAGCGAAACACTAAACGAACTGTATTCAGATACCAAATTGTACAGTTGGGTAAAATGCCGGTAACATTGTTAAGGATGGGCTCACAAAGTCTGTGCAAGAGTGGAACCTGAGAATGATAAATATATTTGTGACTTGCCAATAATAAGTATTTTTTTTTTATTGTTATAAGTTACAGAATCTCACTTTTATCTGTTAAGGACAGTGTAATTTTTTATATTTTAACAATTTTCTATATTGTCTCTTCCTATAAGCATTGCTATAAGTGATTGGTATAAAATGTACAAAAAAGTAATTATCCTTTTTTAAAAAAAATTTTTTTTGTGATTTAAATGTTTTTAAAGTTTTAGAGAGTTAGAAGATCGTCCTGTGCAAAACTTTCTTTACAAGTTATTGGGATCCAAATTTTAAGTATCCCGTATTATCCAATTCTCCCTATAACTTTGTTAGGATTTTTAAAATGATTATTATAAAAACCTAGTATACTATAAGCAAAGAGTTACTCTTTGCTATAAGGCAAGTACCTGCATTAGGTACTACAAAAGAAATTCAAATTTATAAATTTCTTGTACTATGTATTTCTTTGTTAAAAAAACATAAGAAACTAATGTTTGTAATGTGTGTTGCATAGGTGCTAGATACAGTATCATTGTTTTTGTGTATATATAAAAACAATGATAGTATATATTGGTTTTTATACTTTTTAATTATTATTGTAAACGCGCGTGAAATTTAGTACATCGTATTCACGATAGCATTTTTACCCAAAATCCAAAAAAATTAATGATTATTCAATTTTTGATCATTATTGTGTTAACTGTTTCGACTAAATGTAATCTTCATCAGAACCAATCTTAAAATATCAAGGATTATGAATCATAAAACCTAATAATTAGGAAATGTAAATGTCAAAGTACTACATTTATTTTAAATAAGTAAATAAAAATAAAGTAAAAAATGTGTTTTATTGTGGTTAATAAAATTTAATCTTCTCTAAAATTAATGTTATATACAATAAAACGATTTTCTACAGTGGTTTAGTGTACTATAAAATGGTTAATAAACTATTAATTACCTTATTCCTCAAAACTGAATATATAATTTTCACGTAGATTTTCATGATGTAACAAATGTCATCGATTCATACAAATTTTACATTTTATAAGAATAGTTAAAATTTTAGCTGTTTTGTTAAATTTAATTATATAATTTAGATTCTCATATCCGTCTTTCAACATCGTGATTACTTATAATGAGCATTGTCATTCTGCAGTAAAAAGAAAGTGTTGTTTCAAAATATTGACATTTAGAAAAACAAGGAAGACATTTTAATATAGGTTTGTATAGTTTGATATTGGTTTAATGTATTCATATTTCTTCACCTAAAGTAAAATCATTGTTCTCTATAGATATATATTAAATCAATTGTTTACTGATTTATATCATTCTCTTCTTTGAATTTGAAATTTGCGTTTTGACATCTAAACAATAATTCAATTATTATAAATATTTTTTAATGTAATTCCAAAATAATTTGTCAAATGACTTTTCTAAATTCTTTAATTCAGACTCAATCTGATTTTCTTAAACTGCTTGTATAAAGGTAACTTATATAATATTCAAGCATTTGTAACGCGTTCGGTTACCTAACATTGCAATTGTTGCAAGTGTAAATTGAAAACTTTATTGAAAAGTTCTCAGTCAGAACTTACTACCTATCTATGTAAATGAAGGATTTGTTCAAAATACTAAAAAATAATAAAAGCATGACTGTTTACTTTACATTTACTTTTAAGTATAATAATTACTGTATTCATTGTACAGATTCACTTAATCTTCTTATATACTTAGATACATTATTAAAAATTATTCTAAAGTACAACACAAACAATTTTTTAATATAGAACTGTCGTACTTGATAAACATCAATTGTTTGATTGCAGAACGCTACGTTTCGGTAACTTTTTATGCAATATACTTAAGTGCTACTTAACTTAAGACCACCATAATTACTAATAAAGCCAAACCTATGTAAATGGGTACAACACGACCTTGAAGATTACAGAGACTTTTTTATACAACGTTTTCCGGCTGTGACGATCATTAAATTAGTGAATACAATCGAAACGTGTGAGATAAAATAACACTTACAATTGAGAAATGTCACAAGCCGACATGGTATTTGTCTTGGGTGAAAGTACCTAATAGTATAAAAAATAATTTAGTGCTATTTTCTTACGCAAAAAAATAAAATTGTGTATAACTGAAGCAATTCTATGGAATTGTCGTAAAGAATTAGAAATTGACGCTCCTAAACTAGTCGATTGCGATAAAATGTAATTTAAATTAATTACACTTGCCGTCATTTTACTTCAGAACTATACAATAACCATATTAAATATATTACGTAATTAAAAATAAGATAGTTATCGTATAATTGAGTAAAACTGCATTAGGGTAAGCAACATGAGGTTGTGCGTAATTTCGTAGAAATTTTGATTAAAAAAATACTTTAAAATGCTCAATAATATTAACGCGTTCGCTCGTTACACTCGGTCACGGCGTTAACATGTCTCGATTATTAATTGCCGTCATTAACAAATTTATTCGTTAAATAACTATTAACAAAAAAAACTGCTAAAAGTCACTTAATCGTACAAAAGTATATATGTATTTTACACTTGCTCAAACTTTACATCTTTATTATATTTTTTAAATTTCACATTATGAATAGATCGATGTATCAAATGTATTTCTTAATTAGCAATTATAATTAATTCGTTCCAAGGTAATCACAAATATTTATTTAAGTTTTTAATGTTGACATAACTTTAATATATTTATTTTAGATAACACGTGATTTATAAACTACAATAATGACAAGAAAACGAACAAATTAATAATCTTTGAGAAATAACAAAAGAACAATATGTAGACAGATCGAATTGACACGATATTTTTCATAAAATTATAGAAACTGAAAAGTATCTTCCTTTTGGTATAAGAAGTGGAATATTTACGCTAAACAAATATAATTTTACATAGATAACCTGTGGCGTAGGATGAGCTCAGGACGTTCTGATCAAATATTGTACTAGTGTTAAGTCACTAACATTTACAGTATTTGTTATAATTTTTTTTCTTTTTGATAAAAAATTGTTTAATATTCAAAATGTTATTTAATTTTGTTTCTCTAATGGCCTCGCCATTTCTGAACAATTTCTTTAAAATGCAGCATTAGAAGGAAATGGTCACAAAACAACAAGTATTATTTTAAACAAGCAGATATATTCTAGTACGCTTTGCTTCTAACAAACAAAAAACCTAAAAAGGGAGACTACTAAAAAGTCAACAAAAACCAAAAAAATACTCAAAATTTTGCTCATTTTGTTGTAAGCACGTCTCAGGTCTTTGCCGTAAAGATTCACGTCTCGTGCGTGACGTTAGAAAATGCGGTTCTTATTCTGTTTTTCATTGTCTCTTGGGTTGTAGAATCTTCGATCACGGTATTGTTGTTGTTGAAATAATTACGCACATTTCTAGCAAAATGACAGGACGCATAATCATGCTGATACCACATGGTCCTTCTTGTGTTTTCCAGAACATTTTCTAGTAACTGTGGCAAAGAATTATTATAAATCTCTTAATATCAGACGGAATTTAAATGACCATCAAAGAAGTAAGGATCTATGATAAAATCATCGATAATTCCTCCTCATACATTGATCGTACATACCTATATGTTAATGATCCAAAACTCTTAAAATATCAGCATTTACATTACCATAATAATAAAAATTACGACGATTTATTCGGCCACTAACTAACTATGAACAGTGAATATAAAGTCTGAGACCTCATTAATTTTATTTAACATCGACACACAGAAGGTTCTTCTTTTGATGCAGTTCAATATGATAAAGATGATATTTATGTAATAGCAAAGGCTTCCACGGCCGGAATCTATACTAAGATAAGAATGTCTTCTAGGTTTCGACCGTGTCATTGTTGCTGTAACCAAAGTTGTCAACGTTTCGCCCACTTTCGCAAGGGACTTCATCAGGGCGTGAGATAAATCGCAAAACTCAAACAAGTATAACCGAAATCTAACAAAGAACTTCTCAAACGTTAGGTTATCCACTTGTGAAAGAAGCCATAATCTAAACTGTGAAAAGGTAAGAAAGACAACGATAACTTGAAAAAGCAAACGAAAATCTAACAAAGAACCACTACCGAGTTAGGTAATCAACTTGTGAACCAAGCCAGATTCTAAATTTCGTAGAAGTGACTTAAGACTCCGTATATAAAGGAAAAGGATTGGGTTACGGTTGCTAGGGGGCGTGTTTTCGATAAATGATTAATGACGGGAACCAAAGAGGGGATAGTTCAAAACCATGATCGCGATTGAAGTTATTGGGGTGTTCGATGATTTCTATGCATTCTCGGAAATTCCTGTTGAAAAAGAATGGAAATTTGACAATCAACGAAATATTTAAAAAAAAAAGAACCATTACTTTCGATTTCCATAGTAAATTTGATATCTAAGTGTTGATTGTTAAGATGATCAAGAAACTTAGACAATTCAAGATGACCATGAAACCAAACAATAAACGTGTCGTCAACGTACCTAAACCACACTTTAGGTTTTAATATTGATGATTCCAAACCAACCGTTTCAAAGGATTCCATAAAAATGTTAGCTACAACAGGTGATAGAGGAGAACCCATAGCAGCACCAGAAACCTGTTCGTAAAACTTGTTATCAAATTGAAAGTAAGTAGAGGATAGACACTTATCAATAAGAGGAATCAAACTCAAGTCGTTGCCATGTTGAGACAGAATCTGTTTGATGATAATAAGCGAATCCTTAATAGAAACTTTAGTAAAAAGTGAAGTAACATCAAAGTTCACGAGAAGATCTTGGGGTTCAGTTTTATAGTTTCTAGACGTTGAATAAAATGCTGAGAGTTGAAGATGTGAGAAAAGGTTTTACCTGTAAATTCGCAAAAAATGTTGAACAAGAATTTGGCTAGCTTGTAGGTAGGAGATTGGATAGTACTAACGATAGGTCGAAAAGGAATACCTTGCTTGTGAATTTTGGCAAGTCCGTATAGACGAAGTGGTTTAGAATCTGAGGAGGTAGATTGGAAGATTTGATGATTTGGCTGACCTCACGTTCAATCCTCGAAGTGGGGTTGTGAGTTAGAAGAGTGTAAGTTTCCTCAGACAAAATAGAATTGATTTTCGTAACATAATCAATTTGATTCAAAACTACAGTAACGTTGCCTTTGTCGGCTAGAAGAACAATAATATCAGGGTTCTTACGAAGACTGTTTTAGAGCTGACTCTTCCGACTTGGAAATGTTGGATTTAGGAATTTTAGATGATTCAAGGATTTTGCCAGTGTTAATACAAATGGGATCTGAGATATGGCGAGGAAGATTTCTTATAGAAGACTCAACGACACATAGAATATCTTCTTTAGGAATACGTTTGGAAGCAACCGAAACATTTAAACTATCCCTTCTTTGGTTCCCGGTCATTAATCATTTATCGAAAACACGCCCCCTAGCAACCGTAACCCAATCAGAGTCAAGCTTAACCATCCGTGAGGATCCTTTTACTTTATATACAGAGACTATTTCTTTTTAAGTCACTTCTACGGAGTTTAGAATCTGGCTTGGTTCACAAGTTGATTACCTAACTCGGTAGTGGTTCTTTGTTAGATTTTCGTTTGCTTTTTCAATTTATCGTTTTCTTTTTTACTTTTTCACAGTTTTGCGATTTATCTCACGTCCTGATGAAACCCCTTACGAAAGTGGGCGAAACGTTGGCAACTTCGGTTACAACAACAATGACACGGTTCAAACCCGGAAGACATTCTTATCTTAGTAATGATATTTATGTCATTTTAGTACTCTTCTCACTGAAGTAGCACTAATTGTACCAAGTTCTTCGCTAATTTGCTTGGTCTAGGATTTGGATTTTCAACTACAGCCTGCAATACCATAAATTCTGCCTTTTTTGTTCTGACAGTTTTTTTTTAAACAAGTGCCTAGTAGTTTTCCGATCCTGTTTGTTCAAATCGAACCAATAATTTTTGTAATGCACGGATAGGATATCTTTGTTTATAAACACGTGAAACCAAAAGACAATGTTTTTCACATTCACCCAAAATAAACACCATGTCCACTAATCCGTTCTGTGGAAAATTGATTTTAAACGAAAGTTAATGAAGCAAAAAGTAGTAATAGGTAATAATGTGACAACTAAACACAATAAGTAACTTTCACTGGCTATTTGTTTTTTGTTTAATAGAAGCAAAGCCTGCTAGAATAAACCTGCTTGATTAAAATAATGCTTATGATTTAATTAAAAATCTATAAATATCTCCATAACTGTAGATGTTAGGAGAAAAAAGTACAAGTGCAAATCGATAGAAAATTAAAAACTACATTAGAAACAGTTAAAAGAAATCGAAGATACCATTTAAAAAAAATGAGTTTCAGCAATTTGAAAAATTTGAAAATTAGCGCTCTCATACAAAATAAGTATGGCGAATTAAAAAAATCTTTTCGACTATTTAATTGCTTCTGACTTTCACCTACGAATTAACAAAAACAAATTCCAAAATTTCAAAAATCACTAGTTTTGTGACCATTTTTTTATGGTGGTGCATTTTTAAAGAAATTGCTCTAAAATGGCAATTGAAAAAATTAAAAAATATTTTTGATCTAAATTATGCCTTCATCAAAAACTAAACATCATGTATAAACAAAAGTATTTTTAAAACATAGATATGAGTACAGTACTAAACATTTTATCCTGACCTTTATACAACGACACTAGAAACCGAGGCCGGAGTAACGGCGAACCCTGTATATAAGAAGGATTAAATTTGTTAAAAACTAAAAATCACAATGGCCATGATTTTAAAACAAAATTGTGACTTATCAATTACTAAATTTTGATGTTTTCAATAATGTGGTCACCACACGACTTTCCTATAAGGAATGATGAAGAAATGTCTTTAAGGTTATGTTGTCATAAAACCATTTTGAAGTGATATGTACACGTTTGTATCGATTTTCTAGCATGTTATAATTTTTTTGAAATTTTTCTCTTCGATTTCACTGAGATCATATCGACTGACCCTTATATTTGTACGTCTCGATATTACTTACCCTTTTAGTAAATCAGTAAAAAAAATCGTCGCAGGCAAGATTCGAAAGTACATATATTATATTTGTGAACTCATTTTAAATTACCAATTAAATATCTAAAAGCCTGTTAATGTTAGAAATTTTTTTATTTAAATAAAATGTTAGGAAAAATTATCTCTATAAGAAACTGTAAAAAAAATAATTCGTATAATTTACATACGTACAAAATTATATAAGAAAAACTGTTAAAAATAGCGGATACACCTACTTCCGGTTTTTTATCAAACTCATCTTTTGACAAAGCAGAGAAAATAGAAAGCCCTTCATACCAAATTTCAAGTTACTAGGACTTTCGGTTTGAGAGTTATCGTGGGTACATCCAAAGATTTAAATAAGATGCAGCACTCCGTATATAAACAAATCAAAAGAATATAGAGAAAAATTGTTATTTTTTAACGTATCTTGCTTTCCCTTCAAGATATGGAATTTTTTTCTAAAAAAAATCGTCGTAGGCAGGATTCGAACCTAGGATTATATATGGAATTCACTTTAAATTATAAATCAAATATCTAATAAACTGTTAATGTTAGAAAAAAATTTTATTTGAATAAATTGTTAGGAAGAATTAACTCTATAAGAAACTGTAAAAATAATTCGAATAATTTACATACTTACAAAATTATATAAGAAAAACTGTTAAAAATAGCGGATACACCTTCTTTCGGTTTCTTTATCAGACCCATCTTTTGACAGAATCGAGAAAATATGAAAAGCCAGCTCCATACCAAATTTTAAGTTACTAGAACTTTTGGTTCGAGAGTTATCGTGGGTACATTGTTACACACAGACAGACACACAAACACGGACAACCAATTTTTTTGTCAAAAATAATTTTTTTTGATTCAGGAGACCATGAAACGCAAAATTATACAATAAAAATTTTTTGAAAAAAAATTGCGATTGCTATACTTTCCTTATAAGAAAGTAAAAAGTATATCAATTGAATCAAATCAAATATTGAAATAATAAGAATCAAAGACAATAATAAAACTTTAATACAAACACAACAGAAATGACTTACTCAAAAAGATTACCAGGCTAAACAAAACAAAAACGACGTCTGCGCGCATTTGCAAATTTTCGGTTTTTAATATATTGGTACATTCTTCTTTAATTTTGTTCTTTAATACCTCGACACTTGCATGCATGTCTAGCTCAGTAAATCATCGATTTCAAATGACAGAAAAAAATGATTTGGTGCCAAATCCGGTGAATGCACTAGCCAATTTACTGGTCCTCCTCGTCTCATCCAAGTATTCGGATAGCATTCATGTAAATATGTCACTTTTCTTGTGAACTTATCATACCACATTTTATATTAATATAACGTCTATCTATGCGACCCAATGGATAGTTTCGATTACTGTTTCGTAAAAAAAACTATTCTAGAATACCTGTCTGGCTCAAAAAAGTTGCTGTTGGTCTGAGTGTTACTTAAGTTGAAATGAAAATCAACTTGTCGAGTGTTAATGTTAGGATTAGCTAAGACAGCCGCAAAAACATTTATTTCGTTATTCCTTTCTTGTACCACATCTTCTTCCTCGATTAAATTTAAATTGTGGTTTATACGGGACTTCCACAGCTTAAAAACAGATCCATATTTTTGGTTTGAAACTACGTTCTGTTTGATTAAAATGAATGAAATGATAGGTACTTTATATCGCTTCGTTGCACGCAACGCATTGAAAAAAAATGGTATATGCCCTTACAAGTTTGATGTGTTTACAGACGACGATTTTGTTCTTTCTTTCATTACTGACCTGCTATTGATAGGATAGTAAAATTAGAAGTGTATTATTGTATGTTACCATTATTATCTAATATTTTTAAGTTTGTTTTTAGATTTCACAGATTATCTCACTCGTATTTAACGTCCTTTGCTTGTAATCGTAATTTACATATGTTGGAGTAAGAATTACTCGAATTGTATTTAATATTGAATTGTATCCTATTTGGCGTTTCAAGTGATTAGTGTTGTCATTGCGTAAATGAGAACACTTCGTTAGGCGCGCGGTATTTCGTAACGTAGATAGGCGCGTGGATTACGATCGTAATCCACTTCGTTTTTTATAGAATTTAAATTATGCAATAAATAATTAGGACTGGTCATTATTAATGTCACATCCGACTGCTTGCACTCATTGTGATCAGTTGAACTCTGCGTTTTAACTCGTACTTTTGTTTAATTACTTTAGTGGTTTCCAGCAAATCTGATTACGTCGCATTTTAGTTGAATTTTTAACATTTTTGGTTTGCTTTTATAAGCATCTAATTAAGCATTTTTCTCTTTTTTACGTTTATACTGCTTATGCTTTTTCAAGTTTTTGGAGCATTCAACAACGTTAATAAAACAACGTTTTTTCAACAACGTTCACTTCACCGACATTACGCTTTTGGTATTGTAGGAGGTTTTGATGACTTTCTAAAGTCACTTGGTAACATCTAAATTAAATATTAAAAGACTAACGACAACGAAAACAACACGGACAGGATTCAACACACGACCACGATGGATTCCCCGGAACAGTTATTCGAGAAAAACCGACAACTGAAAGCGAAAATCATGTAGTAGAGCAATGCTCTCGCAGATCAATCCAGAATGCCGGCCGATCAGTCTAAGAGAGAAAGACGCCGTAACGATACCACCGTAGAGGTTACCGCAGCCTACTTTTAAGACCACGCCCACTGCCATCGTCCCGCTTTCTCTACCTAAGAAGAAGACGAAGCGTGCTATAAGCACTTCGGTTAAAATTGTTGACGAACTTACCAGGCCCACAATTTTAACGCCGATAGCCAGCCAGAACCAGAAGCCGCCCTGTAAACGTCTCTCGCCGTCCAGCCGTCCGAGGAACTTATGGAAACAAAAATAAAACAACATCGAGCCAAGCTATCGAAGAAGACGCTGGTTTTACGACAGTAACGTTCGGAAGAGACGAAAGCAAAGACGACGCTACAACTACTAGTAAGCGACAGGTTACAATTCCACCTACAATCTTGCATAACCAGCAAGACTACAAGTCCGTTTTGCTGATTCTACGCGAAGTAAACGTAGGAACCGAACCGGCAAAGACCACGAAGGGAGACGTAATCTTCTATTTGAAGACTACGCAAGATTTCGGATTAGTCACGCGATTATTGGAGTAGCATCTACACGAATTCCACACCTACATGCTCCAATGCAAAAAACCTTTGAAGGTAATCATCCGAAGCATTCCGGTCAGCAAAGACTCCAAAAAAGATACCGATGACGTCCTTAGATGCCTGGGATACGACATCATTGGTGTCACGCGTATGAGGACATCGAGAAGCAAGGTCCCTTTACTGATAGTCATGGTGCACCTACCAAAAACCGACGCGTCGAAGAATATTTTCAAGGAGCGTTATGTAGTGCATTTACGTGTTTACATTGATTTCCCGAGTACTAACACTGGCTTTAGCTAATGCCATAGGTGCCAACGTTTCAGTCACGCCTAGAATTGCTGTAGAGCAATACCGAGATGTGTGAAATGTGGATTAGAACATTTCATATCCGTCTATAGCAAGACGTGCTGCAATTGTAAAGAAGCACATCTCGGCAACTATATGGGATGTTCAGCGCACCCAAAACATAGATTCGCAGCTCCACTAAAACAAGTTGAACAAGAAACTAGCTTCGCTAGAGCTACAACTTTGCAGACTATGCCGGCACAAATTTTAGTGGCAGTAACTGCAGTAGTCGCACCAACAACCCTAGCAGATCCGGACTTCGCACTGTACCTGAAGTAGTGATGGGAATTCTATTTCTTTTTTATGAACTATTTTGCCAGGTCTCGTTCAGAAAACTGAAGTAGTACAATGTACTAGTTCTTTAAGATACTTAAGACAACGCACCGAGAGATGCATAAAAATATGTTTGTGGTGCAAATCCATTTGCATTATCTCTGGTATTTTGTACCGTGTTTCAGTTAATAATAAATTAAAAACTAAAGCGCCGTTTCAAATTCACAATCTATTGACAATTGGTTTAATCTTAGTTAGCAAGTCTAGTTAAAAAGTTTTAATTGAACGCAAAACCGGTTTTCTGGTCCGTTTTGTAAATATCTTTCAAAGATTAATAATTAGCGACTACAAAACATAATAAAACAGTTATACGAACACTTACTTAATAGTATCGATTACGCAAGGTACAAACAAATTTAGATTGAATACAATAATCATCGTCACAAAGTAACGAAACGTAATGATAATCGAGATAAATACTGTGGGAAAAAATCTTGTAGCCAATGCATTCAAAAAGAGAAAAGTATTGACGTTATCTAGATTATGTGATGACTAATACAAGATTTGCAAGGAAGCATAGAAGAGCCAAATAGAAATAACACACCCTTCAAAAAGTAATCCTTACAGTTAGCTATTTGGAACGCAAACGGCATCTTCGAGAAAAGGAACGAACTACAAGACTTTACGAACAGGCATAACTTAGACGTTATTCTGGTTTCCAAGACACACTTAGGTCGTTAAACCATTACCAGAAAGCGACGCCTCCGCTGGAAAACCGTTTATTATTGTTTGGTAGAAACTCTAGAGGTATTTCTGCTTTATTCTTTCTCAATGTAAGTTAGTTTCTCCTCTAAAAGTTTTTCCACTAACGGCACACTACTGAACCAATTGTTGCCTGTAATATTACGGTTAAAATTGACTACTGGTTCTACCAATCTTAGTACGATATTTTCTGGAACGTTATTAAGCTTATATGATCCCTTTAGGTTGGATACCTACATAAGTTTCAAGCAGTAAAATTCTTTTGAAATTTTGATAAGGTATTTAAATTTTTTTTTATAGGGGCCAGTTTTTCTCTCTTTTGTTTCCTATTTCTAACATCGTCAAATCTAATACACTTCAAAACAATTTAAATCTCTTCAAATGACAGGTTTCTATACCGCTATCTTTAGAATTATTCCATAATAGTTCGGCATTCTTCCGTGAGCTCTGCAGTACACCAATTAAAAATAAGAGGCCCAAGAATGCCTTTATTTCTTTTACGCCTGGTTCTCTTTGAAATTTTTCCTGAACAGTTTGAATATATAGGTACATTAGTACACGTTTTAATTATTTCTATATTTTATCTAAAAATAATTCCAAACACTCGATTTCTGACTTAGTATTGCGAGAAACAGATTTTGCACCAGCGAAATATGTAATTATATTGTGCTTACGAGTTCTCACTTGTACCCTAGAAATTTCCTTACTCCTTTTGGTTTCCTTATTTTTACCAATATAAATATTTCCAGCACTTTCTTGTTCATCTTTGCTTTCTTCAGAAGCACTTTGTTCAGTATCAGTATTATGATCACTAACTTTGATTATCGTTTTTTTTTTTATTTATAGTTTTCAATAGTGGATGTTTGCGTATACCACGTTTTTCAGTTTGAGAAAGAATGGTTTGAGTAAAAGTCTCTGGTAAAGGTGTAATAAAGCTTTTATATTATTTTCTTCAATGACGGGTAGGTCAATATATTATGTTCATGATTTACTTATTCCTAGCGGTCTTACCCTTTGTCGATTTTGTTTTCTAACCTCATAATTTGAACAGTTCAAGTTTCTTAATAAAAAAAGTATTTATTATATATGAAAAAAAAAATTCCCAAATTTATTTTTCTCTACATATATACATATTGTATTGGAGCATATTTTTAAATTATTGCCAATTATAGAGAGCGTTCACAAAAAAGGTCTATATCACACCCTGTATTGGATAGTATTTTTAGAATCTAAAGACAAAATAAAAGCAAGTTGCAACATAATTCATTATACCTAACACTTATTGAGAAAATAAATCATAATTGAAAATGTCGGCTTAAATTAAAAATCTAATTTTGCTACATTTATGAGAGTTTAAAAAATGCAATTGCCAACAGTATTTACAGTAGGAGTCGTTGTGTAAGACAACAACATAAGTTTTTGATTACATTTTACAGGATGGATTATTATTTATTTTCTCTAAAAAGATACGTGTTGGGTATAGGGAATCATATTACAACTTGCTTTTATTTTGTTCGCAGATTCTAAAAAAACTATAAAATACAAAATGTTCTATAAAAAACATGAATCTTTTCTTGTGTATAGTCGACAATAGTTTTCAAATGTGCTTGTATACACTAGTATATGGAATTAACTTTAAATTATAAATCAAATATCTAATGTTGATGTTAGAAACAATTTTTAATTGAATAAATTGTTAGAAAGATATATCTCTATAAGAAACTGTAAAAATAATTTACATACGTACAAAATTATATAAGAAAAACTGTTTAAAATGGCGGATGCACTCGTTTCGGGTTTCTTTATCAGACCCATCTTTTGATAAAACCGAGAGAATATGAAAATCCAGCTCCATACCAAATTTCAATTTACTAGTGCTTTTGGCTCGAGAGTTATCGTGGGCACATTCAAAGATAATGTAAATAAGATGCAGCAATCCGTGCATAAACAAGTTACAAGAATATATAAAAAATGTTATTTTTAACGTATCTTGCTTTTCCTTTACGATATGGAATTTAAAAAAAATGTAGCAGGCAGGATTCGAACCTAGATTATAATATATGTAGAAAAAAATAAATTTTGGAATTTTTAACAGGTTCCTGTGTAAAGACCGTGGTGGTTGTAATGCCCTATCTTGTATATACATTGATAAATTTAATGTTTTTTTATATTATTTATTTATACGATATTACGTAACGATATTTTATGATTTAAAAAAAATCCTTTAAAGACAATAGTTGGGTTTCTAGTTTTCAATGTTGATGTTGACATAGATCAATAAACTGCGTTCAACACTAATGCTTAAATTAAAAGAAAAAATATTATACTAATCGAGTTAAATTTATACACTTGTGAAACTACATTATTACAAAATAATGAATATATTTTATTTATAAAAAGTATACAAACCTTACGTAAAAAATATTATAGAAATTTAATGCAAATTTGTAATTTGCACTAGTTCAGAAAAACTTATTTTGGTAGTTGCTATGGTATAGAACCATTTCTTTACCGTGGTAGTGACAAGCATGTTTCTACGCGACTCACTAAAAAATCTAGTTGGGTGTGTACTGGTTATTGACTTATTGTGATTATTTCTAAATAGTTCATTTTTTAGTTAATTATTGTTTAACTTTTTTTTATAAAATAAGGTAAGCGATTCATTTTATTATTTATTTAAAAACCTTAAGTTTATAATTATTTTTAAATCTGACATACGTTTAAAGTTTACTAAGAAGTGTAAAACTAATTATTCGCTTGATTGTATTTGTTTCTTACTGTTATTAATTTATAACAATATATAGAAAATTTTATAAAAATGTTGGGACGAATACTTTGGCAACTTTCAATGACGAGGCTATATTCTAGTAATCGCTCCTTTTTAACCGCTCCATCCTTACTAGGAGATTATCAAGAAGAAACAATACACGACGCAGTTCCGAAACCGTACTCAGAAATTCGTTCCTCGGAAGACGACCTCCAACATGTTTCGAACTGTCCTCCAATTCAGTTGATCTAAGCCACAACCAAGCTTGAGTACTGCCAATTTCTTAACATGATGGAACTCCATTTCTCTCTTGAGACTCCATAATGTTCGCCACAGATCTTTGTATAACGGCTTGATACGTGAGTATTCCTTGGTGACCAGATAGAAAACGACGCGTCCGTCACCACGTAGTCCTAAAACTTTTCCGACTGCCGGTTGCTGTCTTCGTAATTTATCTAGCTACCCAAACTTCTTTTTAAACACGACTGCAGCCCCTCTGGACATGTCAAAATCCTCGCTCACGCAATGTGCGATGGCGTAATCTTTTTGTGTCTGAAACAGGTCTTGTTGTTCCTCGGTGGTAACTCTTAACCTAGCTTTTCCAGAACCTCCGTATAAGTTCATAAACTTCTCGAACTCCATTTCATCGACTAGATTCCTGGTTCTGCTACTTATTACTCTGGTTCGGACCTGAACTTGCGTATTGTGGCTATCGCCAGCAAACGGGGCTAGACCATCGACTTGGACTACTTTTGGCTTGCTTCTGGGCGGTTTTCGGATGCGATATATGACGTCATTAATACCCTGCATGACTTCATAAGAGCCCTCCCATTGCCTTTGCAGCTTCGGCCACAAACCATGTCTCCTTTGAGGGTTATACAACCAGACCATATCGCCAGGTTGAAACCCACCATTTTGCGCCTTGACGTCATATCTTGTTTTCATCCTGTCGCTGGCAATTTGTGTGTTTTTACGGACCTCTTCATGTACTTCGTCTAACCTCTTGGCCAGCTTGCTGACGTAATCTTCTCCAGCAATTTCTTCTTCCGGTCTTCGTCCAAATTGAAGGTCGCATGGCAATTGTATTTCACGACCCAGTATGACACAGGATGGTACCGATCTTAGTCTCTTTGGTGTTCGGACACTACCTTGGCTAAGTACTTGCTCATTGTTCGATTCATCCGTTCAACCATGCCATCAGAGGATGGAGAGGCGTTGTCCTAGTTTTCTTAATTCCCAACAGTCGGAAAACTTCTTGAAACAGCCCAGACTCAAAATTGCGGCCTTGATCGGAGTGTAATTCCAACGGAACTCCAAACAGGCAGAAAAATTTTTTTACTAATACGTCTGCGACTGTAGCTGCTTCTTGAATCGGTATGGCGCGTAAGCCTCCGTCCATTTCGTGAAATAATCCATCGCCACCAGGATGTATTTATTTTCCGAATCGGATTCTGGGAACGGCCCTGCGATGTCAATCGCTACTCTTTCCAAAGGGTTTCCTACGTTGTATTGCTTTATGGGTGCTTTGCGCTTTCTCGCTGGACAATTTCCGGATGCGCAGACTATCCATTTACGGCACCATTTCATGACGTCGTCTTTGCAGTTCATCCAGTAGAATCGTTTTCGCACTTTACCCAACGTCTTCTTAATGCCAAAGTGTCCTCCTAATGTCCCATCGTGGAGATGCTTCAACACTTCTGCCACCTGGCTCTTTTGCACTACCAACTGTAATCTGTTTCCCGTGCCCTCGACACTTTCTAGAGATCGCTTAAGAAGACCGTCTTCTACTATTAAGGAGTCCCACTGCGCCCAGTACGCTTTGATGTTTCTCCCAAAAGCACTCACTTCTTCCCAGGTTGGTCGTCGGCCGCTTTCTTTCCAGTCCAGGAGTAGTCTTATTTCAGGATCGTCTTCTTGTTCGCGACTTAACTGCTCAGGTTCCCACTCATCATCAAGCATAGCAGTTCTCCGGAGGCATTCGACTTTTTCTTCCAGTCGCGAACAATGGCTGCAGTCCGCCGGACATAGTCTTCTGGACAAGGCATCAGCGTTCCGATGATTGCTTCCGGCACGGTGTTCTGTGTCATAGTCTCTCGATCCATCTTGCCACTTGTTCTTCTGGGTTACGGAACTGCAGAAACCATTTTAAAGCGGCGTGGTCTGTTCTCAGTAAAAATTTTCGTCCATACAAATACTTGTAGAAATGTTCGATGGACTTAACGACTGGTAACAGCTCCCTCCTAGTCACGCAATAATTTCTTTCTGGTCTGGACAAAACCTTGCTAAAATACGCGATAACTTTTTCTTGTCCATCTTGAACCTGCGAAAGGACCGCGCCTATGGCCAGATTGCTTGCGTCGGTATCCAAAACAAATTTTCTGTCTTCTCTTGGATAACTCAAAATCGGCGAAATGACTAGGGTTTGTTTTAGTTGATTGAAAGAATTTTCGCAATTTTCATTCTGCTTTTTCTTCGGTTAATTTTGTCAATGGTTTGGCAATATTGGCAAATCCGGGTACAAATCTTCTATAATAAGTGCACAACCCAAGGAAACTTCAGACCTGATGTTTGTCGATTGGTCTTGGCCATGCTTGCACTGCTCGGATTTTGTCTAGTTCAGCCCTTACTCCATCTCTAGATACGACGTGGCCAAGGTATTGGACTTCCTTCTTAAATACGTGGCACTTTTTTGAGCTCAGTTTGAGGTTAGCCCCACGTAATCGCTGGAACACTTCCTTCAAGTTGTTCAAGTGTTCTTCAAACGACCTTCCAACCACGATCACGTCGTCCAGGTAAACCAAGCACGTCTTCCAAGACAATCCGCGCAAGATGGTCTCGATCAAACGCTCGAACGTTGCAGGAGCGTTACACAGGCCGAAGGGCATTACAGTGAACTGCCACAAACCAGTTCCGATCGTAAAAACTGTTTTTTTACGATCCTTGGGTTCTAATTCTACCTGCCAGTATCTACTCTTTAAATCTAACGTAGAAAACCACTGGGATCCTGATAGGGTATCTAGCGTATCGTCAATTATGGGTAAAGAGTAGCTGTCCTTTTTGGTCACGTCGTTTAGCTGCCTGTAGTCTACGCAAAACCTCGTTGATCCATCCTTCTTCTTTACGTGTACCACTGGGGATGCCCATGAGCTACTTAAAGGTTCAATCACGCCTTCTCTCTCCATATTCGTAATTATTTGTTCGGCTTCTTCTCTTTTTGCCAAAGGAAGTCTGCGTGGATGTTGTCGTATCGGCCGAGCGTCTCCGGTATTAATTTTATGTTTCACCACGTTAGTTCTTCCTTTGGAGCCACTCTCCAGCGCAAAAACATCTTGGTACTCTTGGATCAACACTTTAACTTTAGCCAGCTGGTCTTGGCTGAGGTTTTGGCATTTGGTGGTAAGAATGTTCAATAGATCGACTTCACGCATCTCACAATTTGTGATACTGGCGTGCATTGGCCTACCACGGTCTTCTTTTCCAACGTTACAGGATCTGAGTTGATGTTTAAGATCCTTACTGGCATCGTGTTCTTTACTCGTACTAAAGTTCTGCCAACGAGTAGTCCCTTTTTAACTAAGCCGCCCTCCATTGGTTCAATCGCGCGTATATAGCCTTCCCGGAGACTTCCATCCAGGCGTGCCATCACCACACTTTCAGTCCTTGCAGGCAGAGTCACGTCTTCACTCAATAAGACTCGCACGGCTGCCTTCTCTGACGAATGAAAAGGAATTTTTTCATTGTCGATCTTCAGGACATCGTTCTTCATATCCAAATACCCATACTTCTTTATC
The DNA here is from genome assembly GCA_035610365.1 of Aquatica leii. Lineage (NCBI taxonomy): Eukaryota > Metazoa > Arthropoda > Insecta > Coleoptera > Lampyridae > Aquatica > Aquatica leii. The sequence goes on from CM069435.1 coordinate 86,241,234, forward strand.
ACGTCCATTTCCAGGATAACCTCTTCCGTGATGTCGGCTACCAGTACTTGATGGTCGAGTACTCCATTTCCCAAACCAATGGTTACTTTGACATGTCCGTGAGTAGGTATTTCTTCGCCCGTCGCCGTTCGAAGTCGTACTGTTACTGGTGATGTCTTCTCGTTTTCCAATAAGATGTCAGGACGAATGATGGTCTTCGTCGCTCCTGTGTCAACCAGTAACTGGACGCTTCTTCCATTGATCTTGCCATTGAGATAAATGCTATGCAATTGCTCCCTAGGCGACGCCATTTGAATGGTAATTTTCGGAGCATGGCTCGTTGAGGTCGACTTTCGCCCCATTCGGTCGACCGGTTCTAGTTTTCCGGACGCTCTTCTGGTCTTCTTATGGGCTTAGTACAACGGCGTCGTACGTGGCCCACTTCTCCGCAGTTCCAACACGTCACTTCTCTTCCTCGAGCTACTTGTTCCCGAAATACACGTCGCACTATGTCTTCGATGCTTTCTTCTGAGTGCGAGGGTATTTCTGCAGCACAACGGAGCTTATGGCTGCTTCGGTGCGACGTTTGTTTCGCCGCTTCGAACTCCAAAGCATGGGTTAAAGCGTCATCCAACGTCTTCGGTCGAGCTAACCGAAGAGTCTGCTGCGTTTCGTTGTCTCGAAAGCCGTCTACAAAGATTTGAATAGCCAATTGCTCCAAGAAGGTATCTGGCGCTGTAGGATACGCAAGCCGTGTTAGTCTGGCGATGTCAGCCTCAAACTCTTGAAGACTTTCGGCAGCTTTCTGAACCCGACTTTTAATTTGAGCTTGATAGACTTGTTGAAAATGGGCATCTCCATATCTCATTTCTAATCGTGAAATTAAGAGTTCGTAATTTTCTTGCAGGTGGTCAGGAACAGTTTGTAAAATTCCAAGCGCTTTTCCACGTAAAGACACAATTAAAGACGTCGCTTTCTGCTTGTTGCTCCAACCATTAGCTGTAGCTGCAGCTTCAAACTGCTTGTAGTAGGTTGACCATGAAACTTTACCATCAAAATTTAGTGAAACAACTTTAAACTTGTGAGTGGTTTCTTCACGATGGTCCATTATTAAATCCTCACTCGTGACGCTTCCTTCGCCGTGACAATTCATTGGCGTCATTCTTTCTTCAATCAGTTTTATTCTGTCTTCTAATTTCTCCTCTATTGCTTCTATTTTCTCATTCACAGATTCGCAAATTTCTTCTTTCAAAATTACCATATCTGCTTGGGTTTCCTCTTGAACAATTTTAATTTGGTTTTCTATGCTCTTCTTTTAGACTTCTAGAGTTTTCCTCCATTTTCTGCGAGTTTTCGTAAAACTTTTCTTCCATTTTTCTATTCATCGATTCTTGACCATTTTTGGTTGATTCCAGATATTCAAATATTTTTGAATCCATTTTCACTTTTTGCAAACGCGTTATCGGCATAAATTTAACCACGAATAATAATTTAAAACAAAATTTAATAATACCAAATTTTAATGAAGCTCGACACTGGTTTAACGAAACGAACAGCTAAGATTAAATGCTATAAACAAACACGCGAACTAAAGTTTTAATTATTTACGCAATCAATGTTTTTATTACGGGAGCGATATTACTTAATATTTACACTAAAAAAAAGTCGCGAACCGCGCACCGTGACACCACTGTAGCGAATTTTATTATTAAAACCAAACTAATGAAATCTAATAATATTTAATAAAAACACTTACACTAAAAGTCCGCGGATAGCTTCACACACTTGTTTACACTAAAATCACGTACAAGATTATTCTCTGTATATTTATGTACACACACGTGCTAACGACTTATTTATTTCAACTTGAATAATCTTCTTAACACTGTTGTATTCGCATTACGGCAATAACTGACCTACGATTTTTCTCTTTGGTATTTATACACATTTGCAAATCCTTCTCGAGTGTTCCCTATCTTTCGGTATATTTTCTAGAAGATGGATAACAACTTCTAGAAGGCTCTTGAATTTGCAAATAACTTCTCGAACGTTTCAATATTAATTACTGATTATTAAGATTATTCATAAATAATCGATACGTTATTTTTGTTCAACAAAAAGTAATTTGTTGTAGAAAATTTCTAATGTTTTGAATATTGCGCCGTCTCTCCAACGATTGAGACGAGTTCGAGTCGGGTACTGTCGTTTATTTAAATTCTTTAGATTTAATAAATTTATTTCATTCATCTACTAATTTTTCGTGAAGTGGTTAGTTTAACATTTTCACTCTAATTATTAACAACTTCGGTCGTAATTAAACGTATGATTATTCATTAAAAAAGTAATGTATAATAAAAATTTCCAATGTTTTGAATATTGCGCCGCGTGACTAATAGCTTAATTAGTCGATTACAGACCTTATTTTCTGCCTTATTTCAATCATTCGAATGATTCGAGACATGGTGTCGAGTTCGTGTCGAATCGTGTCGATTTCGATATATTTGACATTTTATATTTCGTTTTATTCATTAGCATTGCTTCTCGGTTGTTTCGAACGAATGATATTTCAATTATTTTGAAGCTATAATCAAATGGTTGATCATTGGCATATAATCGATATATCTCGATTATATCATTCATAATCGCCCAAAACTAATTAATCTACTAGCATAAAATCACTTTAGGTTGCGGGTGTCTAGCTAGTACGTTGATTTGTTCTGCCGCTGTGGGAATAAGTCTAAGAAAATTAGGCAAATCATTTTAATACAAAAATTGTGGCGATTTCGATGCAGGCATGGTTTACAAGAAAAACTCCAGATACCTGGTGTAATATTACGACACCGACAAAGCTACTCCTAACCGCAAAAAAGCCGCGGTGTCACCAAATGCAACTCGACCGAAATACACATGTTCCACTAAACTGATAATTTGTGTTCAAATTTTAAAATGCGTAAACGAAGTAATAACTTAATAAATCTCGTGTAAAATAAAATTTGAGTAAATTTTGAATATTGAAATTGTACTAACAGTCAGGCAAATCTAAAGATTATTAGCGTTATGTTATAAATCTGATAAGATTAGAGAAAGGATTCATGTTAAAGTAAAGTTCATTTTTCTAATGCTTTTTTATAGTCAGTAGCGCATTTGTTTAATATTAATAGGAGCAAAAACTGTAGAATCAGTAAATTTTTATTCCATTTGAAGCATGCACCGCCGCCTAGTAGCAAAACGCCGTAACATCGTAAGGGTACAAAGGGGTATAACGACGGACATTAATGTTAAACAAACAATATACACTGAATGTAAATTCAAAAATAATATTGTTTATTTAACATTAATGTCCGTCGTGTTTCTTTGTATATAGATTTAAATTTTAATTCTACTGACAATAATTTTATGTTAACTAGAATAAGTAATAATATCAGACGGTATGGTTGTTGGACCAGTGGACTGTTTCCACTCATAACCTTTTCTTGTAAGTTTTTTTGTCTTTATGTTGTACCTGTTAACAAATTTAGTTAGTTGTTATATACGTGTGTAATGTTGTTCACTTACCGTAAATAAATTTTCAGTGGCCTGAAGAAGTGCACAATAGAGGCACGAAACGTAGCCATAAAAAAAATTAGAGGGGTTTTTATTGCCCCTCCTAAGGAAGACAAGATCTGGTACTATAAAATACTCTTCTTTAAAGTTCTCTTTTGGTTTGGTCTATTATGTCCAAAATCTAATCAAATTGTCGTTATTTGGACAAAATTTTATCAAACGCCGCTAAAAAATTATTTTTAAACATTATATTGTTTAGCACGTTAAGATCGGGAATGTATCCAATTTAATTAACAGCTTTTTAACATAACGAAAAGTTAGTGAATTTCGACTATCTGGCAGTTTTATCATGCTCATTGTAGTTACACCACATATGAAAAAGGTATACATATGTTAAACTACATTTTATATAATTTATTTCTCGTTTTTTTTACATTTAGATGTTGGGTTGTGTGTTGTATCACTTGTTTGGAAGCTTGATTATACAATAAGAAACATCACAAATGCAATTTATTCTTATAAACTCTTCACAAAATATAAAAGTCATTTGTTTAGAAAAAGTATCCAACATTTCAAAAAAGTAAAAAATCAGAAATAAATAGTTCTTACGGCAAAAAAAATTATAAGATGTAACCACTTCTTGTTTTTATTAGTCATTTATTTGTATAATCTTTAAAACTTCATATAGCTTACCCATGCTTACTGCACAAATTTGTTAACAGTCAAAGAAATACACAAAACGATACGTCAATAGACTACTATCATCCTATAAAAAAAGACGCAAAGCACGCATGGCTGAAATGAAGGCAGAAGAAATTCCTAAAATACCTGTAGGCGAGACAAGTCAAGTGGAGGCTCAAGAACATTAAATACCACTTCAAACTGCTGCTTTACCACGCAGCGTAACTCATAACATTATTAATCATAAATGCTTAAATATACCGCTTTGTAGTGTGATGTAACTTCTGTAGTTACTAGTAATTATAGTCACTTAGGGGTTGAGTCTGGAATTATACATTCATATATAAAAGATCAACAAAATATTGAAAAACTCATTAAAATTAATGTAAACATAGACGGTTTGGTTGTTTCGGAGACCTCTTTAATGTGACCAATATTGGGCAATATAGTTGGACAAAAGATAATTTTTATAATTGGTGCTTACCATAACTCTCAAAAACCGGCAGAGGTTAATCAATATTTAAAGCAGTTTGTCGATGAAATAAATATACTGCAAAAAAATTGAATTAGCATCAACAATAAAATGATTTATAATTAAATAATATTGAAACGTTCTCAAATTCAAGAGCCTTCTCGAAGTTGTTATCCATCTTCTAGAACGTATACCGAAAGATATGGAACACTCGAGAAGGATTTCCAAAATGTGTATAAATACGGAACAAACAAATCGTAGGTCAGTTATTTCCGTAATGCGAAGACAGCAGTGTTAAGAAGATTATTCAAGTCTAAATAAATAAGTCGTTAACGCGTGTGAGATAAACCTACGGTGAATAATCTGGTACGTGACTTTAACGTAAACAAGTGTGTGACTTATCTGACTATCTTATCTTCGTGTCAGTGATTACGCTGTATATAAATTATACTGTAAGTGTTTTTATTAAATCTATTAGATTTAATTAGTTCGGTTAATCTAAAAGTGTACATATTTTTAGTATAAGTAAAAATATTTTTAGTAGTTTAAATAAATTAGTTTTAATAATAAAAATTCGTTACAATATAATATGTGATGCTCCTGCTTTAAAAGCTTTCGTATTAAATGTTAAAGGACACAATGGAGCAGTTGGATGTAATAAGTGTACAACAGAAGGTGTGTACATGCAACACTGTATTACTTTTCCTGAAACGAAAGCACCTTTACGAACAGATTACTCATTTCGAAATTGATTACAAGATGATTATCATAAGGGATCTTCGTCTTTAGAAGCAGTAGACAAATGGAAAGCGACAGAGTTTAGACAGTTTCTATTCTATACGGGTCCGTTTATTCTTAATGACATTTTGGAGAAAGAACAATATAATCATTTCCTTGTACTTTATTGCAATATCAGAATTCTGTGTCATCCGGAATTGTCGGAATTGCCACGAGATGATGATCATCTAATAAATGCTAAACGAATGTTATATCATTTTATGAATGAATTCGAATTTTTTTATAGTGAAAGTACCATTTCCTATAATGTACATAATCTAATACATCTAACCGACGATGTAATGTTACCTTTAGATGATTTTAGTGCTTTTCCTTTTGGAAATTACATGAGAGAAATAAGGAGATGCGTAAAAACATCTAATATACAACTTCAGCACCTACTTAAAAAGAACTCGAAACAACGTAAAATGACCATTGCAAAAATATTAACGACAAACATAATGTACGTCACAAGTAACCGTAATATTGCAATAATAACTAAAATGTTCAACAAAGAAATGTTCATAAAAACTGCAATATTTTCTACAAAGATCCTTATGATTCTAGAATATTAAAAATATATAAATTTTATCCAAGTGATTATTTTGTCAAAACAGTTTTAAAAACTAATCTGAAAGTAAAGATTTCCTAAAAGCATATTTTGCTTAAATCTCAATATATTATGTTTAAGCATTTTATTTTTGTTATGATTCAAATAGTCTGGTAGCCAAAAATGAACAATCGATGATTAGCCACAATGAAAATCATTTGGAGAAAAGTTGCAACAAAGCAAATGAAAAGTAATTGAATCATTATGTTTTTGTTTTCGTCTGTCAATGTTTGGACGATATAAACAAAAAACGTAACGCTATAATTGATAAATTACAAACATTAGAGATGCAACAAAAAATAATTTTTGAAGAGATGGGTGCATTAAAAATAAGAACTTTGAATCTAACAGATCAAAACCTGTAAACAAAGCTGGCGTTTACACATTAGAAGGTTAACTACATTGGATTTGCTTCCGTTAAATTCTATCGAGGAAGTCGAGGATTTTGAAGTAGCACGAACAAATAAAATCTAAATATGTAAATATTTTTTATCAAATGTGTTCTAAACTAAAAATGTATGATTAAAAGTTGCACATGTAGAAATTTTTGCTACACCAAAACCAGATGTCACCATAAGGAGCTGCCTGAACTCTGTATATAGTACATCTACATTAGCGACCAAATGCGCATGGACAGGACTCAAAAATAATTACTCAAATTGGAATTATTGAAGGTAATTACAAATGATTCGGATACGTTTAAAGCATAGAAATTCAATTGGTTAAATAAAATATTCAAGTACATATAGGTTATACTTAAAGTTTTTGTTGAAATTGGATTTTTTTACATTCAAAATCTTCTAAAATGTGCAATCATAAAAAATAAATACAGTAATAAATAATCCTCAATCCCAATTATTTTTCCAAGACAATTAAAAGTTTTGGTCACTTGAAATTTAACTAGGATGGAATAGCTGTTTTTCAGGCATAGTTAGGCAATACCACTGTATTATTACGAAAGATGAATTTAAAGTTCACGTTTCTAACTGGTTTAGACGAGCGGGAATTAGGCTGAACCGAGAGAAATTGAAATCGAAACATAATGATAGTCAGGTAAATAAAGAAGTTATGTAACATATTTAGTTTTATAGATTATCTATTATTAACCCAAATTATACAATTATTAAATGCAGTAGATAAATATTATACAAATATATGTTTTATGTATGTGTGCGACTAGTTTTTTTGGCTTTCATTCGTGATAAATTGAACACAATAAAAAATAAGTATAAAAAAGGTTCTGAGACTGTGCAAGTAGATTAGATAGTATATGTTCCACAAATTAACCTTAAAACCTTCTGACGAAACGGAACAGTTTTATAAAACGTTCTTGAGATGTCACATTTTACGTTTTAAAGCATAACTTTGAAACATCCCTACTCTGATGTTTCATAGGAAACGTTTTAGAAAATGTTCCGGGAACACACATCGAAACATATTTGTGCTTAAAATGGAACGTGCTTGAGGTGGGACATTTAACGTTTCAAAACACAATTTAGGAACGTACCTAAGACGTTTCATCCTATGTTTTATGCTTCATAAAGTACAATGTTGAGCATGTTTCAGGGACATAAAAGTTCTACTTGGGGTCCTATTTGTCTCCAAATGCATAAAATGAATTAATGTGTTTTATGAAACGACATAAAAACTAAGCTTATCAGCTATAATACCCCTAGAGCATTGATAATACCGAGATAATTTTGTCATAGAGACTGTTGAAAGCGTGTTTCTTGGTAATAGCGGCCTCGTGCTATTACCTCAAAGAAACACGCTTAAAATATTCTCTACGACAAAATTTTGAGTATTTATCAATGCTCCAGGTGTATTCAATAAGATAATTTTTTACTATTTTCCATGTTTTTTAATCAATTAATACAAATGAATTGTGTTTTTTGGTGTATTTTCTAGAACAATTTTGTTGTTACAAATATCAACAAATCTTTGTATCATTATTATAAATTGATTTACTATCTGACAATTAATTTGACATTTGCATATATCATGTCTGCTTTGCCCGATAACATCACACCCGTGGTGTTATCGCTGTAATCCGTTGATGATTGGTTAAATTTTAAAAAATGCAATAAAATCAAATTTTTTTATTGGTTAATTGATACAGTAAAAAATTATCAGCTATAATACCCCTAGAGCATTGATAATACCGAGATAATTTTGTCATAGAGATTGTTGAAAGCGTGTTTCTTGGTAATATCACGAGGCCGAAGGCCGAGTGATATTTATTTATTTATTTATTTATTTATTTGAATACATCTGCCCAACAGATAAATCCAATGATAGGACAGGTATAAACTAGTTTTTATATATAATAAACGTAAATTAAATTTAAAATTAAAAAAAAAAACTAAATATAACAAAATGTAAATAATAAAATAAAAATAGAATAAAAATAAAAATTATTATAAAGATAAAAATTAATATAAGATATTACCTCAAAGAAACACGCTTGAAACATTCTCTACGACAAAATTTTGAGTATTTATCAATGCTCGAGGGGTATTCGGTAAGATAATTTTTTACTACTTTTCATGTTGTTTAATTAATTAATACAAATTAATTGTGTTTTTTGATGTATTTTTTACAAGAATTTTGTTAATTTTCTTGTTAAAAATATCAGAAAATCTTTGTATGATTATGATGAATTGATTTACTATCTGACATTTAATTTGACATTTGAATATATCATGTCTGCTTTGCCCGATACACTACCGTGGTGTTATCTATGTAATCCGTTGATGATTGGTTGAATTTTAAAAAATGCAATAAAATCAAATTTTTTTATTGGTTAATTGATACAGTAAAAAATTATCGCTGTAATCCTATCTCTTCCGTTTGTGTTATCGCTGATTGAGATGGTGTAATATGATTGCTTAATTTTAAATGAGGATAATAATCAAGAAAATTAAATTGGCAAAATACTTTGATATTATGTTTGATAGTACGTACACCCAACATTTCACATATTGATCAAATGTCTGAAGTAATCTGTTATGTGAAAATTGATAATAGAAAATGGAAGTCAAGGAAGTATTTCTTGGTTTTTTTTTTCAGTTAAAAGGAAAAAAAGCAGCTGATCCAAGCGATGAAATTCTTCAGAAGCTTGACAGTGACGGTTTAGATATTATGATGTGTCGTTCTCAAGGTTATAACAATGAAGTTGTAGTGAGCGGCGTAATGGAAAATTACAAACTATTATTAAAGCAAAAAAAAAACAATTCTTCAATTAATTTATGTGGCCAACACTCATTTGCAGAAAATGTAGCTTGTGTAACATTTTTTTGAAACAGTAGACACAATTTTTACATTTTTTCTGCTTTCATTAGCCGCTGGAGTGTGCCTATTAAACACAAAAAAACATCCGTCAAAAGATTCTGAACAAAATATTGAGGAAACATTTAAATCCAGCCAACGTTATAGTTTCTGAATGAGTATCTTTAGACTTTTTGAAATTCATCGTAGAATGAGATTTTACGGAATCTCTTTCAAATCTTATAGTTGCACTAAAGTTATTTATTACAATTTGCGTATCAATTGCTTTGTGTGAGTGGAGCTTTAGTAAACTAAAATTGATTTAAAACTATTTACGGTCAACGATAAGCAACCCGATGCCATCTTAACGATCGATCGTGAAGCAACAAAAAATGTGTATTTCTTGTTTATTCTGTTAGTTTCTTATAAATATAACATTAATAATAATCAAAAAAATGACTTTATTCTTATGACAGTTTGTATTAGTCGCCAGGCTCCGAGTTCAACTGTTGTGACAGTAAAATTGATAAAAGTTTTTTTGTCAATGTTGTGTCGGAAATCGAACTTACTTACTCATACTAAGTTTATTGCAGTTCTCCTAGTATATATAATAGTGTGCAAAGTGTGACACAATCGATATTCGCCCCTGGTCTCACCCATGGTAGCCACTCCACGTACAAGTGGCCTATAAAGGTCAGTTTTTCAGAGATTTTTGAATTAGCTAAACGTTCTTAGTCTTAAAATTCTGTCATATTCAAGTGAAAAATTAGAGCTATTATATTATTTATTAATTGTAATATGCGCGTCATCCGGGAAACATTCACCGGATACGGCCGAAACTTGAACGTACATAAACGTTTTAATCGTCGCAGCTTAATAGCTCCTGTGTGAGACTTGACTGTCTATAATAGACTCGACTTTTTCCTAGAAACATCGGACTACCGTAGTCGAGTCTATTATAGACAGTCAAGTCTCACACAGGAGCTATTTAGCCTATTATTTTATTGTTGTTTTGTAATCATCATCTTTAGGTTAGTTTGTAGGTATCACTCATAATTTAACTAGTATCTAACGTCTTTTACTTTTGATCGTAATCTACTGTTCCGATTTTCTTTAAAAATAGCCTAAACCTTGAAAATGAACTTAAAAAAAACTGGTGTGGTCACCACACGACTTTTCTATAAGGAATGATGAAAGAATGTCTACATATTTTTTAAGGCTATGTTGTCATTAAACCATTTTGAAGTGATTTGTACACGTTTGTCTTTGTATTGACTTCCTAGCATGCTATAATTTTTTTGAAGTATTTCTCCTCCAGTTCATTAAGATATAACCGAATATAGCAAATTGACCTTATGTTGTCATATCGACTAACCCTTATATTTGTGCGCCTCAATATTAGTAACTCCTTTAGTAAATCAGTAGAAAACAGGATTCGAACCTATATTATATTTGTGAATGTATTTTCTATTATTAATTAAATATCTAATAAACTGTTAATGTAAGAATTTTTTTATTTAAAGAAATTGTTAGGAAGAAATAACTCTATAAGAAACTGCAAAAATAATTCAAATAATTTACATACGTACAAAAATATATAAGAAAAATTGTTAAAACGACGGATACACCCACTTACGGTTTTTTTATCAGACCCATCTTTTGATAGAACCGGGAGAAGATGAAAAGCCAGCTTCATACCAAATTTCAAGTTACTAGGACTCTTGGTTCGAGAGTTATCTTGGGTACATTTTTCTTTCTTTTCCTTATAGGGAAGTAAAAACCAAAATATAGATGTCTCACAAAATCCACGCACATAACAACCTTTCTCGTCAAAGTAAATGTGTTATTTCTCTAAACCAAATCCACACTAAATCTATATCTCAAATGTAATTAGATTGATTAAGACGATCTGGAGTGGACGTTAATTTACATCCTTTTACTAGTCTTTTTGCATAAAGTAGATGAATTAGAGCGTAGTGACCTATTTGGCGATCTACATGATTATTGTAGTTTTGGCGTAAGATTAAAAGAAGTTTAAAGAAATTTCGAGATAAAACCAACAGTCGGGAAAGCGGTTTGCTTTACTACTTGATTACTCAGAATGTCACACATAACAAACCGACCTGGTGAAAAATTTGACTATGTGTTAAGCTTTAGTTGATTCGAGACGAAACGTCTTTAAGTAGAAAGTGTGATCAGAGTGTGGAGATGAGATATTTATAGCGTAGTATAAAATTTAAAGTTTATTTTAGCGTATAACATAAACAACGACATAATTATTGTTCGTTATGTTGTAAACGTTATAAAATAAATATTAAATTAGCAAATAGTGAACCCGAATTACGCAAAAATATTCCTTTTAAAGAAGATCGGAATAACGGGCGCTAAATTTAAGTTATAGTTAATTATATTTAATTGAATTAGTTAATAAATTGCGTTCAATGTTTACATTAAAAGAAAATACGGTTTACTAATCGAGTAAAATTTATACACTTGTGAAATTACACTGTTACAAAATAGTTAGTATATTTAGAAAAAGTAAACAAACTTGACGTAAAAAATAATATAGAAACGTAATTTTAATTTGCAATTTGCACTTGTGTAGAAATTGCAGGTCATTACTTTCAGGAAGTGTATTTTTTTCTAGAACAAAATGAAAAAAAAGTATAACTTTAATAAATTTTATTATACTTATGTCATCAATTATAAATGTACTTTTTTAATTTATAATTAAATAAATTACGAAAACGTCGGTAATTATTTTATTAAAAAAAACGAATATGCAAAGAAATGTAGGTAATATACAAGTAATTGTTTTCCTTCTACTTAAGATTTTTTACGTCGACGAGTGTATAACTTATATACATTTCCCCCTCACAGACCTTTACTCATTTTTATTGAAATTTATTTGGTATATGTATTACAGGAGGTACCAAATTGTGTTAATATTGGGTATAACTGTAGGATTTTACTATCATAAAATTAGTAGTGGTGTACTCCTTGTGATATAATTATGTACTCGTTATTGACCTATTGTCACCGTTTCTAAATAGTTGTATGTTTTTAGTCTGTTTAATTTTTTTTATAAACTGAGGTAAGCATTTTTGTTTAATTTTATTATTAAAAAAATTAAGTCATTTAAAAAAAATATTGTGTTTACAAGAAATGTAAAATTAATTTTTTGGTTTTACTTATTTTTCACTATTATTAATTTTTAACAATAAAGTGAAGATTCTGTAATAATGACGAGGCGAATAATTTGGCAACTTTCAACGAGATTATATTCCACTGATCGTTCATTTTCAACCGCAATATTTCCATCGTTACTAGAAGATTATCAAGAAGAAACAATACACGATGCCGTTCCTAAACCGTACTCAGAAATTCCGGGACCAAAAAAACTACCAATAATTGGAAATACTTGGCGATTCGCTCCTGTTATTGGTTAGTAGCGTTTTATTTGTAAACTCTAAAGTAAACTTGTAACACAGGACAATATAAGATAACGGAATTGGATAAATTAATGTGGGCTTTATGGAAAAATTACGGAAAAATCGTTAAAGTCGGCGGATTAATTGGTCATCCTGATTTGTTATTTGTCTTTGACGGAGATGAAATAAAAAAAGTTTTTCGAAGAGAAGAGGATATGCCTCGCCGCCCTTCAATGCCTTCGTTACATTATTACAAAGAAATTTTACAAAAAGAATTTTTTGACGGAAATGCGGGAGTTATTGGAATGTAAAAATTATTTAAATTGATTTCGTAAAAATAAAATTTATATTTTAGACACGGCCCAAAATGGGACGAGTTTCGAAGACAAGTTCAACAAATTGTATTGCCACCGAGTACAGCTAAAAAATATATTCAACCTTTAAATACTATTGCTGGAGAATTTCTACAAAAGTAAGTTTTCACTTCATATTATTTATTCTATTGCTACTTTCTTCTTTGTATTTATAACACAACCCTTGATTTTGATACCTATAATTAAAGCACGTAGTAATTTTGTTGTTCATTTTGCGTTAACACTTAGTTATTATGTAAAAATTAATTTAATTTTATGCAAAATAGTGAATACTTGCTTAAAAAATTAAATTCTATTAGAAAAACAATTGCATTATATAACGCGCACCAGTTTCTCATTCCACAAGATATGATGAAAATAGAAAGCAAGCGGGAGAACTACCAGAAGGGCAGGTATTGAAACGATTATTAGCCATGTTTGCATAAAATTGTGCCGTGTAAAGTATTATAAGGTATTAAGCAATTGTGTTATATAACCCTGTATGATGCGGAAAGTTAAATAACCGTATACCTAGTGTGTCACAATCTCATCTTAAATAATTAATTTCACCTACGTACTCTGCACAGACTAAAACGACTTGATACACATTTTTTTAGAATGGAAGAATCATTAAACGAAAATCAAGAATTACCTGATAATTTTTTGTACGAAATCTACAAATGGGCTTTAGAGTGTAACTGAATAAAAAATATATTTCTTTTGGCATAATTCAATAAACTACTTTTAGCTGTGGCACGAGTTTCTTTAGACACTCGACTTGGTTGTCTGGATGCCAATTTAGACAAAAACTCAGAATCCCAAAACATAATTAATTCTATCAATACATTTTTTTGGAATGTTGCTGAAGTTGAATTAAAGATGCCTATCTGGAAAATTTACCAAAATAAAGCTTTTAAGAAATATATTGCCGCGTTAGAAGATTTTAGAATGTAAGTATTATAAAAATTCTTTTAAAAAATTTAATCTTGTTATATTGGTATAAAAACGCGGAAGTAAAAATTGTTTATGTATACTGCACAGATCGTTATGTAAAATTGAAAAACGCTATTTAAAATGTAGCACAAATTATGTAAGTGATTTGTATCGTTAAAGTTCTAGTGTTATATCATTGAATACATAATATGCTTTCAAAGTCAAGTTTAACTTTCACTATCAGTGTGCTACTTGTAATTTACAAGTGGGTATGCTGCTAATTAATTTAGTTAATTGATCATGTTATACCTTTTAAAACGGATTCAATATTTATGTCTAAATTAATCCAAAAGAAAAGTGAATAATTATGTCGATACGAAATTTTACTCTACAAAAACTTTTTAAATCGCAATACTGCTGAGCAAGCTTTTCAAGTTGAATGCCACTCTTTTATTGTAGATTTCCGGCTTTGCATTCACTTTTTTGCCCTATTTATCATTTATTATTTTGAAACAATAGCCCACTCACATTTATTTTAGATTTTTTAAGATCTTGACTATATTTGTCATTTTAGTTTGTTCCGTAATTGTATTGGATTCTTATTATCCGATACCCACATAATGGTGGGTACCATTAATGTTTTTCATTTTCTCTGTAGTTAAGCTTGCAATTGTTGCAAGTTACCAATTTTAGTAAATTGTGTAATTTAACACGGAAGAGTAGTAAGCGATAGTAGGTCTCTGATGACGCACTTGTTTAGGCGTAGTACCTTGCTCTCATTGCTGCCTACACTTCTGTTAAAAAAACGAATTAATGATTTCTGGTCTATCCAGCCTTCTAAGTACTTCGTTTCGTTTTTCCACAGAATGAGCCCGTCAAAGATGTTTAAAACCCTGACCGTTTTTTTTGTGACCTCTGCCGTCATAAGTTATAAATTGTGTTAATTTAAATTACGAAATTATGATCATGTTGTTGATACAAGCCTACAAAAATGTATAAAATTTTAAAATATTATTGACATTTTGATTATCATCCAACTACATATTACTCAATCTAATTCTAAAAATGAAATCATACGGAATTGTACATCCTTCCTCTTTAACATTAAACAATTCGGTTAAAACTGACCAAATATATTTTGTTACCTTGTTTTCTAATTATTTTGATAGATGTTTATTCATTTTATTCATTTTTATTAATAACAGAAAATCTGGGTTTGACAAACCAGCAACATGTTTTAATTTAATACTGCAACTTTTAGCAGTATTTATTGAAAGTCTGTGACGAAAAGCTTTTTTACTCAATTCTGAATTACGTATGGTGAACACAAACTGAGTGCGGTAATCACCGAGTGAGCGAAAAAAGTAGTACATTCTAATATGTATTGATAATAATTAATAATCTATCCCAAGGTGTAGAACAATATCAAAGTATCGACAGTGTTAAAGTAGTGACAAGTGAAGACAAACTTGTTTAGATACGGCGTCTTTGTCCTAATTTTAACTAAACGGAAATATCATGCTTTTAACGATAAAAAAAACATTACTCTAGTTCCAAATATCTAAGATACTTTTCAGTTATATAAACAATTTGTTGAAAAATAGCGAAATAAATTGAAAACTAGAAATAATATATTGCAAAAATTAACTGTCTCGAGTTAGGAAACAGATATATTACGTAAAAAATCTTCGAAAATTTTCCAGAATTAAAATCCAAATCTACCATATAGTATAAGTAGTCTCTAGTCTTAGTAGCAGGAAATGTTAATTCACTATGATTACTTTCCTATAATGAAGAGAAAGATCATTTGTCGCTTGGCTTCTATTGGTTTATCTTCACACTTTAGACTTATTCTTAATTCTAATTAAGCTCTGTCGGACTAGTGTGCACTTAAAACACTTAACGTGTGAAGTGCTTAGACATTTTTTTGTGTTGTTTTTTTCAGACAATAATCTGTCTAAACTAAAGCTTTGGCTTAAATTTAAACAAAACTCTGATTTTTTGTTACTGCTTTACTGCTTTCATTGGCTGAGCCAGAATTAGTTTGAGGGGGGACTGAGGGCCGGTTTTATCGATGTATTATCAGTAAATCCGACTAAATACCAGATTTTGCATAAACATGATTGATGCTCTAAGATGAGGAGAAAAGTAAAAAAACTATGTTTATTATTGGCCAAAGGACATTAATAGTCTACGTAGGTGCTCTTGTGCGAATTTTTTAACAACTTCAACAGGTTGTAAACCTCTTGATATATCCCAGTGTATATATGTTACTGACAATCTGTATAATTCAGGTATTCTATACAATACCTAGGCAATGCATAGAATACCTGGAGCGTCCAGGTAATGTATAATGAATATTACTGTCCGTTACATGCTTTACCTAGGTAATGTATACAATTCCCAGTTATTGTATAGAGTACCTGTTGGTCCACCGGCAATGTGTAAAGTAAAGTAATTAATAGATTTTGGTCAGCATTTATCAATGTTATATAAGTACCTACCTATAAAATGACAAAGAAATAAAACACAATTAACTTTTTTTTTACTTATTAAAATAATCTTTATAAAAAAGGTAGGTAATATAATACCTTTTTTTGCAGTAGGAATAAGAATTATTACACTCAAAAATATTTATTTATACTTACACGAGGAACTATTGTGACATTTTGAACTGCATAAAATTTTTCTTTTAAGACATGAACACTTTTTAGTATCGCAGTGTTTTTTGCAAGTACATTTTACAAATCCTTGACCTGTCCCGGTAGATTGCAGATTCGCAACTGTACGGAGTGTTGCTTCTTGATTAGGAACATCTTTTTTAAGTAATTCTTGATGACAAACTGTGAACTGATGCCTTGAATACAATGTCTTTATAACACCTTGTTTCGTTCCGAGTTCATAAAGTTCGTCATCTGTTTTTCGTAAGACTACAGCTAGTATATTGCGAGCATCACCGCGACCTCTGTCGACTTCTGGAATAGGGATTCTTACAGTGGTACCCAATGGCACAGGGGAAAATTTTTTCCAGAAGTTTTGAGCATTTTCTAAGCTTGCTCTGTTAAATTCTCTTTGGAACTGATGCGGTTCTCTACAGATAAGGCGTTCTTCGCACATAAAGGACAAACAACTTTAGAACCACAGCCTTTTGCCAAATCATTTTCCGGAGCAGCACAAATCGTATGAATAGGTCTGTTGCATTTTCTACACGAATGAGCACCTGTTGTCCCATTGGTACAAACACAGCACAAGAGTGGGGAACCAAATGACTGCTCACGTTCTGCTACCAAATTCGGATCATCTAACGGTTGACCATTTATTTTAGACGGACGATCTTCAACATTCGCAGGCTCATCAAGAATATTCGAACTTAGAATAGTCGTGTGTTCATCATTCGCACTTTTTGAAGCTTCATTACGGATCTCAGAACTTTCTATTGCGGGGCTTTGATGATGTTGAGCTTCTCGAGGTTAATTTTGTGTACGAACTGGATCTATTAGGGATTCTGAAGCAATGGGAATACTTGGTGATGCCCTAATCACATTTTCTAGATCTTCTTTACTTTCCAGGTTGTAAGTATCATCGAGAGACAAAGATATACCAACTTTTATTCTAGATTCGAAAATAGCTTCGTAAGGTGTTCTTTTGATACCAGAATGGAACCCTCTATTCTTCATTAGTTGCACAAATCGCAGCCCATGACTCCAACGTTCACTATCATTATTCTGCATCCAAGTTGTTAATATGTTTTCGATGACCTGGTTTGCTCGTTCAACACTCCCCTGACTTTGGGAATGTCTGGGCTTGCCATAGACAATTTTTAAAGTCGGCCAGTATCTTTTAAGACTACTTACTTACAATTTGGTTTGAAAATTCTCTGCTGTTGTCAGATTGTAGGATTGGTGGTGCACCAATCAGTGTGAAAATATCCAGTAAATTGTACGCTACTTCCTCCGCGCGTTTTGTTTTCAGTGCTCTTAATATCACAAACTTTGTTAGATGATCCTGATAGACCATTACAAATTTATATTCCCTGTCTGGATGAGATTGATAGTCAATCATATCTACTTGACAGCGAGAATTAAATTTGGATGAAAGTATGGGCTTGACAACGATCCCTTTTTTTATTCCTTTTTGTTTTTGCTGGCACGGTTCGCCAAGTTGCAGATATAGTTCAATATCGTGGCGAGTTATATTTTTGTATTGTGCAGAAGCTCCTTCAGCATTCGGTCTCGTCCTCCATGGCCGATACTCTGATGTGTATCGTAAAGTACTTCAAATAACTCATTATCAGCGACGTAGTACATAATATTGTTATTAGGAGCTTTCACAAAAAATATCAACTTATGTTTTTGACCAACAGTTATAGAATCATAATGTTTCAATAACCAGTAATCCCGGGGACACTTCTTTTCGGCTGTTTTTGCAATATTTATTTCTTTCAATATTTGTTCATACCGTCGATCATCAATAAACGTGCAATTTTTAGTATTTACTGCTTCTCTTTTAGTTTGCAATTGCGAACAAAAACTTTCTTTCATCCGAGAGACTCGTTGATCGACCGCCATTTTTAAATAAATTCACTCACGAAACGGAACCAAAGGGAAGAAAAATTTTAGTAGTTATTTACGTAATAATGACTTACACTATGCGAATGTCATCTCACGTCGCACAATGCTTACTACCTGCTCGACTCGAATCTCGAGTGCTCGCGCACGTATCCCATTTTTCTGCTCTCGTCTTTTACACACATTACCTGCTGCACATTCGGTACTGTATAGAATACCTAGGCAAAGTATATAATAAATAATATTTCACACATTACCTGAACGTATTAGGTATTCTATACATTGCCTAAGTATTGTATAGAATACCGAATTATACAGATTGCCGGTAACATATATGTACATAGCAGCCAAACGATTCAATTCAATTCGTTTCGTATTAAGTCATAGGGTAATTACCAGTGACTAAGACAAAAGTTAAAGAATATTGCGAGCACTATCGACAGATGAGGTACAGAAAACTGCTTTTACATAAGATTTGCCTTACTTGTAATATTCCTTTACATCAGGGGCTTTAATATTCGAGCGGTGAGTTGATCGTTTTACTGTTCTAAGTGCCTGTATTGGAATGTCCAAAGGTTCTACAATAAAACACGCCTTTCGATAATTTTTTTCAAATTTTGTTTCCCTGTACTTTTCCAGTGTTTTTATTACCTTTTCTACCATCTCGTAGCAAATATGAAGATCTAATGCAACAGCCTGCAGTTGTCGTGATACAGTTATGTCAAATACAGAGGCGGTAACCGTCAGAGATAAGAGAAAGTCGAATCGTAGAACCGATACCAGAAGCCTTGCACTTTGTGAAGATGGAGAACTCCTGTCTATTTCCTCAAGGAACAGTATGATAGAGTCAAACAACTCTTTAAATTAAAGAAGCGTGCCATGCCCTTCAAGCCAACGCGTGTCACTAAAGATCTTTAACTTTGTTTCTTTGATAAGTTCCAACCTTTTTGCTGACTCTCGCACAAACTACAGGCCGGTTAAGTTTAGTTTGTGTGTTGCACAATGCATGTAAACAGCCAGCGGTTGTATTTGCTTTAGTCGAGCTTCTACGCCATTAAAATTTTCAGACATGTTGGCACCTCCATCATATCTTTAACCTCTCAAGTTCTCAATCTGCAAGCCTACTCGGTTTAGTTCTTGAAGAATTTGTTCGCTTAAAGCAGCGCAACTCAAGTCAATTGCAGATAAAAAGCACATGAACTCTTCGTGTATTGTGCTCTTTTGTATATCCAAGTACCTGATGCATATACTCAGTTGCTCTTTACCACTAGCGTCTGTTGTTTCGTCGGCAAGTACAGCTTAATATTTTGCTTCTTTCACTTTCTTTATGACATTTTTCATAATTAGAGTATAGCAACATTCAATCAACTGGTTCTGAATTGTTTTACTCAGATACGTAGCATTTTTTGGAGCTGTCTCTAAATGTTTTTGAAGATTTGAATCGCCTGCATCCATACGAAAATGTAAAAGTACATCTCGGTGGCCTCCTAACGGTATATTTTCTCGACCACACAGCATTATTGTCTTTACTACAGGAATTAACCGCTCTCTATTAGATTTAATAATTTTTAATTTTTTAGTTTCTATCTGAATGTTAACACCTTTTTCAGGGCATTCGTATACAGTTTTAAAATTTGTACTTTTTAGCACTGCCATTTGGTGGTATTCTGTGGAAGAATGTTTGCTTAAAGTTTCTAGTGCTTTTTTGTACTTAGTAAGCAGACAGGTTACTAAAGATCCCAGAGCCACAGAATGCTCTCCTTCACTATTCGGAGCAGAAAATAACACGCATGGCAAACAATATACCCCATTTTGTTGACTGTAGACCAGCCACGGAAATTTCTTTAGCCATTTTGCTTGAAACTTTCTTTTCTGTTCACACTCAGTCTGTTCCGGATATTCATAATTATAAGGTGGTTCTACAAACTCTGTTAGGAATTTGTACTTTTCCTCGTCGCAGAGTACTTTTCTTATTGCAGAAGATATATTCGGTGCCAGCAGTAGATGTGCTGGCCACTGGCAATACTGACAGCACAGGCTCTGTAACATGACTAAAAAATTGTATGGCATTAATATTTTGAAAATCGAAGAAAAAGTACTTTCATGTATGATATAATTGCAATAATAGTATTCTTTTTCTAAAAAAGCACACCCACAGAAATTCAAAATATAGGTATGGAATTAGTTAAGTAATATTGTTTTACGGCAAAAATGTTCCCTACTTTAAATTAAAAAAAAATTTGGAAATGGTTGTTTGATTTTGCCAATTAAAAAAAGTTCTACCCTTAAGAGAAATATATAATTATCAAACAAACAACAGACAACTCAACAAAATGCACGACTTATCTCATAATAACTTTTATCCAGATCCTTCGCTATTGTTTTTGTTTTGAGGTTCTTCATCTTCAAGTTTTTCTTTCCTTTTTTTATGAAAGAAGAATGAGCGTAAATCTCTTTGTTTGCATTGGGACGTCATTTTGGATCACAACGCAAACACTTGAACGCTATTCAAGGGCGTCGCTGCGTTTGCCACTATTCGTACGTGAAAATAAAATAAAAAGTCCGTTGCGTCGGTGCGTGTACGTGTATTTCTACTAGTTGGCTAACTAAAATCTACTAAAATTCTACTAGATCGTAAAAAGTGAATGCAGGATTATGAAATTTCTTAGAATTCTTCAGTCCCTTAGCCCCCCCCCCCCTTGTATCCGCCACTGACTCTTTTGTTTTCTTTAGATAAAACTTTGTCTGTTCGAAGATAAAGTTCGATGAGACGTCATGGATAAGTATTCTAAACACTATAAATTATAAAAACGAGTCCTTTGTAAAGGATATTAGAAATAACATTAGTTAACTCAGTTGTTTCTTATTAAAATGTGACTGAGCTTTCTCTGTCCTAGCTATAATTCTAAGTTCTAGATTTTGAAGATTTGGGACTTTTATTAAAGTTGTTTTTATTTTGTTCGCTGTTTTTAGATTAGACTCGATCCTAAAAATGCAACGAGTTTACCAGGCCAACCTTTCATAAGTTCGTCTAGTTTTGAAATTGAGCTTTGATAGCAAGAAACAGTATGGATAGTGATGACGTCACTGTTTTTAACATACTTTAGAGATTTTCTTTAGCGTCAGATATATTTTGTTGTTGCTTTAACAATAAATGTGCGTTACATTTTAGAAATTGTATTCATGGTAAGCTCTGGTATATTCAAGATATGAATCAAAAAAAGAAAGTTATAATAAAAAAAACAATATTGGTAAAATAGTTCATTACTTAAAGTGGATAATATTTAAAATAATATTTTGAGCGTCTTCTTCACAATTATATTAATATTTTATTTAACAAATTAGTTAATTATACATGGACGTGTTTCGCTAATAGAAATTAGCATCATCAACATAAACTAAAAACTTAATATAAAAAATTGAAATGGAAATAAAGAATACTAACCAAATTAAAATAGTTAACAATTAATAAATTAATGACAATTAAACATATTTGTCAATTTTATCTAATCTATTCAAAAATCTAATCAATTCTACTACTTATAATAAAAATTTTTTGAATCTCTTCTATACTTTGGCCACTGTTTTAATTTATGCAAAATATTTATTAAAAAACATCAATATTTCGATTTTTACACATAACACGCTTTTTATTACTTTTAGTTAACAATATAGATCAAATACCAATTTTACATGAATCTGGAGTATGCAAACTTACTTGTTCTTTTTGTAATTCTTCATTTGTTGATCAAACAGGTAGAAAATTGAAAACTAACTAAACTAAACATTTATATTTGATAAATAGGTATCTAAACACCAATATTTGTAACACTAACTTTGCTTCTGCCAACCGTATTTTATCTTCGAGACATTTTCTTTTTATTTTTCTATTCTTTGGATTATGTTTATTTTAAATTTTTATTTATGTTAAATTTTGTTTAGATATAGTAGAATGTCTAAAATTGCCAAATACGTTTAATTGTCGTTAATTTATTAATAAAGTATTTTAATTTGGTTAGTATTCTTCATTCATTTCAATTTTTTTATATTAATTTTTTTGTTTTTGCTGATGATGCTAATTTTTATTAGCGAAACATGTACATGTAAAATTAACTAATTTGTTAAATAAGATATTAAAAAACATATATAATCGTGAAGAAGACTTGAAAAATATTATAAAATATTATATTAGAGAAAAAAAAGCACAATTAAGAAATAAAACTTAAAACTAGAAAAATTGAATGTTAGAAGTGCGGGTGTCTAGTGGTTAATATCGTTTTTTAGTTAGAAATAAAAATTGTATTCTATATATTCTTTGTAAAATCATTTGTGGAAAAGCATACCCGCCAAATGACGCCTCGCACATTGTACAACTTTTTTCAGAAGAGGTTGAAATGTAAGCGTAGTACGTGTGATTGCACGAATCTCGCTTGAGGTACTCGCTGAACGTATGCAAAGTGAGTAATGCATCCTCATAAATCTTTTATTATACTCGGTGACAGAAGTGTTAAACCTAGAAGAAATAATTTTTTGTACTTAATTTTTTGATAACATAATGACCATATTTAAAGCATGCTTTTTTTATCTCTCAGTTTTTTGTGAAGTAACCGGTTTATGAGAATTGACTAGTACAAATATTTTAGTTATTGGTTATTGTGCCTCTGTGTAGTAGTCTTAAACGCAATAAAGGGCGTCGAAATCATAACCAAGTTAGCGACTTTGACAGAGGTAGAATTGTTGCCTGTCAAAATGTTGGTTTATTCTATTTCGCCGTGTTAATTGTACTGCAATGATGCTAATGCGTGAGTGTCGTGTGTGGATGGAAAATGGCAAAGGAACACCACCAAAACCAACTGATCAACCGATGCGTACCACAAAGCGTCAAGATATGCGCCTCGGACAACTGGCCTTACAAGACCGTTTTGCTACTAACGCATCAAATCGCTGACCAATGGTTTAGAAAAAAAAGTGGATTTGTTACTATGCGTACACTATATTGCCGCATTTCAGTCTTTGGACTTTTTTCATATCGTCCACGTTTAGAGCTTTCCTTGACTATGGACCACTTTGATCAACATCGTTTGAATTGGTGCAAAGAACGGCAGCATTGAAAAGCAGAATAGCGTAATGTCGTCTTCAGCAACGAAGACACCGTGTAGAGCGATGTGATATTGGGTTTGCTGTTGAGAGGCATGTACACTGGGTTGTTGGAGTAATGGTTTGAGGGGACGGAGGCTATTGTCTATGGTAGTTAATCACCACCTCAAGGCAGTATAACAGCTGCACGTTATGTTGATAATGTCCTACAAACCACTTTACTGCCTTATCTAGATGGCTGAAAATAGAAATGCGTTTCTTGAGAAAAGATACATTGTCAAAGTTATCAAACTTTGTTCAAAAAACGCGCGTTGCTTACATTCTGACCGGGTAATATTCTTCTTTCAGTTTTTGCACCATTGTTGTTATGTTAAAAGTGTTCTGGTGTGATTTTCGTACCGTATAAGTTTCGCCCACTTTTCGCTACATCGAAAGTGGTGGCGTCGACTAGGGAAAAACCATTTTTCCGTTGTCTAGGGTACGATTTTTCATCTTTTAATATTCACACGCATCCACGTTATAAATGAGGGTAGTACTTTTGCTGCTAATGTGAAAGTCTTTCTGGAGTAAGAATTGATTCTATTTTTCTGCTTTAATTGGATTTTAGATACACACACGCATGGTATTACTACGAAGATATTAACACCTGTAAAAATTCTTATGATGATGTCACAGCTGTATGTTTACGAATCGAATCACACGGATAAGCACAGCCTCGTGCACTGTTTTCTAGCAGTCTTACAGGGGCTTTTGTCTTGTTCGGCGTTGTGGAACTCGTATTTTCAAATTCATCATTCATCATCATCATCATTCCGTTAATATGTACTCCATTGATGTGTCGTAGTTCATGATGAGCCGAAAAAACATTAGAGCGGCAACTATAAAGAATTGTTGTTTTTGAAAGAGCGCGATATTCAACCGTAAAGCGATCCGTTTTAACTGATTTCCCAACGACTGACTGTCACGAGCTTAAAATTGTTGATTGTGCAGTCTTACTCTGAGTCACTTGAGATTGAAAAATTTGGCGCTGGACACTCGTATATATAATTTAAAACAATAAATTCAATAAAAAGTTTAATAAACCAAAATTAGATAAATGATAAATAAATAAAAACTAAGAAAAAATAAGCGTAAAAAATTACTGCAACATAAAAAATCTCGTTTACAAATATAATGCTAAAACGAATACAAATTAAAAACAAAAGGAAAAAACCAGAAAAAGGTAAAAAAACATTAATCAAATTAGTAGACAAAATAATAAGAAAACGTAACTTCCAATCTAACAAAAAAACCGAAAATAAACATAAGCAATTTTAAAACTAAGATTAAACATTGTTTTGGTAATTTGTAGTATTTTAGCGCAATTTTCTTTAAAATTATACACTTAAAATTTTATCTGTTTTTATAGTACGCATAACTGTAACTTTTTTTAGTTTATGTATGAAACATATTACAAAAACATTAGAAGACACTTCCAAATTGCAACATAAAAAAGAAGAAGATATATCGATAGTTGAAAGAATATTTGAAAAAACCGGTAACAGTAAAATCGCTGCAGTATTAGCGTTAGATTTAATGTTAGTTGGTGTAGATACGGTAAATATTTACATCGTAACTCTTTAAGTTACATAAATTACATTGTTTCTGCAGACTTCTATTGCGTTAGCTTCCACTATGTATCAACTATCTCAAAATCCAGACAAACAACAAAAAGTCTTCGAAGAGTTACAATCTGTTTTACCAAACCCAAAGTCAGATGTTGATAATATGGCACAAGAAAACCTACATTATTTAAAAGCGTGTATTAAAGAAACTTTGAGGTATGTATTTTAGTGTTGATTGTGTTTCATATAAATGGGTTTTTTTAGGATGTATCCTGTTATAATTGGTAATGGAAGAAGTTTGAATTCCGACGCAGTAATAGGAGGTTATAAAGTACCAAAAGGGGTAAATCTTACAATTTAATGCGTTTACATTTTATCCTTCAAGTGCCTTCTAGACACACGTAATATTTCCTCATTTGGTTGTTAGTAATATAGAAGAATATTTTGATAAGCCTAATGAGTTTATTCCCGAACGTTGGTTAAAAACAGAAATGCATAGTAATAATTGTCCTATGAAATATAAAAAAATTCACCCATTTGTCACTTTACCGTTTGGTTATGGGCGAAGAGCATGCCTAGGAAGAAGATTTGCAGAAATGGAACTACAAATTTTATTAGCAAAGGTTAGTACCTACTACCTAATTTTATTTCAAAACAATTTTTTTTCTTGTAGATATTTAGAAAATATAAAGTAGAATATAATTATGGACCACTGACTTACGAAATAACTCCAACTTATGTGCCAAAAGAGCCTCTAAAATTTAAATTGACTTTAAGATAGAAATGTTTCAATATCGATTTTAATAAGAGTACTACTTACTATAAATAATAATGTTTACATTTGTGAAAATTGTGTTTTTAACCTTCTATTCTAAATGCAGTAAAAGTGTTTTTGGTAAACATTCTTAGAACTGATTGAGGTAGTACTTTTAAATTTAATTGTGAGGTAATTTAAACGTCTAATAAACGTTTATTATTGTTGTATCTTATACTATTATATACAGTTTCGTTTATCATGTAATATCAACTCTGTACGATTTATATTTGTCATAGTTTTAATGTAATAGCTTCGTGTCATTTCGATTTGTATTTAGTATGTATAACATGTGCTGGTCAATTTTATGTTCCGAAAAAATGCTTACGATTATTAATAGTAATAGAAGATGTATAAGTATATTAGTATTAAAATTTTAAATGAAGTATTCTAAAATAATTTACTAAATACCAAAAACTGAAAAATAGTTTATTCATGGTAGTAAACATAAATATATTGGTAAATTTGTTGAACTTTTGATCATATCCGTTTCTTTTTTTAACTTTTTGATCTCTCGTTACTTTAGAAATAGCCTTAACTATAAAATTAATAAAATACAAGAAATAAAATTATTTTACATGTTTCCTTACCACTATGAATTAAAATAAGTTCAAAACGAAGTCGTTGCAAAGGTTAAAAGTTTTAAATTAAATCGTGTAAAAAAAAGATAGCGGACTTCCGGTTATGCCGGAAATCAATGCTGAACTACATTATTTTAAATGGAACATTGTGTATATTATTACATTTTTGAATTGCACCGTTTGGTAGGTAGATGTACCGCTTAGGCGTAACATAGAGAATTATGGGACGTAATTTGACATTTTCCAAAAAGTTTGACGTTTGCCGTACTTATTTATCATATCTCTGAAACTCACTAAGTTAAGACGTTACGGTTTGAAATGTTGTAATAAGGAGTGATTCCTACCTGCAGATAATAAAAAAATCATTTTTTTATTGCAGAAATCAAAAGTGTGCACATTTAAAATCGTGTTCCAAAAATCTTTATGTTGATTGGTTAAAAATTGACAAAGTAACGTCAAAAACTGTATTTGCCGCGCGCGAAACGAGGTTGCATTTTAGTGTTGTTTTGAGCGAAAATAATGACTCCTGGGTGTAGTAAATGTAACAGATCGCGAGAATAACAGAAATCGCAAGGCTTCCGAAAAATGAACTACGAAACAGGTACCCAATAAACCCAAAGTTAATGGAAAGCGATTGAGAATTTTAATGCGCCAGCAAAGAAATTGAAATTGAACTCTAATGTGCCGGAAAATTCTTATGTGAAATATCTAGTTCTCAATTTCGTCACCGTTGTTGCTGCAACTGCAACTTTTATCAAGTGTAAAGACTGTGGTAAAAATGTGGAGTTTGAAATCGTTGGCACTCGAGGACTCGGATTAAAAATCACAATATCATGTGACACGGCGATTTATTGTTACAATGGGGTTGCTGGAACTGGGCTTGAAAAAAACTCAACGCATTTGTGGACTAATGGATATGCCGGCTTTTCTCTACCACAGTACGTACGATCTACTAATAAAAACTATCCATGGCGCGTTTAAGTTCGTTGGAGATAGTTTTTCCGTGACACTGCCAAAGAAGAAATTAACAAAACTAGGAAGGAAACAAGTGATTCAAAACCAACCCAGGCAGCACACTGACGTTATATGACAACATTGATATGTCCTTAATAACGTCTCATACGTAGTTTTGACTTCAATAAAACGTAATGTGCTGCCTGGGAATTGATTTAGTTGTTTCTAGGGATGGAACTTCTCTTCCTGGTTCGGCGCGTTTCTTCCATTATTGGATTTTACAGTGGTAAAGTTTTGGATGCACTCACCAAAAGTTTGTTCTGTAAGCAATTCGAAACTCATGCAGAATATCAAATAAATCACACAGTATCATCTGGAAAAATGGAGAACGATGCAATGGTCAATTTGTTTCAAAGTTCTGAACGGCTATATGGCGCGAGGTACAAATTCTAGGTAGGAGACGGCGATTCCAAAACTTACTCAAAAACTGTAAAATTCAATCCTTATGAAAATACAGCTGTTGCCCAGAAGGAGTGCGTCGGACACGTACAAAAGAAAATGAGCAGTCGACTCTGCGCTTGTAAGAAGGACAACAAGGTATCGGTGGTCAGGTCAAGCTTACTACAAAGCTGATAGGTAAAGTGTTTATTACGACTTGGCTATTAAACGTAACTCTAACTCCACCGACAAAATGAATGGGCTACGTTTCATCATCAATTCATTGACCAACATCCATTCCACGAAAATTGTTTAACCGGATCCGATTCGTAGTGCTCGTGGCAACGCGCGTATGTTGAGGGAACGCTGAAAACCTTTTATCACGATTAAAATCCATTGACGGTCAACGTTTTAACAATCATTGAATCTATATATGAATACCTCCTAGAGCGGTGTATTGGAAGATTTGATTAAAACCGAAACGAAAGTCTCAAACAATTGATTTGAGGGACATACTGGATTTCTGAAAATGTTTGGAGCCATGTGGATGATCTGCGCACACAACCTGCACAGTTACATCCAGAAATAAGTTATCGTTCGAATAAACGTTTCTGAACAGCGAGCGCAGAAAAACACCCGGGAGACCAGAATGTTTTGCAGACAGCAACAAATCAAGTTCCTGGAGGCCATAATTAACTCTGAAGTAGTGTTCTATGGGCCAGAAATCGATGATTCTATATAAGCGCCTAAAATTATTCTCAGATGATACCGTGAACACGTTTCAAATTTTTAAACGCGTTTATCTCGAAACTCAACATGTATTCATTTGATAAAAATGCTTACATCGCTACACTTTCTCTTTCCCATAGAAAATGTTTATTATTGGAAACTATAATACGGCGGCGTTACATGAGCGTTTCTGTTTGCTGTAATATGTAACTCCTCCTTGCCGAGTTGAAAGACTGTCCTCAGGCTTTCTTACAAACATTGACCTTAGCTTATTCTTAAATTTACAAAAAATAATGGTTATAATAGTTATTAAAATGAGAAACAAATAATATACAAGTTGGTAATGAAGAGGTATTTCTTGAGGGTGCATTACTCGATCTTCAAAGATTCGTTTTTGTAAGTTTTCGTCAAAATTAATTTTTGTTAGCTCAAAAGGTTGATTGATTGTATTAATTTCTTTAAATTCTAATCGTGTAATTTCAGGTAAAATCATTTCTTCGTATACTTCATTTTTACTATTAACAAACAATTGTTGCTTAAATTCTATAGAACAATTTAAAGGTAGTTTAATTAACGAATTGTTATTAATCGTAACAGTTCACTTTTTTTGCACTGGTATTTTAACAACACTTCACTTTCAGCTATTAGAACATAATTTGCCTGATTAAGGGCTAGTAACCTGGTTGGTGATTGACCAATTTTTACAATAGTATAGTTTTCAACATTATTTTGTAATACATTTTTAACACAATTATTATTAATTTTCCCTGTGTCGTTGTTTTCGATTATATACTTGTTTTCTACCAAAAAATAGTTGGTAACACATTCTAGCTGGTTGTAGGACCACACTAAATAGTCACATCGTTCTAGAACATATGTTTCATGATAAGGTACTTTACAATTTTATATAATGTTGAATTGTTATCTGCTACTATTGAGAAATCGATTGAAATAATTAAGTTGGTGGTGTCTAAGCCAATAGGATTTCAGACGCCTTTAAATTTAGAAAAAATTGCTGCCCGTATTAAGGTTTGCACTTCTGCGATGTTTTTGTTTCTTTGATCGATATTATCGCAAGCCATGCAAAACGCATTTATTTGTGTTTCTTTTCTCTCAAAAATTGGGATCGTATCTAATTCGATTTTAAATAATTAATAATTCATAGATGGATTAGTCATTTTGGTTTCTATAGCTAAATTATCTAAAGAAACTACTAATTCCTCCAGGTTCTCTAAATTTATTAATTTATTTTGTTTTTAACTAATTTTGCAAACGCAATTTTCAAATAATGGAAAATCTAACAAAAATATTTCTTTTTATGTTCTAGTCTGTTACGGTCTGAAATTTGTAACTCCTACCTTGCGTGGTTGTGTTGCTTTTGGGGCTGTCCTCAACCAATGTATTGCTATATGCACCTTTTTGGTGATCACTCGAACTGCTCCTGGTTGTACCGCTACCCTCGACCGGTGTTGTGATGCACACAACTATGGTCACTCGGATGGCTTCTTGTAATTTATTGCGGTGTTGTTTTTGTCGTTCCTTTGTTCGTTTATCCATTAAAGAATTAAAATTCACCGGTTTCCCGCATTTGTTTTCGATAATAGTATATTATATATCAAGGTTGAGAAGTGCATTATTATAACCTAAGCGATCGATTATATCGCGAGACGCGAAGCGTCGAGGGATATAAATTGCGCAGGTTATAATGAACTTCTCAACCGTGTTATATATACAATTTTTTCCACTACTAGAATTATTAAAACCTTTCTACCTGTTACTAAATCAAATTTAAAATTGAATATTGGTGAAGTAATTCATTTCTCTAAGTGGAGTCTCTTTTTAAAATAATATTTTATTACTCTTGAAGTCTTCTCCACAGTATTTTTATTTTTTTATTTTTTTAATATTTTATTTTAAGAAATACATGTTTCGCTAATTATAATTAGCATCGTCAGTATATATAGGTAACGAATAAAATAGTTAACAAATTTTAAACTAATGTCATTTAAAAATTAAACGTATTTGACAATTTAATACAGTCCTGTGGAGAAGACTTCAAGAGTAATAAAATATTATTTTAAAATTTAAGATATTAATTTTAAATTAAAAATCAAGTCGCTGTGATTCAGACAGTTTTCATTAGTTTAATAGAATTAATTTTGACGTAATGCTTAATTGTGATTTAAAACACAAAAATAAACAGATAACGTAAGTTTTTATTGCTAAAGTTGTTTAAATTGTTTAAAAACATTATTGTTTTAAGCATTGATTATATCTAAAATATATTTAATTCTATAATATTCACATTTAATTAAGCGCGAACTTCAAATAACTTACTTTTTAAAATCAAATTAATTTATTAATTGAGCGATTTGAAAACTTAAATTAGCATTAAATAAAATCTCTTGCTCTTGGTACGCAGTTTGGTAAACTTTTTTTCTTTGAAACTGTTGTAGTATTATCAGAAAATGTAAATATGTTCATTATTAACTACTAGTTAATAATGAATTATTATTTACCTGCGCTTAAAAAGTACAACTTCACGACCTACTATTATACGTAATAATGCAAGCGTATACAACTAGTAGTAGAAAAACAATTTTGTGCACTTTTGTAACCGTACCGATAAAATCCTAACGACTGCGCCAGTTATATTTCCTCTTGGAAATATTTTGTTTTAAAAAAAATTAAGTTTCAATTTAACTTTATTTATTTATTCAACGACTGATTACTACGGCAGTTGTTATACTTAATAATTGGTTTTACAACTTTTTATTTAGTTGATCAACTAAATAAAAATGCTTAAATCTACCCCTTTCTCTTTTCTATAGAAAATGCTTATTATTGGAAACTAAACTATAATACGGAGGTGTTAAATAAGCGTTTCCCTTGTTTCTATTTCCTGTAATATAACTTATAGGTTTAAATAAATTTTGAGAAAAAAATTGCGAATTTCCTCTTTTTTCGGGCTTGCAGATAGGCATCACTCTTTAAACACAAAAGAAAACGATTTTTGTGTGACAAATTTTATTTTGTAACAAGCCGCGCGACAGCTTCAAACATGAATATCTTGATATTTCAAATGAAACGGCCAGTAATTTTTTACATCATCCAGTGCAAAATTTTCTTTTCTTTGGATTATATCTTCACCATTTTTGTCTACACCTGCTAAACACTGTGTTTTTTATAGATATTATTTAAGTATTTTAAATAAAAAATTCTATATATGCAGATACATATAACATATATTAGATAAAAATATTAATCTAAATTAATTTATTTAGATTAATTTTTCTATATTAATTTATATAGATATTTTACAACACTGCAAGGTTACTATTGCTTGTTTAGTCGACTTCCCAGGCAGCACACTGACGACATATGACGACATTGACACGTCTTAATGACGTCTCGTACGTAATTTTGACGTCAATAAAACGTCATTTGCTGCTTGGGTTCCAGCAAACTTGCTGCAAGCCTTCAAACTGGTCATGACAATATTGCTGCAAGTTTTATCGTTGTCACGATAAGTTTACTGCAATCTTGATACAAGCTTACATTGCTGTTTGGGACCTGACGATATGAGAATTCGAATTCAATTGGCTTTTAAAGATACACACCAGCAATGCTCGCCATTGTCAATCACAATTTCAAGAAAAAAGTTCGTTTCTGTCTCCAAGAAAATGCCAGTCATTTCAAACCCTTACTTTGAATTAAATTGTTTACTTTGTACTCTTTGTAATAATAAACTTTACTTAATGTGCTTAAACTTTTTGATTCCACACACTCAATGGGAGTCACATCTCTTAGTTTGAAGAGCAAGCTATATAGATAAAGATGTAAAACAACGTGTTTACATTATTGTTAAACATTTGAAAATTGATCAACTAAAAGCATTTCTAAAAATAAAATTTTACAAGTTTCTTATCACTGATTTATGTAAAAAACATTGCCGCATAATGTAAACTAACTTTAAGACTATAGTAACTCGACGCATTTTTTAAATGTGAATATTTTTTTATAACAAAGGTTTTTAGTATTTCTAGTTTGCCAGTTACCGCTAGAGGCGTTGGAATCTTAGATTGAATTCAGTGGATTGAATCGCGTATCGGTACATTAGACACAATAACCTAAAAAAGCTTTAACGGAAAATCGAATGATTTATTTGAAACTATATGAATTGTCGAATAGAAGATGTTACAAACAGTTTTTGAAACTCTTTATTTCCTAGTTAAAATTCCATATGTTTGTTTAATATTTAGTTACAAGACAGGTCAAGCTTTAGTTAGTGCTTTAACAGTTTCATTACAAACTATAGTGCACTTTAGTAAAAGTTTACACGGTTTCATTAAAATATTATTTGAAGATTTTCGGCTGTTTTGGTGCGATATCGAACACATACTAATTTCTTCTATTTTAATAGTCACTACAATTATACAAACTTTTATAAATGTGCTGTTAACTATAGTGAACACGATTAAAACCGGTATTCTCTTCTTGTTTAATGGGGTTGTAGGTGTTTATAATTGTATTTTAAACTTTATCAGTTATAGTTTTGTGCTGTGTTCAAGTATTATAGTGTCAATTAAACATTGGCTAGCTTTATTGGGATCAAGTATATGGTTTGCAATTACTCTCTTGCCAGTTTTCATTGTGTACATTTCTACTTTATCAACCTACTACATTGGTCTCGTCTTACACGAAGGGCTTAGTCTTTTATCACACATTATACAACAATTAAAGACTATAATCATTAATGCTTATGACTTTATATTTGATTTTCCTATAGAAGCTTTAATGGGATTGATTGTTGGAGGTAGTGTAATATTTGCCATTTTCAAAATGCAAGTCATAATATATCAGCAAGTTTTACTTTGTTATCAATTCATAAGAAGCATTTCAGGGAAAATAAGATTGCTTTTGTCAAAACCTATAAGACACATGCAAGAAAATACAGATTCCAATGATTCAGATGAAAGTGATGAGTCCTTTGGTAAAAATAATCTTTGTATAATATGTCAGGACCATGATAAGTGCATTCTAATGTTGCCTTGCAGACACTTATGTGTCTGTAATACTTGTAACATAAGACTGCAACAATACGATCGCACTTGCCCTATATGTAGAACAGTAATACAAAGAACAATGAAAGTGTTCACTTAATATAAAACCTTATTTAATAATAAATATTTTTATAAACATTATTTTATTTTAATTCTTTTTTCTCATGTTTCTCAATAAAAAAGTTAAGAATTTCTGTTGCTTTGCAGGGAATGCAGTTTTGATTCATTATAAGTTTTAATGCCGAAATGCAATTGTCGGTGTTCCACAAGCATTTAAACTTTTTGTCTTCACTCTATAAAAGAATTTTATTCGACGTTTTTATAAAATCAATATAATTTTACCTTAATTAAACCTAAATGAACTAAAATGTTATTGTTAACTAGAGGTATATTGTCATTTTTCTCAGCCCAGACATAAAGCTCCTTATATAAAAGCTTACTGCATGCAATTGCAGATTGTACAATTTCCTCTTGGTTGTGAATGGTAAATGCACTTATTCGCATTATTAATGGAAGCATATCATTAAAATTCTCCGATTTTTTAAATTCATTTAAAATTACATTTTCTCTATTTCCTCCCATGTTGAGAAAATTTTCGGCAGTTGGCATGTTTACAAAGTTTTCATAAGTGACAGTTTTAACATCTTCGTCATGTTCACTGTCATCTTGCACATGTTCCTCTTCCTCCTCGTCTTCGGATTCACACTCCTCTAAACTGCCTAACGCACCGTATCTACCTACAAAAAAAAAATAGAAAGTGAAGTATAACTAGTTCAGTTTGATCTTAAACAATTTTATACTAAATTCGATTGAATCTAAAAAAGAGTGACAAAAAAATTCAATTACCGATTTTTTTCATTTCTTCCATAATGAGCAATTTATCTTCACCATTAAAGTAATTACCATCTAATGACAGATTTTTCAATTTGTCTTTATTTTTCATAGCGGTAATGATTGCAATACCACCTTTAATAGAAATTTCATTAGAACAAAGAATTAATTCTTCTAATTCTACATGATCGGTTTTCAAACTGTTTGCCAAGGCCAATGAACCATTGGTTTTAAGTAAGCAATCTCCAAAATTTATGGATTTAAGTTTTTGCAAGTGAGGAAGTACCTTGGCAATGGCCGCAGCACCTTCCCTACCAATTGTGTTATCATTCAGGTTTAAAACTTGTAAGTTCTTATTATCTACAAACGATTGCGACAGTGCCTCAATTCCCTCATGATAAATTCCATTTTGAGGCATTACTATTTCTTCTAACGTGCCAAGGGTCTACAAAAACAAGTATTATATGTTTAATAAAAAATAGGGCATTTACTTTAAACACTTTTGCTAATGCTTTAGCTCCATCGTTCTCAAGTCGATTACGACCAGCGATAAATATTTTTAATGATAAAGCTTTTCCTTGCAAAGTGCTATTTTTATGACAATCTAACAATGCCTCTGCTAAAAGTTTCCCACCAGTAATTCCGAGTCCGTTGTTATTTAAACGAAGTTCCTCTAATGCGTAACAAGAAGAACTTTTGAGAAGAGATGCCAAACCTTCAACTCCGATAGGACCAAAAGCATTATCGCTCAAGTCTAATTCTACTAATCGAGCACCCGCTTTCACTAGTCCATTGCCAAGATGTTGCTAAAAAGTTTATATAAGATGTTTTCAGTAAATAAAATAAAGACGTACTAAAGCTATTGGTATTTCTGTTTTCATTCGGCCTGTAAACATATCCTTCCATAAAGCTCGTTTAAAATTAGGTTGCGTTTCCAATGCTTTAGCAATTGCTTTAGCTGCATCAACTCCGAGAGTGTTACCTTCGAGATTTAAACATTCTAAATCGTTGAACTTGAGAATTTCTTCTACAATAACTTTAGCTGAAACACCGATTCTCAATATTTGTAGATTAACGTTATTTGCAAATTGTACCGTCTTCTTCATAATTCAGTTTCAAAGACCGGTTCTCAAAACTTAATGTGTTTGGTGAAACTTTAGCTTTTTCCAGAGCGGCGATAACTAAATCAACACTTTTAGACGTCATCGTGATTATTATAAGAATATACACAAATTATTTGGGTTTACGAAATTATAACCAAACTTATCCAGCGCGGGGAAATTTTTTAAAAGAAATTTCCATTACGTGTTAAAATGACAGCTGATATTATTAAACATGGACGCTATTTATGCAACGGTTGCATTCAGCAATTACTCTGGCCTGGCTATATAAACCAGAGGATAAAATAAGACATTTTGTTATGAGTAAATCATCAGTGTTGTAACAGATACTTTTTTTTCTAGTATCTAGATACAGATACATTTCATAAATTGTATCTAGATACAGAGAAGATACTTTTTCAAAAATAGTATCTAGATACAGTTACAGATACTTTAAGAAAGTATCTAGATACATGTCAGATACATTTTTAACAAAATCATGAATTAAAATTTTAAATAACTGTCTATTTAGTTCATCTAAAAACACAATAACTGTATCCCAGGCAGCACATTACGTCTTATTGACGTCAAAATTACGAGACTTCATTAAGACGTGTCAGTGTCTTCATATGACGTTTTAAAATTAATAGCATGTTAAATGTCTCGTCATTATATTTCGACGTAGAGTTAATAGTAAACTACTAACACTAAAAAGTTTATCCACTTCTATTTGAGTTGATGAAGAAATTCAGTGTTGCCAGTTGAAATTTGTTTTCTTTTTTTTATAGTATGAATTTGGTTTGATGGCATAAATGCTAACACGTCACATTTCTTAAGTAATAACTTGATTATATAAAATGTAGGTTCATACACGGTTTTCCCCAAAATTCTACAACAGTTTATAATACCCGCTACTACATAAAATCTCTAAATTTGGTAGAATTCCATTAGAATTGGCGACGCTGAAAGAAATGCACTCATAAAACACCGAATACAAAGTCTCCCAATTCGAATTGTAATGTACATGATAAACTGACAGAAAAAACTACCGCGGTGTTTACTAAAAACTTGTATAATTTACAATTTGAGCAAGAAAAAGTATCTAAACCACTCAGATACTACGAAAAATGTATCTAGATACAGTTACATTTTATCCAATGTATCTAGATACTCCAAAAGTATCTAGATACGTCACAACACTGTAAATCATATTTCTTTTATCATAATCCTGAAATATCCTGATGGTAGCACTACAACCATCAATGTAAAAAAGGCTGTTCACAAACATGTGTGGTATGAATACACAATAAAAGCAGATTTATTCCTGCATTGTATAAAACTACTCTAGTGTAAAATGTAGCATGCTAATCCTACTATTATACAATTTTAGAAAAACATTTTTTTTTTTAATACTACGCATTGTGTATCATTTATTACTAATTCCATTAGAATTAATAACAACCATATTTTTATGACTATCAAATCTACAATCCTGCCAAATTTCAAAACTCAAACTTTTGCTTCAAAAAATCTAGCATTTTGTACTGAAAACATTGTGTTAATAGCATATTAATCGAGAAAACTGTCTTTTTGGATTTGACGTTTGGTTAGTTGTTCTGATTTTACCAACTTTGAAATACTTAAATTTGCAAGGTTAAATGACAAGGGTATCATTCATAAGGAAACAAAACTTTTTTTCTTCAATTTACAATGATTACGGATACTGAGACCACAAATATAAAATTGATAAACTGTTGCCACAGTACTTAATCAAGTATAAATCAGGTGATTATACTTTATTTTGTTGGATGGTTAAAGTTGGCTTAAAGTAACAACGAGGCGACCTAAGGATACTTTTAAACCTATTTTCACAATTGTTTAAAAAAAACTTTTAAATCTATGCACATAGCAAGAACAAAAAGACAAGGACGTAAAAGAAACGACTGTTATACCAGCACATCTGTGCAAAGACTTCTAACATAGCATAAAAGAAGATCCTGAAAGCAGGTTATTTGCCATGAAAAAAAATGTATGTATTTTAATGAATGAAAAATCAATATTAAGTTTAAACTTTAACTCATTTCGGTTACATATAAATTAATGTGTACTACAAAATCGGAAAAATGTGTAATGCAACAATTCAAATGAAAAGAATACTTTCATCATAATCTAAACCGCAAAAACAAGTCATATCTGTACACATAAACTTATACAAAGCGTGGAAATTTTCTAATGTTGCAGTTGGATAATCGACAAAAAAACACTCCACAATTATTGATGTGGGGCCTTTTGCATAACATCCATTTTCAATATGTGCATTTAAAGCTTAAACTCTGAACTCTCAAGCTGTAAGGCCTCCGTTATAAGCATAGTCAGCTTTATTGTGCATAATGAGACAGTCGTCCACAAAATAAAAACTGTCAGAACGTGTTTCAAATGGTGACGCAATCATCTCAGTAACTACAACAGAATATCATTATGATAATACTAAGAATAAAAAAAATTTGTGTACTTAATTCCGGAGGAAGATTAGGAAATTCATAAATGTGCTCACAGGTGTTTTTTGAATACGGTATACAAAATCCAAATTCAAAATCAAATGTTTTTAAAAGTTTATCTCTATAAAAATGTCGTTCTATCATCCGAAACCTATTCACAGGACGACTTCCGACAGTAAACTCGACCCTAAAATGCTAACCATAGTAAATATTTCCGTAAATATGTTACACTTACGTAGCACCGACCATTTTTAATTTAAGAAACTGTGGTGTAAATTGATAACGCACAAATCTACCAGCATTGGGGTCGATCGCTTCTTCGGTTTCTACAATTTTATTATCAGATTCATCGTTGCTATCCGAAGATGGTTTAGCAATTTCAAATAAAACCGCGCCGCTTTCTAGATCTCTGATTTTGAATTTGGTGAAGTCGATCTCGAAGATATTAGCTTCAGGTGAGCATAAGTAAGTGTCGGTTATATTAGGTATTCTTAAGACATCATCTGGTGTAATTACTTTTTTATTTGCTATCGTGTCTATGAGTTTATTCTGATACTTGCATTGTTCGCTGACAACGCTCATCCTTCGACATTTACTTTCTTTTTTTTTATTTGAAGAATTCAATATGGCGATTTTATCGAATATCGGTTATATCGAAAATGCACAATAAAAAAGAAAACGGGAAACTATAGATGGCGCTCTACATTTCAACGTGTACCATAGGCAAAAAAATAGAAAAGAATAATGAAATTAAAATTATTATACCTTTATTTTCAGAAATTTCAGTATTTATACGAAACTACATTTTTCGTAATAAATAAAAATATTTTCACTGTTACCATTTGTGAATTGATACGATCAAACTAAATGTACAGGGTGTGATAATTATAAAAAATTAAAACAGACCCAGTTTCACCGCCTACAGTTTATGTATATCTTATACGTATATATAGAGTACATTGTCGAAGGCATCATATCTATGTTAACAAACAATGTATGTGTGTAACATTTCTCTTTATTCAGTAATTTGTTATCTGAATACTGTACTTCCTGCAGGTATTCAGTAAGCTACTTTTGTTTCATTTCTGTACCATATGTTCTTTTTTATCCTACTGTTTTCAGTAAGTATACCTTTCCGTCAATCTCATATTTTACTAAATCAA
This sequence comes from Aquatica leii, assembly GCA_035610365.1. Lineage (NCBI taxonomy): Eukaryota > Metazoa > Arthropoda > Insecta > Coleoptera > Lampyridae > Aquatica > Aquatica leii. The sequence continues at coordinate 86,280,720 of CM069435.1, forward strand.
TTTACATTTTTTGTAGTGTTATGTTTTCAATATGTTTTTGTTTTTTTTTAGGTTGTTTTGTCATGTACGTGTTCTCTACTTCTTACCGACACTGTTCTTTTGGTTCCAAATGCATTGCTTTTTGTCTGTACAGTTATTCTTCTTTGGCATGATTTTTAGTTTGTTCTTTCATAAACTGTCCTTTTTTCTCTTTTGTTATATCATCAGTTATGTATAATATTGTAAACTACACTTATATCTTGTATCGGAGATAGCTAATGCTTGATGACGTAGCAATGGTAAAATTAAGCTTTATTTTAAAATAGTTGTTTTGTTATTGCGTCCTTGTCAATCGTATTATATATGCTATATTGCTACTGTCAGCGTTTCACGAGAAGGCACTTGGGGGCTGAGGTAAGGGGATCGCAATTTTATGCGTTTTCGTCACTCAAGCGCATATTACTGCTGGTCCTAAAAACATCATTATCAATTCGGTATAGTTGCATCTCAGCATCCGTGGTGTTCAGAGCTTATAGTATTTGCGTTTTTGTAGAAGTGTTATTTTTTGTGTGTTATTATACTTGTTACCGTTGTTATCTTTAATCGTTATTTTGTTGATGAAATAATTATAAACTTACAACAGGATAGTGATGATAGCGAAGAAAGTGATGACGATGTAAATACTGATAGTGAGATATAAATTAAGTGACACAAAAATTACTATTAATTATTTTTAAAATGACAATGTGATTGTATTATAATTGACACAAAAAGATTACGACATCGATACTTTTCTATTCACGATAAGATAATAAGTTTAAGCATGTTTGAATTACAATGTTTTTATTTGGATGAAGGTTACTTGTTCAATAATCATTTTTGAAATTTATTTTGCTTTATTGTTAATAAAACTTAAAAAAATGTTTAAGCGTTTCTTATTTACTTGATCCTGTTAATAGTTATACTTTCAGTAATAAATTAATTTACTTTCAATAGTTTTATTTTTATATGAAGCAGAAAAAAATCACGTGGCTCTGAGCAATATGAAAGTTTAGAACTTGACCACCGCGAATTGTGCGAGGGCGCTGTAAGTATTTGTAATTACAACTACTGAGCGACGTTTTTATCAAGCATAATATATCAAGTTTTAGTAGGGATAAACGCATTCCTTCCGGGTGCCTTCTCGTCAGCCGCTGACAGTATATATCATTCGTCAGATTTTATTACGAAATTGGCTTGTTTTTTAATAATTGCTGCATGAATGTTATTTTCAGTTTATACAATCCCGAGTTCATGTTTGCTCCTTTTTATTGGCTTTTACTACTTTTCGGTTGCAACTCTAGCAACAATACTTCTTTTTTTGGCTTTGTTGTATCCGTATACGTCACATAACTTCTTTCAAATCTTTATTGCGTAACTTCCCGTTGCTTTTAAAAGCATTATTTGCAGCTTCATCCTATTAAGGCATATTCTAAAAAAATCTAATACAATTTTTAAACCTGGCAATAGGGAATCTAGTCGTTTTCTTATGTATCCATCGATAAGTCTGTACCATCAGTTAATCCGTAAAAGTTTAATTAATTGGATCAACTATAGCTTGACTACCCGTGTATAGTCAGTTTCAAATAACTCCTGCAACTTAGTGAGATTTGATCGTTAGTTGTGCGCTCTAAATTTGTTGCATTACCACTATATCTTTCATTTTGTTCATTCCGAAACACAAAACATTATTCAGAATGTCATTGATTTTTTAGATAAATATAAAAAGTAGCTAGTCAATGGAGATATCCAACTGAAAGCTGTTCTAAACTTTCTGCTGAGGCAACAAGGAAATCCTTGAGTTTCCTAAAACTTGGATTTCATTACAAGATATGCTATAATACACGTAAACTTAATCCAATTGAATCCATATGGAGTCGTGTGAAACAAAAAGTTGCATTAACAAATATCACAACACAAGGTATTGATATTAAAAAGTTAGTTCGAAATACATTTTCTGATTTACCGAATAAAGATTGGAAAAAGCAATGCAATCATGTGTTACATCTTTGTGGAAAGAAGTTGGTTTAGTTGATAAAGTTGTTGAAATTTTGACGTTATGGTAAATAATAGTGATTCAGATGAGGTTGAGCGGGAAACCGAAGAAAGTAAATAGTTAGGTAACGATGACTAATCAATTATTGACCTCGGTCATATTATGTATGTGATTTGAAAAATACAATTTATTGTATTTTGTACGGAAATGGTTTCACTGCTCTGCTTAGTAATTTTTTTTAATAAAATACTTGTTAAAAAGCCGTACTAGTTGAGCTTATCATAATTTACACATTATACAAAGACTTTTTTTTTGTGCTGCCAACATAATTGCATATTCATTCGTTAGTGTAGTTATGTAATAGGCGAACAAAAGCTCTACTGTAGCAAAATGAAAACTAGAAATGCACATAAAACTAAGTGTTCGAAGTCAATTATTCTATTAGAATAAGTATGCGATAGTGAAAAAATCATTTAAAAACCTAGATTTAGTTAAAAAAAAACTATGTTAAAGTTAATGTCAAATTTGACAGATTCAAGATTAAATGTAGTACCAACATTATATTTCTGATGTTTTGTTATATGATTTCAAAAAAGAATATAATTTTACAATCGACCTGGCAACATCGGAAAGGTACTCTATGTCTACGCTTACTTCTGGACGAGTAATCCGAGTAATCTGTATACTTTCGCAATAAATGTGTTTGTTTGTCTCAAACATGTAGAAACTGAAGTATTTATGTTGACATACTTATAACCTCAAATTTTAGAATCGTTCCTAGCAGCATTATTTGAAGTACGTAGATATTAAAATTAATTAAATCAAACGTTAAACATGGAATATAAATACAATCTATCATTAGCTTGCAGTAGGAGTATGTAAAAGTAGACAAACAAAATGGTCATTTGACTCGTTTGACAAGTAGTAGTAAATACAATGTAAATATACTTATTAATCTATGGTAGTAGTAGCAGTAACACGGTGTAATGCTATTATACTGTTACTCTTTCATAAATAAATAAGATTAACAGAGAAATCAATAACTTGAAATATCTATTTTAATTTAAGTTTAATCTTTTTGATAATATATAATATTTTGTCACAAACGACAAGAAAGTTTTACTTCAATCCCGCGTAAAGATTTCACGCATTCAATTTTTCTAAATAAATGTACTAACATTAATTTGTTACTTCAAGAACGTTGTTATTATTGCTGAAGTTCGCTGTATATATAAAAAATTACAAGAATTCAGACACACCTAACTTTCAGCATTAAAGTATTTTCAAAATTAATAGCAGACTTCTTTTTAAATCGGAGAGAGAGGAAAGTTCTACCCTAGCTCTATTTCATTTTACCGGCACTGCCACGTTAACATCTACAATATTCCTAAAACAACTAGAATTTTTTACATATCCCTAAATAAACGTTGGGGTTGGTGTACCTGCTTTGCAAAAAATCAAGGACAATGAGGACAATTTGAGGACAATAACCTAACTTTTAATTGTAAATGCAGTTGGATAATTCCAATGGAAATTATCTACATAGTTTATATTATTACTATTATTTGAATTCTTAATAAATGGTTTGACTATTCATTGGAATAATTGAAGTCTATTGATCATTTTTGTTTTTATTACACCAACATTGAATAAGATATGTTCGAAACAATTCGGTATTTCACTCGACTAAAGAATTCGATTATGTTTTCGATGCAACCTTATAATATGTAATGAATCTGAATAGTTAATATTGTTCGGAGATGGAGTTTTTATAGTTGTTATTTGAACGATAATTCTAGTGATAGTTATTTTATTTTAATTATTACTAACCGAGTTAACAAGAATTTGTTGTATATTATTTGAGTAATGCTTAATTATATAGTTCAGAGTGTATTATATACCTATTGCATATGATTATGAAATACATTTAATTTTTTCAATGATAATTTAATTATTTAAACATTCAACTGTGTCCATCACTAGTTATAGTCATAATCGCAAGTTATAACTTTGTACATGTGACCCATAACCCTTGCTTTTGTGTTTATTCCAGTTTTTTTTGGTTTTTTTTCAGACTTCGAGTGTTTTCAAAAGTAACACAATTAAAAGTTAGGTTATTGTTTTGTTTTGTTGAAGGTTTCTTGTCAAGAATGACATTTATTTAGGGACATTTACAAAAATTCTAGTTAGTTTAGGGTAATTGAAGGTGCTGATGTTGCAATGCCGTTAAAATGAAATAGAGCTAGGGTAGAACTTTCCTCTCTCTCCGATTTAAAAAGAAGTCTGCTATTGAAAAAAACTTTCGTCTGCAGTTGGTGTTTCTGTAATACCAAACAAAATGGCGTCGATCGGCGCGAATAATTTGTGAGATTAATTAATCTTAAATTAACAACATTCTCAACTAAGATATCTAATTCACTTAAATTTGTGTCAAACCCAGTTGTATTAAGGCTATAGGACATTTTAATAAATGAATTTTTCGCGAAACTAACCTCAAAGGGTAATATCTTTTTGTGCTAGTAAAACCAAAAGCAATGTCTAAAACGGAAACTAACACCGACACTACCGGCAGTCTTATGGAGGTAACAATCACATACGAATTGGAATGATTTTTCAGGTTGATTTTTCAGCAAATTCAACTGCTTATAGCTCCACCAGAATCTGACGACAAGAAAACGAAGAAACCTGATCACCCTTATTTTCGAAAACCCGGTAGGGGTCATAATCATGACAGTTGTGATGCTTGTGGTGAAGGAGGTGATTTAATTTGTTGCGACAAATGCCCATCAAGCTTTCATTTACTTTGCTAGTAAGTTGAAAGTTTACATATAGGGGGTAGAAAAAAGATTCATGATTTTAAAATCAGCACAATCTAAAATTGGTGCTTAAATATTTAAATGTCCAGTACTCGGAAAATTTAAATAGAACACCCTATATGTTTTTGTATTTTAACACTTACAGACTCAATCTAGGTATGGTTTAGTATGTAAAATTGTTGTAGAACGTAAAGAGTGTTCATAAATAATTTTCCATTTCCAGAAACTTCAAGTACTTGAAACTTCGTTTTCTTACAACATTGGATGTGAAATGTCAATTCACTATCAATTTCATTATTAAAATTGATGGTTTTCAAATTATCTATTTTTTTACATTTTAAATTGAAGATTTAAATGAAAATCAAACTACTAGTAGGTTGAAGCTGAAATAAAATAATGAACACAAGTAATGTACAGGGTAGTAAATTACTGTGACATTCTTCAACGACTCTTTTCATTAACAGATCTAACAGAAACTGTCGTATCTTGCTAATAAAAAACTACAAAAGAATGAAATTTTAGACTTGTTTTGGGTATGTTGTAATTGTTCAGTGGCGTAACAAGCAACCAGTAGGCTTGGTGGGTTCTAATTAAAAAATCTCATTTTCCTATTTATATTAACAACATAATTTTATGTATGAAAAATTAAGTTTAGGTATAAACTTAATTATTACAATCAAATAAACATTTGGTTTTTCTTTTTTGCATTTACTTAAATTTTTAAAAAAGAAGAGAACGTCACAAGAACGTTATGAATATAAGTATTGGAAATTGTCTATTTCGAATTTAAGGTTATGTTTTATATGATTTGCACTGAAAAGTCAGATAAATATTTTTTATTTGACCAATTTCGAACTGTACCCAACTAAATCGATAAATAATAAAAATATTTTAGAAAATACCTTTAAAACTTTCATTATTTGTGACTATTGAAATGAGCACAAGGTTTATTTGCTTTAAGTAGAATGCAATTGATATTTTTATTTAAAAAACCCAATGATTATTACAAGGGACACTTATACATTTTTATATTTGTAGTATCGTGTATTAAAACAGTGTTATTTGTTGGTGGATGCAGTGGCCGAGTATTCACGTTGCTATAAAGGTATGTTACTTTTTTACGTTTTTAGTGCGAAATTATGTTTTTTGTGTTATTTATCTATATCTAGACAACAATTAGAAATATAAACTACCTCTGAAAGATGCTGTAGTGAAACTGTTGGAGAGATTGAAAACAACTGTAACGATTACTAGATGAACGCTACATGTGATCCAGACATACGTGACTCCAATGATGACGAGATTAGAAAGACTCTTGTAATATTTAATGGAAAAATAGTAAAACCTGATAAACTGACATGTACTGAGGAAGAAGATTTATAATGGTAAAGTAGTTTGTCCTCCTGTTGGCAAATTGTGGACTACCACCACTCGTAACCTTTTCTTGTAAGTTTTTTGTTGTATGCTGTACCTGTTAACAAATTCAGTTAGTTGTTTTATGCGTTTGTGTAATGTTGTTCACTTACCGTAAATAAATTTTCAGTGGCCTGAAGAAGTGCACGCTAGAGGCACGAAACGTAGCCATAAAAACAGTTTAGAGTGGTTTTATTGCCCCTCCTAAAGAAGATAAAAAAACTCAAACTAACTAGAAGAAGATTTAGTTCAAGCACAAAACGTATAAATTACAACAGTTGGCAACTGGAACATCGAAACTAAAGAAAAAAATAGTTTTGTTCTTTGCTTTTTTCAAATTACCTTTTAAAGAAATAAATATTAATATACGAATTTTTTTATTAGTTTATATCCTTCCAATTAGTTTTTCAAACAATTATTTTCTTTATTCATTGTCCTTTCCAAACTCTTAATCTTCCGACTTATCCTAGTAATTTGTTTGCTTTATTTTTTCTTTCTTGTTTTCTTTTTCTCTTATTTCACTTCACTTTTGTTTTATGATTGTTCAACGTTTTTTGCGTGCTCCGCTTATTTGTCTCTCTAAAAGCATCTACTGTCACTATTTTTTAAAGCAGTATTCTGGGTTGGCATTGTGCGTTTTTGCACAAAATTAATTGATTCATGTCTAATTTTATTGATTAAAAATTCATTTACTTTGAATTTCTATGAGTCGGAATAACCAAGTCATCTAGACTCCTCCACAATGGATAATTGATTAGACACTAGAGTTTGTTTAGAAACTATTTTTAACTATTACTTCCCTTTTTTTGCTACTAATGTGTAGTTTAATTATTCATTCATATTTTTGGACTGGTTACGCCACTGTAATTGTCACAATATACTGTGATCAAAAATTATTTTGCTTTATTTTGAATGACAAGAGTTACTGAAAAATGCTACACAAATTTTCCACCTTGTTCATAAATAATAACAAACATTTTTAGTGATCCTCCTTTGGAGGAAAAAGATATACCAATGGGCGAGTGGTTGTGCCATGCTTGTAAATACTCGAACGATAAAACAATTAAACCGAGAACTCGTAGTAAACGGACTATGTCCACACCCGAAACATCTACCAAAATATCTTTAAAAAAAAGCAAGTTAAATCCGTTAGAAACTTTAATCGAAGCAGCTCATACGTTGAATCCAAAACAATTCGAGTTGCCACGTAGCATGAGCTTACCATCTCTTTTTCCTGGCACTGATAAAAGTATGTTATTCAGAATTTTAATTTTTTTTAACTATATATGTTGCAGTTGAAAAGTTCACTATGTCTAAGCGTAATATTAAACCAGTAAAAACTGTGGCCAAGTTATTTCCTAGCGGAAAATGTTTCGAATGTAGAAAGACGTGCAGAGTAGCACCATTAATTGCGTGCGATTATTGTCCCTTGCTGTACCATTTAGATTGTTTAGACCCGCCTTTGTCGTCACCGCCTTCTGGACGCTGGTTATGTCCAAGTCACGTCGAACATTTTCTCGTAAGGAATTATTCGATTGTGCCTCGCGTAAATATGATTCAATTCTTTTAAGGATTGTAAATTACTAACATCGGTGTCGGCAACAGAACGAGTAAAACTCTGGGATAAGTTCACAGGACCCGTTGATCAAGATGCAATAAAAATTGAATTTTTTCGAAAAGTACATCGAAAGAATCCGCCATTTCGTATTAAAGTTAAATTACCACCTCGGTGTAAAGTATCGATTCCTCCAATGGTAAAGTACCATTACAAAAATCCTGTTGAACTTGTTCCTTGTTTGCGAGACCTACAGCGCTATAACACAGCACTAAATAGAAGATACGACATTGATTATATAAATAACGACGATCCAGCCACCGAGCAAAGTAAAGCGAATGGGGACACTCTACGAGAACAAGAGGGCGCCTGGTGGAAACATAAAAAAATTTTAAATAACGAATTGGTAAATGGTGCAATTACGAGCGAGTCTGGTTTTTCTAGTATTAATGAAGAAGGTTTGTTATAGTTATCGTTTTTGTTTATTTTAGATTTGTGAATGTTGTAGTTTCTCAACAATTAACGCAATTAGATGATCGATTACTAAAGCTGCTTGCGTATCAGCGCATACAAGAGCTGTTGTCTCAATCAGATGCCGGGAATTGTATTAGTAAATTTTTCGACGCTCCTTTACCTAGCGAGTTGTTAACAGCAGACGACATTGAGAGGATATCACGAGTTTTTTCCAGTCCAAAGAAAGAAAATATAAAACCAACGTCTAATTTACGTGCTCGGGCTATGTTATGTCCGGTTGTTTCGAAACATTTTTACAACATACGAACGAGTCAAGTTGCACCGACTGATGTTAGACACGATGGGAGTTTTTTGGGACATCGGCCTACGGTGTCAGCCCGATTTCCCGAAGCAGTCGCTATGCGATATCGTATATTGTCGATAGGAAAAGGAGCAGCTAATGACGTTCGTTTGGATAGTTTCGGACATTGCAATTACATATCACCTAAACACGCTGTTATTTTTTACGACGAGGTAAGTTTGTAATTAATTTTATTTTATCAACCTAACAATTATAAAATCTTAAGTTTTCGCGGTTGTTATGTTTATGATTATAAGCGACTTTTGGCTTAGACCCCGTCGTAGTTAAACACCCAGACTTTATTTGGGTTCACGAACGACAATACGACGAAGGTCAAGTTCTACTTCTTGTTTTGGCTCTCAAGGAGAGACTAGGACCAAGCCTACGACCCGGTCTAAGCCGAAAGTCGCTTGTAATCATAAACCTAACAATGTTTTATTGCCAACTTAAATTTTTGAACCGAGTGCAGTTGTTAAGAAGGAAGGGAATAAATCACTGATAAATATATACGATAAAGTATCCTTGACCAACTTCAAATAAACAAAAATTTAATGAGTAATATAAATGAAAATGCTTCTATTTCAGTTTAAAATACTATTTTTTAATAAGTTGTTCTAAATTTAATTTTTTTAAAGAATTTTTGGTGGGTTAAAATAATTTATAACTTATAATTGGTAAACTACGGCAACGTGTATTTATGATAGGACCACATAGGACTTTTAAGAACCATCCAAAAGTAATAAGAAAATGATGCAATATGAACATGTAGTTCCAATATCCAAATTAATATGAATATTTGCAGATATAATTAGTGTATTTTTCCGACGTGGCAACGTTGCCAAGCGCAATGATGTACTATATCTTCATAGGTTTTATATACTTTTTTTTAAATAAATTAATTTTCTCAGAAATAAAAACAGGACTTTTTTGAAATTTGAGACACTCATTTATAAGACTTTCATAAGTATTTTGGTGATTTTTTGTAATCTTATCGTTTGGTAGATAATGACTTAAAGCAATATCAAAACCGCAACATAGCTTGGATACTCTTTATCTCGATAACTAAAACAAAATTAAGTTCAAATTTAAAATTATTTTATTATTAGCTAAGTCTATACTTTTGAACAAATCTTTAAGCAGATGAGGGGATTTTATAAAGATCATTTAAACTTTGTAGTAGTTGATAAAGAATTATTAATTAATCTACTCTAAAAAAATTTGAGTTCTTGTATAATAGTTTTCACCACCGCATATTAAATTAACTGTTCATAATTTTCAGATTACACAAAAATACGAGTTATTGAATTACTCATGCTTCGGTACATTTGTCAATAACGTACTTTATTCCAATGACGAGACAAATAAATACATCAAACCTGAAGAAAAAAAGTGTCTAGAAGAGCAAGTGCGAGCGATAGTAAATAAAAAACGCGAAAACCGTACTACGACTAATAAAGACAGCAAGTCGGTGCCAAACGATTATATCGATCATGGTGAATGCTTGTGTTTACCAGGTACTTTTGAAATGACAACTGCAGGTTGGGAAGGAGCTGCTATCATTCATCATGGTGCGTTACTACGTTTCGGATGCATAAGTTTTGTGTTTTCAATCGTCGATTGTGCATCTTTATAAAAGCATTTTATCAAGAATTGTAAATAAAATTTTTTATTCTCTAGTCAGTACTTTTTTCATTTAAGAATTCTAAACATATTTGTAAAAATTCGTTGGGTTTTTCACTGTGCAACCAGTGACCTGCTCCATCGATTACTTTCATTTGAGATTTGGGGAATAATTGTTTTATTATCAAATCGTCGGATTTTCTAAAATTAGCTTATAAGCATATATTAGAGTAATAAGTTAACTTACTGTATAAAGTCTGAAACGCCTCCTGCTACAAATAAGACAGGTCCATTAAATATGTTACGGGTCATAGGAAATGTGGCAATGTGTTCTGTGAAGTTGTTGACTAGGACAGATATATTGGGTCTCCACACAAAACTAAAATCAACCTTCTAGTAACAGTTATGATTAGTATTGTAGTATGAAACCTTCCATCACTTTTTTGTGTTAAATTCGTAAGTAAAAAGGATCGTAGGCCTTTATCACTGATGCTTTTGGCTAATTGTGCATCAGCATTTAAACGTGCTGTTGATAAGGGTGTATTTGAAGGTAGTTTGACATTTTGTAGGGCCATGAACAGAGTGGGCATTTTTCTTAAAGTTGGACTTGTTGTGGCTGGTGACATATCTTCAATAATTAATTTATCTACAAAATTTGGCTAAAATGTCTATAGAAATTGATTATGTTTTTACATAGTTTACATATTTTAAGGCAAAGTACATCATAGCACGTCCGCCCATTGAATGTCCTAATAGACAAGCTTTTTGAATTTTCTGTCTTGTCAAGAATTCCTTAATATCTTCAGCTATGTGTGGGTACGTATGATGTGCAGTATGGGGACTGTCACCATGATTTCTAGCGTCTACAGCAATTATTTTACGTTGAGGGTTAGTACGTTTTTGAAAAGCTTTGCAAAGACTGTTCCAATTAGTTTTCGAACCAAGCATCCCGTGCATAATTATAAGGGGCGACGGTGGAGATTCCTTATACGTTAAAATACTTTCATAAGAAGCAAATGCCATATCAATCGGTTCCAAATTGTAATAAGTACCGTAAAAGCGTACATTTTTGTGTACAACTCCTAAAAACCTCATTACGTAAATTTTAGGTTATGTCTGTGTCTACCAAGTGTCTACTGTTACGCAAAGTGACTAAAGTCAATTTTTTCTAAGATTTTATTATCTTTTAAAAATGAATTACACCAAAAATTACAAGACTATGTGACTGTGAACAAGCTATAAATTAAATGGAAAATTAGTAACAAATGAATTCAACATTAGTTGGGAAAATGCAATCTGATTTATTTATGCCAGACTCTTGGACAGCATTACTTATCGTTTTAACTGATTTCTTAGTGTTGCAATTTAGTTATTTCCTGGATTATACCAAAGAAGCGCTGGAGCACTTTTTCATAGCTGTCATCTTTTACTGCCTAACTTGTGTATTTTTGTACATGGCAATAGCCAAATGGCAGATACTAAATTTTAATAAGGACGTTAACAACCCTCGTCGAGTTTTATTAGTTACAGCTCACCCAGACGATGAATGTATGTTTTTTGGTCCAACAATTTTAAACTTAACAAGAAGGCAAGGCTGTACAGTTTACATAATGTGCCTGTCAAAAGGTTAAGTAAGAGCCTCTTGAGGTGATTTTAAGATAATGCTCGGTATTTGCAGGAGACCATTACGGCATGGGTAAAATACGTAAGAATGAACTATACGAAGCGTGTCAAGTCTTAGGAGTAAACGAAAGTTGCATAGTCTTACAAAGTCATAGTTTATTACCAGATTCCATCACAAAGAAGTGGCCAGTTGAATTAATCGCAAATATGATCTTAGACCATGTCGAAAGATATAGCATCGATACCTTAATAACATTTGATAAACATGGAGTTAGTCAACATTTAAATCACTGTAGCATATATTACGCCATCACCTACTTAGTAATCGAAAAAAACTTACCAGAAGGTAAAAATAAATTAACATAATCCCAAAATTTAATTGTTTGTTTAAAGACTGTAAGGCGTATGTACTTGAGAGTATCAACATATTACGCAAGTTTTGGTTAATCCTAGATATACCAATTTGTTATTTTCTTTCCAGGCATAGGTAAGCATTGTACAGTTGAAATCATTCATTAATCTGTGTAATTCTAGGTACATATTAAGTATGAAAGATTGCAACATTGTAAAAATGGCAATGAAGAAACACGAGTCACAACTGGTGTGGTTTAGGCGTTTGTACTTACTTTTTTCACGGTATATTTTAATAAATACGCTACAACAAGTGGAACTAACAGACCTCGAGTTAGAAATAGAATTAGACGATTAAGCTTTGTAAATGTAAAAAAAATGCGTATTACAATTTATTTTAAAAACCCAATTATACAACTCTACGTACTTCAAAGAATCGTTTAAGATAATACACTTGTCCTAAAGTCATTGCAACGAGTATAAGTGCTTCAAAGAATGACCACATCACAACACGTGAGTTTGTACTTTCATTAATACTTCTGTGGATTCGATCACGCAATTGCATGTATTCTTGCTCATGTTTAACCCCAGTAAGAGCACCTAAAACATGTTTTTAGAAACGTCATACCAAACTTTAAGCCATACCGCTCAGTTCCCGAATCATATCCTCGAGTTTCGAAGTCGATTCTCCTTCTTTACCAGGTTCATGCTTAGTAGGTTCTCCGATTTGCATGTTGAACATTACTACTTTCGGTGTCATTGTTGACATCTTATTTGAGAAACAGTAAGTGTAGACGCCAGGCGTGTGTGCGGCAAACGTATACTTTCCTGATGTTTCCCGTTCTCCAGTGTAGATTACTTTACCATCAGGTCCTACTATACGTACATCTATATCGAGGAAACCACCTTCGGCTATTTCAAATGTAAGACCTAAAACACTTAAATTAGTATTGGAGACAAAAAAATGACGTTTTTACTCATTTTCGTGCCATCTTCGACTTTGTCAAAAAAACATTCTTCCGCATGAGCATCTACCGTAATGAAGTAACCATAAATTGGTTCAAAGAAGTATAATAAACTTAAAATTATTAAATATTTCATTGTATATTTTAAGTAAAACCACTTTAAGGTTTACTTTTCGGCTGAACAACGTTGCGATTTTGTGTGGACACGTAACCTCCTAACGTTGGTACTACTGTAATTTTACATTAGTCAACTATGTTTTCAAAGTAAATTATATTATTACTACCGATTCTTTTAAAACTAGAAGCATAATTAAATCGAGAAAAGTATTATCAATTTAATGAATTCCAAGACTAAATTACTATAAATTTGTATTGCGGTGTCTAGTTATATATGTTGGCAACACATATTTAAACTTTTTATATGTACAGGGTGCTTTTTACATGAATGCGTAAATTTCAAGAACGAAACTTTGAGTTAGACTTAAAGTGTGAAAAAAGGTATGCAGATAAACTTAAGAAAAGCATGGTAAATTTATCGTGCTGAAAAAGCACACACAAATAATTTGCACACCAAACTCCTTGTCAATGTAACACTTGCTATAAATAGTCATCTGGATTTTGAAAGAGCTCTATAAGCATTAAGTGCTTTGAATCTATGATAGATGTATAATGGGCATTTTTTTAAAACCAATACTTAAAAAAAAATTAATTTAACAACTTCCCGCGTACATACGTCGGTCATTATCCATATAAACAAAAACTAACAGAATAAAACATGCGATCATATGGATTATGAGATCACAGTCTGACTATATTTCTGTTCCCACTACACCAACGGCTACTTTCATGATTTCATTATATAATTAATCCTCTGCTTTTTAAATGCATATACCCATTTAATTACCTGTAAATAAACTTTAGTAAAATCAATAGAATTTAATAAATAAAGTTTTTTTTTAAATTATACAATAGTGGTGTATAAAAATTTTTTTAAAAGATGGCACAACGATTTTTAACCGCATAACATTTTCACTTTTCCCTTTAGCAAAGTTCGTAACTCTTTAACGGCAATAACGTGACTATTATTAATGTTTTCAATAACACTATTTTGTCCGTTAGTACTTAAATTAAGTAAAGCTAAGCGATCTGACAAGTCGAATTGATCAGGTAGATTCCAGTTCTCCAGACACGTATCCACGACGTTCAATTCCTTTTTAATGCTATTTGCTAAATTACTTAAAACGTTTTTAATTGTTGAATCAATCTTTTTCTTAGACTTCTTTTGTGGTTTTGCAAGATCGTTGCACAACAAACAAATAGTTGCCGATAAACTAATAATCTGTAACAAAATACTTAACGAAAATGTGGTTACTTTTAACAATGCGTACCTCGACGGTGTTAACAACGATTTCGAGTACATGCCTACGATTCCAATAAAAATCGTTAGATTGTTTTAATTGATCGACAACGTTAACGACGTCTCTTGTTAAGTCTCTAAAATTATTTTGTACATCTAAAACGATCGAATTGTAACTTTTAACGTCTTCAGTGGCTATGTTAACAAGTAAGTTAAACAATTGAGCTAAAATTTCAAAATATCTACAATTTAAATGAGAATGTAATCTAGAAGGTAACGGCATCGTCACAAGATTTTGTTTAATCGGAGCAGTTTTACTCGATGAAATTTTGTAGTATATGTCCGACCAATCTTTAATGACACCTTTAAGCGTATCTATGCACGTATTTCGTGTACTTTCTTGTGATTTTACTACGTTAACGCTGGCGGATAAAGCCCAAAGTATGTGTGTGCGTAGTTTAAGGAATTGAACATTTTGAATAAAGAGTTCTTTAATTTCTTGGGATTCTTCGGGTGGACCGTTAATCCGTTCTGGGTCCCAAGATACGTAAACGCTTAGATCGTGGTTATCTCTTAAAACGAAATTGTTAGAATTATAGGTGTACTCCGTTGGGACTGATACCTCAGCTTATCCCATTCGATGTTATTGTCTTTAGGTAAAATGTTGGTGTTATATAGGTTGTCGATGGAAGAACATTGCACAATGTTTAAAATTATACGATCCACAGCCACCATAGTATAATGGAAACTGTTATTAAGCTTCTCTCGAAAATCCATAAAGTCGTCTAGTTTTATGAAAGATCCATACTTATAGCAGAAAGTCAAATGATCGGAGCTCTAAAATTTTCATTAACATTTAAGATACAAACGATAACCAAAATACAAAGAATGCTTCTAAATTATATTCTAGTGATTGAGTTTTATTAAACAATATTGATTGAATACCTACTGTAAACTATAAATAAATCATTTTTAATCTTAATACCTACATCTTTGTAATTGGAAGAAAAGAATTTCAGAGTGGAATCTAATAAACCTGTTGTTAAGGTAATTAGCCCAGTTGTTGGCAACCGGGCGCAATGTGTATATCCTAAAGAATCCATTTGTAGATGTTTTACGTCTAAGCTTTCGTACATCTGTTGAGCGCCAATTCCGGCACCTGAAAAAGTATAATTACACAAATTTATAGATGCCATTAGGCAATACTCACCGATCGTGTGAAATAATCGTACGCACAACAACTTTGCATTAAAGGAACACTGACTATTCTTAAGAAGGTTCTCTAAAAGAACTAAGGCCGTGATAACAGGCTTAGAACTTTGTGTCAACTGTGCTAAGTCATACAAGATATGTGCCGCTAGAATCGCATAAGGATCCGATGGTCCCTGATCGGTCTGTAATAGATTCAACCCGTATGTTTGAAATCCATGCTGATAATGTAACGAAAATGCCGTGACCAAAGCGCCTAAGTGATCGGACGATAAATTACGGTGATTACCGCACAGTCTTGAAAGTTGCAACGAACAAAGATGCCTTTGCATTTGTTGCTCCTAAAAAACAACCCGTTTTTATGTACTCAGACTTGGATTAGTACTACCGATTGTGGAACACTGGTCGAACTAATCCCAACGTCTTTAATAAGTCGATTAGCTAAAACAATTCTTTTTTCAACACTCAATAAGTGCAGGTGAATGCGTAAATCAGTTACGCAACAAGGTTTGTGTCCAAATTTTCGAAAATATTCTATGAATAGTTCAATAGTGTCTCCGAGCAGTTCGCTGCTATCAATGCCGACTTCTAATAATTTCGAACATAACTCAAATCTGGCCAAGTAAGGGCCTCTTAGTAAGTATCCTACAACGCCGACGTTTAGTTGACAATAAATGGATAGTAATAGTTGAGTTGGATAAATATTGACTTTATAATTAAAGAAGCTTAAAAAAATTAAGTTTACGCACCATTATCAGCACTGTTTTCAACTAGCCTACACATAAATTCATGTGCCTTTTCTGGTATATCATCGACGTATTCAATATCGTTGTCACCATTGCTATGACTCTCAACATGATTATTAGATTGAGTTTCCTTCATTAATTCGAAAACAGATTTCACATACTCTTTCCAAATATCCCATCGGTCTACGCTAAAGGTACTCATTACATATACCCACAGAATCATCTGAACTTACCTTTCAATCAATATGCCTTTACACACCAAATTAACCTCCGACCACCTCCCCAATTTAATTAAGTATGGTAATTTATAAGAAACAAGTGTATTGCAAACTAGTTTTTCACCTAAACTTCCATTAAACACTCGCAGAGCCTCCTCATACTTGTTTTGCAATTCTAAAATCATTAAATACAGTTGTACTTCCTGCTCGGCATCCAATTTGTTCTCGACAATTAATTTGTCAATCATTCTTTCGGCGAGGCTTAACAAGACACCTCGTTTTGACAATTCTTTTTCTCTAGTGGCTTGCTGCACTACACTCATAACAGCCCAACAGTAATATGGATTCTTTGGTTTTAATTTGTATAAATTAAGGGCGGATTGCTGCTGTAGTTTAAAATCACCAATACGTACATAAGACATGAACAACTGTGTATGAAATTCCTCATTATTTGGATCAGATTTAACCGCATTTTCATACAGTGTGCAAATTTGGTCTTCTATAAATAAGTTTTGCTTTAATAACAGTGTTAACACGAACAATTACTTACGTTGTTGTAACTCTCGATAGCAAAGTGTCATAGCTTGTAAAGTTGCATCGTCCACAGGGTTGTCCTCTCCGAGTGCTTCCAAGAGCGATACACATTCACAATCCCGACCCATTCTAAGTAATGATAAAGCTTTAAGTGCTTTAGCGCATAGAGAATTCGGCGTCTTTTTAAGCACCTTATCGCATTCCTGTAGTGCTTTCTTGTTGTTGCCGCTGTCGAGCCATTCTAAAAAACATAACCTCACTTATTCGTACCCCCAAAGTTCTATCACGGCTTAACGTCGCAACTTTTGTTAAAATCTTATAAATTACCATAAATCGGCCTTAATCTTCGTTCGACGACTGAATTATCTTGCACGTGCACTTTTGATGCCATTTTTTCAAAAATGTTTAGCAAAAAATTTAACCCAAAAAATCACATAACATAAATTAAAGTATTTAGTTAAATAATTGATTAAAAAAACAATTTCTGGAATTTTAAGTAAATTAGCCGTTGGGAAAATCAGAATTTTTCTGCATACACAACTAAAGAAAATTATCTTATTTTATTTTACAGAAAACTGTATTTCGTACTTAGTTTTACCTGGTTTCACTAATAGATGGTGTTTTGTTTTAATTTATTACGTAAATTAGAGAGAATAGAGTAATTTATTATGGCATATGAAATAAGTGAATACTAATCATTTTTTATATTGTTTTTCTATTTGTGTAAATTTTGTACATTTGATAATATACATACAGTAAACTTTTGTTGCTACACAGATAAAATTAAAATTACAATTATTTTGTATGAGTCGTATAAAATACTATTTTATAAGAATTTTGAGAAATGTACTTAAAAAAATACAAAAGTGTAAAATTTTAAACATTTGTTCTCAATAAATTTGATTATCATATTTGGCTTAATACGCACTACAAAAAAATTGTATTTTACTTTTCACTAATAATAAAAAAAATTCTTAAGTACTACTTATAGTTATCTTCATCATAAAATTAATTTAGGTGATGAAACAACAATCACACTAACACTACTCTTTGCTCTTTTACTCAATATTTTTTCTTGAATTTAATTTTTCCAGCTATGTTTATTTTGTTTAATAAAATTAGCTTATTAACATTTTGTTATTCAAAACGTATTAGGATATAATTTTCATAGTTCAAAGGGGGCCTCGAAAATTCGACGGTCTAAGGGCCTCTACGATTAATCCTGCACTCTACGAAAGTCATTTTTTAATTACGAAATAATTCTCAAAATTGAGTTTGATTTACATGTGTTTGCCCGAGTAACATAACATAAATAAGTAAAGATAATGCGAGATAAACCACAAAGCTTGTTTTTCGTCGTTTTTTACAGATCGGTATTAAGTCACAATTGTCTTATGTTTAGTACCACAATCATTTTTTTTGTCGCGAGAGCATATAGTTTATTTAGTTTTTTTTTGCTTTCTGTTCTTAAAAAACGTTTAGCTGTACGTAACAAAGAAACAAGTAAATTAGACATAGGTATGCACTAAACATACAATAAATTAAACAATGTTTATCTGGTTGTTATCTTTTTGCAAAGACGAAAACATTCTGGAAAATGTATTAATCTTCTCTGCTATCCAGACTGTGCTTTCTTTCATGAACTTGTGCTCTTATTCAGAATACACTAAGTCTAAGATTGTTTATTTTACGCTTTAATATTATTCCGATTCCACGACCCATCTTGAAATTCACATTATTGTAAATAAATTATATCTGTAAGAAATGGTTGGTCTTGAGCGTGAAAGCACAACTGGTATTACCCACTCTACAATAATAATCCCGTAACGTAATTTGCACGAATTCGGTAGTATACATACTATATACGGATTATAAAATATAAATTTTGTGATAAGTATTCTAATTGCAAGAAATTGAATTATTACTTTTAATTAGAGCAGAAGTAATGCAATTACAGTAAATTAATTAATTAACGGTTGTGTCAATTAATAAATTATATATCAAATAAATTCTTGATTTTAAATTCAAGTAAGTTTCTCAAATTAAGTAAATATAACGCATTATTGGTAACTATATAAATTTAAACACCTACCTATACCTATCGTCAAAATATTTACATTTTAAACAAGCACGTAACTGTTAATAAAGCCTACAACTTATATAATTTTGAGAAAATTTATTCAAGTTTACTACAGAATTTTTATATGCGTTTTTTTTAATTTTTGTAAATTTTAATTATAACTAACATCCTATTGTAAGTTAATTTATTTATCAAAAAAGAAAAATTCAATTCAATTCAATTTTTAAAAAATTAGTTTTGTTGAACAATAGTTTATGTTATATAATGTACTAAAATATAATATATAATATGCAAAAAGCCGTGGTTACTGTGTGCGTCATAAATAATAAGTAAACCGAGGCGGAATGGAATAGTTTTTTGAAACAATATAACGGTGTCACTTTCTTATAGAAGATGTAGGACACCTCCACAAACTGACCTTACTTTAATAGTAGTAGTCTGCATGTGAACAAGTGCTGAAGACCGTGGACATAAAAAGAGTTCTTAATGCGCGATTATCGAATGGATTTTTAAAAAACCTGGTAAGTTTTTTTCTGTATTTTTGATCTGCTTTGTTTTATTACATCTTCCAATAAATTTAAATACGTGGATTAAAAATTCGTTGCGGTTTAAAACCCACGTAGCACAAAAGAAGTATTTAGAAAGTTACTCATGCAGTAATTAGTCACGAAATAAGTCACTGATCTTGAAATTTTTAAGTTGACCTTTAGGCAAAGTAGTTGCTAATAAACTTTTGTGTTTATTTCCGTTGATAGTTGTTGCTCAAGTTAAAAGAAATAATATTCGAGGCCACTGTTGTAAATAAAACTGGCAACATTGCAAATTTATTTAAATTTTTACTTTTTATAGACTTTATAAACAAGAGCAATTTTTTTTATATTATTATTGACAGTTTAGAGGTTCTTCAATGAGGGCGGGCAACATAAACTATTTACATATTGGTTTTTTAAAGCGACGTTTCGTGTTATGTATTAGTAACTTTATCAGAACATGATTATAATAAATCTTCACTTTTAAGTTTGTATTACATTATGCCGTGAATAAATTTACACCTGCTATTTTTTGTTTGTTAATGTTTCATCGTTTTTAAGGTTGCGCCTTCAGGATGATTGTGTTCGTTTTGTGGAGCGTTAATTTGGCACTGGTGCATGCCCATGGACGACTTATTGAACCACCAAGTCGAGCTTCTGCTTGGAGGTACGGATTCAATACTCCCCATAATTATAACGATCACGAACTATTTTGTGGAGGATACACCAATCAATGGGTAAAAAATGGTGGTAAATGTGGGGTGTGTGGAGATCCTTGGAATGCTAAGTACTGGTAGTAGCATATTTTATACCTTTTTGTTATATATTAATTTGTAGGGTACCTCGAGCACACGAATACGGTGGAACTTTTGGACAAGGCGTTATAGTGAGACAATATACGGTTGGAAGTGTGATTACAATTAGAGTAGAACTAACTGCAAGTCATTTTGGATACTTCACTTTTTCTGTGTGTCCTGAATATAAAAATGTAACACAAGAATGTTTGGATAAAAACATTTTAAAAAATACACGTTCGCAAGATGGTTTAGTTTACAGCGATATAAGATTTTACCCTCGTGATGGTAGTAAAGTATACGAAATGAAATATAAATTACCAAAGATGCAATGCAGCCATTGCGTTTTACAATGGAGGTATATAGCAGGAAATAATTGGGGTATGTGTCCAAATGGTACTGAGCAAGTTGGGTGTGGTCCCCAAGAAGAATTTCGCGCTTGTGCCGATATAGCAATTGGCAAATTGTCAGAGGAAGCTCCTATAACGACGACATCAACAACTGTTACTGAAGGAATACCCGAGTCAGAAGAAACTTACAGCCCAATTTCGGCTATCGTAATTGCTGTAGTTTCTTTTTTATTAGTGTCTTTAATTTTCTTCCTTTTGTACTTTCACTATTACCAAATTGGTGGACGAATTAAAAATTGGATTAAGCCTCCAGAAGATAACCAAGAATTTGCCCCTCAGCCGCCTCCTAGAGTTAAACGTTCTCAAAATAGAATTGATTTGTGATAAATTTGTACTGATTATTAATAAATATGTAAATGTTATTATTGATTACGAAGAGCGTGATGTCACCTTTAATACAACTCGGAAACTGTTTGCCGCGTTAAACATTTTTGGGAAAAAATTTGACGTCTGTGGCGTGTGTATAACACGCGTTTTCCTCGTTTTTATTAAATAAAACCGCGATAAACGCCGTGATTATTAATGATAAACGAGTAGTGAATGTTGATTGGAAGGAGTATTAGGATTTCCCCCTTTTGGAATTTGCTATTTCGCTCTTACTTATCTTAGTCTTGTGTGTGCGCAGAATAGCGTGAGTTTGTGAAATTGCGATGAGCTTCGTCGAACGGTATTTATTGATATCTACATTTTTAAAGTTATTTTTGTTGTCTCTTGTAACGTTGTCAAAATGTCAGTACGATAGCCCTTGTCCAAATATTTTTCAATACAGACAGGATCGTTTTGGCACCTTATTCGGATATATCGAAGTACCCATACCAAATACGAACGTAAATAAAATAGTCTTGGACGTTCAATTTTCAGTTGGAAACGTTATCTACGTAAGTACGAATATCTTATTCCGATGATTTCATAACAACTGCATTTTTATTGATAAAGTTTTTGTAAACGCAAACCAGACTTTTATTCATTTTACTTTTATGTATATGTATGTAATAATGTATACACATACTCTATGATTAAAATTATCATAACGCAGCAATAACATTTTATTTCTTTAAAAAAGGTGTGGGATTTTTTTCAATATTCTAAAAATAATGAATTATGAAGTCTATCCAACAAATTTTGAAATATTGCAGTTGATTGTATGCTAGTATCGCAAAGAAACTAAAAGTATAAAGTCATAATCCACTTTATACAATTTTTTTCTTTTATAGTACAAGGGCTACAAGTAATAAAAACCAGAGAATATAGCGTGTACACGTTATTTGCATCTCAATACTATTTTCTTGTCTTTTTTTAAGTTTGTTCATAATTGAACTAAGATCACTTGCAAAAAGTACTTCTTATAGTGTTTGTATAAACTTGTTTTATTATTATGTTCCATTTGCAGTTAGTTCATGCTCTATTTTCTTCATTGCGTTTACTCATATAACTTATTTTTCTGTTTTTGTTTACATAAAAATCGAAATTATATGAGATAAAGTGGCGTAACGTGCGTACATTCTATAAATAATGAAACCCGAATTCCAACGTAGAATTTCCGAATCTAATGTCTATTATAAACTCGTTTTAAGTACGAGTTAATACTCTAGGTCCAAACTTAAGTTGCAACTGGAGTTCTGCTACTAGACTCGATTTTCTCCAACATAACTATGCATCCTAAAAACAATGATTTCGCCGAATATCGATATTTTGAGATCGATAACAATCGTTTATCGATGTTTAACTACCGAAACTAACATCGATCATCCCTATACCCCAGTCTACTTCATTCGAAAAATCAGCATATCATTATTGTGAAGGTTAAATCAGCAAATAGAATAATAATTGTCTTTTTTTAAGTTTCAACATGTTTGATATTCTTTAATGTTTTCTTTGATTTGAGAAATTAAAAAAAAACGCAAGTGCTTTTTCGTGCAGTCATGAAAACGAAAATTCAATTATAGAATAGAGCTCAGGTTTCACTAAATTTCTGGTCTAGTATTATTGGTACTGATTTGAGCGTTTGAATGCAATTAGAGGCCTTAGTTTTAAGTAGAATTTTACAACTTTTAAAATTGTACGTAATTTTCAAACTTTACGAAACTTTTTAAAGTAAAGTTTATTTCTATGATTTTTTGTAAGCTTATAGGATTTGGCTTAGTTGACAAGTTGATTACCTAACTCTTCTTGGATGGATTTTCGATTGATAAATTGATGAACTGAATACACGCATTATTTTCATCAATTTCTTTTCGTCTTGCTAAAGCCGTTTATGGAAGTGGGCGAAAGTTGACTACTTCGGCTTCAAACTGACACGATTCATTCTCGAAAGACTCTTTTATTTTAGTACGAGATTTAGCTTTAGATCAACTTGAATGATTACGCAATATTGTGTTCGGACACGAGTTTAAGCGCAATTTATCTAAGTTTGGTTGCACCCTTTGCTATTCTAACTTCTAGACTACAACTGCCCTCTTAAATATTGCCGTACATTTTAAATTCCAGTTTAAACTTGATTTAAGCTTAAAATATCAATAACGCATAATGTTTATATTTCTTTTGTTATTCTTAAACAGTCTGAATTAAAGAGTACAATTTGTACTTATGTTTACGATCAGTTCTTTTTTTAATTTTGGGGAACTCTAATTCTATTCAGTCTGTTAATAAACGGTTTGTTGCTTTTCATGTATTTATATAATCTGCACTTTTTTCTTTTGAGTCAGTATTTATGTGTCTTTTTATCTCCACATCCGAACTTCACCAATCATTCTCTTTTTTTTGTACTTCGTCTTTTGTTTCTTTTTTTGTTTTATATAGGCTTCTGTTTCTGATTACAACATTCTCTTTTTTTTTGTAATTTTTTTGTCTAGCTCTTCCATATAGCACAAGTACGTAGTATGTACAATGTACGTACAGTAAAGTACATATGGAAACACAGCGTATGTTATTATACGAACAATGTACGCTTATTGTACGTCATAGTATATCTAATTGGTACTGGTTTGTATATAATATGCACTTAAACAAAAAATATTTAAAAATGTAGATGTGATTAAGATTTGGACTATCGTTGTCGGTGTAGCAAGTAATTTTTTTTTTATACATTGATAAATACCACAACAAAGATTGAAATTTAACTAAAATATAATGGACGAAATGTGCTATATGGATTATGACACATTTTCATGTTTTTTTGTATCATCTCCAACTGTTTTTGTTTTTTCTATCTTAACATTTTTGATCTGAAAATAAACTTTCTCTATTTCGACATGAGAATTAGCGATTCTTTCACTAAAATCCGTGTAAGAATAAGCAAATTCTTACACGAATTTTAATAATGTAAGTTTTTTCAAAGTTGGTATCTCTGCATGGTAAGTTGACGTTAGATAAAAAAGAAATCAAAATTATTGGAAGTTAACAATTGAAATTTAAATTTTGATACCAAGATAAAATAAAAACGTCCTATTAATTCAAAGATATTTACTTATAAAGGTATAAAGAGATAATTTTGTATGAGATTTTAGGTTAACACATAAATTTCAATATGTCAAAGTGTAAGTGTTGCCAATTCAGTAAAATATAAGTTTCCCAATGTTGTTTAAAAATTAAAATTATACGAAAAATATTAAATATTGTATCGAAATAGAGAAAATAGTATAAAACACACGTCATAGAATACGTTTCAATCACTCGACCGCTTCATAAACTCGCCGCTGCGCGGCTCGTGTATGAAACTCGGTCTCGTGATTGAAGCGCGTTCATTCTGTAACTTGTGTTTTAATATACTATTCCTTATTTGGTTTTTAAGCAATTATTGTTTTTTAATGTATTTTCCAAATGATTTTTAGCAGTAACTAAAGACCTGCTTAAGTACTTTAGTAATTATTTTCTTTACACACACACGTTGTGATAATGTGTCATTCTGTATCCTAAGTATGTATTTTTTTGCGTCGCTATTATATCTTTTCGGTTTATTTCTATTGGCTTTTTCTTTTTTTTTAACAAACCATTACGTTTGTTTTTTCTGTTTTTCTGTCATATTGTTCTTAGGTACGTTATCTGCATATGCGACATATGCGCTAAAAACTTTGTTTAAATGTTTTATAAATTATTCTATAAATCGGTGGTGGCTTTTCCGTTAGGTCATTTGATTTTAAATATAAATCTTTTAGTAACTAAGAACGCGTTTTTAAGTGTTTAATGTTGAAATGACATTATAGCCACCAGCCGCCACAGCTTCAAAGAAATTCGTAATTAGGGGAAAGCCCGTACCGTCAAGCCGTACTCAATCTATTCTTAGTTTAAAATTCTTGGTTGGTTTTGTCTTTGATTCTTACTTTACATTTGATTTTTTATAATTTTGTTCTTGTTTTTGCTGTAATACTGCTTTTGCGCAAAAAATTAAACTGTCAAAATTTAGGGATCTAACGGTAACATCGAATTAACGGCAGGACGGCTAAATACATTAGAAGATATTTTGAATAGACGTCGTATACGATACAACATCAATTTTCCATACTGGACGAACATACCTCCACAAATAACTGGAATCGCCATCAACAACCGAGTGTTATGTTCCGGACCTCCAATTTCAAGTGCGTATACATACTAGTGTACTTATTATGTACTCACAATGTATTTTCTAAAAGGACGCTTAGTTTCGGTAGTTAGCACCGTTAACCTACAGCACGTTCTTACACTGACGACTCCATTAGGTTACGATGTGTACGGTCCATTTGAAAATGACGACACGCCAACTCAATTCTTACCTCCGATAGACAATAAATTTGAAACCACACAAAAGCCATTAATCACGCGTCCTGATAATATTTGCGGGTTGTCGCATAACGCAAATTCTTTAATTATTGGTGGAAAACGTTCGCGAAAAGGAGCACATCCATGGCTAGGAGCTTTGTTTGCTCAAAAAGTAGAAGGCATTAGTTTTACCTGTGGTACCACTTTAGTGTCTAAAAGACACACTGTAACAGGTAGTATCTAATTAAAACGCTACGTCTTTTAATATCGAAATTTTAGCCGCACATTGTGTTCACACTAAAAAGAAGAGATTTAGAGCAGACGAACTGTGGATTGTGTTAGGTCGTGAAAACATACAAAGCTGGTCTAACGATGGAGCTCAAATAATTCAAGCTGAGGCAGTGCATATACATCCGGATTTTAAATTTACTACAGCCGATGGCGACATTGCCATAATTGCACTAGCGGAGGACGCTATTTTCTCTACATTAATACGACCAGCATGTCTGTGGTCCGAAGAAGCAAACATTGACTTAATCATAAACCAACTTGGAGTTGTAGTCGGCTGGGGTAAAGATGAAAGCGGAAAAACTACATCCGAACCCAGAGAAACATATTTTCCAATCGTCAGCGGCGAAGAATGCTTAAGATCAAATGTGGGTTTTTATGAAATAACTTCGAGCAGAACGTTCTGTGCAGGTGAGACTCATACTTTAGAAGTATTCTTCTTAATTTAAATTTTTTTAGGATACAAGAATAAAACTGGACCTTGCAATGGTGACAGCGGTAGCGGGTTTTTGATGAAAATTAAAGGAAGATGGACATTGCGGGGTATAGTTTCGATGTCGTTAGCTACACCTGACGGTAACTGCGATTTGACACAATACGTTGTATTTTCGGATGTAACTCAATACAAGGAATGGATGTTACAGATTTTAAACAATTAAAAATTATTTACAAAGGATCTTCATTTAATTGTCGATAAACATTTGATGATTATCAGCAAATCTGTTATCTAAATGATACCTTCACTTTTGTGATTGCAATTCCTATAAACGCATTGCAAATTTGTATTGATAACAATAAGATAATTATCTTATAAGGCATTAGTATTAATTACACTGTAATTAACAGTTTAGGTTATTAGCATTACCGGTAATTAGTGTTAGAAATTTGATTGTACATCGAAATTCTTAGTTTAGTTTTATTTGAAACAGTGCGATCGCGACAATGTTACTTTTGAACCTAATTTTTGTCTTCGCGATATACAAAATTAATGCAAACAAAGTGAGCGTACCTAACAGTCCATGTCCTGACATATTTAAATATGAAAGTGATCAAAATGAAGGGATTTATGGAATTATGGCGTTTAAAAACGACATGAGCGGAAGTTACAAGGTCGAGTTGAACATGACAATTACTTCATTCGTAGCTCAGGTATTTACCTTTTCTGTAAAGTTACTGTCACTAATTTTTTCGTTGTTGTGCAGAATATTGGTATTAAAAGAATAACACCCGTGGATGTAGTACAAAATGGCGGCGATGTTGTTTACCGTGTAACATTTCCTGTTACAAATTACGTGCCAGAAGTTACTAGTGTAACGTTTAACACTCGAGTGTATTGCATGAGCAATCCTCAAACCTTTTCCGAGTTTACAAGTTTAACGGCATACGATTTCTTTTCGGTATCGGTGAATAAGCGAAAACCTTATCCTTTAGTGCTGCAAGAAGAACGAGTACCCGCAAAATTAAATAAACATAGATCACCGAGTTTTTTAGATTTTACTTTACCTCACACAAAAGTTACAGAAAATACTTATTATTATGAAACAGTCTTAACGCAAACTTCCCCTAATATAGTGGAAACAACAACTCCATCTTTGGAAATCGTTTCTACGGCAAAACCTATTAATCGCTTAATTGAAACGATCGTGTTTGAAAATAGAAATTTTGAAAAATTTGAATGCGGCGTTACAGAAGATACTCAAGCGTTAATAGTTCATGGAAAACCAACCACAGAGGGCCAATATCCGTGGTTAGTTGCTATGTTTCATCTACAAGAAAACGGCGAATACAAGTTTAAGTGCGCTGGTAGCCTAATTTCTGAAAAACATGTCATTAGTGGTAAGATTGTTTATATTTTGTAGATGAGTTTATCTTAATAGATTTGTTTCAGCTGCTCATTGCGTCCGTAAAGACCGTTATGTAAATATACCTTTAGAAAATATTATCTTAGTTTTGGGTAAACACAATATTAAGTCTTGGGCCGTGCGATCTGAAATCAGAGACATTAAATCTATTTACGTTCATCCCGATTATGTTAAACCGTCAGATGCTGATATATCGATTCTTGTAATGTATAAAGCGGTCGAATTTACCGAAAAGATTAAACCAGTGTGTTTATGGCACGAAGAAACTGAGAGCATTACTGGTATTGAAGGTGTGGTTGTAGGTTGGGGGCGCGATG
The DNA here is from genome assembly GCA_035610365.1 of Aquatica leii. Lineage (NCBI taxonomy): Eukaryota > Metazoa > Arthropoda > Insecta > Coleoptera > Lampyridae > Aquatica > Aquatica leii. Next base: position 86,308,973 of record CM069435.1, read on the forward strand.
AGTTTTTTAATGAATATGTGCCGGAGCCTAGGGAATTGAGCATGCCGGTGGTTTCGCAAGAAGATTGCTTAAGGGCGGACGAACGTTTTTTAAAGATTACTTCAAACAGAACATTTTGTGCTGGAAACCGCAAAGGAAGCGGTGCTTGTACCGGTGATAGTGGCGGTGGGTTTATTATGAAACGCAATGGACGATGGACTATTCGCGGCATTGTATCATCAGCACTTGTTGACTCAAATACCCGTACTTGCGATGTTAATAATTATATGGTGTTTTCTGATGTTGCTAAATATAAATTGTGGATTGATCGAGTTATGAATAAATAAAATAATAAATATGTTGTTTTATTAGTGTTGAAGCACTGTGTATAAAATTTAGTTACTTTTTAGGTGTTTACGTTTGTATACCGGTGCGACCGCCATTTTGAAGCTACTTCTTACTGTTTTTGTTGGGTTTAATAAAAATTATGGCTTTAAGGACTTTTGGTGATAAGCCGATTAGCTTTCAGTTAGAAGAAAATGGGGAATATTATTGCGTTGGGTCCGAGGTTTGTATGAATCTTACACAATATAACCCTTTTTGAGCGTTATGTGTTAGGTGGGTAACTACTTACGATTGTTCCGGGGATCTTTATACAAGAAATACCCTGGCATGTACAGGAGAACTATAACAAACGATGAACGTAAAAAGTTGATGGATTTAGGACTAAGTCAGCATATATTAGCAAGTAGCGTTTCATTGTTACGAGCAGCTGAAGTAGAAGATATAATTGATGGCAACGATGATAAGTAAGTATTATTTTTTTTCTTAGGTACACTTAGAGAGTTAATCTAACAGGTACAAAGCAGTTTCGGTGCATACCTCTGATCCACCATTACCACGTGAAGGAAAAGCGAAGAAATCTATGCAGTGGGTACCATCACTACCTAACTCGAGTCACTTAGATGCTGTTCCACAAGCAACTCCAATCAACCGTAATCGTGTATCTAACAAGAAAGTGCGTACTTTTCCATTTTGTTTTGACGATACTGATCCACAATCTAACATGGAAAATAGTGTTAAAGGTGAGTTGTTGGTACCGATAAGATTGGATATGGAAATTGAAGGTCAGAAGCTGCGAGACACCTTTACATGGAATAAGAATGGTTAGTACAGCTTTGCTATGTCGTTTTACTGAAGTTTCATCATTATAGAAAGTATGATAACGCCAGAACAGTTTGCTGAGGTTCTCTGTGACGATTTGGATTTAAATCCTTTAACTTTTGTACCAGCAATTGCACAGTCAATTCGACAACAATTAGAAGCATTTCCAGCAGAATCAGCTGGAATTTTAGAAGACGCTTGTGATCAGCGTGTTATAATAAAATTGAACATACATGTAGGGAATACGTCACTTGTAGATCAGGTGGGTGTTAAGAATGTGAAGGTGTAATTTAATGGTTCTTTTAAGGTTGAGTGGGATATGTCAGAAAAGGAAAATAACCCTGAACAGTTTGCTTTAAAACTTTGTTCAGAATTGGGATTAGGTGGGGAGTTTGTCACGGCAATTGCATATTCAATACGTGGGCAATTGTCATGGCATCAAAGGACTTATGCTTTCAGTGAAGCACCCTTGTCAACGATTGAAGTTTGTTTTGGGATTATACCAGTTTTGTTGCTGTAATAATTCGTTGTAGGTACCTTTTCGTGCTGCTAGCGAATCTGATCAGTGGTCACCATTTCTAGAAACGTTGACTGATGCCGAAATGGAAAAGAAGATTCGTGATCAGGACAGGAATACTCGTAGAATACGTCGCTTGGCCAATACCACTCCTGGATGGTAATAGCTTACGTGTAGTAAAAATGTAGATTTCTAGGCTGCATGTAAAGCATTGGTCATGCCTGAGAATGACAGAGGCTGTAGTTGTTTAATGTGATGAATTGTGTGCGGTAACATCAAAGGTTTGTTTCAGGAAAGCTGTCCATTGTACATAACCAAAGGTCTAACATCTATGAATCATTTTGTACTATGTTTTTTATTAGTATTAGGTATTGATGTAAGCATAATAAAAATTTGTTTTAAATTTCAAATTTTTTGTATTGTCTCATTTTATTGTAATGAATTTAAAATAAATAAAGAAAATAATATATCTAATTAAAGTTAAATTCAATAAAGAGCAAATATTTTTTGCTCTCAAGTTGTAGGTTCGTTGTTTTGAACTATTCAACATTGTCTATAGTATTGTTTTTTCTTAATAAATATTCTAATACTATTACAATACAAGTAAACAAACAGTGTTGAAAACAACATTAGCAATATCTGTTTGTTATGATAAAGTCAAATTTCTTTATCACAACTAATTTGAAAACAGATGTGTTGCAATAAATTATCCGATTATTATTAAATTATAAAACATCTAAATGTGGTTATCAGTCATAAAAAAATTGACCTCGCAGCTGCATTCTAAACTGAGTTTTAAAATATTGCTATAATGATTAATGATTTTCTAATATCTTAGGAACAGTTTCATACAAGCTGAAAATGTTTTATTAAGGCCAAGACAGTTGACAGTTTCAAAATTTGAATCATTGCCACTCTAAAACACCAACAAAAGGAAAAAACGAGTTTTTTTTTAAAACATCAAAACAAAGTTATTCGAATTTCCATGATTGACTATAAAATGTATTTTTATTTATCTAGCAATTGCTAAATGCACAAATTTTTTTAAATTCTCTTGCACCGACAAAAATGTTATGAGAAAAATTAAATCTACTGATATTTCACATTGCTATCTATTCCAGATGTTGACTAAGTACAAAAATTTGTTCATTAGTTGAGTTAGACAAGTTATCAGCTCTTCTCAAAGCAAACATACGACTGTATAAAATAATAATAATAATGTTACACTTTTCTTCAGCACGGCGTCTTTTACACAAGTCTAAGTGTCAATTTCGCAAGTAACCAGAAATTACCAATAACGTCAATATACATAATTCATATTTTCTTACAGTAACGTTATAACGACTTACGTAAAATTAACGTTAGAAAAACATTTATTTTCACGCCGTAACCCCTAATAACGCGATACTGCTGTGCGAATATCTGCAAATAAGATATGAATCAACAACCTTTGCCAACACCCAAAGTTAAGGTGGATGTTATTAATGCTTGAATCTTATTTTCTACTAAAAAACCAAGTTAGACGTATCTCGTGCAAGAAAGCAAAACGTTCCTGTTACTTATTTATTACCACAATAAGCTGGTAGATATCTTAAACATTTATAAACATAAACATTTATAAAACATTTTTTTGGTTTCTCAGAAATAGAAAAATTTTAAATTAAGTACATGTAAGTCTTATATATTTTTTTACGTCACTTATTTTAGAAGAGGTCTAACAATTACCTAATATGCATTTTGTTTCTGTACAGTTTGTGGTCTCGAACTCTGATCGTGACAACATCTTTGTTAATGTATAAACGGGTCAGATATAATCTTTCCACATCATACTATCGTCAAAACAAAGAAAAAAATAAATCATTCTTTAAGCTTCCATTACTTAATTAATACATTTGCCAACGTGCATCGAATTCGACATATGGTTAACACTACGAAAGAACAAAAATATTTGTCTCGTCAGGTCAGCTAACTTTTTTCAAATTAAGTTCAACTATTTAGAATGTAAATGTTGCAATGAAAAATATGAATTTTCTGTTCATATAGTGTATATGAAGAACGAAGACAGCTACAAATAAATTGCCAAAGCGTATGAATGTTAATTAAAATACACTATGCAAACCCCAGAGTCTCGCGTGGCGAGTTCAAGTCCTTCTTGGAAGACGCCGATCCACCCGCAGAAGGCGCCAGGCCCGTAGGACCGCTTTTCGACGACGATTCGGATCTTTCCTTAGAGTCGGGTTTATAGCCCTAAGTAGGTGGAAAACTCCATCTAAGGCTAAATATTACCACGAGACCGATAGCGAACAAGTACCACAACGTAAAGTTAAAAAGAACTTTGAAGAGTGAGTTCAAGAATACATGAAACGGTTCAGAGGGGAACCTGAGAAACACGAAAGGTTGGAAGCCGAGATACAGCGTTCGAATATATTTGCGAATAGATTGTCTCGACCTGTTGGGTAGCAGCCGACGTTTAACGTCCGGGAAGCTTGGAAAGACAAAGCGGGCTGCGCGTATCGGAGCGTGTCGTTGGCTCATCCTTTGAGGTGCGTATTCGGTATACGGTATAGCGAATCGGAGTCGAAACGACTTCTATCTATTCCCAAACTTTTAATGTGTGAGATCTCCGGCTTGCCCGATTAACGAAGCCGCGAGATCGGATCTAGAGTGCCAAGTGGGCCATCTTAGGTAAGCAGAACTGGCGCGATTGGATGAACCAAACGTAAAGTTAATGCGCTCAAATTGACGTTCATGGAAAAACATGAAAAGGGTTGGTAACTCAGGACATACAATTTTTGGCATTACACTTCAAACATTACCTATCAAAGCACAAAACTATACCATCAAAATGCGCATGTAAATTAATCTTTTTAACTACTAATCTAATATAAACAAAGAAAACTTATCACTATCCTGTGGGAAACTGTCGTATTACAATCTTGCAGTACATTTCTACTTAATCTCTAATTATCTTTCTTACCTAAAATTACAATATTTGAAAAAAAAATTAATTCTAACCTGCTCGAGTCCCTCTGGCTGTAACTTTCCGGTTTACATTTTGCAGGTCGAAGCTAGATGCTCCTTTCGGTGTATATCTAGCTTCGCTGCATTTCTTTCAGGCTTGTTCACTTGCATACTAAGCTAACTTACTGGCTAAGTCAAACGAAAACAAATAAATTCAAATTTAAAATCAAAATAAACAAAGTAAAAGCAAAACAAATTAAAATAAGATTAATTTAATAAATGAAGGTGAATAAACAGATTAAGTAATTAAAGTAAAGTAAAAATAAAGTAAGAAAACAAATACAACAAATGAAATAAAATAAAACAAGTAAAGTTGATAAGTAAATGAACATAAGTAAAACCAAAGGTAAAACATAAGGTAAAAATAAAATAAAACAAAGTAAAAGTAATAATAAAGTAAGAAAACAAACACAACAAAACAAATAAAATAAAATAAAGTTGATAAGTAAATGAACATAAAATAAAACATCAGGTAAAAAATAAAATAAAATCAAAGTCAATTTTGCGTAACCTAAGATCGCAGCAAAGTTGTCCCAACGCACTCAACACTTCGTAGGCCGCGTGGCCTTACTGCCGCACTTTGACGTTTGCGTGACGCTACCCGTATTTAGCGTCCGTTTGCGTAACTCTTGTCCTTTGGTGCCGTTGGACGGTAACTTAGGACATACAATTTTATTCATGTACAATCGTCAGATTGCGGAGCGGCGCTCCGCCTTTAGGCATAACACCTTCAGGACAGCAGGTCGGTGACTATGGAAGTCGGAATCCGCTAAGAAGTGTGTAACAACTTACCTGCCAAAGTTACCAGTCTTATGCGTCGTGCCGTTGGCGACATGCAAAACACTTGAAACATCTACAAGGTAAGAAATGTAAATATGTCATCAGATTTTCTGTGACATTTTAGATGCCAGAGTTACAACGCTTAATTTTGTTTTTTCTTATGGGCGCTATATTGGATTTTTACATTTTTAACAGTTTTTTTCTAATGATTTATCACAGGATATAAAGGTCTTTCAAAATTAAAAAAAGGTCATTCTTGTGCAGAGTGCTCTGGAAACAATTTTGTTAAAAAAATTATGATTCAGTTCAATTTTGATAATTTATGCAAATATTTACTTTAATCAATAAAATGCCGTTTTCTAGTGAAGTAGAACGGAATATGCTGGAAATTTATTACGCTTTGCATCAAAATGTGCAAATTACTACTGAAACATACCTGCAACGGTATTCAAGAAAGCAACAGCCAGCTCAAAAACTATTCTTTATCGCATCATAGAAATTTAGGCAAAAATGGTTCGTTTTGTAAACCTAGACAAATACATAGAAGTAAACAAAATGAGAATGAAGTATGTCTCTTTCAATAAATACCGTATAAAATAAAGTGTCCCATATCTAAGCCCATCTAATAAGTTTCTTACACGGGAAATTGCAGCGATTCTGAACATGTCACATCAAGCGGTGTGGAGAGTCTTCAAGAGACATAAATATCGACCGTTCAAAATTTATATCACTCAAATTCTCTATCCTGGAGATAGTAATTTGTAGGTTTGTGACGGATCAGTTCGACCAAAACACCTAACTTTCTCAATATCTACAAACTAGAGCAAATTTACAAACTTGGACATTCTTAATGGTTACAATGAGCATATTTGGTCAATGGAAAATCTTCGTCAACATCAATAACGATGACCACAAATACGTACTAAATGTATGGCTCATACAATTATGAGGAAAATTTGACCGCGGGCAGTTATTTGTTATTTTTTTGAAGACTATGTTAATAACAATATTTGTCTAAACCGCCCGCAAAACGTCTGATTGCAGCAGGACGGCGCGCTGCCACACAACGGTAGAAGAGTAGCTGACCATTTGTTAACGATGTTTCCGCAATAAGTTATTTCGAAAAACGGAGAGGTACGTTGTCCAGTGATGTCACCGGATCTTATACCGTTAGACTATTTTTGATGGGGAACGATAAAACATTAGATTTACAAAACTGTACCTGCCGATATTGATGAGTTCCATAGAAACATCAATAGCACTCTAAGAAATAAAATTAGAAGAGGGAACATTTCACAAACAATACGGAACTTGCATAAGTCTGTGGTATTGCCCATTTGTTTAATGTCTTCTTAATTTTGTTGTTGTTTCTAAAATTATGTTTAATTGCAACTAAGAATAAATTTCTGGGTTATCCTGTTGCTCTTAATTTAAAACTTAATGGTCAACTGTGCAGAAATGTGAGCGATTCCAAAGCACTTAAAATGTAAGACAATATCATATTGTGTGCTACATCATCGTAATTAGAAAAAAAATTGTATTAAAAGGTGTAAAAATCCAATATGGCGCCCATCACGTAAATTGATGACAGATATACATTTTTTGCAAGAAAGTACCTTAAAAACGTCTAGCTTTTTGATTTTCGCTAAAAAAATAAAAACGAATATCAGGTTTTTCAATTTTTTTATCATAATAATTAAACCACGAAAAATGACAGATCAGATTTTTTTTCAAATTATTGATCAACCTAAAAATGCGCAATTTTGGTCTAATTTATTCTAATTCTAAGTCTAATTTTACCGTTATTGTATCTCTTATAATAAGTAAGATACCCATGCTTGAGGTCGAAAAACTGGTACCTTGTATAAATAATAAAAAATATCTTCAGAATACATTATGGTAGTCCAATCAAAAAACAAAAATACAGTAAAGTAGGTATCAAAACAAATAAAATAAATAAAAAACAAAATCTTGTTACCATTTAATCTAAACAAAAATATGAAAACAAATATTATTGTTGAGTACGTAATAAGCGAGCGCAATAAGAGGCCGTTATAAATTGTTCCCTCTTATAACGCCCCGGTTGTTATGTATATTAGGGGATTAAATAATATGTATCTAATGCCTTAATCTATATGTTTACGTATCTCGTATTCTAGGCAATATGAGCAATACTCTTTGATATGAGTAAATTATAACTAAGTGAAAATCTAGGAAACAATCTTATGTATTGTATACAAGAAAGTCAAATATAAATTAGTTTCAATTTATAAATTTAATAAAGCAATTCTATTTGCCTTTTCTTGTTTGTCATAATTTTAGTTCTGAGAAAAGTCAATTATCAGATTAGCTTTAAAATTGGAATCTGGAATTTTATTTAATACTAATTGAATTTTTTTCTGTTCTGTTTATATACAAGTCTTGACGGTACCTTATGTGTTCTAAAAAATAAAAATGTCATAATTATAAAGTTAGAATGACGATTTCAAACACTATCTCCATACAGTAATATTTTTAACTTTGAATGATTAAGAAACAATGAAAAGTAATCATCATATGACAGCAACTCGTGATACCATATCATTAAAAAGCGCGTGTTCGACAAATCTTTACGTTTACAAGTTTTTCGACACATCGTAATTAGAAATTATGAATGTTATGATATCTGTGACGTTTGTTTATGTCGTGTATAAAAATGATAAGAAAGCTTTTGACCTTTGATGATTCACTTCAGCTGACGAACCAGTTACAAAAGAGCGAGAAAATCAATTGTACACTAAGCGATTAATAATAATTTATTGCTTTATTTGTACAAATATTTTTGTTTTGTGTATTATGTAACTGTCGATAAATCATTATTTATAGTTTTTGAAAGTTGTCGGAAATGCAAAAGCGAGTGAAAACAACTAACTGTAGAATTGGTGTTATCTAAGATGAAAGTTCAAGTTCGGAGAAGTATTTTTCAATTGAAATCCATATTACGGTTTACTAACTTTGGTAAATTTCGTATTTTACAAAATTAAACTGATTAACATCGTTCTATTTGTATATTTATAAAAACCCGAATTTGTTGTTTATTTTTGTCCAAAATCACATATTGAATTAAAAATTTAAAAGAAGCTATATTTTGCAGTACCATCTTTATCGATATATATATCACTTATCGTCTTTATCGGTACCTACATTCTTTATAATTTTGAAAGCATAACTGTTTTTGTCAGTATATTCTAAAGAGTGACATGACGATATTTTTATGGGTAGATTACATTAGACGGTATTACACCAGTATTTATTTTAATTTATTTGTCTTTATTCAAGAATCAATGATGAAATTTCATTAAAAAAATTAACGATTTTGAAATAAAACTAATGCCTTAAATGCTAAATAACGCCCCAAATTTGTATTACGTTCATATGGTATTATTCTTCGTTATTGAAAAATAATTTTAAAAGTATTTTCATAAATTTATTTTCATTTTTATATTTTACAAGTACAAGCCATAAGCCATACAAGTATTTCTTCATTGAGGTACATAACATAATTATAAACAGAAATAAAAATATTTAAAACAATAAAAATACTCGTTTATATATCACAAGACGAAACTGATCGACAAATAAAAACAAAACAATATTATTATTTTAATAATGCAACATGTCACCTTTTAAAGATTAATATCCAGGTATTAGGTATTGTTATTAATATTTTAGCTAAGTGAATTGAGCTTTCCGTGCTTCAATTTTTGTAAATTGTTTAATTAAATCTTCGGTGTCTAATTCTTTTAGCTGGTCCGTTTCTATTGAAATGATAGCAAGATTACTTAGCCGGTTTTGTCCCATATAGTCGATCTTAAATAATTTTTTATTATTTTGTGTTTTGAAAAAGATCGTTCTGCGGTAGCAACAGAAACTGGCATTGCTAATAAAATACGAAGTATTATGCTCGTATTAAGAAAAGAATCCACTTATAAGTTTTTAATTGTTATATGATTTAAAATTTCTTCTGGACACGTAATAACTTTTACATCAAAATTTTTTAAATATTGCAATTCTTTAACAAGTTCCACGACAGTTATGTCTCGTTCATTGCGAGTTTTGCCGTTTAATAAATTTTCAACTTTTTGACATAATTCTAATTCTTCGTTTTCAGAATAATTATTAAATTTATTAATATTCCATAAAAACGCAAAATTATTAGAGTAAGAAGAAAGTAATTAGAATCTCTCATTTACTGATTACATCTAGAGCATTAAAAAAACAATCAACTTTGAACTTTAAAGTTTCGTCGTAAATCGGCTCATGGTCACATTTATAATCAAAATGTTTTTTTTCGCGGTCTTAGACCTCTTTGTTTTTTGAATTTAGGTTCTATGTCTAAGCTGGATGCTATTTCTTTAGCATCAATAAATAGATCATTAAAACCTTTATCGGAGCGATAATCTTTAAAAAAATTATTCAAATTATTTAAATGATTACAACACTGAGAAACATCAAAGTTTGGTTTTTGAATAATTTTACTAACAATGTTAACTTTACTTAAAATATACCACAATATAAGAATGCAAATGAACTCAAAATTTTGCAATTTGTTGGCCAACGATGCAGCCAAATTTTTTACGTTATTTTCAAAGTTTCCTTCGCTTATTTCAAACAGAGCATCATAAACCTCCCCAAGTTGATATCTTAAAAGAGTTATTGCATCTATTCTACTAAACCATCGAGTATCCGATAAAGGTTTTAAAGTTAAATTTGTTACATTAGATAAATTAGATTTTAGAATTGACCAGTTTAGTAAAAGCTGAAAAAAATACAAACAGTTCTTGAACTAAAGAAAAAAAATTGATGCTTAAAGTATTCGATTTTACGGCATTATTGACGACTAAATTTAGGGTATGATTGAACAAACAATTGAAGAACAAAGAAAGCTCGCGGATTGAAATCCAAATTTTTTTTGTAGACCATTATGCCTACCAATATGGAATAATATTTTGCCTTTTTAGTTAGTTCTAAAACTTTGGGTTTGATATTTTCACCGATTAAGTGGATTACTTCATTTTGTACTTTATCCCCGAGTTAGTTTTTGTGATCTTTTATTTGAGAGCGTTTTGTATGTTCTGACATAATCGGATCGAATTTGGAAATCATTTCTATGCATTTTAAAAAGTTACCATTGTTTTTCTCAAACAACTTATTACTACTTCCACAAAAAGCTAAATTTTGCTGACCTAAAAACTGAATCACGTAGAAAATTCTTTCTATAACAGCTTGCCAGTATTTAGTTTCTCTGTTTATTACATTTTGAATTTCAAAATCAATTATTTCATTTTCATTAAAACGGTTAGAAAGATCTAGCAACTTTAGAACATTTTAAATATGTAACTTGCTCTTTTCATGAATGTTTAAATGTTCACTTAAATGCTGCTGATCATTGTAACCAGATTCATTACTAAGGCGAACAGATTTCAAATCGCTCTCATTAATAAAAAAATTTGCAACAGAAGCAGTAAAGTTTCGGAATACAAGAACCATAAACGCTCAATTTTTTCTTTGTTCGGTAAAATTCTAAAGAAGTAACTATTCGAAAACTTACGTCCCGACTCCGAACTGTATCTCTCGAATAAATATCCTTTTTGTTTTGATAATGAGCAGGGCCACAATCTACTAATTCTTGAATATTATTAGGACGTAATTTCTTTGGCCATAGTGCAGCATCTTTTGAAAGTTGATTTATATTTTCCGTTCTGGCAATTTTTGAAGGTGTTGATTTCTCATTATCAGCGGAATTTGAAGATGTTGATGGATCGCTTTCTAAAAGATCAGTTTCTTGTTTGCTGCTGTTTCAAGTACAGGTTCAGAATATTGGGATTCAGCTGTATTATTGTTGTTATTACTACTACTATGGCAAAGTAGACTCGGATTTGAAAAATAATGCGTAATTCTGACATGGCTTTCCAGTTCTTTCTCTCTTTTTCTTTTATTCAGCAAATTTTGGTATCCAGACAATTTCTTTTTTTTTTATTACATCCTGTATACTGTAAAGAAATTAATACGTAAGTAAACAAACTGACAAATCATTTATGAAAAATGGAAATGTTTCGACGTCTCAAATTCAAACTCGAAAGTATTTTCTCAATATTACTTATTTCAGGTTGTTTCAAAATTTATAAATTTTTTTAATATAAATTAGTGCTTGTTGTATCTCACACGATACACATTTATAAAAATGAAAGAAAATGTAAAACTTACAACTTTATTCTAACTAAAGGGTGCTTTCGCCATTACAACAAAACGATAGACAAAAATTATATTTACAACGGTCTTTTTACCGGTGTCTCCTACATCTAAATATTTTTAGTTGTGTCTCCGCTTACGCGCAGACATTACAGTGCTCATCAATTATTCTGTTTGAATTTACTTCAATTAACAATGATGTTTATATAATCAAATATAAAAAAAAATTGAGATACAAGTTTTTAGCTTTTAATGTTTTAATAAATCTTAAATAAAATATAAATTTTAGATGAACTCATCTTAATTCACAACACAAAACACATCACTATAAAGTCTGTAAAACTATAAAAAAATAAAGTTTCAAAAGCAGATATCTTTTTACCCCATGCACCTTTTCACTTCGCTAAGTTAATTATCGATCGGGCATCAGAAAACTAATTTAATAAAATCGCGATCGATGCAACGCTTAAATATATACAGATTCGTACATTGCAAGCTCAGACAGGAAAAAAACGCTTGTTTGCTCGTTGGCTCGTTGCAAGCCAAATTTCCAGCTCAAACATGAATAAAAGCAGATTTGTTTGAGTTTATACAATTCATGTTATCATCTTACGTATTATGTATTCCATCGAATGAATGCTGTTATTGCGTACTCTCATTTGGAAAATATATTACTTTCGAAAAGTAATTCGGTTCCTTTGTCTCAAAGATTAAAAATAAACAAATACAAAACATTTTTTAATAGCTAGCAATTCCTTACTGGTTTTTTACCATTATAAATTTTGTTTGACAATGTTGTTTGTTGCTTTATCTTTTTTTTTACTTTTGAGTTTTGATGCTTTTCGGCGCGGCCTGTTTGCAGTAAAAACCTTTAAGAAAACCGTACTGGTATCGATACGAGAATGATACAAAAAACGACGTCATTAGAGACAAGGAATTGATAACTCGGCTTAACGAATATAGAAATACAAGGCTATACTTCACGAAAAAATTTAAGAATGGTAGAAAGTTGGGTGAGAAGTAGAACGGAATGAAAATATTACCAACTGAAAACCTAAATGCCAGATGGCAGATGCCAACTTGCTTTTTATACACTACATAGATATGTGGCAGGAAGAATGTAACGCTTGCAATAGTATCAGGAAGCTACCGAGTGCTTTTAATACTAACATATACTACGATAAAAACTGTGCAAGTAAAAAGTACACTCTACAAAGTCATAAACAAGTTATACTACCGCTTAATTTGGTTTTTTCAGAAAACTGTCAAGCGCAGATTGAGACAACAAATGCTAAACCGTACTGAACGCATACAGGAAGCGTGCAATTGATAAGAAAATCGCATTCGTCTTGTTCTTTCCTGTGCTCAATACATGGTGAATTTACTTTTTCTTCTCACCCTCATCTCTTAAAAATTGAAAACGCACAAATTCAATTGATTCGGTTTTTAGTTATCTAACTGGTCAGTTACAGAGTTTAAAAGTATGAACGGTTAAAGTCTAGAGAATACCTTCTGTTAAAATTAATTAAAAAAAAACCTGATTTGTAACAAATCTATTCGCGAATAGAATGTTAATTAGGTAATTGATCTTTAAAATGTGGAGCTTCAAAAGGGCAAACTGTGCAATAAAAGTTATAATAAAACGATTTTGTTAACTATAATCAATTTAAAAGTAAGAAAAGAAAATAAGAATAATTCAGAATTATTTGTGACTATCAAAAACTTTATTGCATCACGTCCAAAATGTGTCATCAAGAAGGTTTTCCAACGTTGATTTTGGGTTATAGCCCAAATTAGTTATATATGTGGAAAATTGACTGGAAAATCTAACGGCATAATTAAAATAATTAAAACCGGGTTATGTGTAACGAAGTTACGTTAAAAGTAGTGTAAATGTGTTAGTTTGATTAAGTACCAGATTTCTGAAAAATATGTGGGTTTTAAAAGGCTAATTTTTTAAAATTATATTAAAGAATTTGAAATTATTAGAAAAGACGGAAAATAAGTTCGTAGGAAGTTATACAGGGTAGACCAATAATGTGTCAAAATAAAATATCTTTCTTGGTTTGTAAGGTATTAATAGTAGTTTATTTAACGAGTTCCTGTGTAAATTGGGCGTTTTATCCCCGAGTGAAACAAGGGTTTAAAAAGTCCTTGAGAGAAAAAAAGCGTCCAATTTAGACAGCAACGAGTTAAATACAATAATTTATTGCTCAAACAGAGACTAGGAGGCCCCCAAAGTCTTAAAATCTGTCAACACTTATTTGACGTTTATGTTGACAAGTGCGCAAAAAATGTCAAAAACGGTTTACAATAGCGAAAAATTAAAATTTACGGCAGTTAAGAACAATAAAAAATATTTACAAAAGTTGTAAAGTCTTTAAGATTTTACATTTTAAAATTATTTTCTACTATTATTATATCGTAATATTAGGACAACAAAAAGCTTAAGGCAGTCATCTAGAAGGTCTTTGGAATAGTTACATGCTATATTAGTTTGGTAGAGAATGTAATTCTCTGCATGATGTCAAATTCCATATTAGGTCGTTTCGTTTAAAAAATCTAGAAATAGCTCTTTGTAGTTTTGCATCTTTGACTTTTAATACAGAACACCTTATATTTCACAATTACGTGTTCGAAACGTTTACGGATACTAAGCCTTATACCAAAATCAAATCTTTACATGATTTCGTTTCTCAAAACCATATCATTCTTTGAAGTTATAAATTTAGATGAAAAATTATAAAACTTATAATTTTTTAAAGACTAAATTAAAGTGCCTATAACGTTATATCATTGCAAAGTAGACTTCAAAAAAAAATTCAAAAACGTATATACAAGATGCTTCGTTCAAAAAAATAGGTTTGTGTTGTTCTGATATTATAGAATACCATGTATAGTTAAACATAATTTTAAAATGCAAAATGGTAAAAACCCTACCACTTTTATAAATATTTTTTTTAATATATTGTATAAAGAATATATATATTTCACTTCGACGCACTATTGGCTGTATAATTGTGTTCTTAATGTACTCGTCACAGTTATACGGTAGGAATTTATGGAAAAACTGAATTCACAGTAAATTATGTTTTTAATGTAAGTTTTGAATTGAAGTGTTAATTAAGTACTTACTTTTCTATCATACGGTTAATAATCTCAATATTGGAAGACTTGATTTTTTCTAAGAAATTCATAATTAGAAGGTTGACCTACTTCAGATTGCTTGATAACTTTGCTGTTATCTAATATTACGATATTTGTTTCTCGTAATAAAATAACAAAATGTGATTCCTGATTGTATTTAAATAAAAAAAGGTATCGCTTGCATTAGTGACTGTATGGGAGCCTTGATGATGTAGCGTTCATGGAGAAGTTGTCTGATGTTCATTGCCAAATCATGACAGTTAGATGTTCTGTAAAGAAGAAAGAAATGAAAGACGGAAACGATTATCACGAAATTAAATTATTTTGAGTACAAAGACACTTTTAATCAGTGGCGATTAGTCGCCAATGTTGCAGCAGAGTTATTTGAATATTAAAACTTTAAAAACGCATTTAATGAAAGATTTATATTTAAAGTTAATTTATCTATCTTTGGAATAGGTACAATGAATATTATCGTTTTATATATTTTTAATGTAAAATAGCATTATTTTTAGTATTTTTTCGGAGGGTCATTGACCAAATGGCCTAATAGAGAAGCCGCCAAAGCCTTCAATTTTATTGAAATTATGACGAGAAAGAGTTAGAAAAAGGTACTATCATAGACGTTCTAAAAACATCGTTGAACAAGCATAAAACATAAATAAGGATGAGCTTATAATATCTGAAGTTTTCGCGGTTGTTATGTTTATATAAGCGACTTTCGGCTTAGACTGCGTCGTAGTTACTGTAGCGGACTCTTTCAAAATTTATCCATAAAAAAGTGCTTTTACTTAAAAAAAAGTCATTAAATAAGACGTGGAAAATAGTGAAAAGCATTTTGCTAATAGAGTAAAGGACATTCGAATTCAGATGCCCAAAAAAATTGACAAAGTTTTTATTAAATTGGATTGAATTGGTTGTTATCGCATTTAAGAAAATTCTCGTAGAACTATCATGATATTTTATTAAAAAAACAATATAAATCTATTTGTTTAAAAAAAATCTATGAATAATACAAATGAAACCAATAAACACCCACTCTTTTCTAATTAGTAATAACTAATAAAAACTTAATATCGAATAATACTTTTATTATGGATTCTAATTTAAAAAATTTTGTCTCGTTTTCTATCGGAAAATCCTTATTAATCCCAATAAATACAGTGTACTTATTAGAATTACGGATGTTATAAGTCGGGTAATGTTCTCACTTTATTAATGAACGGGTCGGACGTATGCTACTACATCTAACAAACAGCAGTTATAGTAATCATAATTTTGGTTATGTTATTAATTTTCTTGTCAGGTTTATTTCTATACATGAATAATAACTTGTTTTTTATGAATTTTTTAGCTGAATGTTTACAGTACGCTGCTAAAGTGAGTAAAAAATTAATTGTATCCTAAAAATACTTTGTATTTTCAGTGTACTTGGAAATAATGTGCAGTTCTTAGAATAACAACTTAATTTGACTAAGTCTTATGTGATAGCATTATTTTGTAGTTATTTTTATTTTTAGTGTAGCCAAATTAGTAGTAAGAAATGTGTAGTACTAAGTACTTAGAACAGTAAATTAAACATCATAACATTGTTTTTGATTTCTCTTTCTTAACGGTTTCAACAAACATTAATCTAACAGGTTCTTAATTTTTGATTTATTCGGCTCAAAATTTTTATTTTTTTAAATGTTTTATTGGATTGGATTTATTTGCATTGATGCCATAATTTCATCTTCTAAATTAAGAACCTGTTATTCAGATACACGCCGGATGTAGTTACTGTTTTCTAACAAATAAATATTTATTTGTTTTTTTAAATATCGGATATTGTTATCATTCGGTTATTGTTATCTAAAACACCAAGTCACAATGTGATTCTATTAAACGGCGTACACTGTAGTTCGTTAATATAACTTTCAGACTTTTTCTATCTGTTATGCTCATATCATCGTTACTTTAAGTCAAACGGTTTCAAGTTTTAGTTTACATATTTAAGGTATGGACGACCCGCAACACTCTATCACTGCAATAATTACGTAAACGTACTATCTTATAAATATAAATGTAAATAAACTAAAAGAAGTTATATTCTACTTGTTTATTTTACTCAAAAAATTTATAACTAGAGACTACTCATTCTATTATTAACTAAGAAAATTTAATTGTCCGAATTAGGTATGACATCAGAAAACAAAATTGACAACTGGTAATTTGGGCATAGATAAGTAAGAACATGATTATTTACGTACGTAGAAAATAATTATAAAAAACTCTTCCTTTATGCATAAATTATATTAACGTTTTATTACTCTTTTATCAGAGACTATTACTCAAATCATTCTTGCTCAAACTATGCTGAAACCTAACACGTTATGTTAAGTTTGAGCATCTACCATTTAAAAATAGGAAATCTTAAATAACCTACTTTACACTATTTTAATTAGTAATTACTTATTCCAATTGTTATTAAATGTTAACTATCGAACTTCACAATTTTATTTTACTATTTTCTATTTAATTAGCAATTATCTATTCAAATTTGATATGCAATTACTTATTAAATATTTCCCAAAATACAAAATTATTAAAAACTGTAGAAGTTTGATGATTTATTAAATATATCTTAATAAGAAAACACATATCGACACCTATAGGATCTATTAGAATACCGCTTATAAGGAATTCCATTTAAAAACTTATAAATACTGTGCTGCGAAACCAATTGATTTTAATGTATCCAATTCATGTCTACTGAAATCCATTTAATCTTGTATTTGTCTCTATTAGTTTCTAGGTGACATTTTTGATAGATTTATATATTGTGCATTTGTTCTACTCGTTAGGTAATAGACCATAATAATGACATAAACTAAAATTACTGTATGATGATTCAAAAGAGCAGTTCTACTACGATCCAAAACAATCAAGTAGGCACCAAATCTAACCGTTGACATTTGACTTATTTTTACTATTTTCAAAATTGTCACGAATCGTAACGTGAATTTTTCGTTTTATACTTAATTTGAAAAAAATGAATGCAAAATAAACTTGCGCACATTTGTAGATTCAAAATACTACAAACATAAAGTTGTATTGAGTAAGAGAGTTTAGATTATGATGTTAATGCAAACCTCTTTTTTGCTTAAGCAGTTCATATGCTGCTTACATTTTTTGTAGTAACAAATGTCACGCTTCTACATGCAAACTAATTTTCGACTGAAGTCAAAAAAGCTTGAATTGAGTTTACGGTTGGTGTTCAAAACACAACGGCAAAAGTTTACCAGGTTAAAAATTAATTACGTAACACAAAATAGAATTAATTTTTTTAATTTTGCATTCAAATGCAGCTTAAGTTGACATCACATTCTTCAAAAAAATTTGAACAAGCGAGACGCGGGCGATTGGAAACGACTGACGAATTTTATGCGATTAAACAACGATAACGGAAAGACGTTTAGTGCTTCTGGTTACCTAAAAATTCTTCCAACTACAGCGTAGTGAAAACTAGTGATGAAATAATTCGAATGAAAAATAACCGATCATCAAATTATAAAAACCGACAGTACACTTTATTATAAGATATTATCTAAACTTCTAAGCCTTATCGTTGTCGAGATACAGCCGTTCCGTACCCTTATCTGAGCACCCGGTATGACTATCACTGGATATTTATTAACACCGTTCGCGGGTAAGTTTTAGTTTTATTTACCTACACTATTTATACAGTTATAAGCTATATGCGCCTCGATGCAATTGTGGGAACTACATTAGAGTGTACCTCCTACAGCTGATGAGCCCCAAAAGGGCGAAACGGTCGTCCAGTATCCATTTCACTCTGGTGACGTTTGCACAATTGCATTGACATTGCTTTACCGCCAATGTCTTTTTGCGTTGTGGTTTTATGCCGCAGAATTATTCAAAGCATATTTTGAATTTCGCGGGTGTTAAACTAATTCAACGTGTTACCGCCGTTTATAGCTATTTACAGTAAACTTTAGACACATAGTAAAATCGCACTATAAGATGGCTCTGCTATCAAACACTTTTAAATTGTAACTATTTATACACACTGACACATGTGTCTTATTTATTTAAACCGACAAATTCTTCTTATGATTAAAGACTGCCTTGCAACTTTCAACGATTACTTTTTCTATTCTCATATTATCTGCTACTAGAACATTCTGTCACTGTTGGTAATCACTTTTAATGATCTTCAATGATCTCGAACGTTTCATCTCTCTAAACCTCTTAAGATGTTTACTCACGTTATGTACAATGGCGTAATCTCTTTTTGCTTGGAACAGGTCTTATTGCTCTTCGGTTATAACTTAACACATATAGCCTTTTCAAAATCTACATATATTCTCATAAACTCACCAAACTTTGCTTGTTATTGTTATTACTTTGGTTCGAACCTGGTCTTGGGAAACGTTGTTATCGCCAGCAAACTAGGCTAGACGATCAATGTGGTCCACTTTTGGTTTGTTGCTAGGTGGTTCTTGGATACAATATATGACGTCATTAATACGCTACAGAAATTTATAAGAACCTTCCCACTGCATCTGCAGCTTCAGCGACAAAACACGTCTTCTTTGAGGATTATATAACGACACCATGTTGCTCTGTTAAAACCCACTGTTTCGCGCTTTGGTCTTCATTCTGTAGCTAGCAATTTGCATATTTTTCCAAACCGTTTTATGTACTTCGTCTAACCTCTTTATCAACTTTTCTTGCAACTTTGTCCAAATTGGAGGTCGCATAGCAGTTGTATATCGCGATCAAGATGGTGTTTGGCATTGCTTTAGTGAACAGATGATCGGTATGCTATTAGGCAGAGGTGCAAGACTGATCTCAGTCTTTTTGGTGTTCGGACACTACTTAGCTAAGTACTGATCCATTGTTTCATTCGTCTGTTCATTGAGGATGAAGAGGCGTCGTCTTAGTTTTCTTAATTTTCAACAGTGGGCAAACTTCTTGAAACAGAGCAGACTCAAAGTTGTGGTTTTAGTCGGAAAGTAATTTCAATGGAATTCCGAACCAACAGAAAAACACTAAAACGGCTGGGACCGTAGCGGTTTCTTGATTGGGTATGGCGTAACCTTCCGTCTATTTTGTGAAATAATCCATCTCCATTAAGGTATGTTTGTTTCCCGAATCAGCTTCTGAGAACAGCTCTGCCAAGTCATTACTTCTCTTTCTAAAGGGCTTCTAACGTTATATTGTTTCATTCGTGCTTTGCACTTTTTCACCGAGTGATGCACAAATTGTGCATTTCTGGCACCATTTTATTACGTCTTTATTGCAGAATCTTTCCTACACTTTTCCTAATCTCTTTTTTACGCCAAAGTGTCCTTCTGATGTTCCAACGCTGCAACAACTCCGACAGTCAGCTTTTTGGTACTATCAACCGCAATCTGTTGCTTCCAACACTCTAGCGATTGCTTAAAAAGACCGTCTTTCGCTTTTAAACAGTTTCACTACACCCAGTATGCTTTGATGTTTATGGCCAAACCATTCACTTATTTCCAGGTTTTTTGTTGATTTTCAGTTCAAGAGTAGTGTTTAATTTGTGATTTAGGAAACTGGCCGTTTTTGGTTTAAGAATTGGATGAACAAATGTATCAAATGAATTCGTTACAATGCTCATACAGCAAATCAAATTATAAGACACCTGCCCATTCGCAGAGTTACACTATCACCGCCATTTTTCTATTCCGCAGTGGACTATTCCGGGCTCATCAAGATAAAAACAAGCAAAGGGAGAGGGTACACATCTTACAAAGGTTACATAGCCATTTTTGTATGCCTTTCAACAAAGGTCATCCACTTAGAAGCATTTCTAGCAGTATTTCGAAGATTTTCCGCAAATAGTGGTCGATGTGCTCATGTGAATAGCGACAATGGTACCCATTTTGTTTGTGCTAGTAAATTCTCGAAAAGAGAAGTCACCAACATCATCAATAAATCGGACGTACAGGATCCTCTGACAACAACTGGTACCCAATGGTGTTTTATTCTCACGGAAACTTCAAATTTCAGAGCAGTTAAATCCATGAAATATCATTTAAAACGCATAATTGGAAAGTTAACGTTAACCTATGAAGAACTAGCAACACTACAACATTAATTAGAAGCCTGTCTAAATTCAAGACCATAGTGTCCATTAACTAACAACATCGATGACATCGAGGTTTTAACACTTCCTTATTGGGAGAGCAATTGTATCCACCCAGCCATGTAACAAATAACATTAACGCAAACATATCTTTAAGATGGCAACTAGTCCAGAAGATGAAGAAGGACTTCTGGCACGCCTGGTATTCAGATTACTTGAATGTACTTCAACAAAGGTACTATCAATCTAAGTCGTTGACCTTTAGCTCAATTTACAGAACCCTACCTAGCCAAAGAAGAAATCAAGAAACTCCAAAAATTATGTGAAGAAACCTAATCACTTTCAGATGAAACACAATGCACCGCGTTAATTCATCACCTGACTGACCAAAACACCAGTTGCAATGGAGTCATCCACAAACGTTCAAAGAGAAGACTAGTGGAATACTGCTTAAATTATGTATTTGGAGTCAATGATGCGGTCTACAAAGATATCAATATTCTGGATCAAAATCAGCAAGAACTAATTAGAGCATCAAACCACCAAACCAAATTCATGATCGCTGCGTTATCAACGTTCAATGACACCGAAATAAAAATCAACAACCAATTGGAACGATTCAGAACCAAATTGAACGAAGGCATAGAAGTTATCAACAACATGGTTTAGGGCTACTAACCTGAATAAATTAAACATTTATCTACTAAGCACGTATCAAGTAGCAACCAACTGTATAAACAAACTTTGCAATTACTATTCACAGCTGTTGGAAGTTCACTTTAATTGAAGCAGTCTTTACAATATTATCACATCTGCCCATGTCCACAAAATCATAGAAGAAGAGATGTTTTACTCAACATTATAGGAATCATTCAAATAACAAAACATTGTATTATTAAGGCCAAGTTAAATATACTAGCACCTAATAGGGGTGGACACTGTCTCTGTTTCCTCTCTCTAGTTATACCAAGGCAATTCCCCGAAACCTGACCTTGGAACATCACAACTACGCGGACATTTAGAAAGAATCGGTGTTTACGGTCTTGAACAAATTGGGCAACATTAACTAAAGGAAATGATTTAGCAAAAGACAAGACAAGATTCCATCGCCACCAGCGGCATTACCACCGCAATTAGATTGGGCACAGAAATTCTCGTGTGGGGAATTTACTACTTCTGTAAGTGACATCCGTGATACCGCAGGAGAGAGCACTAGAAGCAAAGATGATCGAGCTTCTAAATTCTAATTTAAACATTACAATTTGGATGTTAAAATATTATGTACAATAATTATGATTACTTAATAAGATTAATGCACTTTTTAGAATTCATCGGTCAATATATAACCTAACTTACCTCAACCCTTATTTTAGTTGCCGATCAAATTAATGATTCCTTCATATAGGAGGAAACAAGGAATTACTAGTCCAGTTAATCTGCGACGTTTTGTGCTTATAAATTAGCACTTCATCAGGCCGCTTTACTGAGTCAAAAAAAAAACTATTATAGTTAAATGGCATATTAAGAAATTAATATTAAGCACTTAAGAACATGACATGACATCACGTGATATCATGTGGTGTCTTTAAGTGTTTAAAATTCATCACGTGTTATCATGTCGTGTCTTTAAGTTGAACTAGTAATTTCTTGTTTCCTCCTATATGAAGAGATCATTAATTTGATCGGTAAATAAAGTATTAATACCAGGAGGAAAACCTTTCGATCTTAACCCATGTCGACCAAAATCTTCATCAAATCAATTATTCAATATTGAAACGTTCGAGAAATTATTTGCAAATTCAAGAGCCTTCTAGAAGTTGTTATCCATCTTCTAGAAGATATAGCGAAAGATAGGGAACACTCGAGAAGGATTTGCAGATGTGTATAAATACCGAAGAGAGAAATCGTAGGTCAGTTATTGCCGTAACGCGAATGCAGCAGTATTAAGAAGATTATTCAAGTTGAGATAAATAAGTCGTTAGCACGCGTGTGTACATAAATATACCGAGAATAATCGTGTACGTGATTTTTAGTGTAAACAAGTGTGAAGCTATCCGCGGACGTTATCTTATCTTCGTGTAAGTGATAGTGTTATACAACGGTTATACATAAATTAGTGTAAGTGTTTTCATTAAATATTATTAGATTTAATTAGTTCGGTTAATTTAAAAGTGTACATATTTCTAGAATAAGTAAACGTATTTTTAGTCGTTTAAATAAATTAGTTTTAATAATAAAATACGTAACAATATTTTCTAAATTCTTAACCTCTATCTGTTTACAATCCATCATTTCATAATCCCATTTACTTTAAATAATTAAGTAATAATATACTCAAATTTAAAAGAAAAAATATGCATTTGCTAAACTGGTCGCGCCGAACTGACCATTCGCGCCAACCTGATCTTTCGCGCCAAACTGTCCCATCGCACTGAATCAGCCGCGCCTAACCGACGGCGCCTAATTGTCCGACAACCTTTCTAATAAACTTGATTGAAAACAGAGGTGAAGATACCAATGCAAAAGTGACAGACAGATTATCTTAGACATAGATTATTTTGTACTATTTGTATAACTTAAACTTGTTTGTGTTTCTCAGGTGGGAGGATGTTGATAATTGGGTTGATGAACAGTCAGTATAAGTTATCAGTTAAGAAAGTAAGTAATTCTGAACGTGTTTCTCAACAACAAAATATCTATGTGTTCAATACTTGTTTTTAACTTATCGACTTTTGTCTACAAAAAAACTTTTGCAGCAGAACTTGCAAGGTTAGTCACACGTTAATTGCGTTTCTTTTTTTTTAATTTTTCAGTCGAAAGATAAAACAATTGACACGTAAAATATCGTTTCACTGTGATTATGTTTAAGTAGATATAGATTTGAGTTGCCTATAAATATCTAAGATAAACTGTTTTTATTGTCTTAAAAATAAAAAAACACATTTACATATTAGCTTTGGATTTCTTTATGTAAATATTAAGTTTGAGTAAAACACGTCATACTATACTCTCTATCTCAACGAGAAGTGTAACTTATCATCGTTTAAATCTTGAATAAAACTATTGAATAAAAAAATGTATTTTTTATGGCTGTTAATAATAATTGCTCAAAACCTGACTCATTAATGTCGCCATTTTAAATTAGTGATGTTTATTTTATAAAATTAATAGGCACGTTTGTCTTTACTTTAAATGTCAAAAGCATACTTATGAATTACCAACATTGTTAGCCATGGTCTTTTCTTGTTGATTTTTGATTTCTTTTTCTAACTCCCACTGCTATATCATTGAGATTCAAGTACTTTCTCTAAACGAACTATCATATATCGTACGGAAACGCGTCGATTCCTGTTTAAAGGATAATAACATCGGTGCTATATAAAAATTATGCGTACATACATATACACTATATATATATATTAATAATTACCGGAAACGATAAGATGCAGCGACGTGCATAACGTCATAGGTGAAGGACAAAACCGTTTTTTAGTACAAAAGTGGCAAGTCGAGATAAAGTAATGACGTTTTTAAAACTTTAACCATGTAGTAACAAGGTGCTTCTTTTCACTTACTGTTATTTCTGTAGATTGCCTTGAGAATTAGGTGCCAATAAAAAAGCAGATAAATGCGATTCTTCTTTTATCTAGGTGTACTCGATTATCGTTACTCGCTGTAAACTCATTGTAAGCCAATTTAAAAAAAATCTCATCAGTAACAAAAATGCTTGTTTATTAGACGTAAACGTGCAAATGCAAGCTACTACAAAGATCGTAACCACCACTCTTCGCGTATTTAAGACAGCGACTAATTGCAACAAACTTAGTTTTGCGTTAGAAGTTAACCAAACAAAGCGAGCGAATTATATGTACATATACGTATTGTACTTAATCTTGAATTATCTTATATTTACAAGTATTTACTTATCGTTGTTTAAACCGTAGGTAACGTGTGTAAAAAATGGAAGTAGTGCAATGCCGCGAAAAATCACAATTTGTCCAAATAGTTTTAGGATTAATCACCAATTTTACAAGTTTAGGCCCGAGTATGAGTTTGGGGTTTTCGGCGATTGCACTTCCTTGGCTACTGGCTCAAGATAACCCATATAAGTTAAGCGACAATCAAGCGTCTTGGTTTGGTACGTACACTTTATTTGTCTTAATTATTCTTTATTTTTGTTCATCAACAGCAAGTATTGCGTCAATTGCCACACCTATCGGTTGTTTTATCTCAGGACCTATTTCTGATCGATACGGAAGGAAAATAGCTCTTTTGAGTGTTAACGTAGTCTGCATACTAGGATGGCTTTTAATCGTTACTGCGTACTACGTGCAAGACTGCCAATACCAGTTACTGCTTTTTGGACGTGTACTAACTGGATTTAGCACCGGTTTATCTAGTATGCCTGCTGCTGTGTATATGGCAGAAGTATCTACTCCAAAATTGCGAGGCATCTTCATCACTTGGAACGCAATGTCTTTTGCTTTCGGTGTTCTCTTAGTGTACTTATTCGGGTGGATTATGCAGGTTGGTGGTTACTACTATACTAGTAAACTAAATAACATTTTTGATGCAGGATAATTGGGGAACAACTGCAAAGATATGCGCTTCGTTTCCGTGTATCGGCTTATTAATGATCTGGATTTTTATGGTTGAGTCACCTTCATGGTTAGTGTCTAAAAATCGTTTAGACGAAGCAAAAAGAAACGTGTGCAAGTTATATGACACTAAAGATTGCGATGAAAAAATTCACGAGGAAATTGAAACTTTAATGACAAGCGCCCAACGTTTGAACGTCGACGTAAAAGAAAAGTTCAGTTTTAAAGAATTCTCTCGACCAACGTTTTTCAAACCGTTTTTACTTATTTCGACTTTTTTCTTCTTTCAACAATTTTCAGGCGTGTTTGTCATAGTATTCTATGCAATCGATATTGTTAACGAAGTCAAAATTAGCGTAGACCCATATTTGGCAATATGCTTAATTGCATCTATGCGTGTCGTTGGTTCTGTTGTTGTTAGTATTATGAGTAAGAAGTTTGGAAGAAGACCGTTATCGTTAGTGTCCGGTGCTGGCATGACTTTAAGTATGATTGCCATAGCGGCGTATTTAATTTTCGTTCAAGAAAATACTATCACGTCATTATCTTGGTTACCTCTAATACTATTAATAGGATACTTCTTTCTTAGCACTTTGGGTTTTTTAACAATGCCGTTTGCTATGGCTGCCGAAGTGTTTCCATCAAAAGTACGTGGTGTTGCAACTGGTTTAACTACATGTATCGCATATATTTGCAATTTCGTTATAGTTAAAATTTACCCGTCGATGATAAAAGGAATGGGGAACTACAAATTGTTTTTGTTCTTCGGCAGCGTGTCATTACTTGGCACCGTATTTGTCGCTTTGTGTTTACCAGAAACTAAAGGTAAAACTTTAAAAGAAATTGAAGAGTATTTTGACAGAAAGCATAAAAACATAGACAAAAACGAGAGTGTAAAGTCACGAATGATTTCATAGTTCAAAAAACTCGTACCATAAAACCTGTGATATTAAAGTATTTAACGTAATTGTTTTTGTAGATATTCATAAAATGTACAAAAAACGATGTATTTATTTTTTAATGTTAACTATTTTTAATGTAGTATTAATGTGTATAATTTAATGTTTAGAGAAAGTTATAAATAAATCTTGTTTTTGTTGATCACGTGGCTTTGTTTGTTTTTGTGGTTACAAAGTACACCAGTTAATCAGTACAAATAATAATTTAATTTTTTTACAATAGCTTTCAAATAGACCTCTTTTAAATTTGTTTTTATTTTAAGAAGAATAAAATTAGATAGTTTATAAGTCTAAATTTCCAAACAATGTTTGTGTGATAGAAGTAAAAACGATTTTTTATGTTTTTTTAGTGTTTTTTTAAATTGTTTTGGTTTAGCTTAAAAATCATAAAAAAAGATTGACTTTACCAAAATATTTTTCAATATTTTTGACAAAAACTATTTTGCAGTGAAATTGGCAATAATATTCATTAACAAGCAAAAAAAAATTTTCTATTTGCTACAAATACCAAATGAATCTTCAACTGCACACTACATAAAAGTAGAGCGGTCAAAATTTCAAATACCAAAAAGTTGCTTAAAGAACATTTCGTTTTTAGAGCTTAGTAGTTTTAATAATACAACCTCGCATTCTTGGAAAATATCTTCTGAATCAATGCGCGTAATTCGAATTTTATCGATGTCGTATTTTGGAAACGTTTCACGCTCATTTGTGTCTAGATGAATCGCTTTTTGAATCAACTCTGTAGAATCTAATAATAAACGAATTTTTTGAACTTACTTTTATGAACGATTGTATAGAGTGATGATATTGAACAATAGTTAGAAGCCATTGGCGCGCCTACTGATGGTGGAGCTTTACTAGCTGAGCCGGGACAACCCTGTTTGCCGTAGTAGGTGTTGGAATCGCGACCTAAAATTTGTACGTGTTCTAATACGACTGTGACGTAAACCAGCTCTTCCAGCTCAAACTACAGTATCGTGGCAAAAGCCAACACTGGGCTAACAATGCTTGGCGCTGCTCCACTGATTTTGGTTAGCAGACACGGCAGCCAAACCCAAAACTTTTTGCTTTAGGGACAAGAAAAATGCCTAATTATAAGGTAGGGAAGACTAGACAAACAAATGCGTGACTAGATAGAAGACTAGTCGTCACTGGTTCCAACTTTGGGGCACCAGACGAACCGCGTTGTATATAACCTTCCGTGCGTATCAGCGCACTGCGCACGGAGATCCTTATTTCTTCTGTACTCGTAAGGCATATAGGGACCCACTAATACAAGGCATAAAAGAAAAACACGAGGACTCTAAGCAGAACCTAATAATATTGGTCGATGCTGAGAGCAAACTTAACAAAGCTAAAAAACCTTAAAGGGCGGCAAGGCAAAAGCTAAAAAAAACAAAAAGAATTAGGAGTTTAGGCAACCGTTCAGACTTTAACGGCCCTGGAAACACTATCATTCCTGAAGAATCCAAAGTCATAAAAACCTAATTATTTGGATGGATTGACAAACTGGAGAAGACAAAGCAACCAGGGAGTCGCTAATCAGCACGTCAAACTTTTGAGAGAAGAGGAGGAGAAAGATGTGGACCCACCAAACCACCCGAACTTGCTTGGTACCAGTTCGCCACAATAAAGATAGGTTAAGTTCAGAAATGTGTGTCAAAATAGAAGGGATGTCTGGTTAGACTCAGTTGGATAGGCTAGGTAACACCTGCCTTACGGCTTATCCTTGCTTCTAAGGAATAAAACCAAGTTGGTAGAAAAAGGACTTTTACCAGTAAGAAGGAAGTAAGAGAGGCAAGGCAGAGTTAGTCAAATAGCGTCAACAAAAAATAAACAAAGAGTGTTATTCAACTAAACGTGATAAAACGAAATGACTTTAAATTAAATACATGCAGTTAATAAATTTAAAAACTAAATTCCTACTTTGTTATCGCATACTTGTAAGAAAAGAAAATAAAACTAAAAACCATGCATCTATGCTAGTAAACTAAAACTACTGTAAGCTCTAGTCTCTCTTAGCAAATGATCTATAACAGTTTACATCAGGCACCAGTCTAAGGATGGCTTGAAAGAAATTGGGATAGAGGTTTATAGTGGCTAGTAGGGCACTACAGTCCTGATCGCACTCGCGGCTAGCTAGAATCCGATGTTCAGGAATGCCAGGAATAGCACACGACGGACATCTGTCGTCATTCAAAACGTTAACGCGTTTTAGATGGCAACGAAATCTGCTGTGTGAAGAAAGGATCTGGATGGCCTCTCGTCCGGGGACGCGGGACATGCTAACCTTGCTGAAAATATTTGAAATGAGAGAGCAGGCGTTATGCCCTTTTTCGATAGTGTCCCACAGCCGCTGTCATTCACCCAAGATCTTTGAGTGACGCTTGGCCGATAAAAAGAACCGGAAAATCATTGATTAAAACGAGCTGGTCAAGGAAGTTGCACAAGTCAGCCGTGCGCAGTTCTTTGGTGCAGTAAATTTTCTGCAAAAAGAAATGTAGAGGGTGACGTTTGGATATAACACAAAGGGTATCTACAGAAATGGTGCAATAAGTCCGAGGATAGTTCTAAACAATAAGGATTGGAGCGAAGCCAGTTTCCTGACCACGTGGGAGTGTTGAAGTCTGTGACTGCATTGTCGAAGCTAGTTGCAAGATGTTTTTTTTTGCGAAGATTCCATTTCAAGCGTGAATATTTGTAGAACAAGTGCAAAACGCTCTTGCACTTGTCAACTATAAGAGCGCAATTTCGTCTTAGCGTGGTACCAAAAACCATGTACTTTGTCTTGTCTGCAGAGATACTTAGTTTATTGCTGCCAGCTCAGCTAATCACAATATTTAGGTACGAATATGATTTTGCCTCCAAGTTTCATTGGGAATTTGGGAAAACTGTGACGGTAATATCGTCCGCATTAGCGAAAATGTCGCAGTCTGCTGGTAAGTCTTTGTCTACGAGATTAACAACTACGTTCCACAAGATCGGGCGAAAAACCGAGCTTTGTGGACAACCCTTTCTCAGTCGTTTGATGAAAACGTTCGTTTGTATAATAGTCATTAATCAACGGGCGCCGTCAGTTGTCAGTGGTTGACTAGGATGGAATAAAATGTATGGCGGAATGTAGTCGTATATCTTTTTAAGCAGTGTCCTTTCGAAAGGTTTGCGATACGAGTTCGGGTTGGCGTGATTCTTTTTACCGGGTTTGAGAATAGTGATTACCTTACCAGCTTTACAGTTGGTAAGAAAATAACCGAATTCTATTCAAATGTTGAACAGGTCAACCATCGTGGATGAGAGAGAATTTAAAACAACCGTTCGAAAAACGTTACAGTAGATTCCGTCAAGTCTAGAAGTTTTATTCTTATGACTTTTGCTAGCCACCGTGGCCAAATCGTTGCTGGTGACCACCTAGTCCTGTCGGAAATAACTATGCAAGAAAAATCGGGATCTTAATTGGGCGTGATAGCGGTGTTCCGTCGATGGATCCTAGTCTGAAAATAAAGTGAATACTATTGCTTTGATTGTGTTTTGTTCTAAGATCGTATATCTGTCGCCGTCTTTGATATTGGAACACGATTTGATCGTCGCCAAGCTTTTTTCCACGAAACTTTGCCGAGAGCTATACTTCTGCCAGTTTGTACGAAGCAAACCATTGATGTTTTACGTCTGCAAGGCTTTTTTGTTTTTGCAAAGAACGCACAGCTCGCTTTAACCTGTGTAACTTAGAACTCCACCACGGTACACCGACTTTAGATCTTATGAGTACGCTGTTTAAGCTATGTTGACAAGAATCAAAGCTGATCTTGTTCAACTTATCAATGATGGCGTCTACAGATTTGCGATCGTGACACATTGCACCACGTGGAAGATAAGAAGGAATTGAACTTGCTATAACATTATTCACACGAACGAGATCTATGCGTTTGAAATTTAAGATTCTTTTAAGGATCGGTACAAGGTTAAGTGCATTAACGGTTTAATTAAGCCGTATCAGTCGGTGGTCACTTTCTATCACATCTAGAACAACATGCCAATCTTTTATTTTCTTAGCTAAGCAAGGGGACGCTAAAGTTACATTTATATTTGTTGAACCTAAATAGCAAGTCAAAGTAAAAAGTTGATGGAGTGTGTTGACAACACAGAAGTCACGTCCACCCACGACGTTCTCCATTTATCGCCCTCGTTTGTCGGTTATCGGGGAGTGCTAAAGCGGCGATTTCGGATTCAAGTCGTCTGCCATGATAAAATAGGAATGCCTCTTAGTTCATCAAGAATTTGTTTTAAGTGTTAGATATGAATGCGAGTATTTTCACTTAGAGACCAATAGACGCTAAGGAGGTGTTTCCAACCGTAATCATGGTTACTACGTTGCAGTCATTTGTTAAATGGCTGAATGTCACTACTTCGAAGGGCTTCGAACCATTGAAAACAATAGTCGAGCAATACCGCATAGAAGAGGAAGCGGCAATCCTGTTAAAGGGTGCAGTCGCACCAGCGAGCTTGTACCCTGAACCTAAACTAAACACGTATGGCTCTTGGGTCAGTAGTATGGCAAGTATGGTCGTAGGAGAAACTTATTGCTTCGGAGGTCACAAAACGTGAGTTGCGAAGATTTGCTTACGCAAACTTAAAAGTTCATTGAGTATTCTCAAAGTCCATAATCGGTGTTTGATATTTTAGCGTCGAGTCTTTTCATGTGCTCTGAGCAGGTGTTAGAGGTCGCCTTATGCTTGACGACGTCTCCTTTATGGTCAAAGTCAACGCAGTTTGCGCATGTCGGGATTCAAGTTAGAGCATGTTTTTCTTTTGTGTTTTTCAGCACAATGGCCGCATTGTAAGTCGCTTTTACAATTGGAGGAGCGGTGGCCATATTTCTGACAATTGAAACAGCGTGCAACTCGGGTATGGTTATTGAGTAGGCACGCATTCCAGGCGACGTACACACGACGCGATGCCAAAGGTATCGTCGAACTGCCGGATTGACGTCAAAGATCCAATAGGAATTTGCTTTGTCTCTAAGACCAAAATGGAACAAAACTTTGAATTGCTTATTGGTGAGACAAAGCACTTCATCGCAAGCATCATGGAAATTCTGCGAGATGATAGCTTTTTTTACTTGCTCAGGGGAGAGGTTTGAAGAAACATCCAGGATAGAAATTCGAAAAAACGACTTTCCTTAGGGCTTAACCACAATGCCGGTTTTATTGAAGTTGGCTGCAGGTATTTTTGTAAGGTTTGTATTCTCGGATTCTAGTCAAATAGAGTTTTTGCCCGTGTTGGTCATTCGGTCTACTCTAAGGTCGTAAATACTTTTGGGGATCTAAAATTTGCAGGAAAGTCGTCTTCGTGTCATCAGCGGTCTTCAAGGAAAAATCGGGTTTAGGAGTAATGACAAGAGTCGACTTGGTAAACAGGTGCTATTCATTTACCTGAAGGTACTTTGATCTTCTCAACGATTTTGGAACGTGCCGCTTACATATAAGATAGTTGGACAGAGGGTGCAATCACAACGGTTGTGGAGAGTTTGGCAGTGACTGATTGCAAGGCTGTCTGAATGTCCGCAATGGCGTCGACGATATCAGTATTTTGCTGCAAAACGTGATGGGATATTTTTGATTTTTGGAAGGTCGCTTAAAGTCTGCTGACAATATCCATCATTTCTGATTGCCTGGAAAAGGTAATCTTGCAAACAGAGATTAACTTCCTAAGACGCAAAATATCGGAGTCGAAGTATTCCTTAGTGCGGTCAAGCAGAGAGTCATCAAAGATGTCGTCGTCGTTTCCACAACGACGCTTGGTGGAGACGGATGAAAGCTCTATAGCGGAGGAGTGGGGGAGGTAGAACGTGACGCTTGTAGAGTACCGGTTGGAGAATAAACTATTGCCTAATACCTTTTTAGCCGTACACAGGGGCTTATTGCCAAAACGATTAAACTTATAGCTTGTGAATCGTTGCCCACCTTTAACCTCGCGGAGGTAACGGTCTAAAGCTTTGTAGAAAGAAACAACTTTTTCCACAAAATCAACAACGCTATAATTATAAAATTAGTAAATTACTTCGCCTGATTGCTCACTAAATAAATTATTTAATATCTTTTCGCTTTAGCTAAAGGAGAAATATTTATTTGTATATTGAAGAGAAAAGAGAGGTTCTGAGAGAGGAGAAAGAACTTGAGATTATTTATCTTAAATTTTTTTGCGCTCAAAAAAGTTTTTACTTGGGTTCCGGAACAATAGTATATTATATATCAAGGTTGAGAAGTGCATGATTATAACCTAAGCGATAGATTATATGGCGAGACGCGAAGCGTCGAGGGATATAAATCGCGCAGGTTATAATGAACTTTTCAACCGTAATATATATACAATTTTTTCCACTACTAGAATTATTAAAACCTTTCTACCTGTTGCTACATCAAATTTAAAAAATTTAAGTTATTAATTATAAATGAAGAATCAAGTCAGTGATTCTGACAGTTGTCATTAGTTTAATAGAATTAATTTTGACGTAACTCTTAATTGTGATTTAGAACACAAAAATAAACAGATAACGTAAGTTTTTATTGCTAAAGTTGTTTAAATTGTTTAAAATCATTATTATTTTAAGCATTGATTATATCTAAAATATATTTAATTCAATAATATAGTCCTCGCAATTTTACTTTCGATGCACGTCATTAACGTCAGTGACGTAGTTATTCAACCATGTTGTCGGTATTATCATGTAAACTTACTCTTTTCGTACATTCTTAATATTACATTGCGAATTACGTTTTCATTAAATGTTTTTACATCCGTAACAGGTGTACTACGCTTACGTTTTGAGGAGATCTAAGAACCTCGTTGTTAGCAACCGCTGTACATACAGAAATAACTGTAGAATATATGTATGTATTACCACAATTTAAATATTATGTAAAATGGTACCTCTCGCACAGCATTTACTGATATCAATGGTCCACCATTATCTCGTTCAAGCTGAAAATAGTACAGTTTTGTATCAAAAATAATTATAAAAAACAATGAGCACTTTGACATATTACTTTGACGTAAAAAATACAAATTAAATTTGACAGATGCCAACAACGCTGCAACTTTAGTAAGCACACCAACAACGCGACAAAAAAAATTCCATAAGACAATTCGGTATTTATTTATTTTTTGCTATAAATAGGGTGGTATGAATTTTACATCATTAATGACGTGCATCGAAAGTTAAATTGCGAGAACTATATACACATTTAATTAAGCGCGAACTTCAAAAAACTTACTTTTTAAAATCAAATTAATTTATTAATTGAACGGTTTGATAATTTAAATTAGCATTAAATAAAATCTCTTGCTCTTGATAGACAGTTTCGTAAACTGTTTTTCTTTGAAACTGTTATAGTATTATCAAAAAATGTAAATATGTTCATTATTAACTACTGGTTAATAATGAAATATTATTTACCTGCGCTTAAAAAAATGCAAATTTACAACCTACTATTATACGTAATAATGAAAGCCTATACAACTAGTAGTGGAAAGAAACTTGTTAATGGGTTGTGTATAAAAAAAAACTAGTAATAAATTAAATTGTATCTGGTAATGATTGTTTTCCATCCATGGTGGTAACACAATTGGGCACCTGGTGGCAACAGCAAAAGCACGAATTCAAACTGCCAAACCTAATCAGCGACATCAGCTTTGTGGAAAAGTAATTTCTGGAGCGTGTTCAGCGTGGTTCAGGCAACCGCAACTTTAGTATCTCGAATTTTCTTATTTGTTTATTTTACTATAGGTTTATTTTACTGTAAAACTTAAATACATATGTTTTGGTAATGACAGTAGTATGCATTGATATACTCAATAATAATAAAACAAAACAAATGAAATGTAAAATTTCAAACAAAAAAGCAAGTTCAGGACAACGCCAAAGCCAATCAATGATCAAAATTATTTTATTTATACAAAATACTTAATACAATGTACGAAGTTTATGAAACTAATAATTTATCGATTAAGAAGTGCTTGTAGGCAGAGCCATCTCATAGTGTAATTTTACTATGTATCTAAAGTTTACTGTAAATAACTATAAACGGCGGTAAACACATTGAATTAGTTTAACACCCGCGAAATTCAAAATTAGCTTTGAATAATTCGTCGGGATAAAACCACAACGTAAAAGGACAATGGGGGTAAAGCAATGTCAATGCAATTGTGCAAACTCCACCAGAGTGAACTACTGGACGGCCGTTTCGCCCTTTTGGGGCTCATCAGCAGTAGGAGATACACCCTAATGTAGTTCCCACAATTGCTTTGACGCCCCTATAGCTTTATATTCAAGTATAACGAAGGTAAAGATCGTTGCGTCAATGCAATTGTGGGAACTACATTAGGGTGTATCTCCTACTGCTGATGAGCTCCAAAAGGGCAAAACAGCCGTCCAGTAGTTCACTCTGGTGGCGTTTGCACAATTGCATTGATATTGCTTTACCCTCAATGTCCTTTTACGTTGTGGTTTTATCCCGACGAATTATTCAAAGAAAATTTTGAATTTCGAGGGTGTTAAACTAATTCAACGTTTTTACCGCCGTTTATAGCTGTTTACACTAATAATTTATGTTAAAATTATTAATTATTAAAAACTTTTTATTAATTTAATAACTGAGAGTTATTATACTTAGTTTGTTTGTTGTTTTTAATGAACTCAGTTTTGTTGATACAATTTACTGGATATGTTTTAACGAACTCAATTATTAAGAAATAAACTAACGTGCATTAGATCAATAAAACATGTTACCGGCTCAATTTTAATAACCACGTTTATTTTTGTAGTGAATTTTTTTATTTGTTCTACAGGTCTTTTTTGTCTGTGTAACCTATAAATAATTTTTTATGTTATGTAATATTATTGATTAGCACACAACTAATAACCAATGATATAATAAGATTTATAAATTAATCTGAGTTTAAATTAACCATAGTTTAAATTATATGATTGAAAAACCGGTCCTTAATGGCCAAAATTACGTTGCAACAACAAACATTTTTTTAAATTAGCAAACAATGTTTTATAAAATATGTTTAAATTGTCTTAATATCAATATTTGAACTAAGTATTTATAAAACATTTTTTATATTAACTATTTTAAAGCGTTGTTACGTTTTTAAAACATTTCAATAATATTATCTTGCTGATTGGGTCAAGAATGCGTACATATAGTTATACCTCGTTTTAAACAGTAATATTTTTGATTTACGTTCCTGTTGAAAAATATAAGTACACATACGCATTTAAAAGATAGATGCCACTGTAAATGCAAAAGCTATTTGCTCTATTTTTGAAATGGAGGATAAAACCGAAAAAAACATGAACGTAATATTTTTATTACAAAAACACATCACAACCCATTTGCAACACATTAATTTGTACTGGAACCAACAAATTTCTTAAATTTCAGTTAACCCACTTAGGTTAAGTCCGTAAAGTTCATCATTGTTGACCGATTAATTAAATTACGTTTAAAAATAAATTTACTTAATCTCGTTATCCCCACCACAACCGATCGATTCTTTTAATCTTACAGTCAATTTATGTAAGTTGTCCATTTTACTCGATTTAAAATTCGATCATGTTTCGGTGAGCATTTTTAGATTATTATTTATGTTTTTGATCGCTTTAACAAATATTGTAAAACTATTTGAAGTTCAAATGTTATGTTTAAAGATAACTCAAAAATAAAAAACCACTTTTTCTTTCAATGTTATGCGATAGAAGTCGTTTTGACAAATTTGACGTTACTAGTTGAACGTTTTCATTTTGATTTAATTTAATCAATATATTAGTTGATTCATTTTATCTTTGTGAAAAAGGATTAAAAACCAACACAATTGTATAGTATGTTGCCTAGTACTAGTATGAGAGCGAAATGATAACTGGTTAGTCTAGCACCGTTTTTGTTTATGTAGTATTACGAAATGTTTTTTTTAACCGTTTTGACTTTTTATAACATGAAAATGCTTATTTGTTTAGTAGAATTTGAAATTTAAGGACCTTTTCTTTTGTGATATTATTGTGATTATTCTTTTTGAGATTTAGTACTACCAGAAATTCTTTATCTATGTTTATTTTGGATATAAAATCTTTGCAACTCAAAAAATTTGATTGATTGTTATTGATTATTTTGAATTACTGCTGGTTAATATCCATTTATAGATCGATAACAATGTTTTAATTTGAAATTGCTGTTACCTCATGTTATTACATTATTGATTTTTAAATTGGTAATACGCACCCCGAATTTTTACCCCTATTTGGACTAACGTCACTTTTCTTGAAAAATAAGTTTAGTTTTTGCTATCTGGAGAAGCGCCAAAAAATTTAAAAACCTTTATTGAAAAGAAAATTGTGAACTATTTTACAAATTATTATATCTTGGAAGGTAGGAAAAAGGAAAAACAAACCAATTTTCTTCTCCTCAGAAATTCCCACTTTTTTGTAAGCTTTCTTTAAAGTGATCTTCTCAATGTCAAAATTATTAGGTGCACTCTACGTTTAATTAGGTCAACTGCGAGAAATGTTTCCCTTGCATAACTTGTTTTATAAAACAGTTTTCCATCATTATCCTTCACCATTTTGAAAAATTTTACTTCAGTCAGCTTGAAGTTGGCTTTTGTTTCTTTTGGTTACTTGCTTTTATCCAAGATCAGTAACCAAAGCTTTCAAATCTAAAATATCATAAAGGCATAACTCTGTTACCTAGTAAGATTCACCAGTATTTTTTGCGCATCTAATTAACAAAATGTATTGTTCCGAAGTATAAATTTATCTTCGGGCCAAACAAAACACTCAACTTTGTTTGTTTTTAAACTGAACAGTGTGAGATTGAAACCGCTAAGCTTCGAGACTTAATACAATTTTGCAACCTGATCAGAAAGGCATGGAAGAACATCCTGAAGATCAAATACAACAACAGTCGTGTTTTGCGACGTCTTAGCTTTTTCTTTCTCTTTCCGTGACAGCTTAGCTTCTTTTAAATGGTTTTGACACTTAAACTCTAAATTTGCTTTTTCTTCATCATTAGAATTACAGTACTGAACCGAAAGTTCACACTGGTGTTTCTTGGGAATGAAAAACACAATGTTAAATTCTTGGTTAAAAATTCTAAAAAACATCATGTAGTTTGCTGCCGGCTTATTTTTCGCTTCGCAGCTGCTTGCGTAGTCTATGTGCATGTCAGCAAGTGATTTTCCTCCCTAAGTACCCTGTGGTTGTTCCTATACAACACTAATGACTGAGTACTCGCAGAATAGAATTAATGTAAGCTCTGACACCATCTTTAATTTTCTTATCTATTTTAACGTGATTTTCATGTTTTTTCTCAGACGTCAGCAGAACTCATGTTGGCAGTAAAATAAGTTTATTTTTTTTAAATAGTTCTTATTAGCCTGTTAGTAATTGACAACGTTAGCTTAAAAAAAGTCTTACAAACTTGAACTTTTTCATTAGTAATCTCAAAGTAAAAGGCATTGTTAGACTACGACTTTGACTTGCGTTTTCTCTAATATACTTTAGATTAACGTTTTTATGCTTGCAAGCAAAAAGTCACGTTGTCTTTGCAAGTCTCCTAAAGCCCAATAGTCATCAAAAACTCGAGTTCGTTCATGTTCGTTAATTTTTGTAAACCATTGCAATCTACACTTTACGGTGCAAACCGCCAGTACTTTTCTTTCTTGAAAAACTTTTTTAAATGTCGAAGACAAAGTATACTATTTACTATCATTGCGCGCACGTTTGCTATATTTTTTGTCATTGTTGAGGATTTGCCACACGTATTTTTCTCGTTTTACTTTATCACAAAGCTATTTGCTTTTTATATTTTTTTGTTACCAGATAGATTTAAGACAACGGTTGTTTTTTTATCACTGTTGAAGAGTAATT
Organism: Aquatica leii; assembly: GCA_035610365.1. Lineage (NCBI taxonomy): Eukaryota > Metazoa > Arthropoda > Insecta > Coleoptera > Lampyridae > Aquatica > Aquatica leii. The sequence continues at coordinate 86,347,416 of CM069435.1, forward strand.
TGAGTTATAATTGGAATCAGCCACGCCTGAGTATGCGTGATATGAAGGTGAGCTAGATAAAGTAAATGAACTTGATGAACCAGGCGAACTTGATGAACTAAGTGGTTTCCAAACACTTTTGGTCAAAACTTGCCAACAAACCTCTGAGTGAAAAAACTGCATTAATGCGTAATAAAAAAATTACAAATTTAACTTTGATGTTTTGAATGGTAAATGGTGACGTAAAAATAAAATATAAATAAAACATTTTGTTGAAGAAGTATTTATTGAAATTATAACTTTTGTTTTGAAAATAAAAAAAAAATTGTTTTTATAACCAGAAGTTGATGTATCTTTGTTCAAACATTGGTTCCAGCTCCTCATTTGTGGATAATTTAATAAGTTGCTTATGTATGTATGTATTCATATGTATTTGTGCTCTGAGTTTAACTACTTGCAAAAAGGTTCAACATCCAGTCGGGAATATCCAAGTAAAGAATATCTTCAGATATTTGGTTAAGGTCCAAATGAATCTCCGTTAAGTGTTGACAATAAGCAAAAACATTTTTTGAAAGATTTGGAAACTGAGAACATTTTCCTCTTCCCAACTTTTGTTTGTACAGTAAAAGTTTTACAACAAACGCAGATATTACACTTTTAGCTTTGATTAAATTTAATGTGTCATCTTGTAGTTTTAAATTAGTCTCGTTAAATCTTGCAAATAAATCAGCCATATAAGCGATGCCATTTTTTGAGATAATTAAATTGTGCCGCAAATCATTGTCTTTACTCTTCAGGAATTCGAACACTGGACGAAAGAGCAAATAGAAGCAATGCAAACATGCACTTTTAGATAACCAACGTACTTCTGTGTTAAGTAGTAAATGGTTATACTCATCATCATTTTCGAAACAAAGTATCTCTCATTTAAGGCATTCCTTTTGATTTTATTAACTGCTCTAATGACATAATATAGTGATTGATGCAAACGTTCACTAGGTTTTTTACGACCAAATGATGTCGATGAATGACACATTGTACCGATAATACATTCGTCCTACGATTGCCGGAACACAGTCATTAGCAACGTAGATCATATTAGTCAAGGATAAAGCTTTTACATCGATAAATCTTTTTAAACAACGTTTTACCTTTCGTATCACTTTTCAAACATTCACCAAATAACAATTTTCCTTCTTTTACAAATCTCACATAAGCTGAAAGTTTCGTTTCCTTGTAATGTTGACTCGTCAAGCTGTATAGAGAATTCAGATGTTTTTGAGTAGTCACATAAATAGTTTTCTATACTGTGAGTAACTTCGTCGATTCTTCTTCGTACAGTATTAGTACTCACTCAGTGGAATTCTTGTTATAATATCGAAAACTGCGTATTACCTCACTTACAGCTTTCCGGACTTCGCAATCATTAAAGAATAAGTTCTTGCAATGTTGGTGTTTTCAAATATTTTTATTTGATTGTTTGAAAAAACGTTAAATTCTTATCTTTTTTGACATTATGGATTTTTATTAAATGTTTCTTAAATTTAGAAGATTGTATTGAATCGTTTGACATCGTTTTATCACATAGAAGACACATAGGTAAAGCACCGTAACAAAACCATATTTCATATATTCAACATTGTCTGCATTTTTTATTCGGTTTACTCATACTGTGATCTGAAAAAAAGGGGACCAAAAAGAAAAATATATATAACAAAATTTTTATTTGCAACAAACTACTGTTAATTATAATAATTTTCTTAAATGAAATGCTGCAATGTAACGCTCTTTTGAATTAATTATTTGAGATGTAAGGATAAAATTTTGTGTAGGCATCCATTGAGTACCAATTAATTTTTCAAGAAAAGTAATTCCAAACATTCGCGAATTTAGTTTGCAAGCTCTAGAATTTGTTTCGTTTTATTAAATATTAAAACTAAATCAATATTTAAATAATATATTAGTCGCATGTTTTCAGTTGTATGTGTTTACTGTAGTCCGATAGTTTCGTACATATTCTGCACTATTTTGTTTGTTCTGCGTTTATTTGTTTGCCTCTTTTTCATTTCTACATCAGAACCTTACAATCATTTTCATTCATTTTGTTCCTTTTAAGTACAGTGCACACCTTTTATTGGAATCATGAAGAATGTTATAAATTGGATAATGTTATCACTTTATTAAAGAACGGGCCGGACGTATGTATATAGAAAAAACATCTTTTATAGTAATCATAATTTCGGTTTATGTTATCAATTTTCTTCTCAGGTTTGTTTCTATACATGAACAATAACCTATTTTGTATACATTTTTAGCTGAATTTTCACAATACGCTTGTAAACTTGTAAAGTGAGTAAAAAAATTAATAGCTGTACTTTAAAAATACTTGTTTTGCATATTTAGCTTTATTTTTGAAGTGTTATTTATTTATTCAAGTATTGTGACTGACCTACGTAGCATTACCTCATTTAAACATCTGTAAATACATTATCTTCGAGTTACTTTGCATTTTTATTGTACTTCGAAAGTATGTGCACTTCTTTTTATTAACGGTGTTATCAAACTATTTAATGCAACAGGTCCGTAATATTCAATTTACTTGAGTCAAAATTTGGATTTTTGTAAGTGTTTATTTTGATATTTTTTGATTGTATTGATGCTATAATTTTATGTTCTAAATTAACAACCTGTTAATCAGATATAGTATAAGTTTACTCTGTTTCCTAACTAATCAACATTTTTTTTGAATATTGGATATTGTTATCATTCCAACGTGATTCCAAAATTTTTGTTCTTTAATTCTTTTAGACATCCTTGAAAATTGTGTTTTGTTTCTAGTTTTTTTTGTTTAAGTTTTGTCATCATTTTTTTGCTTTTGCATTTACTTTTTTTAAATTTTATTTCTTTTGTTTTTATGTAAATACTTACTTTTGTCACAGTTGTTATTTTCTTCAATGCCGTTTATATTAAGTTTTTTAACGTTTACTATTTTTTCCATGTTTTTGATTTTGTTTTAATGGAATACCTGTTTCTTGGTTTATTTGATTTTTTCATTTTGCAGTATTGTATTTCGATTTTGTTTTATTTCAGTTATATAACTTATGAATTACATTGTTGTTCGTATGTTCTGCGACCCTCCAACTTTCATATCTTTCTGTTTGTAATACAGTGCACGTCGTTTAATAGAATCACATTGGGTTTTCGATAATAATAACAAAATCCGATATTTAAAAAAATGTTTATCAGTTATAAAGCAGTAAATACATACAGCGTCTATCTAATTAACCGGTTGTTAATTTGGAAGGTGAAATTATAGCACAAATACAATAAAAAAATGTCAAAATAAATTCTAATAAAACATTTAAAAAATAAAAATTTTGATCCAAATACATCGAGAGTTACGGACTTGTATTAAATAGTTTATTGAAGCCGTTAATAAAAAGAAATCACAAATAATATTAGCATGTTCAATTTCCTTGTTTTTTAACAATTACACATTTTTTGTCAGTAATTTGCTCACATAAAAAAATAAAAATTTGAAGATAACGTATTTACAGATGTTTGAACAAAGTAATGTTAAGTAGGTCAGTCAAAATACTTGAATAAATAAATAACAGTGCAAAAATAAAGCTAAATATGCAAAGCAAGTATTTTTAGGGTATAATGTATAATTTTTTGCTCTAACATGCGTATTGTAAAAATTCAGCTAAAAAATGTATGCAAAATAAGTTATTGCTCGTGTATAGAAACAAACATGAGAAAAAAATTTATAACACAAGTTTTTTGTTATAACATTCCTCTTTAGGAGGGGCAAATAAACCACTTAAGTTAGTTTTAATGGCGACGTTTCGTGCGTAGTGTTGCCATAAAGAAATAACTTGAGTGGTTTATTTGCCCCTTCTAAAGAAGAATATTATAACGATAAACTTAAGTAAATCCAAAAGTAAAAGAAGACAAAAACAACATTATCTGTAAAAATTTCTAACATAAACCGAAAATGATTACTAAAAACGATGTTTTTTTATGTAGCAACATACGTTCGGTTCGTTCTTTAATATAGTAATAACATTACCTGACTGATACTATATGTGATTCCAATAAGCGGCGTGCACTGTATATGGGATTTTCTTTCATTATGGCACATGTCTTTATCTTTTTTATGTGGCTTTTAATTTTAATTTTAACAACAAATGCCTACAATAAAATTCACTTTAGACCGATGATGATAAAATACATCTCATCGCCAAACCAAAAAAAATAATAATATTCCTAAAAAGCTATGCAGCACTCATAGAGGTTTGTCACTAATGCTTAACATACCTCAGCATTCAGTATTATTGTACAATTACAAACTAGTACCATTAAATCAACTCTTACTTATGTGTTCTACATTTCAAAAGAAAATGTGGGGTAACTAAAAATCCCAATAATTGTTATAACTTTCTAATCACAATAACATAGTACGAAAACATGTTTTCTGTTACTGAAAAACCTTGTAAGTTTTCTCAGTTACGCAAAACGCAAAAAAGTATTGATAAAATAACCACTGTGTAGACTCTATCAACACAAAACTATTTTATTACCAACTATTTACGTGAAGACTAACTAAGTATCATTTTGCCCTCATAATTTCGTATTATTAATATTTGAAATTTTAGGACACAGCAGCTGTCTCTCGCATCGACGTTAGCATTAACATTTTTTTTACACTCATGTCCAATCGAAGCAAACGTGAGTTGTCGATGTATAGTACCAATCATTAAGTGCAAAGGGTTAGATTTCAATAACACCTTACTAGAGATAATTAGTCAATGTGTTGCAGAAAAAAATGCCACTACAACTGAATATAACAAACTAAAGTTCACAGGTGTTGGAAGTAATTCTCTCGATCAAAACATTTTATCAAAGTTTGAGCAGGCAAAAGAATTCAGTATTAGTATTGACAAAATAAAGATAATACCAGCAGTGGCATTTCAACATCTCATATCACTAACTGAATTAGAATTAACCAGCATTAATCTAGAAGAAATTGCTCCAAACGCTTTTAAAAACCTGTTTCAGTTAACTACCTTAGACTTGCGCCAAAATAATATTAAAGAGCTTCCTCTGGAACTGTTCCAAAATACTCTCTCACTTAAGAAACTGTTATTAAATAAGAACAAATTAATTACGTTAGTTCCTAACGTTTTTAAAACACTAACAAAACTCGAAAAACTAAGTTTAAACGATAATGCATTGTCTTCGCTGGTATATGGAGTGTTCGACGGTTTGATTTCACTGACTGTTTTGGAACTAGGAGAAAACAACTTCGAGAAGTTAGATAAAGACATTCTACAACCGTTGGTATCGTTAGAAAACATTGATCTATCGAAAAATAACATTGCTCAAATAGACTCGTCTTTCTTCAACAATTTATCGAAGTTAGCTTATATTAATCTTGACGATAATTTTATAACAAATTTAGATGGAAGCATCTTTAAAGGACTAACATATTTAAAGTCGGTTACTTTAAACAATAATCGTTTAAAATCGTTACCAACTAATATTTTTGAAAATAATATTTTGATAGAAACGTTGAAAATTAAGAGCAACAAACTGCAGTTTTTAAGCAGCAACGTATTGTGCGAGTTAGGAAATTTAAAGACTTTAGATTTAGGTCACAATATCATAACAAACATTGAGTTAAACGCTTTAAAAGACGTTGTTAACATGACCACGCTTCATTTACACAATAATTTGTTAACGACATTCAACAAAGAGACGTTTAAAGATTTAACACAACTCCAAGAAATTAACGTGAGTTTTAATAAAATAGCTCAGATACCAGATGGATTATTTTACGATGTATCTAACGTGGTGATACTTTATTTAAACTTTAACAATTTAACTAAAATAGAAGCGAGTACATTCGAAGGACTTAGACATTTAAAGAAACTTCGTTTAGATCACAATCAAATAACAAATATTGTTCCAAGTGCTTTTGATAACCTAACCAATTTAGAGACACTGGATTTGTCTAACAACTGTTTACAAGTAATTGAATTAGAGACTTTTACAGGATTATCACATTTGACAACATTACTTTTAAAAGAAAACAGTATCTGTACGATTCAAGCAGATGTCTTTGTTGGTTTGAAGAATCTTGAAAGTTTAGATATTTCGCAGAACGCGTTAGAAGAATTACCAATAAACGGGTTTAAAAACTTATATTCTTTAAAACGCTTATGTTTAAATGGTAACAAATTAAAAACATTACTAAAAGGCACTTTTTCTGGTCTAACTAATTTAGAAACTCTTGATCTAAAGAGTAACAACATTCAGAGAATTGAAAACGATGTTTTTATTGATACTCCTAGTCTAAGTATTTTAGTTTTTAACAAAAATTATTTACGCGAGATAAACATGAGTTTGTTTAAAGATTTAACTTATTTGAGGCTGTTGGATTTTAAAGATAACGTCATTGAAACTTTTTACACTGATCTGGATTTACCTTTGCCGGCGCTTAAGATTTTAAACTTGAAGAACAACAGTATCAGGTCTTTAGTAAACGTCAACTTGTCAGTTATGCCTAACTTAGAAAACTTACAATTGGGCAATAACGATATTAATCAAATACCTCTGAATTTTTTCCAGTCGTTGAAAATGTTAACTTTTCTGTACTTAAACAACAACAAACTGAGCTGTTTTGTAAATGCGCCATCGGTTGTAAGCTTAGACTTAAGTAACAACAGTATTGAAGAATTACAACCAGATATACTTACACATCTTCCAAATTTGAAATACTTAAACTTGAACAACAACAACATTAAAGCGATCGATGATTTGTTACTTACATCGCTTAGAAAATTAGATGTTTTAGATCTAAGAAACAACTCGATTAATACAAATATTGAAAGTTTAAACTAGACATTTTTTTCTACCGATTTGGGTACATTTTTGCATTTAGATTAATAATTGTTTATATGTCATTTAAGCTTAGGTAAAGTAAACATTGTCGTATAATTTGTAAATTTCATTTTTAAGTAAAGATGTAATAGCGTTTTATTTAGTTTTTTGTGTGAAGCAAGATTAGAAAGATTTTGCCGTGAAAGTGCCAAGGCACTCCTTATTGTTAATCAAACCATAAATGAAATTTGTCACTGTGAAAAAGCTATACAAATTAAGTTTATCTATTATCGCAATGTGTGTTGTCTATACCTTAGAATCACGTGGGTTATATATAAAAATGTTCATAAAAAGAAGAAATTCACATTTTTAGCGCTTTTAATAAATTTACATTCATACGGTACATTGAGAATTATTTTTACCATTACGTGAAGCGGAAATACAACAATCGATGTGTTTTCGAACTTCTCCATTAGCAAGATTAACGTATATAGCTGGAATAAACAATGCATCGCAATGATCTACCCAAGACGCAACACCAACTTGTATATTGTTGATAACTAAAGGGTTTCCAGCATCGCCCTTAAATTAATATTCATTAAAGTAATTAGAAATAGCGTATTTTTTATTTTTACACTGCATATAGCTTTTTTTCCTTTGAAAAATCCAAAACAGATCATGCGATCTGTTATTAAGTCATAAAATCGTTCGCAAAATTCCGACGTAACTTTTGGTACAGCGGCACATTGCAGACGGGCAGCTGCAACAGTTTCGCCCGGTTTTGAAAAACCCCAACCGGTTACGTTTGCATAACTATTTTCCGAAATCGTTTGGTTTATCTGTATTAACTTGATAGGTTTCAGTTCTCTACTACTTACAAAAGGTTTATCTAGTATTAATACAGAAACGTCGTATTCCATATAAAAATCTTCGTATTTAGGATGCGGATACATTGCCTTAATACCTCTAAGTTCACCATGCTTATTAACATATTCACTACCAGCTCGTATTTGCAAAATTCTTTTTACATCATTCGAAATGCTGTAAAAAGCAAATAGGTAAAAATTAAAATAGCAGTTTAGAATTTTTACTGGTTCAAGCAGTGAGCAGCGGTCAAAACAACATTCAGAGCAATTAACGAACCTCCACCGCAAACTAAATAGTTTCGTTTGTTCACTATAGCTACTTGGTAAGGGTGTTGCTTTATTTCAGCATCGTAGCCACCAATAATTCCCACCGCTGCTTTTTCTAACAAAAACGACCAGATCATATTAAATATCATTGCTAAGCTATCTAAAATAAAATAAAGTTTTTATTTTAACAAGCTTTATATTGTTTTTATAGACTATGCATTTGATTTATTGCCTATAACTTGGTATATAATGTCTTAAGGATATAGATTAAGAAAGTATTAAACACAGTCGTGACTATTTAATGAGTAATTAAATAATAATGCCTCTACATCAAAAATACTTAACAATACTTTAAAAAAAGTCTATGTTAACCGAGTAACTACACAATAGTACAGGGCCTTCATTAAAACTCATTTCCCACGTGATCTATGAGTTGAGAATCAACATAGTTTTATGTTGGTAGTGTTACCACAGGTGTTACCGTTTAGTAACATTTTTTGACATTCTCGTTACACGTTTTGTTGACATCGGGTATTATTTTCCGTCGTTTTCCTTATTCTCTATTTTTTATATTCTAAAATATTTATAATCATAACTATTCAGCACGTTTTGTGTTTCTGTTGGTAAGTACTGAAAAACAGCTGTAATTGTGAGGTCTAATTTTTTAATTTTATATTAGGTAATAACATTTCACGATGTTTACTATATTGAACAAGTCACCGTCATTGTAATGACGCATTTTCAAACTTAGAAGTGATATTCGCAATCGTGATGAAACTTGGTTGTATTCTCTTCAAGATTGAATCGATAAATTCAACGAATATTTTCCAGAAGGAAACTTTACTTACGATGCTTTCCAACGACGTAAACAAGTTTTAATTAACAGATTTTGAAATGAGAATTGCATTTTCAAAGAGAAACTTACAAGAAAGCCTACTGTACCTGTTATCAAAAAAATTCGCAATCGCATGAAACAAAGTCATAATAAAACGGTGGCAAAATTATTTGCGGGCAACAGAAATAAAGCACTTTAATTTGATTTGTAAATTATAAGCATTCAATTTTTAAGATTATCAGTAGAAACTTGCCACACAGCACTAAAAAAGAACTTTTTGATGACTCTGTACAAGGTTATGGTTTATCAATGATTCCCAAAATTTAAAAACAAGAATTAACATGTATCGCAGCTAAAGAACAACATATTAAACATCGGTTATGAATTTTAAATAAATATTATTATCTATTTTTATTTCAAATAAACAGGTATTGTTATTAATGTGTTAACCTTAATTTAGAGGTTACAAATCAAATTTTTCATTTAGTATTTTTTTTTACGTTATACCAATCCAAGCAATGCTGGTTGCTTAACATATGTGTCACGTGGGATTCAATCATTTATAAAAGTCCATGCTGCACATTAGTACACTATTATATGCGTGCGCAACTTCATTTTTTACATACCGAGTTCATGAATATATTATCAAACACTCCCCCGTATTCTAAACTCTCTGTATATAGACTTAAACAAAAACAAATTTTCTTCCATATAAAATTCAAATCTATAAATCACAAATATAGAAATATGATGAACAAATCAAATTCACATTTTGAGCATGCCAAGATATTCTCGCATTATTTCGAACTTTGAAACAGGTAGAGCTTTAGTTAAAATGTCTGCTGTATATTGATCCGATAGAACATACATAATTTTAAATTCAGCGTTAGCATATTTTTCACGAATAAAATTAAAGCGTATGTCCACATGCTTTGTACGTCTATGAAAAATAGGATTTTTAATTAATTTTATAGCGCTTTGATTATCCACGCACAAACAAAAATTTAAGTTTTTATTGGGAACAATTTCATGTAATAATTGTTGAAGCCAGGAGAGTTCTTTCATGCTTTCCGCTGCTACAACGAATTCTGCTTCTATCGTCGATAAGGAAACCGCTGAGTGTCTTCTACTGTACTATGTGATTGCACCTTGATTCATTTTAAAAATGTATCCGGTGGTTAAACGTACGGTATCTATGTCGTTTGCGTAATCCGCGTCAGAAAAACCATTTATTTCATAATCACTATTATTGTTCCCGATATACTTAATACCAAAATATTTTGTATCTTTTAGATATTTCATAATTCTTATGACTGCATTCCAATGAGCTGCTTTAAGATTGTTTTGATATCGGCTTACGATGTTAACGACATACATTATGTCTGGCCCTTGCTGTTATGGCTACAAACAGTGGCGGCTACTCTCTTAGGTCATTTGGTCAATGACTCTCCAAAATTGAATAAGAAAGATATTTTATTTGCTTTAAAATTACAGAAAATTTGCGTTTAAATCAAATTATCAGCAATTAAATTTCATGCGTTTAAATAATTGTCAATTTAAACGCAACAGATACGAAAGCTTGCGAATTTATCCGAGGCTGACACGTACTTGTGTCCGTATTTACATTATATTACGATGATAGTTATTGTAATCAAGAGTGAGACACACATAATACAATTTTATGCGAGTTAGAAAAGAAGATAAGTAAATGTTTAAATCCTTTCGCAGGGTTTTCAGCCGGGCCGTCTACGCTAAAGATAATACTTAGTGCAATTATCTTTGAGTGCAATGCTTACATTGCTTACGTGACTTACGTCATCTATCGTTATCTTCGCAGCACGTGTGTGTTAAATACAGATTTCTTATCACATATGACAAACTTTACAGTCGATTTTCTTAGTTAATCGATAATATTCATTTGTAAAAGACCACTTATCGTTTTTGTTTCATAATAACTGTGGTACAAGACGTTAAAAAATGAATAGCTAATAATTGTTTACACATCTAGAATTTAAATTTAATGCTCGTCCTCAGTTTTTACTTCAAATTCGACCAACCAGTAAACATAAAAATAAAGAAATTTACAGTAACTTTAAAGAATCTGTGTATGATTCGTTAGATTGGTTTTATGGATTTGAAATAAATAATAGATTTTAGTGTTTTATGTTTACTGTTTTTAGATGATGCATTAATCATTATGTTGTGAAAATACCATAATACCATAAGGAAAATGTTTGTAAAACTAAAAATAGATACATATATTAAATAAAACAATTGATTGACTTTACATATGACTACAGTGGAAAGAGAGCGATATTTCTCTGTGTTAAAAAGAATTCAAACATTTCTACGCAATTGGCAATACTATGAGACAAGCAAGATGTGCATTTCTATGCTAAGCATTGAAAAATCATTGTAAATTTTAATGTGCTTGTTATTGATTATTTTGGTATTTGTAATTATAGACGAATATCTTAAATCTTAAACATAATTGATCTTAAATATAAATCACGTTACTGTAAGAATGTTTTTTTAGTCTTTTTGCGATTATTGCGTTTTTTTAAAAATGACCCTGTTGTGTGATTGACCACCAGCCGCCACTGGCTGCAATAAGGTACGTTTAAAATGACGCCACCTTCCATTGTTGATGGCAACACAACGTTAAGTCAACTAGAGTTCTTGAAGTCTGCGTCTGTCATTTTAAATCGATTTAACATTTAATCAATGAAGTTATTCAGATGGCTGAACATTGATCCATCATCAAGCCTTTCTATTTGTAATCCGACAAAGTAATTCGGATTACTCAAAGTTATTTCAAATTTTGTTTGTAATTCGTTCACGATTTCATTAAGTAATTGTTTGTATTTTCCCAGTATGAGTCCGTCATCTACATAAATCACAAGTAATGTTAATTGCTGAAGAACATCTTTTACGTAAACACATTTATCTGCTTCACACTGTTTAAATCGATATGTCTTTAAAAATTCATCAAACCTTTTATTCCAGCTGTTTAGATTGTAAACTTATTTTAATTAAAACTTTATTGTTACGCTACTGATAGTGGCAGGGATTTCAACCAACATCCCTCTTTGTAAAATCAGTCATCATGTAGCCACATGATGAAACGAATGTTCTTTCGATAAATTTTATTCGTTCTTATTACTTTGTGTTTTATTCATATCGTTCTATGTACTTAACAAAATAAAGAACTACAGTCCACTATAATTAACATTTTGGTCCTTCGAGCCGGATTATTACAAGAAACAGTGAATTTTCAAGATTTCGCAAGAATTTATATTGTTTGACGAAATATGCAATTTCGTGCCTATGAGTTAGAGAGAGACAGCCAAAGACTTCTTTCGCCAACAACTTGAAGGGTTGATACCCACAAACGATAGCAGGTTTGCCTTCTCTTTCCTTTACATTTGTTTTGCTTGCTTACTTTGTTAAGCCAGTGCATTTATTCCAACGTGTTCTATTCATATTGAATTACGTTCGAAATTTATTTTGATTGAATAACGTGTCATTCGCTGCATTCGGCAGCAAGGCGCGGCGTTGTTTTGATTGAGAATACTATTTTTTTGTAGATTCATTTTGCATTTGTATTAATTAATTAATTACAATTCTTGTTTTTGTAAATAACGATATTGTTACCGTTATTTTTGCATTTAATTCTTAACTTGCCGTTGCTTAGTTAAAACGAAAACATTAAAATAAATCTATTCATTATGGAAGCTTTAATAAGAAATCGTGGTTTAGTTGAATCCAAACTTACAGGATTTCATACGTTCTTAAGCAATTTTGAATTAATGCATACCGATAAACCAGAAGACGAACATGTTTTTGAAATTGAAACGAGATTAGAATCGGCTAATTCATTATTATCTGACTTTGAACAAATTCAAATACAAATTATCGAAATGACTACTGACGTCACCGCGGAATACAAACATCAAGAACAATTCGAAAACTCATATTTTTCGGCGCTCTCTCGAGCAAAAAACTTTATAAATAAATGGGGTCACAGCCTCAAAGCTGCTTCTAACAGCAACGACTTGTGTAGTACGGGTCATCATGGCCACCAAAAAGCATTATTTAATCTGCCAAAAATTTCTATACCTAAATTTTCTGGGGATTTAGAGGCATGGCTAGAATTTCGCGAAATATTTACTAGCTTAATTCACAACAACAAAGATCTTGACGATGTTCAACGTCTTCATTACTTGAAATCCAGTTTGATCGGAGATGCAGCCCAAGTTATTAAATCGCTACAATTTTCAGCCGACAATTATCAAGTTGCTTGGCAAACTATTTGCACTAGGTACGATCAACCCCGTTTGCTCATACACAACCATTTCAAATCTATTTTAGACATGGAGTCATTAAATAAGGAATCCGCTTTCAAGTTAAGAAAAATTTCTGATTCCTTATTTAAACACGTGACAGCGCTCAGATCGCTTTCCGCAGATGAACAGTTATTCGAGGCTCTGATCATCCATATTGTTTCAAACAAACTTGATCCCATTACTTTTCGCCAGTGGGAAACTCTCAGAAACAGGTCAGGTTCTGATTTACCTTCGCTGGAGAAATTCAAAACTTTTCTCACAAACACTGCCAATTTACTAGATTGTTTAGGGTCCAATCAGGCCAAACCGCCACCGGAAAGGTTCAAACTTTCTTCTGAGAGACCAAAATCGTACTCCAAATCTTTTGTTGCAAATACGCTTGCATGCGTACTTTGCAAAGGTTCTCATTCAGTAACTAAGTGCGATGAATTTATAAAGCTTTCTCCGCGTGCAAGATTAACTAAATCGAAAGAATTAAGACTTTGTCTGAATTGTTTGTATAAAGGTCATTTTGTGTCTCAATGTTCTTCACAGCATACTTGCCGAACGTGCAAGTCCAAGCACAATTCACTACTGCACATTGGAGATGCTCCCACGGCCATGCCGTTGATGCAGTCAGAACATTTGTCAAGCGCAGATCTCTCTGTTGAACCAACCCAAATAGTTTCGGCTTTTACTTCAAACACAATTCAAGTTCTTTTACCTACGGCTTCCGCTCAGATTCTAGATTCTGAAGGAAACTCCCACTGTATTCGAATGTTACTTGATTCAGGTTCTCAATCGAATTTTATTCGTTCGAGCTTATGCACTAAGTTAAAGCTGCGCACATCTGATGCAAATATTATCGTTTCGGGGTTAAGTAAATTGGCTTCCCACATTCGTTTAAAGTGTGATGTGACTATTCGGGCTCATCACTCTCGTTTCAAATTAGATCTCACGTGTCTCGTTCTTGACGAGATCACTGGAACAACTCCAAGCTTCCACGTAAACCGAAACAATTTCAAGATACCAGATAACATCAGATTATCTGACAGTTCGTACGACACTCCAGGCGACATTGATCTTTTGATAGGTTCTCCAATTTTTTTCCAATTGTTGTGTAGTGGTCAAATACAATTGGGTCCTAATCTTCCTATTGTTCAAAATACTCGTTTCGGTTGGGTTTTAGCTGGACCGATAAACTCAGTTATTGCTACTAATTTGTCTTGTCATCTTGGCACTTTGGACGATCTTTCAAATCAGCTTTCGCGGTTCTGGGAGTCGGAAAGTTATCCAAGCGAAAAGGTGTTATCGCAGGAGGAAAATGCCTGCGAAGCTCATTTTGTTAAAAATTTCAGAAGAGACAATGACGGTAGATTCGTTGTTTCAATTCCATTCAAACAGCCAATAGAGTTGCTAGGCAACTCGTTCGATAATGCTCAAGGTAGATTGTTGTCTCAGGAGCGGCGCTTTCGAATCAACCCAGAGCTATATAAACTTTATTCTGATTTTATGCAAGAATATCAGGAGCTGGGGCACATGTCAGTTGTCAACCCCACTTGCAATGAAACATCAGTTTATCTTCCTCACCACGGTGTGCTCAAGGAGGAAAGTGTGACGACCAGGTTACGTGTCGTTTTCAACGGTTCATCAGCAACCACAACAGGGCATTCGCTCAATAGCATTCAAATGGTCGGCCCTACCATGCAGCAAGATCTGTTTTCCATTTTGGTTCGCTTTCGCAAACATTATTACGCCATATCGGCAGATATCGAGAAGATGTATAGGCAGGTTCTGCTCAACCCTAGCCAAAGATCCCTTCAGCGTATTTTGTGGAGATCGGATCCCACAAAACCCATTCTATCGTTTGATCTAAACACTGTCACTTATGGAACGGCATCTGCTTCGTTTCTTGCCATCCGTTGTCTTTACCAGCTCGGTATCGAATGTGAGACTACTATGCCTGAAGTCTCGCAAATCATCAAAAATGATTTTTATGTTGACGACCTGTTGACAGGCGCCAACGATTTAGAACAAGCTCGCAAATTATGTTCCGACCTCTCAACTACACTTAGTTCAGGGTGTTTCAAACTTCGTAAATGGATCTGCAACGATTCGCGTGTTCTTTCTGGCTTTTCAGATACAGAAATTCATCCCAATGTTCTTGAAATCGGTGATCATGCAAACACTAGTACTCTAGGTCTTATTTGGTCTTTCCAAAACGACAATTTTATGTTTTCTATTTCAAAGCCTTCGATAGGCAAGGTCACAAAGCGGTCAATGCTTTCTGAAATATCTCGGATTTTTGATCCTCTAGGGGTGCTTTCACCTTGCACGATTTCTGCAAAAATAATGCTCCAACAGCTCTGGATGGAAAAGCTGTCCTGGGACGACCCTATTCCCAAAAATGTATGTTCAAAATGGCGTTCATATGCTTTTGAACTCGTCAGTTTGCGGGATTTACAAATTCCTTGGCATGTTTTGTGCAAGAATCCCATAGATATCCAAGTACATGGATTTTGTGACGCTTCCACAAGCGCATATGGTGCGTGTTTGTACCTTTGTTCTGTTGACCGAGGACAACCGGGTTTATTCTCATCTTTTATGTGCTAAGTCAAAGGTAGCACCTCTTAAGCCCACTACAATCCCTGGGCTTGAGCTTTGCGGAGCGTCTTGTAACTTATGGTCGGACTCCACCATAATCTTGGGCTGGCTAAAAACACGCCCTACTTTTCTCAAACCATTTGTGTGCAATAGGGTTGCTGACATCCAGCAACTCACTTCGGCTTCCGTTTGGCGACATGTTCCTACTAAATCAAATCCAGTCGATATGCTGTCCAGAGGCATACCTCCTCAAAATTTAAAAGGGCTTACTCTTTGGTGGAATGGTCCATCTTGGTTATTGGATGACAAATCTTCGTGGCCTAGTTCTGCTCATGTTAGTTCCGAACTTCCAGATCTGAAAACGGAAGTTCAAACTTTAATTTCGCATCGTCCAAATGATTTTCCCATAGAGAATTTTTCTAGTATGACTCGTTTAGAAAGAGTCGTCGTTTATAGTCTTCGTTTCTACAAAAATTCTTCAAACTCGCCAAACAATCGGTTTTGCGGACCTATTACTGTTCAAGAAATCCGATCAGCTTTACTGTGCCTGATCAAAATGTCCCAAGCTGACTCCTTTTCTGATGAGCTTAAATCGCTTCAGCGCTCTGAACAACTGAAAAGTTCCTCGCCATTAGTGGGTTTTGCTCCATTCCTTGATGACATGGGCATCATTCGTGTCGGAGGTAGACTCCGAAATGCTCCATTTTCGTTCGACAAAAAACATCCGTTTCTTTTGTCGGGAAAACACTTGTTAGCCAAATTGATAGTAACACGGGAACATCTTAGACTGCTCCACGCAGGACCTCAATTAATATTGGCTTCGCTTCGAGATCAATTTTGGATCTTATCAGCTAGGCACCTTGTTAGACAAATTGTGCATAAATGTGTAAAATGCTTTCGGTTTTCTCCAAAAACAACAGCCCCGATTATGGGCAATCTTCCTGCTTCACGAGTGCAACCTTCTCCGCCTTTTCACATTACTGGCATTGATTATGGAGGCCCCATAATGATTAAAGACCGCAAGGGTCGCGGGTGTAAGTCTATGAAGGCTTATGTCTGCTTATTTATTTGTTTTTCGACTAAAGCAGTTCACCTGGAACTGGTGACTGGCCTAACCACCGAACTATTTGTTATGACATTTCGACGTTTTGTTGCCCGTAGAGGCAAACCATTCCGGGATTTTTCCGATAACGGTACTAATTTCGTCGGAGCTAATTCGGAACTGCAAGAATTAGCTGAATTTTTAGGAAGCAACAGACTTCTATTGTCGAAGCCGTTGCTGCCATGGGCAGCGAATGGCATTTTATTCCTCCCCAAAGCCCTCATTTTGGAGGTTTATGGGAGGCTGGCATAAAGTCCGTGAAAAAACACATCAAACGAATATTAGAAAATTCTATTTTGACTTATGAGGAGTTTTGCACTGCGCTTGTTCAAATCGAAGCAACCCTGAACTCTCGTCCCTTGTGTCCTCTGACGTCCGATCCTAATGACCTTCAAGCCCTCACGCCTGCACATTTCTTAATTGGTAGACCGTTGATAGCGCTCCCGGATCCAGACGTTACGAACATTGCTCAGCATCGTTTATCTTTATTTCAAATGCTTCAGAAACTTCATCAACATGTATGGAGAAGATGGAGTCACGAGTATCTCGTCGGGTTGCAGCAGCGCCCAAAATGGCGATCAAACATTTCCGATCTTCAAAGGGACACAATGGTCCTTATTAAAGAAGATAACCACCCCCCCATGTATTGGAAAATTGGTAGAGTTGTAGAGCTGCATCCAGGCAGCGATGGCGTAAATCGAGTTGCTACCATAAAAACAGCAAATGGTGTAGTGCGACGTTCATTCGCTAAAGTTTGCCCTCTCCCTGTAGAGACCAGTGAAACTGCGTGAAAGTGTAGTGAAAAAATAGCTTTTGGAATATTTTATTTTTTTTGTTTATGTTTGCTAACAGAATTTAAGATTTTAGAGACCCCTCAAATTATTGTAGTTTATTTGAAAGTTGTGCTTTCAAGGCCGGGGGTATGTTTAGATTGTAAACTTATTTTAATTAAAACTTTATTGTTACGCTACTGATAGTGGCAGGGATTTCAACCAACATCCCTCTTTGTAAAATCAGTCATCATGTAGCCACATGATGAAACGAATGTTCTTTCGATAAATTTTATTCGTTCTTATTACTTTGTGTTTTATTCATATCGTTCTATGTACTTAACAAAATAAAGAACTACAGTCCACTATAATTAACACCAGCAACGTGGAGACTGTTTTAAACCATACAGCGACGTGTTGAGTTTACACATTAACTTTGAATCGTTTACTATTCCAGGTTTGAAATTGAATTATTTGGAAATTTTCTTGTACAACTATCGCAAGTAAAAGTCTTATCGTTTCATAACGTGTAGTCAGTGCGAACGTTTCCGTATATTCCTTATATCTGTGCAAATCCACGCGCACATAATGTTGCTTTATTCATGTATCTCATTGGTGGAAGCATACTATTCCGATTTCGTAACTGATATCCGTGGTTATTCAAAATAGCAAATAACATTTTCTACATCACCATTTTGATTATCATGTTCAACGTTTTTATCCTGAATTTCTTCTATTGCGTCGTCGTTGATTGGAATCAATACAGCATTTGTTCTTGGGAGTACGACTTTCTTATTTTTATTGAACGTTACGTTTCGCAATATTTTTAATTTTTTTGTGATTGGATTAAACAATCTGTAGTTCGTTGAATTATTTTGATATCCTACCAATATGAATTTCTTGCTTTTCGATTCAAGTTTTCTTCTCGAATTATCCGGTATATGCATGAAGGCTTCACTTCCAAACACTTTAACATGTTTCAGCACTAGTTTCCTATGGTACCATTTTTCAAACGGAGTCAAATTTGTGCTAGTTGTGTTTGACGTTCTATTTAGAAGGTACACTGCCGTGTTGATGGTTTCCGCCCGTAAATACAATGTCAGATCTTTAGTGTATAGCATTGACCGGACACTTTCAACTATGGTACGATTTTCTCGTTCTGGTTTCCCGTTTTGTTCAGGCGCATACGGTGCACAGGGTTTGAGTTGTATTCCTTTCTGTATTAGGAATTGTTTGAATTCCTGGTTCGTGTATTTAGTGCCATTGTCAACACGTAGAGATTTCATGTTGTAACCGAATTTGTTGTTGCAAAACACCAGATTTATTTCGAATAAAAGAAACTAATCTAAATCCAGTACAATCGTCCTTGAAAAGGATATAATAACGACATCCACTCACGGATGGTGTTTGCATACGTCCGCACAAATCACTGTTTATTAATTCGCCTGGTTACAAATTCCTTGACTGACTTCTGTTAAATGCTAACTTATGCTGTTTTCCGTATTGACAACTGTTGAGTTGTATTTAAATATTTTTTAAATTGTAGAAAGTAATGTGCGCATGACGAGCGATTGTGATTTAAAACTAGGGTAGCTATTCAGAGTGTTGAATCGACAGAGTTGAGTTGTGGTTGCGTAGTAGACTTAACCGTCTAATGTATTTGTATTTTTAAAATGTTTAAATAAACCACATAAATATATACAGTCCACTACATTAAAGATAAACAAAAATTAAACCCCTATTTTCAACAACCTTCGCACACAAAATCTTGTTTATCACTTACGTTTATTCCTTGTATTACACCCACTTTCGCCATTTCTTAATTGTTTTTATATTAACATGTCCCAGACGCTCATGCCACGTTTCCACCCTATCACTTTCTGCGGAATTAACTTCCTGGTAATTTTTGTACGAAACAAAAGTTTATACAGATTATTTGATTCGCGAATTGCGCACGCTTTCAGTAAGTCGTTTTCATAAATATATGCTTTATCCTTTTCTTTTACTACTCTCATTCCTTTTTGTGTCACTGTACCTTCAGAAAATAAATTCTTTTGAAGACCGAGGACGTACCAAACTTCGGTGATAACACTTTTTATTTATAAAACACTGGATTTTAATACCACATGTTCCTTTTACAGGCAATGCCTCGTCATTGCCTTATTTGACGGACCATTCTTCAACTTCTTTAAAGTTAACAAATAACTATATTTGGAGACATATGATCAGATGCGCCGATATCGAGGACCCATTCACTTCGTGTTGTCGTATCGCTGACGTCGACTTCATTTTCAATGTTAAATGTCAAGTAATCACAATTCGAAGTTGTATGCGTGGATTCCGTTTGAGCATTTTTTCGTGGAGCGTGACAGTTTCTTGAGATATGAGTTTTCCTTCGACAATTATAACACGTCACCAAAAAATTTTTCTTTGGTTTATTAGGTTTCGAACTTGAAGATGCCAGAAATGCGTTATCTGCTTTTTCAGATGTACCTAAATTCATTTCTTCATCAATTAGGCGACTGGTGAGGTTACTAATTGTTTGTTTATTTTCATCGATTGAAAGCCACGTTTGTCTAAAGTTACCAAATTTTGCTGGTAAAGTACTTAAAATTCTCGTGATTACAGCAATATCACTAATCTTTTCGCCAGTTTCTGTGATTTGACGTGCCAAATTTTCTATCTTCGTGATGTGTTGAACAACTGAATCATTTAGCGCCATCTTGTATTTGTAGAACTGCTCATGCGCCATTATTTTGCGTGCTTGTTTAGTGACGTCTGTTGGCCTTGATGTGTCACCAGTTGTAACTTCGTAAATTCCCTTAGCCCTAAGAGGGAATTTTTATTGATGATAATTCTTACCATCGAACTTACTCATTACTGCCACATTAACACTTTCTGACATCATTTTCTTTACGGCACTTCACACTTTTTTAATAACGGATTAAAAAAATGTCTGCATGATAACAAAACACGAATCTATATTTGCGCGTTAATCCACGCGTATCCTGGGCCCATAACCTCTTAAGGATATAGATTAAGAAAGTATTAAACACAGTCGTGACTATTTAATGAGTAATTAAATAATAGTGGCTCTACATCAAAAATGCTAAACAACACTTTAGAAAAACGCCTATGTTAACCGAGTAACTACACAAGAGTATATACGTTGCACATTAGTACACCATTATATGCGTGCGCAACTTCATTTTATTATATACCGAGTTCATGAATATATTATTAAACATAATGTAAGTATAAAATTAAACCTTTTAGTCTAAAATCGACCAGATAACAACTCATATACAATAAAATAGTATATTACACTACGAGGGCCGAAAGTTGAATTTTCGGCCCTGCGCGTAATGATACCCCGAGGCAAAGCCGAGGGCATCATGACGCGCAGCGCCGAGATTTCAACTTTTGGCCCTCGTAGTGTATACGATTTTTCTTCATAGCCGGTCGAAAGTACGTTATTAATTCTACTTTTTTTAACTTTAAATGTTGATAAGCATGTTTTTGATGGGGGCAGGCAAACATATTATAAGCTAAAAACCATAGTTACGAGTATTAATACGCATGAGAAATTCTTTCCTCCCGGCGTTATAGAGGGCGCGCGTGTACTTTTCCAAGGGAGTAAATGTTCAACTTTCGTCCCTGCTATTAGGGACGAAAGTACGTACTTTCGACCGAGGTATGAAGAAAAAACATTTTTTTTAAAGAGAAATATTCAGATAAAGGTTTGAAGAAGTACTTTCTAGTTTCGTGCAAGCTGTAGTTAACTACCTAAATAAAATAGATCAAAAGCTAATTGCTAATAAAATAATACCTATTTAATACATGATTAATATTTCGTTCGTCTATCTAATAAATCGTAAGCATGCTAAAGTAAAACATTACTTCAGAAGGATAGAGATAGAAAAGGATTTCGTGTATATTAGATGCGTATCAGTCCAAGGCGCCGACGAATCCTTTGGAAATCGGCATAATCAAACCTTGTTTTCCCAATCACGTCAGCGTTGTCGTTTTCGATCGTGTGTTGTTTTATTTTTTCTCACACTCATACGACAACCGAACTTGAAAAATGCACGACCAAATGATTTGATCGTTTCCGGACGTCGTATCTCGTAACAAACCGATGATTAAAAGTACCTCAATTTCAGTACGTTTTTGGTTTTCATTCTTTAGACAATTACTTTTTTTTTGTTTCATTTTATAAATTTGAGAAAGATTAAACGATTATCAAATTAATTAAATTTAAATTGGCGACACTGACGTTTCTTAGCGAATTTAGTGTTACAGGTTTAGCACAGTGTAGCTTTTTGGGAAAACTTTTATAACGCCTTCATATACTAAAAGAAAACAGTATCTGTACGATTCATGCAGGTGTCTTTGTTGGTTTGAAGAATCTTGAAAATTTAGATATTTCGCAGAACGCGTTCGAAGAATTACCGATAAACAGGTTTAAAAACTTATATTCTTTAAAACGCTTATGTTTAAATGGTAACAAACTAAAAACATTACTAAAAGGCACTTTTTCTGGTCTAACTAATTTAGAAACTCTTAACATAAAAAGTAACAACATGTAGAGAATTGAAAACGATGTTTTTATGAATACTAATACTAGTCTAAGTATTTTAGTTTTTAACAAAAAACATGAGTTTGTTTAAAGATTTAACTTATTTGCGGCTGTTGGATTTTAAAGATAACGTCATTGAAACTTTTCACACTGATCTGGATTTACCTTTGCCGGCGCTTAAGATTTTAAACTTGAAGAACAGCAGCATGAGGTCTTTAATAAACGTCAACTTGTCAGTTATACCTAACTTGAAACCTTACAATTGGGTAATAACGATATTAATCAAATACCTCTGAATTTTTTCCAGTCGTTGAAAATGTTAACTTTTCTGTACTTAAACAACAACAAACTGAACTGTTTTGTAAATGCGCTATCGGTTGTAAGCTTATAGACTTAAGTAACAACAGTATTGAAGAATTACAACCAGATATACTTACACATCTTCTAAATTTAGATGTTTTAGATCTAAGAAACAGATAGTTTAAACAAGACATTTTTTCTTCCGATTTGGGTACATTTTTGCATTTAGATTAATAATTTTTTATATGGTATTTAAGCTTAGATAAAGTAAACATTGTTGTATAATTTGTAAATTTCTTTTTTAAGTAAAGATGTAATAGCGTTTTATTTAGTTCCCTGTGTGAAGCAAGATTAGAAAGATTTTGCCGTGAAAGTGCCAACAAGGTACTCCTTATTGTTAATCAAACCATAAATGAAATTTGCCACTGTGAAAAAGCTATACAAATTATGTTTATCTATTATCGCAATGTGTGTTGTCTATACCTTAGAATCACGTGGGTTATATATAAATATTGTTGCGTATTTTATTTATTAAAAACTAATTTATTTACAACGACTAAAAATACGTTTACTTATTCTAGGAATATGTACAGTTTTAAATTAACCGAACTAATTAAATGTAATAATATTTAATAAAAACACTTACACTATAATTTATATCACTTACAAGAAGATAAGATAACGTCCTCGGATAGCCTCACACTTGTTTACACTGATAATCACGTACACGATTATTCTCGGTATATTTATGTAGACACACGCGTGCTAACGATTTATTTACACTTGAATAATCTTCGTAATACTGCAGCATTCGCTTTACGGCAATAACTGACCTACGATTTCCATCTTCGGCATTTATAGACATCGGCGAATCCTTCTAGAGCGTTCCCTACTTTTCGCTATATCTTCTATACAGCTTCTAGAAGGCTCTTGCATTTGTAAATAATTTCTCGAACGTTTCACTGCCCCCTTCTTAGGACTGTTCTGTCCCAGAACAGGAGACTGGATATGACACCGGTAAAAGGGATCGTGGCGATAGCGGCAGCTTCCTCCATTTCGGCAACTTCCTTGACCATAAAAGTAACAGTCAATGGACTTTTCCTGATCCAATATTCTCCTTGGTTGGTAACTACAGACCAACACTGGAATGCCTGTTCCTCGGAAGACGACCTCCAACATGTTTCGAACTGTCCTCCAATTCAGTTGATCTAAGCCACAACCAATCTTGGGTACTGCCAATTTCTTAACATGATGGATCTCCATTTCTCTCTTGAGAGTCCATAATGTTCGCCACAGATCTTTGTATAACGGCTTGACACGTGAGTATTTCTTGGTGACCAAATAGAAAACGAAGCGCCCGTCACCACCTAGTCCTAAAACTTTTCCGACTGCCGGTTGCTGTTTTCGTAATTTATTTAGCTGCCCAAACTTCTTTTTAAACACGACTGCAACCCCTCTGGACATGTCAAGATCAGCGCCCACGCAATAGGCGATGGCGTAATCTTTTTTTGTCTGGAACAGGTCTTGTTGTTCTTCGGTGGTAACTCCGAACCTAGCTTTTCCAGACAATCGACGTAGACCACTTTTGGCTTGCCTCTGGGCGGTTTTCGGATGCGGTATATGACGTCGTTAATACGCTGCACGACTTCATAGGGGCCCTCCCATTGCCTTTGCAGCTTCGGCGACAAACCACGTCTCCTTTGGGGGTTATACAACCAGACCATATCCTGCCTTGACGTCATATCTGGTTTTCATCCTGTCGCTGGCAATTTGTGTGTTTTTACGAACCTCTTCATGTACTTCGTCTAGCCTCTTTGCCAGTTTGCTGACGTAATCTTCTCCAGCGACTTCCACTTCCGGTCTTCGGCCAAATTGAAGGTCGCATGGCAATCGTATTTCACGACCGAGCATTACACAGGATGGTGTTTGGCCTGTGCTTTGTGAACGGATGATCGGTATGCCATTAAGAAAAGGTGCAAGTACTGATCCCAGTCTCTTGGTGTTCGGACACTACCTTGGCTAAGTACTTGCCCATTCTTCGATTCATCCGTTCAACCATGCCGTCAGATTGAGGATGGAGAGGCGTTGTCCTAGTCTTCTTAATTCCTAACAGTCGGCAAACTTCTTGAAACAGACTCAAAATTGCGGCCTTGATCGGAGCGTAATTCCAACGGAACTCCAAACCGGCAGAAAAACTCCTTTACTAATACGTCTGCGACTGTAGCTGCTTCCTGGTTGGGTATGGCGTAAGCCTCCGTCCATTTCGTGAAATAATCCATCGCCACCAGGATGTATTTATTTCCCGAATCGGATTCTGGGAACGGCCCTGCGATGTCAATCGCTACTCTTTCCAAAGGGCTTCCTACGTTGTATTGTTTTATGGGTGCTTTGCGCTTTCTCGCTGGACCATTTCCTGAAGCGCAGACTATGCATTTACGGCACCATTTCATGACGTCCTCTTTTCAATTCATCCAGTAGAATCGTTCTCGCACTTTACCCAACGTCTTCTTAATGCCAAAGTGTCCTCCTGATGTCCCATCGTGGAGATGTTTCAACACTTCTGTTACCCTGCTCTTCGGCACTACCAGCTGTAGTCTGTTTCCCGTGCCCTCGGCACTTTCTAGGGATCGCTTAAGAATACCGTCTTCTACTATCAAGGAGTCCCACTGCGCCCAGTACGCTTTGATATTTCTGCCCAAAGCACTCACTTCCTCCCAGGTTGGTCGTCGGCCGCTTTCTTTCCAGTCGAGGAGTTGTCTTATTTCAGGATCGTCTTCTTGTTCGCGACGTAACTGCTCAGGTGCCACTCATCATCAACCATAGTAATTCTCCGGAGACATTCGACTTTTTCTTCCAGTCGCGAATAATGGCTGCAGTCCGCCGGACATGGTCTTCTGGACAAAGCATCAGCGTTTCGATGACTGCTTCCGGCACGGTGTTCTGTGTCATAGTCATACTCTTGCAGTCTCTCGATCCATCTTGCTACTTGTCCTTCTGGGTTACGGAACTGCAGTAGCCATTTTAAGGCGGCGTGGTCTGTTCTCAGTAAGAATTTTCGTCCATACAAATACTTGTAGAAATGTTCGATGGACTTAACGACTGCTAACAGCTCCCTTCTAGTCACGCAATAATTCCTTTCTGGCCTAGACAAAACCTTGCTAAAGTACGCGATAAGCTTTTCTTGTCCATCTTGAACCTGCGAAAGGACCGCGCCTATGGCCATATTGCTTGCGTCGGTATCCAAAACAAACTTTCCATCTTCTCGTGGATAACTCAAAATCGGCGAAGTGACTAGGGCCTGTTTTAGTTGATTAAAAGAATTTTCGCAGTCTTCATTCCATCTAAATTCTGCTTTTTCTTTGGTTAGTTTTGTCACTGGTTTGGCAATATTGGTAAATCCGGGGACAAATCTTTTATAATAAGTGCACAACCCAAGGAAACTTCGGACCTGATGTTTGTCGATTGGTCTTGGCCATGGTTGCACTGCTCGGATTTTGTCTGGGTCAGCCCTTACTCCATCTCTAGATACGACGTGGCCAAGGTATTGCACTTCCTTCTTAAATACGTGACACTTCTTTGGGGTCAGTTTAAGGTTAGCCCCACGTAATCGCTGGAACACTTCCTTCAAGTTGTTCAAGTGTTCTTCAAACGACCTTCCAACCACGATCACGTCGTCCAGGTAAACCAAGCACGTCTTCCAAGACAACCCGCGCAAGATGGTCTCCATCAAACGCTCGAACGTTGCAGGAGCGTTACACAGGCCGAAGGGCATTACAGTGAACTGCCACAAACCAGTTCCGATCGTAAAAGCTGGTTTTCACGATCGCTTGGGTTCTAATTCTACCTGCCAGTATCCACTCTTTAAATCTAACGTAGAAAACCACTGGGATCCTGACAGGGTGTCTAGCGTATCGTCAATTCTGGGTAAAGGGTAGCTGTCCTTTTTGGTCACGTCGTTTAGCTGCCTGTAGTCTACGCAAAACCTCGTTGATCCATCCTTCTTCTTTACGAGTACCACTGGGGATGCCCATGGGCTACTTGAAGGTTCAATCACGCCTTCCCTCTCCATATCCGTAATTATTTGTTCGGCTTCTTCTCTTTTCGCCAAAGGAAGTCTGCGTGGATGTTGTCGTATCGGCCGAGCGTCTCCGGTATTAATTTTATGTTTCACCACGTTACTTCTTCCTTTGGAACCACTCTCTAGCGCGAACACATCTTGGTACTCTTGGATCAACACTTTAACTTTAGCCAGCTTGTCTTGGCTGAGGTTTTCGCATTTGGTGGTAAGAATGTCCAATAGATGTTGTGGACACTTCTTCGGCGACGTATCTTCGTTCGCCTTCACGCATCTCACAATTTATGATACTGGCGTGCATTGGCCTACCACGGTCTTCTTTTTCAACGTTACAGGATCTGAGTTGATGTTTAAGATCCTTACTGGCATCGTGTTCTTCACTCGTACTAAAGTTCTGCCAACGAGTAGTCCTTTTTCAACTAAGCTGCCCTCCATTGGTTCAATCGCGCGTATGTAGCCTTCTCGAAGACTTCCATCCAGGCGTGCCATCACCACACTTTCAGTCCTTGCAGGCAGGGTCACGTCTTCACTCAATAAGACTCGCACGGCTGCCTTCTCTGACGAATGAAAAGGAATTTCTTCATTGTCGATCTTCAGGACATCGTTCTTTATATCCAAATGGAACCCATACTTCTTTATCACGTCCATTCCCAGGATAACTTCTTCCGTGAGCTCGGCTACCAGTACTTGATCGTCGAGTACTCCATTTCCCAAACCAATGGTTACTTTGACATGTCCGTGAGTAGGTATTTCTTCGGCCGTCGCCGTTCGAAGTCGTACTGTTACTGGTGATGTCTTCTCGTTTTCCAATAAGATGTCAGGACAAATGATGGTCTTCGTCGCTCCCGTGTCAACCAGTAACTGGACGCTTCTTCCATTGATCTTGCCATCGAGATAAATGCTATGCAATTTTCCCTAGGCGACGCAATTTGAATGGTAATTTCCGGGGCATGGCTCGTTGAGGTCGACTTTCGCCCCATCCGGTCGACCTGTTTTAGTTTTCCGGACGCTCTTCTGGTCTTCTTTTAGGCTTAGTACAACGGCGTCGTACGTGGCCCACTTCTCCGCAGTTCCAACACGTCACTTCTCTTCCTCGAGCTACTTGTTCCCAAAATACACGTCGCACTATGTCTTCGATGCTTTCTTCTGAGTGCGAGGGTATTTCTGCAGCCCAACGTAGCTTATGGCTGCTTCGGTGCGACGCTTGTTTCGCCGCCTCGAACTCCAAAGCATGGATTAAAGCGTCATCCAACGTCTTCGGTCGAGCTAACCGAAGAGTCTGCTGCGTTTCGTTGTCCCGGAGGCCGTCTACAAAAGTTTGAATCGCCAACTGCTCCAAGAAAGTGTCTGGTGCTGTAGGATACGCAAGCCGTGTTAGTCTGGCGATGTCAGCCTCAAACTCTTGAAGACTTTCGACAGCTTTTTGAAGCCGACTTTTAATTTGAGCTTGATAGACTTGTTGAAGATGAGCATCTCCATATCTCATTTCTAACCGTGAAAATAGAAGTTCGTAATTTTCTTGTAAGTGGTCAGGAACAGTTTGTAAAATTCCAAGCGCTTCTCCACGTAAGGACACTATTAAAGACGTCGCTTTCTGCTTGTTGCTCCAACCATTAGCAGTAGCTGCGGCTTCAAACTGCTTGTAGTAGGTTGACCATGGAACTTTACCATCAAAATTCGGTGGTACAACTTTAAACTTGTGTGTGGTTTCTTCCCGATGGTCCATTATTAAATCTTCACTCATGACGCTTTCTTCACCGTGGCAATTCATTTGCTTCATTTTTTCTTCAATCAGTTTTATTCTGTCTTCTAATTTGTCCTCTATTGCTTCTATTTTCTCAATCACAGATTCGCAAATTTCTTCTTTCAAATTTAGCATATCTGCTTGGGTTTCTTCTTGAACAATTTTAATTTGTTTTTCTATGCTCGTTCGTATTTCTTCTTTTAAACTTCTAGAATTTTCTTCCATTTTCTGCGAATTTTCGTGAAACTTTTCTTCCATTTTTCTATTCATCGATTCTTGACCATTTTTTATCGATTCAAGAAATTCAAATAGTTTTGCATCCATTTTAACTGCTTGCGAACGCGTCACCGGCATAAATTTAAATATAACACGAAAGTTTAAGTTCACTACTTTTTAAAATACAGTTTTTGTATAACACAAAATTTTAATAACGATCCACTTGTTAATAATAGACAGAAACGAATTTAATTAATATCGCGATCACGCACTTGTTAAAAGAAAAAGTTTAATAAACACTATTTTATACTTTATAAATAAACGCGCGTATCGCGAACAGTTAATTCAATGTTCTTTATTAAATTACTTAATGGTATTTACACTAATAAAAATCGCGAACCGTTTGTTTTATTCGATACCCCACACCTGACGCCACTGTTGCGTATTTTATTTATTAAAAACTAAATTATTTACAACGACTAAAAATACGTTTACTTATTCTAGGAATATGTACAGTTTTAAATTAACCGAACTAATTAAATGTAATAATATTTAATAAAAACACTTACACTATAATTTATATCACTTACAAGAAGATAAGATAACGTCCTCGGATAGCCTCACACTTGTTTACACTGATAATCACGTACACGATTATTCTCGGTATATTTATGTAGACACACGCGTGCTAACGATTTATTTACACTTGAATAATCTTCGCAATACTGCAGCATTCGCTTTACGGCAATAACTGACCTACGATTTCCATCTTCGGCATTTATAGACATCGGCGAATCCTTCTAGAGTGTTCCCTACTTTTCGCTATATCTTCTAGACAGCTTCTAGAAGGCTCTTGCATTTGTAAATAATTTCTCGAACGTTTCAATATGTTCATAAAAAGAAAAAAATCACGTTTTTAACGATTTTAATAAATTTACATTCATATGGAACATTGACAATTACTTTTACCATTACGTGAAGGGGAAATACAACAATCGATATGTTTTCGAACTTCTCCATCAGCAAGATTAACGTATATACCTGGAGTAAACAATGCATCGCAATTATCTACCCAAGACGAAACACCAACTTGTATATTGTTGATAACTAAAAGGTTTTTGGCATCGCCCTTAAATTAATATTAATTAAAGTAATTAGAAATAGTGTATTTTTTTTATTTTTACACTGCATATAGCTGTCTCCTTTGAAAAATCTAAAACAGATCATGCAATCTGTTATTAAGTCATAAAGTCGTCCGCAAAATTCCGACGTAACTTTTGGTACAGCGGCACCTTGCAGACGGACAATTGCAACAGGTTTGCCCGGTTTTGAAAAACCCCAACCGGTTACGTTTGCATAACTATTTTCCCAAATCGTTTCGTTTATCTGTATTAACTTAATAGGTTTCAGTTCTCAATGACATACAAAAAGTTTATCTAGTAATAATACAGAAACGTCGTATTCCATATAAAAATCTTCATATTTAGGATGCGGATACATTGCCTTGATACCTCTAAGTTCACCTTGCTATTAAAATACTCACTACCAGCTCGTATTTGCAAAATTCTTCTTACATCATTCGAAATACTGTAAAAAGCAAATAGATAAAAATTAAAATAGCAGTTTAGAATCTTTACTGGTTTAAGCAGTGAGCAACGGTCAAAACAACATTCAGAGCAATTAGCGAACCTTCACCGCAAACTAAGTTGTGTCGTTTGTTCACTATAGCTATACTTGGTAAGGCTGTTGCTTTATTTCAGCGTCGTAGCCATCAATAATTCCCACCGCTGCTTCTACTAACAAAATCGACCAGATCATATTAAATAGCATTGCTAAGCTATCTAAAATCAAATAAAGTTTTTATTAGGTTTTATATTGTTTTTATCGACTATGCGTTTGATTTATTGCCTAGAACTTGTACGGTATATACCTAATGTAGTTATAAAATTAAACATTTGATAACAAAAGTTAATTAGATTGTTCTTATTAAACACTCTCACTAAAAGTCTAAAATCGGCCAGATAACAATTTATATACAATAAAAAAACATTTTTTAAAGAGAAATATTTAGATAAAGGTTTGAAGACGTACTTTCTAGTTTGGTGTAATGATCAAAAGCTTGTTGCTAATAAAATAATACTTATATAATACATAGTTAATACTTCGTTCGTCTATCTAATAAATCGTAAGCATGCTGAATTAAAATATAACTTCAGAAGGATAGAGATAGAAAAGGATTTCGTGTATATTACATGTGTATCAGTCTAAGGCGCCGACCAATCCTGTGGAAATCGGCATAATCAAACCTTGTTTTCCCGATCACGTCAGGGTTGTCGTTTTTCCCGATCACACCAGCGCTGTCGTTCTCGACCGTGTGTTGTTTTATTTTTTCTCTTACTCATACCGTTGCTCATACGACAACCGAACTTAAAAGATGCGCGACCGAACGATTTGATCGATTCCGGACGTCGTATCTCGTAACAAACCGATGATCAAACGCGTAACCACTACAAGCGGTGTTGCCAGTGTCAGTACGTTCGTTCTGAAATCAGTACTTTTGTGGTTAAAAAAACACGCAAGTACCTCAATTTCAGTACGCGTTGGAAGAATTACCGATAAACGGGTTTAAAAACTTATATTCTTTAAAACGCTTATGTTTAAATGGTAACAAACTAAAAACATTACTAAAAGGCGCTTTTTCTGGTCTAACTAATTTAGACTCTTAATATAAAAATTAACAACATTCAGAAAATTGAAAACGATTTTTTTATAGACACTCCTAGTCTAAGTATTTTAGTTTTTAACAAATATTATTTGGGCGAGATAAATATGAGTTTGTTTAAAGATTTAACTTATTTGAGGCTGTTGGATTTTAAAGATAACGTCATTGAAACTTTACACACTGATCAGGATTTATTTTTGCCGGCGCTTAAGATTTTAAACTTGAAGAACAACAGTATCAAATCTTTAGTAAACGTCAACTTGTCAGTTATGCCTAACTTAGAAACCTTACAATTGGGTAATAACGATATTAATCAAATACCTCTGAATTTTTTCCAGTTGTTGAAAATGTTAACTTTTCTGTACTTAAACAACTACAAACTGAATTGTTTTGTAAATGCGCCATCGGTTGTAAGCTTAGACTTAAGTAACAACAGTATTGAAGAATTACAACCAGATATACTTACACATCTTCCAAATTTGAAATACTTAAACTTGAACAACAACAACATTAAAGCGATCGATGATTTGTTACTTACATCGCTTAGAAAATTAGATGTTTTAGATCTAAGAAACAACTCGGTTAATACAAATATTGAAACTTTAAACTAGACATTTTTTTCTGCCGATTTGGGTACATTTTTGCATTTAGATTAATAATTGTTTATATGTCATTTAAGCTTAGATAAAGTAAACATTGTCGTATAATTTGTAAATTTCATTTTTAAGTAAAGATGTAATAGCGTTTTATTTAGTTTTTTGTGTGAAGCAAGATTAGAACGATTTTACTCTGAAAGTGCCAACAAGGTACTCCTTATTGTTAATCAAACCATAAATAAAATTTGCCACTGTGAAAAAACTATACAAATTATGTTTATCTATTATCGCAATGTGTGTTGTCTATACGTTAGAATCACGTGGGTTAGGGGAAGGTGCTGTACCCAGGGACACTTTTTTGTTTGATTTTTGGAGTTTACTCCTTAAGAATCGATTTGCATATATAAGGGGCCCGGTATGAGAAAAATGTAAGCAGTAAAATCTATCGATGAATGACCTCGTTACGTTTTTGGTGCGCATCCTATGTCGCGCAACTTTCTAGTGTCGACATACTTATATTGCTGTTTTTATTATAAATATCAATAATTAATATTGTTATTGTGAAGTTTTAATCTTTATCATTGTGTTCCGCTAAAGTGAACTGAAAGTATTTTTAAATAACTATGGCAGAAAGAGGTGTAGATGATATTGCCGGAACATCTAACAAACACGTGGCTGCAAAGTACGTTATAATTCATGTATTATATGTATGAGCATGTGCAATTTGTATTTATTAAATATTTTAATAATTATCGATGTAGTTCATATAAATATATATTTGAGAACAACACATAAAATTAGATAATTAACCCAATATGAATTATCGAGCGCATCCACATAAAATAGAAAATACAGATAAACGAAACGATTTCGGAAAATAGTTGTGCAAACGTAACCGGTTGGGGTTTTTCAAAACCGGGCAAACCTGTTGCAATTGTCCGTCTGCAAGGTGCCGCTGTACCAAAAGTTACGTCGGAATTTTGCGGACGACTTTATGACTTAATAACAGATCGCATGATCTGTTTTAGATTTTTCAAAGGAGACAGCTATATGCAGTGTAAAAATAAAAAAAATACACTATTTCTAATTACTTTAATTAATATTAATTTAAGGGCGATGCCGGAAACCTTTTAGTTATCAATATTATCAGAAAAATCGACAATATTTTTTCATTATAATAATGTTTTCATAAAATTTTCTTTCGAAAAGTTATTTTTTAGCTTATTTAAATAATTTTCATGTACTATTTATTATTGTACGTAAAAGATTTAGTGACATAATTATCCTTTTATAACCATTTTTGTTAATTATTAAGATAATATTATATTTTAAATAAAAAATTAATTATAATAATTTTAAAAAAATTTTTATAAAAACATTTTTTCATCAATTTGGTAAATAAACTCTTTTTGCGTCTGGTTAGACTATCGAACTTAAGGAGTAAACTTCAGTCGTGCGTCGGAGCTGACACACACAATTTTTTTTTAAATTTTAAATGTAATAATAAATTTTTTTAACAGATCTTACAATTGTACCTGCTTTAAGTATCCTTATAAAAAAATAACGCTAATTTAAGTTCACTCTAAATTACATTTTTCAAACATGTTTTAACACCATTACAAGTCTCCCTAGGTACATAGGGGTGCTGTACCTAAAGACATAGGAAGCTGTACCTAGAGACACATAGTTGATATAGCTACAGACCATATTGTATACAATAAATTTAAGAAAAAAAACGAAACCACAAAAGATAACTTTAATATTTTTACAGATAATTATCCCATATTATACTGCAAAAAGTCTACAGCAAAATTAAGATGGTTTTTGCTACGAACTGTAGCTCCTACAGCCACCAGATCAGGCATCTTGCAAATGATGTCCTCGTTTCCAATTACGAAGAGCTCTTCCTCTTTATTAAAGATAAAATAATCGGTTTTTTGCATTTTCTTCAAGTATTTAATTTCATACTCGTCTGTTTTCGCAAAAATCTTTGCTACAAAACATTGGAAAACTTTTTCTCCTTTGCATCGTACTAAAACAAAATCCCCTACTTCTATTGAATTTCTTACAAATGTTTTCTCTATTTCTTGCTGTAAAATATCATTTTCTATATCTAAAGAATCATCACTATCATCAGCGGATGGAAACTTAGTGGATTTATCATCTTCGCTGCTGCTGCTGCTGCTGCTGCAAACTACTCCTTTTTTTTGTTTTATATCCACTGGAGTTGGTTTTACCTTTTTCAATTTAATCATTTGTATTTCTTCTTTTATAGGGATGTCTGTTAAAATCAGCTATTTACCTTTTTTTCGGCCAGTATTTTTTTTGCGTTCGGCAGCCTTTGGATAAGGCCGAATCATCTCAGGCGTAATTTTAATCTGTGGCCTGGGAAGAAAGACTTTCCTCAGTATCAATATCTTCAATATCCAAGGGTGGTAGTGTTTTATTGTCGCTGGATGTTTCTGCTTCCAACAGATCTTTGGCTGAGAGGCAAGAATTGCCCATTAAAGTTTCTGGTAATGCACGATCGGTCATATTAGACGAAAGTAAGTCGGCTTCATCAAAAATAGATTCATTCAGTGGTACAAACCCAGATAGCTTAAATCCACTTGTAATATTTCTTGGCGTAAAAGAATGTTCATAGGCTTTACCAACTATTTCCCACACATCATAAATGGTAACCGGTTTCCCTGCATTTCCTGGACTGTTCGTCGGTTAATCCATAAATTTATGGTAGATCATCTTAAAGGGTCCAGAAGCTGCAATTTATGGCTGGTATGTGGAGGTAGTGTCAGAAGTATGACATCATTTTCTTTGGCTATATTTATAACATTCATTGAAATGTGCGATTCATGATTGTCTAAAATTAAAATTTGTGGTTTAGCACGCGAAGAATTAGAATGGGATATAAAATGTTTCATAAACTGGTAAAGAATTGTTTCATTGGACCAACCACTTTTATTAGCCGCTGCTATAGAACCCGGTGGTGCTCCCTTCAACATATGCTGCTTCATGTGGACTCGGGGGAACACAAACAAAGGAAGTATACTATTGCCTCCGGCATTTACAGCAGCTATAATTGTGACATTTGAACCACGCTGCCCCGATGTCATACTCCCGACCTGTTTTGCTTCTTTGGTGGCCAATACTTTCGGAGGAATATGGACTGTTG
Source organism: Aquatica leii (assembly GCA_035610365.1). Taxonomy (NCBI): domain Eukaryota; kingdom Metazoa; phylum Arthropoda; class Insecta; order Coleoptera; family Lampyridae; genus Aquatica; species Aquatica leii. The sequence goes on from CM069435.1 coordinate 86,382,453, forward strand.
AACAACCGCTTTTGTCTACATTCCAAATTTGATGTGGTTGAAAGGAACCTCTAATCAGGACATTTTTATAGTTAAAAAAATGCACCTACTGTTGCCTTATTGAATGCTGTTGATCTAGCAAGACTAGTCGCTTCTGACTTCTTTAAAGCTAAATCTGGATGTCGCTTCCGAAATGTACGCAGCCAGCTAATTCCTGCTACTCTGTTCTCTTGCCAATCTGGAATGATTTTATTGTTAGCAACAGCATAATCATTAGCAAGTTTCCTGGTTTGGATTGTGGTAAGGCCATAATGAAGGCGGGAAGCTTGTTTCAGATAATTCACTATTTCAGCCTCTTCCTCGGTTGAAAATATTTTTTTTACTTCAAACTTTGGTTTATAAGAAAATGCTGACTTGTCCTGATTACTTTTCTTATCGTAACGTCCTATTGCAAATTTTGAAATCTCATACTTATCTGCTGCTATGCGAAGAGATAAGCCATTTTTTAGAACATCGTTTACTGCATCTTCCATAACTTCTGCTGAAGGAATGGGTCTTTTTTCCCAACTTTACTGCGCGGCATTTTAATACTGAAACAAGATTGAAATAAAGCTCAAATGTAATTAAAGTTTCGATATTTCTGAAATCGTCACAACTGCGACATAATCAGCACTGTTTCGGAGTGTTGTCCCTCATCAGTAGGATACAGCATTTCGTAGCGAATGATTTTAGAATCTCAAGATCATGATATTATTAATTGTTTACCATAGCATGTACCAAGGAACGTTCCCTGGTACAGCGCTGTCACATGTCCCTGGTACATTTCTTACTATTTTAGTTAAAAATAATCGTTACTTCATTGAATTTAAATTTAAAGCAAAATTTTTTCGAAACATAATAATATAATACTACCATTAATGCTATTTTTAAGTTCACCAGATTTAATAAAATTGTTAATAAATCGAAATGAAATATTTACAACCACACTTTACAACAATCGTAAACCATTAACTTCCAAAAGCGCGCCTTGTAATGCATGATGGCAGCGATAGGCCGTTACAATACACTGTTGCCAAGTGTAAATAAATGCTTGGCATCTGCTGTTACCGTAGAATGCTCAAATAACTGATTTGTCCTCTAGTACGTACGTCCCTCGGTACAGCACATTCCCCTATATATAAAAATGTTGATAAAAAGAAAAAAATTTACGTTTTTAGCGGTTTTAATAAATTTACATTCATACGGAACATTGACAATTATTTTTACCATTACGTGAAGCGGAAATACAACAATCGATGTGTTTTCGAACTTCTCCATCAGCAAGATTAACGTATACAGCTGGAGTAAACAATGCATCGCAATTATCTACCCAAGACGCAACACCAACTTGTATATTGTTGATAACTAAAGGGTTTCCAGCATCGCCCTTAAATTAATATTTATTAAGGTAATTAGAAATAGCGTATTTTTTATTTTTACACTGCATACAGCTGTGTCTCCTTTGAAAAATCCAAAACAGATCATGCGATCTGTTATGAAGTCATAAAGTCGTCCGCAAAATTCCGACGTAACTTGTGGTACAGCCGCACACTGCATTCGAGCAGCTGCAACAGGTTTGCCCGGTTTTGAAAAACCCCAACCGGTTACGTTTGCATAACTAGTTTCCGAAATCGTTTCGTTTATCTGTATTAACTTAATAGGTTTCAGTTCTCTATGACATACAAAAGGTTTATCTAGTAATAATACAGAAACGTCGTATTCCATATAAAAATCTTCATATTTAGGATGCGGATACATTGCCTTAATACCTCTAAGTTCACCTTGCTTATTAACATATTCACTACCAGCTCGTATTTGCAAAATTCTTGTTACATCATTCGAAATACTGTAAAAAGCAAATAGGTAAAAATTAAAACAGCAGTTTAGAATTTTTACTGGTTCAAGCAGTGAGCAGCGGTCAAAACAACATTCAGAGCAATTAGCGAACCTCCACCGCAAACTAAATTGTGTCGTTTGTTTACTATAGCTACTTGGTAAGGGTGTTGCTTTATTTCAGCATCGTAGCCACCAATAATTCCTACCGCTGCTTTTACTAACAAAAACGACCAGATCATATTAAATATCATTGCTAAGCTATCTAAAATAAAATAAAGTTTTTATTTTAACCGGCTTTATATTGTTTTTATTGACTATGCGTTTGATTTATTGCCTATAACTTGTACGGTATATAATGTAGTTATAAAATTAAACCTTACATAACAAAACCAATTAGATTGTTATTATTAAACATTCTCACTAAAAGTCTAAAATTGGCCAGATAACAATTTATATACAATAAAAAAAACATTTTTTTTAAAGAGAAGTATTCAGATAAAGGTTTGAAGAAGTACTTTGTAGTTTGGGGAAAGCTGTACTTAACTACCTAAATAAAATAGATCAAATGCTAATTGCTCCGAGTTGCCGACGAATCTTGCGAAAATCAGCATAATCCATTACATAATCAAACCTTGTTTTCCCGATCACGTCTGCGTTGTCGTTTTCGATCGTGTGTTGTTTTATTTTTTGAACTCAAACGACAACCGAACTTAAAAGATGCACGACCGAACGATTTGATCGATTCTGGACTTCGTATCTCGTAACAAACCAATGATTAAACGCGTAACCACTCGAACACATAGGGTGAAAAAACTGCGGTTTCTATTCTGAAACTCTATAACGGAACCGTAACTATTCTAACCCTCGTTGCGGATTTTGCTTCTAAGATTAATACTAAATCGGCAAAAAAATCAGAATATTAGTAAAAGAGACAAAGTGTTACTTTAGTAGCAACAGCTAAAACAAAAATCAAAGTGTGTTGCGGGTTTATTCGTGACAAGGCGGTCCTTACGGAGTCACTTTGAATAAAGTAACTAACATACTTATCTATTTTATCAAATATTAACAAGACTACCATATATTATAGGCTTGTATCGCAGTTTGTCCTAAGATATTCACATATAACGTTAATACGAGCTAATGATCCTCAAGAGATGCTGCTAGGTTAACAGTATTCGGTGCGACGTGTGATCAAAGGATGCCTGTTATTGCGGTTTGAGCTGGTACTTATTGGGGCTTCGGTAATGTAGGATCGGTAAGATATAATCGCGTGCGCCCTCTCGTAAGGTGCGGGTGAGGGTGGTGGTGATTCTTATACTGCTCTGAGTTATGTGTATGTTTTGTTGCTTAGTTCTGTGTTACAAACTCTCCCTGTGATGCTGATAGGCGTGGTTCAGGAGGTTTTGCTTTTTCCGAGGTCTTCCCTTTTTTCTAAGTGGAAGGATTACTTTCGGCACATTGGCTTACTTTCTCTTGTATGACGTTAGAATGGATATATAGTACTTCCCTAGTGGTGTGATTGGAACGTTTGGTACCGCTACCTCGTATGTGATAGGAGATGTCTGGGTTAAGACTCGGTTGGGTTCATCTCGATGAGGTTTCAATTTTGCGGATGTTTTCGTAGCGGCGTTGCTAAGCGGGTGCGTCGTAACCCATACTAGGTCACCTGGATGAAATGCAGGAGCGTCACGTCTCTCTTTATCTGCGATTTTCTTGGCACTATAGTGTGCCCGTTCGTTATTTTTTTTGTTTGATAGTGTCGGTTATCCTTAGAAGATACGGAGTGATGGTAGGTATAAAGATGTCTTTTTCTATTATTGCTTTTTGGTCACGTGTCAGGTTATCCGTGGTTCTTAGTTTCCTTCCAAAGGTTATGTATGGCGCTGTGTATCTTGTGCTTTGGCATGCTGCCGTATTTGGGCGAACCCGATAGCTGGTAGCTTGTCTGGCCAGTTCTGTGTGCGCTGTATCAGTATGGCTAGTTGGGTTTTGAGACCCTTGTTTTTTTTGTTTCACTATATTGGCCTGTAAATGATATACTGGTGTGATGCTCTGCTGCATGTTTCAATAGGCGACGAGCTGCACTACACCGTTTACAAACTGTGTACCGTTGTCGCTGCAAATTCTATGTGGCGTGCCATATCTTAAGAATATTTAATTAAGGAATCAGCACACCTTCGGTCTTTTCCGCAGTGGCCGGCCGTCGGGGCGTCATGGTATTTTTTTATAATGGCCTCGCGTTTCTGGGCTGGGACTACTTCTTGGGCTTTTTTGGTGTCGACTTCGGGAGCGTACCGGAATAGAATACCTCTTGACATCAGATATCCTCGCTTTGTCTACCGTCTATCAGTGCGGAGACTGGTTGTTTGAAACATTGTATAATTTTTTTTAGCTCTAGATCTTGAATATCAAGTCCGGATGTTATAAAGATGTCAATGGATACCATAGACGCGATCTTAATTCTGGACTTGTTTACAGTCTAGATAATGGCGAAAACTTCCCGCTCTGTTGCTGAATAGTTTTTTCAGCCGGCAACAAGAGCCTGCTTACATATTACTGGCGTTTTGTCTGGACCTTCTCCCTGGTAGAGTATGACGCCGAAAGCGTAAATACTGACATTCGTTCTCGTAAAAGGCATAAGCATAGACATATCGATTGATGTAAAATGGCTGCAGACGTTAGTATCGTCTTTAGTTGGTGGAATGCCGTTGCTTTATTTGGGTTCCCAGCCCGTGTCGTGTTTTTCTTTAGCAGATTTAATAGTAGTTATGCGATTTTTGCAAAATTTGGAAAAAAGGGCCGATACCACGAGCAGGTTTGTAAGTAGGATATTAGTTGCTTGACCGTTTTGGCTTAATAGCCGGGTGATGGCTATAGTCTTTCCTGGCATCCAGCTTTCCGGGTTCATATAATGCCCCAAATATTTGACTTGTTTGCAGCTGAAGGTGCACTTGGTTTTTCTTACGTGCAGTTTGTACGTTCATAGCTGTCGTAAAACGTAGATTCTTCACATGATTTTTGGTAGATTTTAAGAGCAGGTTGAGGTCATACAAGTAAGCTAGTAGGGTAACTTATGGGATGCTGGTCCATCAGTCGTTGAAATGAAACCGGTGCGTTGCGGAGTTCGAAAGGCATCCTACAAAACCAAAATAGATCAAACAGAGTAACGTACACGTTTCGTCTCTATTGCATTCGCGCACTGAAATTTTCCAGTATTTTGATTGGAGATTCTAGGTGAAGCTGACCGTGACCCGTGTCGTGTGAAGTAGGTCATCCAGAGAGTTGGTAGCCATCAGGAGAGGTTATGTGGTTCAATTCCCGATAGACCACGCACACGTGCACTTGGTTGTCCGCTTTGGCAGCATCACTACCGGCTCGGCTTACGGTATATCGCACTCTTCGATAATGTTTAATTTCAGTATTTGGTCTACTTCTTGTAGCACTAACTTCTATTTCTCTATCAAACCGCTATGGAGTTGTTGCCACCGGCGAGATGTTGCCAGTCTCAATCCGGTGTTTGCTAGCAAAATGCCACAATCTGCCAGGGAGGTCGAGGATGATGTCTGCGTTTTCTAAGAAGTAGACCCCAAGTAACGTTCGGTTCTCTGCTTTTGGTAGAATCACGAAGTCTGTTGGCATTGTTGGCATCGCTTTTTCTTTAAGAACTACGTTGAGAATTTTTGTAAGGTCCTGAGTTATGTGTGTGTTTTGTTGCCTAGTTCCGTGTTACAAGTATTGTTTAACTAAAAATATAAATTAAAATGATTCTAAATAAACATGCACTGTCATATAACGAAACTAAACTCATGCCTTTGTAAAAAGTCTATATACATTTACAAAAAGCACCGGTCTGAGAATGGTCTGAGAAAAATTAAGTTAGAGGACGATCGGGGCTAACGACGTGAAACATTTTGACCTAGGTTAGAATAACCAGGATTAGGAAATGGACATTATGCTCTTCAGACAAAGTGTTCCACAGCAGCTTGACTGCTAAAAAGGATGGAAAACGTGTTCTTTTAAGAATGAGCATGAACTTGTCATGTCTAAGACTTTGATGCAGTAAATTTTCTGCAAAAGAAGCTGTAGAGGAGGATGTTTGGAAATAACACATAAGCTTTTATAGGAACTATGCGATATGCCCCGAGGATTGTTCTAAGGAGTAAGGATTGAAAAGAGACAAGTTTTCTGATTCTTGGGTGTGTCAAAGTCTGTGGTATCAAATGTCTAAACCATAAGTGAGATATGCGTATAACTCCAATGTTATAGATATTCGCAAAAGATTTTTTGTATAAATTTTAGTTTAGTCGAGAATATTGCTTTTGCACTTGTTAACCACAAAAGCGCAATCCTTTACATAAACATAAAAAATTTGAAAACCCTATGAACGAGAGTATCGTTGAGACGCAGTGAAAGATCTAGCTTTCGAATGGAGTCAAAAACTATGTACCTAGTTTTGTTTGCTGAGATTGTCAGTTTGTTGTTGCTAACTCAGCTTGTCACAATGTCTAAGCACGTGTTTGATTTTGCCTTTAAGTTACGTCTGGAACATAAGCAAATATGTTGCAGTTTGTTGGTAAGTCCTTATTAAGTGAAGTGATCGTTCTATTCGACAAATAAGTTTGAATGATGCGCATAGCGCTAGCAGTTGCTCTCTTAACGAGGAGAGCTTTAGTGTTAGAAAGCTACCATACGTTATTGAACGCTTCAGACATATCTATGAAAATTGCAAGTATGTACTCGGAGATGTTAGGTTGTACGTTAGTCATTAATCTACGAGTGGCGTCTGTCTTTGTTTTGTCTAGAAAAAAAAATCATATTGACTGGGATAAATAGTATCTAGGGCAAAATTTTGTCTTGTATCTTTTTGAGAAGTACACGTTCAAATAACTTGCCGAGGTCGGATAACAATCGGATTATGAGTTGGGATTTACGAGATTCTTCATACCAGGTTTGAAAATGATGATAAGTTTATCAACTTTCTAAATGGCAGGAAAAAACCACGTTTGATGCAAGAGTTAAACAGGTCAACATTCGTAAAAGAGAGAACATTTTTGTACAATTGTACGTAGGTCGTTGCAATGTAATCCGTCTGGTCCAGGAGTCTTGTTTTTCGGGATTTTACTAGCCACCGTAGCTAAATCGTCGCTAAAGACCACCTAGTTCTGTTCGCAAATTTGTACGGGATCTTATTTGGGCGTGCAAGGAAATATCTTCGAATCGTTGTCAAGAAACAGGGTGCAAACAAAACTAGTTTCGTATTCAAAGATTGTGTATCTATCTGGAGCACGGTTAGATTGACAATAACTTACAAGAGGGCAACCTGTAAACTAACTCTCACGGGATTGTTTCTAACCTTTTTTTTAACAAATTTTTGTCAGGAGCTGTTTTTACTCTCAGTTTTTACCGGTAAAGTGTGACTTTATATGAAGCAAATCATGGATGTTTTAAGTCTGTTTGATGACGCTTTCTCAGACACCTTAACGCTCGCTTTAACCGGTTTTATTTTGAGCTCCACTACGGCACACCGCCTCTAGAACTTACGCGTATACGGTTCAAGCTACTTTGGCAAAAATTGAGGATTATCTTGCTCAACTTACCAATGACGACGTTGACAGATCTAGGATCGTAGCACAAAACACCACCTGACATATAAGCAAGCATTGAGCTAGCATTAGTCTTATTAAGAGAAACGGCATCCATACGTTTGTAGTCGACGATTATCTTAAAGATTAGTGTTAAGTGATAGTCGTCAGTTAATTCAAACCGTATCAGTCGATGGTCACTTTCAATCACTTCTGGAACAACATGCCAGTTTTAAAGATTTCTAGCAGCAGGAAACGCCACGCGAGCGTTTTTTAGTTTGTCAAGAATCAAGTGTTGGAGATGAATACAAACATCTCCATTCGGCGGCCAATAAACGCCGACAATTGCCAAGAAGGTGTTTAATGCTACAGTGCAATCATTTGTTAAACAGGTGAGTGTAACTACTCTGGCAAGGTTTGAGCTATTGTAAACAATAGCCGAGTTGTACCGCATAGAAGAAGATGCGAAAATTTTATTAAAGCCGCACCAGCGAGATTATCCCTATGTATAGCGTTGTCCTTATTGTCCATAACTCGTGTTAGTTATTTTGGCATCAAGTCGTTTAAGGTAAGTTGTGCAGGTATTAGAGAATGCCCCACCATTTTACAGTCTGCTGAATGATGGCCAAACTTGTGACAATTGTAGCATCGAGATATGGTCATTGACCCTATACGCATTCCAAGCGATATATACGCGATGTAATAAAAAGAAACTAGCGTATTTATGGAGGGAATTTTGAGAATTCAATGGCAATTGGCCTTATGTCTAGAGTCGAATAAAAATTGCACTTGGTTAAAGCCAGAACATTAAAGGCGTCCTCAAAGTTTTGTGAGAGAATTACTTTCTTTACCTTCTCACTCTGGTTTCTCTTTGATATGCGAATAAATCGGCATTAAAATTAAATAGAAGATTAGTAATGATTTTGCGTGTAGCATAGTACTATAGTAGTTATTCTTTTCTGCAAAGCTTTAGACCCTTACCTCCACAAGGTGGACAACAAAGCGCAGGCAATAAGTTTACCGATTGGGCAATAAGATCCTGTGCACGGCTAAAAGGGTAACATCAGGTAGTCTTTGTCCAGCCGACACACTACGAGTGTCGCGCTCTACCTCGCCTACTCCATCAACCTCCTTCATGGAGGTTCAATCCGCTTCGTCCAAGTATCGTCGTGAAGACGACGACGTTGTCCTCGTCCGTTATGAATCTTTACCTGACACTATCGAAGTCTTTCGATACTAAACTTTACACTTTACAAAACTAATATCTGCTTGTAAATTTTCCTCTTACAAAGCAATCAGAAATGATTGACCTAGTCAGCAGACTTCAAGCGGCTTTTCTCTATAGCGCCCCGTTCTGAGCGAACGGACTTATTAAAAATTTTCACGCCTATCCTTGATAAAGCCGATCTGATCGTCAAACCGCAAGGTAAATCCTTACTTCGTGATTCTATCCTTAACGTTCCTACAAACCTCTCTCTTGAACAGGTAAATGAGACAATCCTATCACAAAATTTCGACAATCAGTCTGATAAGATCTTACATCTTGCTAATGAGCAAATAAAAGTTCTTTTCCGCTTTGGCCTTCGGGACAGAGCTAACGGTCACTGGATCTGGAAGTCCCACCAGAAGTGCGAAAATTCCTTTCGGCATCACGTTACGTTTACGTCGCCTAGAATGCGTGTAGGGTCAATGACCATATCCATGTTACGCGTTGATTTAATTGTCAGATATTTGACCATCATTCAAACGATTTTAAAAGTAAAATACAGTGCGGCCATTGTGCTGAAAAGCACGAAACCAAGGCATGCCTTAACACGGAGCGAGACCCTTCATGCGCAAACTGCGCTCGTTTTGGCCATAAAGGTGAAGTCATTAGACATAGAGCCTCATCCAATACCTGCCCAGCATATATGAAACGGCTCGACGCCAAAATAGCAAACACTAATTATAGACAATAAGGACACGCAATTAACTTTGAGGTTTCCACAAGTAAATCTTAGCAATTCACGAGTTGCGACTTTTGAAGCTATGAGTTTTTCCTCCGACAATGACATTGACGTTTTACTGACACAAGAGCCATAAGGGTTTAATTCTGGTTCAGAGTACAAGCTCGCTAGTGCGGCTGCACCCTTCAATAGGATTTTCGCATCCTCTTCTATGCTATACTACTCGGCTATTGTTTTTAATACTTTGAAGCCCGTCGGAGTGGTTGCACTCAGCCACTTAACGAATAACTGCACTGTAGTATTTATGATTACGGTTGGAAACACCTCCTTAACAATCGTCGGCATGTATTGGCCGCCGAGTGAGGATGTACGCATTCATCTCCAACACCTCGATAAAATTCTTAATGAATTAAAAGAGGTTCCTATCATAATAGCAGGTGACTTCAGTTCGAAATCGCCGCTTTGGCACTCCTCGGTGACCGACAAGCTCAGACGATGCGTGGAGAACCTAGTGGGTAAACGTGACCTCTGCGTTGTCAACGAACCTCACCAATCTTTCACCTTCTCTAGCCACTTAGGTTCGACAAACATCGACGTCACTTTGGTGTCCTTTTCTGTTGCAAGAAAAATCTTAAATTGACGTGTTGTTCCAGAAGTTATTGACAGCGACCACCGACTAATACGGTTTGAGTTAACCGTTGAAGCCCCCCATTTAGAACCTATCTTTAAGAGAATCCTTGATTATAAACGCATAGATACCGTTCGTCTAAATATGGCAATCGCAAGTTCTATTTCTGCTTATCTTCCACGTGGTGCTTTGTGCCACGATTCTAGATCTATAGACGCTGTCATTGGTAAGTTGGCCAAGATGATCGTTGATTCTTACCAACGTAGCTTAAGCCGCATACGCATAAGCTCTAGAGGCGGTGTATCGTGGTTGAGTCCTAAGTTAGACAGGTTAAAGCGAGCGGTGCGTTGTTTACAAAAACACCACCAAAAAGCCCCAGCAGACTTAAAACCTCAATGGCTTGCCTATTACAAGGTCGCGCTTCAGCGGTACAAACTGGCAGTGAAGACAGCAAAGTATAGCTCCTGGTAAAGATTTGTTAAAAAAAGCTTGGCGACGAGCCCGTGGGGGTTAATTTACAGGTTGTTTTCTCGTAAGTTCCTATCGATTCAACCGTGCTCTAATGTTCGAGACGGCGACAGATACACTATCTCAGAATACGAGACGATTAAAGCTGTTGTTTGCTCTCTGTTTTCTGACGACGATCCGACTACAGATAGTTCTTTGCTTGCTCAAATCAAAGATTTCGCACTGATTTGCAAATAACATCCTAACAAGACTGGGTGGTCACCAGTGACGCTATAGCAGCGGTGACTAGTAGGATTCGTATAAACAAGGCTCCTGGATCTGACGGAATACATTCTAATGACTTACGTGTAATTGTACCAAATTCTCTCTCTTTTACGATTGTTGTTCAACTTATGCATTAAATGTGTTTATTTTTCTACCAGCTGGGAAACTGGTAAACTCATCACCATTCACAAGCCTGAGAAAAAAGATCTCGTAAATCCTAACTTGTACCGTCCGATAACTATGTTATCAGAACTTGGCAAACTTTTTTAACGTGTGCTTCTCAAAAAGATTTATGACGACATTCTTCCACAAATTCTTTTACATCCCAGTCACAGTCAATATGGTTTCGTTCTAGGCAAAACGACGACTGACGCCGCGCGTAGATTAATGACAAATATACGATCGAACGTCTTCAAGTACAGACTTGCAATTTTTATTGGCATATCTAGGGCGTTTAACAAGGTATGGTGGCTCTCAATAATAGAAGCTCTCGTCGTTAAGAAAGTACCTGCTGGCGCCACGCGCGTCATTCGTAGTTATTTATCGAACAGATCAATAACTTATTTCTCAAACGAATCCCCCTCTGTTTATGCCAAACGACTGACAAAGGGGTGTCTACAAGACTTGCTTTGCTCCAATTCCTATTCCTTAAAGCTATCCTCGGGGCTTATCGCACCGTTCCTGAAAATACTTTCTTTGTTATATCCAAGCATCCTCTCCTACATCTCCTTTTGCAGAAAATTTACTGTACCAAAGTTCTTGGCAAGGCTGGACTGTGAAATTTCCTTGACCAGCGGTGACAAAGTAGGAGTTTAGTTTTGTTATATAACATTGCATGTTTATTTAGAATCTTTTTGGTTTATTACATTGTTACAAGTTTTAGCTGGTTACGAACCTGCACGGCTAACTCTCAATATTCGGAGAGAGGGTAGGGTTCCTAAACAATAATGAAAAGAATTAAGGGCGCCAGAGCCTGTCCAAAGTCCTTTCTGCCTGCTCACAACAGAAATGGTAAGAAACTTGTAACTAGGTGGTAAGTTCGTAACTGCTGAAAGAAACGACTAAAATGGAAAAGAAACTCGATCATTAACAACAATGGTACTTTAATTCCTCTATAACGCTAAATCTACTAACAACTAAATAATCAAATATACGCCGGGACTGTATAGAATATAGAAAAGAGCATAACAGTAGGATCGGCAACTTACACTACACGTCAAACAAGCGTGTAAGTAATATAACATGTATAAAAATTTTTTTTAGTAAGTAACAATAACAAAGATAAGTAATTGTGGATATAAGCAGCAAGCGATAAGTAATTTATCTAAATTAATTTAGTAACAAACACAAGTAACAAATCAATTAGCACGTACAATTAGCAAATATAATAAGTCGTGAGTTACACCGTAGCGATCACGTATAAATAAGTAAAAATTGACTTACCAAGTTCCAGAGTGCTGTCAGAAAAACGTTTTTCCTACGGCCTCCTGCAATTAAACTTCCTGAAAAATATAGACGTGTCTACCTGGCGACTCACAAACTACAAATAAAGACACATTTAAAGGACAGTAAACGAACCGACACTTATCGTATGCTGTTACATTACGGTTACGAATATGATGGTATTAAGCAATTTCCTCCGAATAGAATTCCCTCAAATCCAATAATTAGGATCTTCCGAATAAGGTGATAGTCATCGGTGTTAAGTTACGGCCTTTTCTAACAACATTTTTAATTAAACAACGTTTGATTTTCGTTTTAGTTGTCGTTGTTGGATTAATACTCTGCCTTTCTTTATTTTTCCTTATCTATATGCATATTCTTTTCCTTATCGACTTGGTATTAACCTAGAACCGAGGATAAACCGTAAAGCAAGTGCCTCGCGGAACTACGTGCTCTCATAGCCGGTACAAATACTTAGCCTATCCTACTGGTCTTGTAAGACTATCTTATCTACTCGCAACATTTCCTTTTTAACCTATCCTTCTTGTGGCGAACTTGTACCAAGCAAGTTCAGGTGGTATGGTGTGTCCACTTTCTTCTCCTTTTTACCTGCTCATGGAAGAAGTTTGAAGGAACGCCAAGATTCAAAATTCTTGGTAAGGATTTGCTTTATGGTTTGTCGAAAATGCTCTTTTTCATATTCGTAGTTTGCTCAAGTCTAAGCTCATACTTATGAAGATTAATGACCTACATTAACGTCGTTTTCGTTTTATCCACAGACTTCAAAGGTGAGTCTACCTTTAGAACTATTACAACAGTAGATCTTTGAATAGATGCTACGGATTTACCGAAAGAAACCTTAATTTTTTCTACAATCTTAGAACGGGCTGCTTGAGCATATGTCAATGGGAAGGAGCTGCAACGGCAAAAGTATGAAAACTTTTATTACTGACCGATTGCAAGTTCTACGCTTGAAAGCGCGTAGGCTTATATCAGCAAATTGCTGCGTTAAGCGACAGAAAGTGGGGGTTTTGTGAAACAGGTTTTGAATTCTGCTAATAATTTCTATCATCTCAGAGCGTCTTGCAACTTAATTTTTGCAAGAAGACACAATTTTTGTTAAGGAAGAGTTCTTCGACACTTAGAGGCCGGGCAAAATCAATATCTTGGGAAGCGTTATTACCATCTTCCCTTCGACGCTTGTAGGAAACGGGCTCAATTTCCATGGCAAAAGACACAGATTAGCAAAGCGAGGTAGAGCACGACGTTTGTGAAGTGTTAGCTTGGATAAAATTGGTGCTGATGTGCTTGTGGAGGTATGGTACTAAAGATCCATAGAAAAAAAAACAACTACTGCTACACGCAAAATCAAAATGTTAAATTACAATTACAAATCACTGTCGACTTATATATACTTGGCTTACCTTAATAAAATCAATGTCTCTCAGCTTTAGTTAAAGGTAAAACATTTATTCGTGTATATTGAAGAAAAACCAAAGCATAGCATAGAAAAAACCTCCGATAAAAAAAACTGAAAACTTGAAAAAATATTAATCAATGTCAACAAAAAAGGCAACTAATATGGTATAGTCATGTAAATCAAATGTACAAAAACAGGTTGCCAAAAATTGATTTTGAATAAACCCCGTTTAAAAAAAGAAAGCGGAAAAACCTAAAACATCATAAGAAGACAGTATTACAAAAACTGTGAATGAAAGGAATCGTCAAGAAAAAAATTCTTATGGTAAAAAAATATTGAGGAAAAATCTATAGATTAGATGCCAATATATGATGGGAACACGGACTTAATCAAAGCTATCCACTATAATTTTTTTTTAATATTAGTATTTTTGTGTCGGTAGTTATTCGTGATTCTCAAAGCAGTTTTTGAGATGTACATTTAGGAAACATTTGCGTTATTAACCATTAGTATTTCGCATTTGTAATTGATGTTTGCAAATGATATAAAATGGAATCACCTGTATGAATATGTGAAAACAGTGTGTAACTGTAAATTGGTTATAGATTGCTTAGTTCGTTGTATTGTGTTTTAGTTTTAACAAAATTAGTAAAATTTATAATCGTGTATCGCGTTAAAATAAAATAAGTTTTAAGGGTAGTTTTAAGTTTGCAACAATTGGTGTCAGGTTTGGACGATATCTTAACGTTTCGGTAATTTAATATCGCCTTTGTGATACGTTTGCGTGCGTTTGCTTATAAACTGTGTAGTCAGAACAATTCGTTTATTTTTACATAGTTCATCAAACTTAAGTGTCATCAGTGCTTAATAATAAAAACCTGACCGTAATTAAAATTTAGTACTTTAATTGCGACTAAGAAATTGTGTTTTAAAGGTCGCGCATTAAAAAAACATTAAGATGAAAACGGACATTGATTCATATTTATTTGAAACAAATGGAAGAAAAATTTAGCATACGTTTTAGAAGAATTGTGAAAACATTTTGTGAAAAAATAGTAAAGAAATTATTTAAAAATTCTCAAAAAATGGATGAAAAACTGTTCGGCGACTGAAAAATAGAAGAAAAATTGTACAAAAGTTGTAGTAAAAAGTATAAAGTAAAAAGTATAGAAAATGAAATGCGAACAAACATTCAGATTCCAATAAAAACTTGAAGAACCAATACAGGTTACTACGAACTATAAGTTTTACGTCTAGAAATGAAATATATGGAGATGCTCATCTGCAAAAAGTATACCAAGCACAATAAAATACCAGAGCTACCGAGAGGTTTTATTAGACTGAGGCTAACATCATCAGATTAACACGGGTTGCGTATGCACCAGATAGCTTTCTAAAGCAAATCGCTGTTTTGTAGTTTTGTAGACCAACTCTACGACAGCAAAACGCAGCAAATTTTACGGTTAGGTCAACCTAGAACTACGCTTTAACCGATGCCTTGGGGTTGAAAGCAGCAAAACAGCCGTCGCATCAAAGTACCTTTTAGTATACTGCCAAAGGTTTTGTGCAGACCCAGAAAAGGGATTACTAATTGATGGAGCATTGGTACAGGTAAAAATCACGAAGCTATTAAAGATCTTAAATGTCAATTTGGATCCAGTAACGTTAAAAAATATGACCGTGACGCCAATAGGTAACAAAGACCAAAGTTAAATTGTTAATCTAGCAGTATCAAGATGTGGTTGGGCTGGAAAGTGGTTTCAGTAAAAAAACTGACGTGGTGAAACACAAAATTATTTTATATACAACTACTACGCTCACTTGCTTTGGCAAAACGAGAAGAAACCGAAGAAATAAGTGTGGTCATTTATTTAAGACAAAGTGTTTACAAAATTACGGTAATACTTAAGCTTTAGCTATAGGTATAAAATTTATTCGCTAGAGATACAAATATTTTTAACTGTTAAAAGATGGATATATCTGCACAATTTCTAAAAGTTTCTTGAGGTCCGCATCCCAAACAGGAAGTACCGTCATCGTCGATGCCCCAGCTGTTACCTAAAACCAATGCGTTTATTAGATGTTTTGCAAATAATTATAAAGTACCCGTTCTATAATTCCATCTAAAAACGCAGTGCGCGCACTTGAATTCTAGCGGCAGCTGAATTTGATACGTAAAGTTACCATTACCAGGTTTGACTAACATTTTATCAGTACCATCGGTAAAAAATAAACTTTGGAAACAATCTTCATCTTCTGACAGAGTTGTATTGACCAAGTGGCATAAACTAAAACTCATATTTTAAAGAAGCACAAGAAACAGATATTTACCTAAATGAAAAGGTGCCGTGATGGTTTTGCGTAAGCAAAACGGTAACGTTAATGATGGATTCTGCTGGATATTGCGCTACAATCACACCTTGTCCATAAGTACCAGTATTTTCATTATCGCGTGGGACGCGATCTTGGTAGTTATCGCCACAAACGCCGCATTTGCCGTCATTTTGTACCCATTGCGCCTGAGTAACGGTAACAGTACTCAAAAACGATTATTAAAAAACTTACCGAATATCCTCCACAAAATAAACCCATATCACTATAATTAGGTGGAGCTGTTGCGTTGTATCTCCAGCGGGAGCTTCTATTTACAGGATCTAGCATCATGCCGTGACCGACGACTTGATGGATTAATAAGAGTAAAACGAACATTATTTATCGGTTATAACAGATTTAAGCGATAAAGGCTTTTTTATAGGTTTTGATTAAGTTTTATCTGTGTCATCATTTTATCGATGAACTAAAAATAATTTTGTCTAACAGTGATTGTATTATTTAAGATGTGTATGAGGTCGTATCCAAAAATTTACGTACAGCTTTTTTATCTTCAATAGTTATTTATATCACTAGTTAAAAAAGTACTATTTTACGAGTATGAGCATATTAGTAGACTGAGGTGAAGCAGAGACTTACAAAATGCGAATACTCGCAAAATACGTTCAGGACGTGTGATATACAATTTTTTTGTGTTGACTTTTATACGAATTTTTTAAAATCAGTTATTTAAGCATTTGTTTTTAATGAAATTTAATAACATATGTATAATAAAGCTGAAACCTGTAATGACAAAATTCAATTGTTTTTGAAACATATTTGACAATTACATACAACCTGTATTAAAATAACCCATATTGTTTCCCTCAGAGGCGGTCTATTATATACATGTTGTATCTGATTAACTGTTATTTTAGCAGGTGATTTAGAGCAAAAATACAAGCAAAAAATGTCAAAATTTTTATCTCCATTACGTTCCAAGTTCCATTAAAACATTTACAAACACCAAAATTTTTAGCAAAATAAATCGTAAATTATGGACCTGTTACATTAATTAAGTCTCTTAAAGTTGTTGACACCATAAATAAAAATAAACTGTTCTAAGAAGTGCAAATTTTTTCTCAGCAATTTACTGACGACAAAAATAAAAGTAAACCGTTGAGTAAACCCAAAATAATGTTATCGGATAAAACGTAGTTAAACTAATGTGGTTAAAACTGCTATTCTGGACATTATTTTCAAATACACTAGAATCTGTACACAAAGTACATTTATAAACATTAGTATCTGCTTTAAGTATTTTATTATCAATTTATACTGTGAGTGATGGAAAATTAAAGAAAACAATAATTAACGCAATACATCAATACGTTTCGAGAAACTACAATGATTAGAACAATAAAAAAATGACTTTTAGTAGAGACGGTCTCAGCTGGTCAAGCGAGTCGTCTGGTAGAAATAAAAAAATTGAGACAAACATTGGTGACGGTGACGCTGCACGACAAGCTCAGCCAGAGCAGAGACGTCGGTACATATAAAGACCTCCTGAATTGTTCGGTCGAAAAGATTGTGGAAGGTATGTCAAATTAAGGCGTTATAGAAGCCCGTAGAATTAGAACAAAAGGAAACGGCTTTCTGTAGGATACGGCAAGTGTAATCTTTATCTTTAACAAACCAACGATTTTCCAAAAGTCAAGACCGGTTTTCATTATACAATGCTTTAGTTGTTAGTTTTTGGCTATATCACCATTATCAACTTTCAAACAAGCTACCAGCTTTCTACAAAGAGGTCGCAAGGCAACTGGTGTCACTGGCTAAAAAAGTTATTCAACAAGAGCTAAACACTTTTAGAACGGCCGTGATGCCACTACTTTAAACCAATTAAACGAAACGTCTCCACTGAAAGACTGAGCGAAGAGTCCAATTTTAGTCAAAGTTTCCATAAAAGAAAACAGGGTTGGCCTAAGGGCGAATCCTGAAAAGTACAAAAGGGCCATAATGCCAACATTGTTGTAGATGTCAATATCGATCAGTGCCACAACTTATTGTCTTTATAGTCATCTGTGATATTTTTATCATATTAGCAAACTGTAATATGTTAACGTTTTTATCTATTTATTTTATTTGCTTTTATTTACATACATGTTTGTTAGTCTATACTTTAATCCATTGTGATATTTTACTCGTTTATTTGATTTCACCTACATGTATGCTGGTCTCTATTTACGTCAACGTTAATATTTATTTGTTAATTTCTTCCTCGATGTCGCAAACGCATCTTTCCTGAAAGATGGAACTTTGACAAGGAAAATTGAGATCTGTATAGATCGTACTTACCAGTCTGAATTGCTCCAACCGAAAAGAATCTTGACGACGAGATAGTCAAACTTACTACTTACCTGCTTCACGTTGCGTCACTAACCGTCCCAAAAAACATCAGCTAGTATTGTAGAAAAAAGCAAGTTCCTTGGTAGAACGACAACGTAAAGATGGTTATCTTGGCCAAAAAGAAAGCTTTCAACGCTTTCACAAAAACGAGAAACGGAGAACTATATCGCGTTTAAATGCGCTAGAGCGGTTGTTCGACAGACCATATTGCAAAGCAAAAGATTATCCTGGAATAAATTTGTCTTAGACAGAAATTCCAAGACGCAGACAAGGTGCAAGCAGGCACAGGCAGATTTTAAAACATACATGCTAGCGGTATTTAACTATACACTGTCCGAAGGTGTTTACCTTTCTCGCTGGAGGGAAGCCATTGTACTTCCTTTATTGAAAAAGGACAAAAATCCATTTTTGCCGCAAAATTATTGCCCGATGATGTCTGAGCAAGTCGATAGTAAATAGAAGGCTCATTTGGTGTATTGAGAGCAACAACCAGTTGTTTAGGTACCAATCCGGTTTCCGTTCCGGAAAATCTTCTATAGACAATCTGGTACATTTAGAACTCTCAATAATGAAAACATTCGATATAAAGCACCAACTGACGGCAGTATTTTTTGGTATAGAGAAAGCCTACGACATGACTTGGCGATTTGGAATATTAGAACACCTTTATGAGTGGGGTTACCGTGGCAACTTACCATCGTTCATCATATCGTTTTTGAGGCAAAGATACTTTGAAGTCAGTCATGGCCAAGCAACATCTACCATTCAAACTCAAGAAAACGGCACCCCGCTGGGCTCGACTGTGAGTGTCACTCTATTTGCCATCGCTATTAACAAGATATACGATGGATTGTACCTACTATTAGCCGAAGTTTGTAAGTAGACAACATTGCCATTTTTGTATCTGGCTCTTATAAATCAAGCCTTAACCAAATGATGCAGCTGCTATAAACACTATACTAGCGACACGAACGGAAGTTTTCCGAAACCAAAACAAAGTGCATGCACTTCTGCCACTAATGCACTTTGCAACACCGACCCTGTCTAATCATGAACCATCAAGCGCTTCAATGCATACCTCAAATAAAATATTTGGAGCTGATATGGGACGACCGATTATTTGAAATAACCACGTACATCATACAAGAGCCAAATGTTATACAAACACTCAACATTATTTAATGCATATCCCACACTAAGCTGAGCGGTCACAGAGAGCAGCTGCTAAACTTATATAAATCTCTGGTTCTTTCTAAACTGAAGTATGGCTCATTCGTGTACGGTTTAGCGGCTCAATCTACCCTACAGCCCTTAAATATAATACTGCAGGGATCAGGTACGCTAATGGAACGTTTTACACAACACCTAGGTAAAGTTTGTACGCAGAATCTGGTATTCCACCACTCACAATTAAGAGAACCATATTGGCACTGTCATATATAAACAAAATTCGAATATAGGGTAGCAACACCTTGACAAGGCAGCGTTGGAAAAAAACATAAAACCTCCAGACACGTTCGATACACTCCCTGTCTTTACGTGGCGCTTAAAACAGCCGATGATATTTTTTTTGCCCTGACACTACCAGACCGTAGGTACGTACCAGATGATCCACCATGGAACAGAGAGCACTTAATGGAGCTCTAAATTACTAAGGTCTAAAGACAACAGCTCCTGTCTTTCGTAAAACAGAAATTGCGGGAGAAATTGCGAGATTATTTTTGTGTACCAACTTTCTATTTCTTTCCATTTATCCTCGTTCTCGCACATTACGCTAATGATGTTAGATGCTTTTATTTCTTCTCCTATCTTTTCTTCGATTTTCCTTCTTTCTTCCTTCCATCTTTTACATTTAAACACCGCATGTTCTTTATCATCCTTTTCACTACAATCCGCGCAGTTGTCATTTTCTCTTTTTTTAATTTTGTGTAAGTATTCTCCATTTTCACCGTGCCCAGTCAGCAGCTGCGTCGTATAGTAACTCAGTTCCCCGTGTTTTCTGTGTATCCAGGAGTATATGTTTGGGATCAGTTTTTTTGTCCATGACTCTCTGTCTTCCCACTGTTTCTGCCATTCCGCTATTGTTGCACTAGTGTCCATTTTATCTTTTCTTTTTTTAGCCAGGATCTGTAGCGGTGGGATTCCAGCAACCACCATAACGTCTTGTGTGTTTACTGTTCTGTAAGCTTGACTGATTCTTATTGCTACGATTCTTTGCACCCTATCTAATAGTTTATTTACAGTTCCAAATTTGATTGCTTCCTGCCAAATCTCTGCTTCGTACAATACGATTGAATCTACCGCGTGTGCTATAACTTTCCTCTTAGATGATCTGGCTCCTTCATGATTTGGCAGTATCCTCCTTAATGCGTTTGCTTTTGTAAGAGCCCTATCTGTTATCGTCTTGACGTGCTCAATGAAGCTGAGGTTTTTATCAATGGTTATACCAAGAACCTTGATACTTTTCTAGGTTATTATTTTTTGCCCTAGTAGTTTTAAATTTAACGCTGTGATTCTTCTTTGCCCCGTCATTAGTCCTACTTTTGTTTTTTCTGGAACCAGCTTTAGTCTGTTTTCCGTCATCCATGTGTTAATGGTTTCCATTGCTATTTTTGCTCTATATACTGCTTCTTGTATCTGTTTAGATCTTATAACTATTGTGAGATCATCTGCAAAGCCAATCAGTTTAACCCCATCTGGCATACTTAATCTTAGTACTCCGTCGTACATGACATTGCATAGGATTGGCCCAAGGACCGAACGTTGTGGAACCCCGGATGTTACTTTGTGTACTATATTTCTTCCCTTTGAGTCATTTATCTGTATGCTTCTATCTATCAAGTAGTTCTGTAGTATATTTATTAGATATCTTAATATCTTCATTTCCACTAATGCCTTTATTATTTGTCGTCTAGATGCCGAGTTGAAGGCATTTTGTACATCTATTGCTATCACTAGGCAAACCTGCCTTGTCCTCCATGTCCCAGTGTTGGCCTTTTTTATTTCTTTCGTCACGACTCTTATTGCGTCTATTGTTGACCTCCCTTTTCTAAAGCCAAATTGGTTGTCAGCAAGCTTCTTTTCAATTTTATATTTGAGGCGCTCGGCCAGTACCCTCTCCAATATCTTTCCCGCAGCGTCTATCAGACAAATAGGTCTATATGTCGAGCTCGTTTCTCCCTTTGGTATTAGTACTAGGTTTGCTTTTTTTCAGCACAGTGGAAAATTACCTTCTCTGACACACGAGTTTAACACATTAACCCAGGTCTGTGCTCTTTGTATAGCCACTACTTTTACCACTTCGGCAGGAACTCCATCAGGTCCTGGAGCTTTGCCCGTAGCAAGTCTTTTTGCTGCCTCTTCCACCTCCGTGCTAGATATTGGTTCAAAATCCAAAAGCTGGTTTTTATATCTGTTCCTTTCTTTAAGTTTATGTTCTTCGGGAAATAGTTTTTGTATTATTTCTATCATTTTTTTATTATCCACGGCAATTATAGTTTTTTTTTCTTATCTTTTTATAGATTAACTGGTACCCTTTTTTCCAAATATTTTGATCGAGCTCGTCACAGATCTTTTTCCAGCACTCCTTCTTACTTTTTTTGATCATCACTGTTAGTTTTTTTCTTTCCTCCTTTAGTATTTTGTTTTCATCCTGAGCTTCATCACCTTTCCCAATCTGGTGTTGGTAATTTCTTCTTGTTTTGATGCATCTTCTTCTTTGTAAGTTAATCTCTTCGTTCCACCAGTATTCTCCCCTTTTATTTGTTGTTCTTATGGGCATAGTTTCTTTACATAGTTGACGTAGGAATTTAGTCATTTTATCTACTGTATTTAGGTCTTCTTCTGCCGTTTGTTTTACCATATGCTCCAGCCTTGTTTTATTCAGTAAAAGTTTTCAACTAGCAATAATCGCACCTCGGATTTACCTCATCGGTTACGATATCGCCACTGCGCAAAGCAAACTTAAATTAATCATTATAAAGGTTACTCTCCTCTCTGGTACCGCCAATCTGCAATCTAGAGACTCGTCATAATAAAATAACAAAACTAGATCTAAACGTTGTTGACGACAAAAACTGTCAAAGACGGTTTACAATAGGGAAACATTAGAATTTATGACAGTTAAGAAAACTATTTTGTGTCGTATATTTGACAAAAAACATTCAAACTGCGGTATAAAAAAACACTCATTAAAGAAGACGTTAAAAGCATTCAAAAATAAATCAAATCTATTGACTGACGTATTTTAAAAACTTTCGGGTAGCATCTTGTAGTGTATAAACTATAAGAGCTTGTTAATGTACTATTTCTACATAGTTTTTCAAACACTTATAAAATGATGTCGATAAAGTATTTGCGTATTTATAAACAACATATTCACAAAGTAACCCAATTTTGAAATTTGTTACAATAAAATAAAAGTAGAACGAAAACACTTAAATTTAACGGTAATTGACATAATCTTAAAAGTTCTTTTTTTAAATTTTTTGATAAGATATAGGTACTACTTAGTTGAAAACAGTTTGGCAAAGGCCATCTTCTGGTTGCATAACAAATAATTACAAAATACAAATTGATTAGTGCATTGTGAAACCGCAAATTTTAAAAATGTATTGACAGTAAATGGAGTATTATATTTCTAATTATAATCATTGGTGTTACCATAATTGCAAAACTCGACATTAGAGTCTACTAGAATGTTCTTTCGTGTTTTTGAAACTCATCAGCATTGGAAATACCCGACGTATTTTTACAACGACGCTAACTAGTAGTAACTTGTAATAATGACATAAAAAATAATGATAAATCAAACCAACACAAAGAGAGTTTTAAGTAAACGATTTTACAGAATGACCAAAATCGTATGCTTTACCTATTGAAGAATTTAGTTGTGTTACTAACTAGCCAGCATATTTAAAATATCCTAGGCAACTAGACTGTTTGGGCTGAACCTTGGCTTTGGTCAAGTTGTTACCGGAAGATGCTAACCCTTGACGTTTTGTAACAGTGGACTGTATTGAACTTGACACAAACTTTGTGATTAATAGCATTTATTTACAAGATACGAACAGTGCCTCTGAACGATCTATTGAAAGCATGTTATCGTGTCGGTGAATCACTGAGCTACTGCCCTTTTGTCTTCAACACAGGCGGTGAGACCCTTTTCGAACACACACATGGCATAAGTGTAAACACATATCATTTGAATTTAAACGAATATGTTCTTAACATGCCCTCCGGTAAATTGCAAATTATGAAAATTTGTAATTTAATCATAAAAAAAGTTCAAAATATACACAGTGAAATAAAATACAAGAAAGAAAAATAAACTAAATTAACTAGGAAACAAACGTGTACTACTAAACCGTAACAACACGTAGAAATTAGTTTGATAGCACGACACAGTAATCTAACGCACCAAAAAAATCACTGGCAATAGACACAGTTTAGTAAATGTTCCTTGCACTACACCATTTGAGGTCTTTACTGAAGCTACCCGATTAAGACTATCAGACTCTGACTGAGCTTGTACAATTTAGCCCAATTTCCATTTCATTTGAGGTAGATTGTCATCTTTGATGAGCACAAGCTCTGATTTTTGAGTGTTCCACTTGTGAGAGAGAGTTACCTACAAAGCGTTTTAAGTAGTGTTTGCAAGACTTAATTCCTGCTTCCTACAATCCACCGAAGTGGGAACTGTGGGGAGGTATAGAATGCCACGTAATTCTTTCGCGAGCGACAGTTTTCGGTACAATATGATTTTGAGTCAGTAAAAATTTGCGGAATTCACGTAGTACAGACCTTGCACTAACGAAATTGGTTCCGTTGTCAGAATAAATATGAAAAGGTTTGTCTCGACACCTACTCAATGTGTACAGCTTTTTTAGAAAAGCAAACGTAGAAACATATATAAACCTGTGCAATCTTGGAACCTCTATCTTTGCGATCCTTTACTAATAGTGGACCAGAGTAATCTACATCGGTAGTGAAGATGTTATGCGGAAAAAAGGTAAGTTACCAATTATAGGTTTCCCTAATTGTGATGCAAACTTTAAACATCTAATTCATTTATTTTAATAAATTACGACCAGAGGTAAGTCTAAATCTGTCACGTAAAGAAGAAAGCAACAATTGAGGACCAGCGTGTAATAATCGCAAGTGCTCGCGATCAACGTTGGGTTTTGATAAATGATGCTTTCTTGTCAAAAAAACTGGATGTTTTTTATCAAACACAAATTGAGAATTGTAAAGTCTACTGGGATTATTTCTTCGTGGTCTAAGAAAGGGCTTAAACTCAACAACGATGAAGTAGTCTTTAACGGCTTACCCTGCGAAATAAATATATATAATAAATATTACTTAATTTTCCTAGGAGTGACAAAACTATACAGACGCTCCTCTTTGGAAACAAAACAATTTTTATAAAATCCCGAGCAGTAGGTAAAGACTCGTTTAAGGCGAGTGAGACTCGAAAAGTTAGAAAATAAAAAACTAAGTTAAATGCATATGAACACTGAGCTGGCTTCTTCATCTCTAGAAGTTAAAAAACAGAAGATTGAAAATTTGTTCAAGAAGAGATATCTTCAGCTAGCCATTATAGAGCATGCCACTAGAGATCAGAATCTATTAACGTTTGAGAGTTGATTCCTCGCGATGAGATATTTTTAGGATTTTATTTGAGGGGAACGTGATGCCATACTGCATTTGAGTCCAACTCTTATATATTTGCGACTTAGTTGCAGACAAAAGTTTTGAGAAAATTGGGACTAGTTTTTAGTCATCCCATAACAAATTCAAAGTCAGACGACAAAAACATTTTGAAATTGGCGTTCCAAATTTTTTAATACCTGTTTTGATTTCGCGCAGAGTAGATTAAGACTAACTTGATTATCTAAATTAGCAGAACAAAGATATATACAGGCACCATATCCAAGAGCGGAGGCGTCACAACACCCATAAATTTAAACGTCAACAGAGTTTGGACATATAACCTGACGAGGAATCTTAATATCATTTAGATCTACAAGTTCATTTTTATAGGTCTTTTATGCTAACTGAATACAAAGCAAAACAAGGTCATTCCAAGATAATTCCGGTCACATTTGCTGCAAAAGAATTTTGATGCTTAGAGTGCATGAAGAAACAAGATCAAAAAGATCAAAGACTTGAGAAACCTCGAAAAGAATCTTTCTCTGGGTAATAGTTTTCGTTGTGAAACACTGTCGAGACATAGATTACATAACCTAGTCATTAAAAAAAGACTAAATAAGGTTAAAGGTTTTTGTATGTTAATGAATACTAAACACCTGGATGAAGATTATTTGAAATCCATTTTTAAAGTTTAAAAAACCTAGCCGCTAAAATGCTAGAAATATGAGAGCAAATATCACAAGTCTAATCTAAGCTATCAGCCGCTGTAAGTAAGTCGTCAACATAAAAATCTCTCTTAATGATTTTAGAATATTTTGGGTGCATTGTTTGACAATCTAATCTTAACTGAAATAAGCTGCGATTAGCTAAGAAAGAAGCCGTCGCTGTGCCTCAAGTGACAGTATTTAAGTCGTACGATTGAATTTGAGCTGCTGGTGAAAATTTCCATAAGATTCGCTGTAGAAGTCGTTGCCTAGGTTCCATTTGAACCTGTCTGTATATTTTTTCTGTCAGCTGATAAAACATATCGATGTTTTCAAGATTTAACTAAAATACAAAAGAGATTGTTGTTAGAATTAAATTAAGGGAAGAGCCGGTGGTAGTTGGTTGAGAACCGTTGAATACAACTCTAAGTTTAGTTGTTCGGCTTTTTTTCTTTAGTACACCATGGTGCGGCAAATAATAAGCAAATTTAACGAGATTTGTACTAGACAACGAGATGTGGCCCAGTTCTAAATATTCCTTTATGAAAGTTGTATATAATTCTGAATTCGTTTGCAGACCGCACTCTAGCCTCTTTAGAGACAATAAATCTTCCATCGGGACCTTTGCATGTTTTCTACAAAGTGGGTCTCACAAGAATTCTCTTCTGAAGAAAGAATCTTAGTTTTGACTCTGTAAGAACCTAGCGCTGATACACTGGAGGTGGCCAAACCAGAAGTTTGGTTTTCCGTAGTTGCCGAACCTGGTTGCACCGCCTGAGGAATTGTTGATGAGTCAACATGCAATAAAAAGTGATGTTTAGATCTGCAAGTCTTGTCATGTCCAATGTATTTTTGACAAAAAAATTTTGGGCATCTGTGTGAGTGTTTGTGTGTGTGTAACATTGAGTTATTATAAAAGGAGATAACATAAAGCATCTATTTTCTATGTGCAAAATGGGACTACTGGGCGTGGCTTAGTCTACTATCAAGATGGAAACTTTGCCAGGTTCGGATTATATAAAAATTAAAGCTTTAACATTAATTGTATAAATTTTTCAAATCAACAATTTGTATGTTAATAAACAAAATTTAAATAAGTTATCAAATTACTTGAATTTATGCTTAGAAAAAAAGTGTAACTGATATAATTTCAGACGTATAATCATAATTCTAAAATTCAAATACTGTAATTTCTTAAGAAAATTATTAAACTGAAGATTCGTGGTTTTACGCAATTAGGCAATTATTAACTTTATTAGTCTAAAGTAAGAATTTTTTTAGATTATAGCTAATTTAGTAAAAAAAATTATGAAATTTCTTAATAATGTGCAACATTTCAAATGAAAACGGTAATCCAACATTTAAATTTTATTAAAATAGATTTTTAATAACCAAACTAAGAAAAAATTAATCGGTGTGTCAATTTATATACCTGTTGTAGAAGCATAAATAATTTATGTTTGCCGCTTTTAAGCAGCAGTTACCTTTTTTGTACGAAGGGTTGTTCGGAGCTATTCGACAAGCCCTTGACAGTTAGTTACCCTAAGATAAGCGTAGAGAAATGTAGTAACTTCGAAACCAGCGAGTAAATACAACAATATACGTTAAATTCGACAGAGCGTTTTATTTATATTTGTAATAAATAATTAGCCTCTACACCTGTGAAATGTAATTTCCAATAATACCTTCTTATTTACACCTTTTCTACTATTTACTACGTAAAACACACAAAACAATTATATTTTAAATGTTTTTAATTACAAACTAAAAAAACATATCATGAAACACAAAAAATCACTATAAAACTTTGAAAAATCAACCACTGACAGTTGACATTAGAATGACACTATGTATCATCAATATGGCGGTAGAAAATACAAATCGCGGCCTCCCTATATTATAACTCAATGGTGTGTAACGATGTAACCACAATAACTCTCGAACCAAAAATCCTACTAACTTAAAATTTAGTATTGTCGTGTCAAGGCCACTTCGATGTACCGTTAGATGGAATGGAGATGAGTAAAGTGCGCATGAGCGAAAGGAAGCGACAGAAGAAGGAATATAGTTGTTGTAGAGACTGTAATGAGTAATGGCGATATACGTGTGAAGTTTATTTTATGTTTTTACGTTTAATAAACACTTTTTGTATTGTTTAAAATAAAGGCCATCAAAGTATAGAACTAGCATTGTTAACAGTTTTTCTTATATAATTTTGTACGTATGTAAATTATTCGAATTATTTTTATGGTTTCTTAAAGAGATAATTCTTCCTAACAATTTATTCAAATAAAAAAAATTAGGGCGTGTACTAGTGTACACATGTAAGAAGTGAAACTTCTTTATGGTCTTATTTTTCGCAAAATGATCTACATGCAACTTTTCATAAATTGGTTAAATAAAGTTAAATTAGATAAATTTTAAACAAAAGGATTTTATTATCATAGACATGAATACAAATTTTTGTAAATCAATTAACTAATTTTTGTAGATTCAATTTCATATTTCAGTTACCATAAGCCATTAATTACAAAAATATATAATAACGATGACAATGATAGTAATAATTCTATTACAATTAATGAAATGCTGTAATAATCTTAGTAGCAAAAAGTTAAAGTGAAATAATTGTATTATTTGTATTCATGTCTATGATAATAAAATCCTTTTGTTTAAAATTTATCTAATTTAACTTTATTTAACCAATTTCTGAAAAGTTGCATGTATATCAATTAATTGATGTTCATTAAATTAGCAGTCTTATTAATTAATAAATACTATTTTAATGAAATCATATACATTGACCGATAGTTACAATAAGAAACTGAGGTTAACCTTAAATATTTTAAATTTAAAATTAGATAAATTTTAAACAAAAGGATTTTATTATAATAGACATGAATACAAATAATACAATTATTTCACTTTTTGCTACTAAGATTATTACAGCATTTCATTAATTGAAATAGAATTATTACTATCATTGTCATCGTTCAAACAGAAACTGCGGTTAACCTTAAATATATTAAATTTAAAATGTCATCGTTCAATCAGAAACTGAGGTTAACCTTAAATATTTTTTCCGTCGATCGTTTATTAATACTTGTATTAACGTATAATAATGTATCAAAAGTAGTGCGGTAATAGCCCCTATTACCGCACTACTTTTAAACCAATGAAATCAACGAATTTCTATTAACGCTCTATTTTTTCTAACCAATAAAATCGTAGAAAAGAATTAAGATTTTTATGAGGTTACGTATATTGTATTAGTTAACGTTTTTAAATAAAAAATAAATTAAAAAATTCACCCGTGCATTATTATAAGTAAACATTTCCAATAATTGTAGGTTAAGTAACCTGATCACTAAAATGAAAACAAAATGATATACTTTGGAGTTACCAAGATGCTAAAAGAAGCTGATAAATAAAGTCCTTATTAACAATAATTGTGGTCTACATCATCTGACTATTTTATGAGCACACGAATTGTCAATTGGTTTTTATCGATGATTTTCAGTTGCTTTTGCGGAGGCTTTTGATATCAAAGTTGTGATGTTTTTTATGTTATATGAAATGGTATATAAAAATAATCATAAATAGATTTTAGTTTATTACATAAATAACAACGTATATTTTGTATAAACCAATACTTATTATATAACTGTGTTGTAGTGATACTCGTGTACTTCTTTTGCATACATACCAAAAACATTACGTATTTATAAAAATAAGACAAAGAGCATTGAATTATCGTTACTTTCTTCGACATTACCTTCTTCATCTAAGCAACTACTTCTCTGCCATTTGCACTAATTTGTAAAACATTGCTCACTATGCTTTGCTAAACTACAAATGAACTTTTATCAGATTCAAATTGTATCGATAAGTTAGTGAACAGCATTTTATAGTAAATCATAAACTAAAAGATTTACTAAACAATTGTGTTACTAAAATTCAGCTTTTGCATGCTGTTCATTTAAAAACTACAATGTGGCACATTATGTTATGGTTAATATGACAAATCTATAATACGAACAAACGATTATGAATTTCTCGTGTGTACATACCAGATTTTTTTCTTTAAATTGCCATTACATAAATATTGTTATAAACAAAAGTAACACAACAATCAATATAGAAAATATATATTTAATTTATAAGTAGGTGAACTAGTTTCTTCTCTCTAAAGCCATCATTCGAAACCCCCATCATTCATTAGCGACAACACTAAACTATAATTCATGGCATTTTTTGTACTCAAACCCAATCGATCTGTCGTAAGAATTTGTTTATGACATCTGGTTCATCGTTGTAATTAACATTCACTTACATTTTCCAAACTAAAATGTTTATTGTTAAAACTTTCTTATCTACAGAAGTAAATATGTATTAAAATTACCATTGTTTTTACCGTAGATTTTTAATGTTTTCTGGTTTTATTCCTAATAACAATATTCGTCATTTATGAACCATTTTTAAACGTATAAACACTTTATTTGCTTTATAAATAATTTTGATTTGCTTTTTACATCAAGTGCAGCTTCTGTGTACAAATAAAACAATCCCACGATTACCTTTCGGCTGATAAAGAAAACTTTTTAATGTTTCGAGATGTAATTTTCTTCGATTTTCTAGCATACTGTTAATCACATAAAACTAAAAAATTTTGCAATCATTGATATTTTCAAAACTAATTATAATCAATCCGATTAAAATTTAATTGACGCGTTGAGGTTATACAGCATTCCCATTACTTAAAAATCCCACTACCGTTGATACAAAAATAAAACAATTGTTCAGTAGATAAAATTATAAAATTATAAGTAAATGCAAAAAATTAATAAGATACGATCGACGGAAAAACTTAAAAACCAACTTGTTTGATAATATGCAATTAATAATCTCGACAACATTAACGCTCTCGCTCGCTGCGCTCGCTCGCGCGTGAAAATGTCTCGATTATTAATTGCCTTCATTACCAACCTTGTTGGTTAAATAACTATTTCCGTCGATCGTTTATTAATACTTGTATTAACGTATAATAATGTATCAAAAGTAGTGCGGTAATAGCCCCTATTACCGCACTACTTTTAAACCAATGAAATCAACGAATTTCTATTAACGCTCTATTTTTTCTAACCAATAAAATCGTAGAAAAGAATTAAGATTTTTATGAGGTTACGTATATTGTATTAGTTAACGTTTTTAAATAAAAAATAAATTAAAAAATTCACCCGTGCATTATTATAAGTAAACATTTCCAATAATTGTAGGTTAAGTAACCTGATCACTAAAATGAAAACAAAATGATATACTTTGGAGTTACCAAAATGCTAAAAGAAGCTGATAAATAAAGTCCTTATTAACAATAATTGTGGTCTACATCATCTGACTATTTTATGAGCACACAAATTGTCAATTGGTTTTTATCGATGATTTTCAGTTGCTTTTGCGGAGCCTTTTTGATATCAAAGTTGTGATGTTTGTATGTTATATGAAATGGTATATAAAAATAATCATAAATAAATTTTAGTTTATTACATAAATAACAACGTATATTTTGTATAAACCAATACTTATTATATAACTGTGTTGTAGTGATACTCGTGTACTTCTTTTGCATACATACCGAAAACATTACGTATTTATAAAAATAAGACAAAGAGCATTGAGTTATCGTTACTTTCTTTGACATTACCTTCTTCATCTAAGCAACTACTTCTCTGCCATTTGCACTAATTTGTAAAACATTGCTCACTATGCTTTGCTAAACTACAAATGAACTTTTATCAGATTCAAATTGTATCGATAAGTTAGTGAACAGCATTTTTATAGTAAATCATAAACTAAAAGGATTTACTAAACAATTGTGTTACTAAAATTCAGCTTTTGCATGCTGTTCATTTAAAAACTACAATGTGGCACATTATGTTATGGTTAATATGACAAATCTATAATACGAACAAACGATTATGAATTTCTCGTGTGTACATACCAGATTTTTTCTTTAAATTGCCATTACGTAAATATTGTTATAAACAAAAGTAACACAACAATCAATATAGAAAATATATATTTAATTTATAAGTAGGTGAACTAGTTTCTTCTATCTAAAGTCATCATTCGAAACCCCCATCATTCATTAGCGACAACACTAAACTATAATTCATGGCATTTTTGTACTCAAACCCAATCAATCTGTCGTAAGAATTTGTTTATGACATCTGGTTCACCGTTGTAATTAACATTCACTTACATTTTCCAAACTAAAATGTTTATTGTTAAAACTTTCTTATCTACAGAAGTAAATATGTATTAAAATTACCATTGTTTTTACCGTAGATTTTTAATGTTTCCTGGTTTTATTCCTAATAACAATATTCGTCATTTATGAACCATTTTTAAACGTATAAACACTTTATTTGCTTTATAAATAATTTTGATTTGCTTTTTACATCAAGTGCAGCTTCTGTGTACAAATAAAACAATCCCACGATTACCTTTCGGCTGATAAAGAAAACTTTTTAATGTTTCGAGATGTAATTTTCTTCGATTTTCTAGCATACTGTTAATCACATAAAACTAAAAAATTTTGCAATCATTGATATTTTCAAAACTAATTATAATCAATCCGATTAAAATTTAATTGACGCGTTGAGGTTATACAGCATTCCCATTACTTAAAAATCCCACTACCGTTGATACAAAAATAAAACAATTGTTCAGTAGATAAAATTATAAAATTATAAGTAAGTGCAAAAAATTAATAAGATACGATCGACGGAAAAACTTAAAAACCAACTTGTTTGATAATATGCAATTAATAATCTCGACAACATTAACCCTCTCGCTCGCTGCGCTCGCTCGCGCGTGAAAATGTCTCGATTATTAATTGCCTTCATTACCAACCTTGTTGGTTAAATAACTATAAATTTAAATTAATAACATATTTCAGAATTTATACTCTATGTCAATTAATTCCACCCAAGTATTAGAAAAATAGATATAATTACTTACTTTTGTTAAAAATCCACTGGAATTAGAATTAAAATAAAGCCTTTGATTTTGTTGATCACTTTAGTATTGATATATTATTTATCACGTCGCTATTGCGTTTCCGTAACCGAAAAAAAAGATGGCGCGTAACGGAAAAATGTGACGGTAAATTTTTTTCCAACGCCGATAAAGAAGTTTCACTTCAAAAATTTCTAACATTAACAGTTTTACAGTCTTTGGATGTTCGTCTTTTTCTTTCTTCTGTGTCTTTTTGTAAGTTGGCTAACGACAATACGTATACGGTACTAGGATTAGTTCTTTTGTCGTTTTCTTTGAAAGGCAAAGTGCAAACACTTAACACCTTGGTTATTCTTGAAGTTTTACAACAACTAATTTTAGGCATTGACTTCTGGAAAGCTATGAACTTCATACCAGACTTTTGGCATAGACTTTTAATGCCACTTTTCCTTCAATTTATGTTATTTCTTTGAACTTTATTAGTGCTATTTTAGAACTTCCGAATCAACAACAACTTTTGAACGACGTTGCAAGCAATCTTCTTGGCTTGGTTTTTTCGTTCAGCACCAAATACGTACTTTTGCTAAATCAATTAAACAGCGCTAATATCCTCTCTCGCCTGCATAAGGTCGCTAATGAGGGATTGAACTCAATGTTAAGCATTGGGATTATAGAGTCGTCGAGTAGTCCGTAGTCTAATCCAATTTTTTTGGTGAAAAAAAAAGAATAACACTTATCGGTTCTGTGTCAATTTTAGGAAAGTGAACCAGGGGACTTAAAAGAATGCTTATCCGTTGCTTCATATTACTTCAATTTTAGATCGGTTGAGGGATGCACGTTTTCTTTCCAACTTGGATATTCGGTCTTCGCATTGGCAAATTCCGCTCTCGGAAGATGACTGCATTTACTGTTCCTTCTCGTGTTCTTTTTCAGTTTACGCGCTTGCCATTTGGACTACATAATGCGCCTGCTACATTTCAGCGATTGATTGATCGAGTGTTGAGTGTGAATATAGAACCTTACTGTTTAGCTTACCTAACTTTTGAGAAGTTCTTAGTTAGATTTCGGTTGCTTGTTTGAGTTTTTCGATTTATTTCACGCCTTGATGCCCACGAAAGTGGATGAAACGTTGGCAACTTCGGTTACAACAATGACACGGTCCAAACCCGGAAGACATTCTTATCTTAGTATAGACTCCGGCTGTGGAAGCCTTCGCTATTACATTTCTTTCCAATTGATTGATCGTATTCGGTTCACTAAGACCAAATGTTTACGTTCAAGTTGTTGCCAGAAGATGATTTTTACTTTCCTATAAGGAAAGTATATGGATCGCAATTCTTTTTCAAAAATTTCTTTTGCATAATTTTGCATTACCTGAACTAGAAAAAGATATTTTTGACAAAAAAAAAATTTGGTGTCTGTGTCTGTGTGTGTGTAACGATGTACACACGATAACTCTTGAACCAAAAGTCCTAATAATTCGAAATTTGGTGTGCAGCTGGCTTTTTATATTCTCTCGGTTCTATCAAAAGATGGGTTTGATAAAAAAAACAAAAGTAGGTGTATCCGCCATTTTAACAGTTTTTCTTATATAATTTTGTACGTATGTAAATTATTCGAATTATTTTTACAGTTTCTTATAAAGATAACTTTTTGTAACAATTTACTCAAATGAAAAAAAATTTCTGACATTACCAGTTTATTAGATATTTTATTTCTAATTTGCAATCAATTCACAAATAAAAGTTCGAATCCTGCCAGCGACAACTTATTTAGAAAAAAATTCCATACCTTGAAGGGAAAGTAAGATACGTTAAAAATAATAATTTTTACTGATTTGCTAAAAGGGAACGCAATATCGAGAGGTGACAACATAAGCTCAATTTACCATATTTCGGTTATACATTTAATGTTTTTTAAGAATTAAGTTTGAAGAACTTTGTGAGTTATAACATTTATTTACAAAATACGAACTATACATGTGAACGATTTATTGAATGCGTGTTATCGTGTCGGTGTGTCACTGAGCTACTGCCCACACTTCTTACCTAATGTCATTTAAACTAAGGGGGATTAGTATAAGCGCAAAACACATAATTTTTTAATGTAATCAGTTTTAAAGAATAAAACCATACAAAAAAAATATTTTAAATGCAAAAATCTAATTCTAATGGAGTGCAGATCAAATGTCCAAGAGTCTGCAAATTATACACAACCTAAATGTATAATATAGAAAAATTCACCGATATCGCAAATCTTGCAACTATCGGAAGGTGTTAAAAACAAACACAATATTACCCATGTACTATAACGAACAAAGTTTATTACGATTTTCAAAAATATTGTCAATATTTTTATACATACATAAATAATAAAAAAATAAAAAAAACACAAATAACTAATATTCTAGGTACATATTCTACATATTAAACGAAAATAGAGTCGTATGATAATTCACCAATTATTTGTATTTAACATTTGTCCATGAAATGGCTGAGAAATTTTTCCCATAACCTCTTCATTGCTGGAAGATGATGAATCAGCAACACCAATGACACATGGAGAATTGTTTGTGATAACAAATGATGAGCGAGACCGTTGATTATCAAGAATTGTTGCACGCTGATAAAACATAGCTTCCAGTGACATATCTAAGGATAAATCTAATCGCGTTATCATAAGCCATGCACTTGAACAAACATCATGACATGTAAGTTTTATAATAGCGGTTCACAGTTTAACAGCTTCTAAGATTATGACACGATTTGAACTACGTTGCCACATCCTTTCAGATGTAACAGTTTCAAAGTGAAGATTTCACCTTTGGAAATATGCATCTACAGTTTAAAAACTGGATTTTTTTCAATAGTTTGTCGCGTCTGCGATACCCTGTCATATCTAAAGAAGACTGGACTTGCAATCAAAATATTTCGCGATCGTCATGCCTTTTTATTATATTCTCTAGGTGTTCTTAGCGTGATCTTTCGGCACAAAAAAAGTAAAACTAATCTTATAAGCGGCACGTCAATTGTCAAAGACAAAGAAAAGAAAATTTAAATTTGGTCTCTCCGTTTACAACAAAAAAAAAACAAACAAAAAGCTCGTTTAAACGATAGGATTAAATTTAATTCATTATTCTCAACTTTCTCGCGTCAGACAGTATCTCAATTCATCGCATCTCTCGTACAATAATCAAATAAAAATTTCTGTCCTTTTTATATGCCGCCTAATTTTTACATTAAAGATCACGTATTGCGGTTTATTAAGTCTTGACTGGACGCAGGTTGGCAACCACGTAACAATTTGTCAGTAACTGATAACTTGATACCAAATGTACACTCAAAGAAAAAAATAATAATAAAAGTACGTAAAAGAAACCAGAGCGTCAGTAACTCTCTTTTTACTGGGAACGAAAAAAAACACCACCCGTCAGAAAGTTTTCTTCATGTAAGTGAAAAAAAACCCAGCGCGTAAATAACTATTTTTCGAGTACGTAAAAAAACAGCGCATAAATGAACTCCCTTGCGCGAGTACATGAAAAAAAAACAGCTCGACAGCAACTTCTTTTTTGCGAGTAAGTCAAAAGAAAAACTCCCCTATGGAACTCTCTTCGTTTTTGCATTGCGTCAGGGTTTTTAAAACCTTCGTTTAGAACTTAGTACCATAGCTGCCAATTGGATTTTCCTTTTTTTACTCAATCTGATATGCTCTTTTCTACCCTTAAGATATTATGATGTTTTGTTACTGGGCGGCGCTGTGTGTTTCAAATGGAATAAAAATTTACAGATTCTACAATTTTTTTCCTATTACTATTAAACAAATGCGCTACTGACTATAAGAAAGCATTAAAGAGATGAACTTTCCTTTAACATGAATCCTTTCTCTAATCTTAACAGATTTATAACGCTAATTATCTTTACAATTGCCTGACTGTTGATACAATTTCAACATTCAAAATTTACTCAAATTTTAATTTACATGCTTTCGTCCTATGTTGATAATTTTACAGTGAAATCATTTATGACTGAAATCTAGTATAATTACTGATGAGTTTTTTATTATAAAACTTTATAAATCAGATTTATTAAATTATTACTTTGTTTACGCATTTTAAAATTTGTACATAAATTATCGGTTCAGTCGAACATGTGTGTTTCGGCCGAGTTGCTTTTGGTGACCACCGCAGTTTTTTTGCAGCTAATTTATTACATACATTATTACATCAGGTATCTGGAGTTGTTTTTCTTGGAAATCATCCTGCATCAAAACCACCAAAATTTTTATATTGAAATGATTTGCTTAATTTTCTTAGAGTTATTCCCACAGCAGAAGAACAAATCAACATACCTTACTAGGTGGACACCTGCAAACTGTGGTGATTTTTTCCTAGTAGATTAACTTGTGACTTCCGTCACTTTCTTTCATGGGTTGGAATTTACGTACCCAGACAATAAAGTAAACTCAACGAATATAACTAATAAACTATTACCTTAAAACGATGCAAAGTAGAGGAAAGTTGCACATAAACATTTTTATGAATAACAAAATTTACTATAAAAAAGTCCGCGGAATCACAATTACCTTTAATAGTTTAGAAGATACAAGTGTGCAAACTTGCACGAAAATGTCTTACATTACAGCAAAATTCTGTAACTCTTAAACTATTAGATATAATTATACCCTTCTGCGAACTTTTTTACAGTAAATTTTGTGCTCTATAAATATGTTGATGTGCAATTTTCATCTATATTGTACCGTTTTTGCAGCGTACAAAGCAGAAGCTCCCGGATCTAATTCGGCAACTATTATAATTATTTTTCAGCACTGTTGAATGAAATTAAGACTTATTATATTTTTAAAACATAAAACGAATCATAAGAAAGCTTTGTTTCATCTGAGCGTTTCATTGTTTCGTTACATAAACCCTCGAATCAAGCATCCTGTAAGTGTTTTCAACACTAAAAAAACTTTCAGACAATCTAAGAATACGATTATATTACTGGATTGTTTTTAACAATGAGTCCTCAAAGGCAAGTGGAAAATATATTCGTAAGAATCAATATATTGTACGATTTCATTTGAGTTTAATACTTTGACAAATTAATTTTTTGTTACTAGCTTAATTTAAGTCTGCCTAAAATCAAAGTCTTTTATTACAATGCATCGTTATTTTTTTTCTTTTACTTTTTTTCTGGCGTTAAAACAAAGCATATGTGCGCTTTGATAGTTTTGTGTCAGACTTCCAGGTGTGGTAGCTTTTAAAACAGCTTTGTGTTTTACTGTTTGCAGTTTTTCAATCTCAAGATGGCATTCGTCAGACTTTTCTAACCATGCGTATACGCCTGTTAAGTGTTACGGCCGTTACGGGTTACCTTAAAAGAGCTAAGAAATTTAATTGTGACTGAAAAAAAAATAGTGCTGAAAACCAGAACTGCAAACAGAGCTCACAAACCATTAAACCTTATACCTAAAAAAGAAAACAAAAAACCACATAATAGAGCTTACAAAAGTTAAAACTTGACGAATTTTTTACTTAGGTTTAAATGGATTAATATATAAACTATTAGATTTAAAAATTACGTTTAAAGAAAAATGTAATGTAATTTAACAATAAATTTGTTTCTTTTATGTACCAAAAATTTAAAAGTATTAAATTTCTTTATTTGTTGGAGCACGTAAATTTCTTATTTTTTATTTATTTATGATGTAAACAAAGTACCGTTAATTTGTACCCAGAAATATGTAACCGCAAATAATCTCGTTTAAATCACTGGATTTTCCGAATGAAAGTAACGAAGTTACGGTATTTTGTAAAAGGACTTGTAACAAGATGGTTCTAAGTATGGAACGCTGGTCAGGTAAGACCGCTGTAGTTACAGGTGCAAGTTCAGGATGTGGAGCTGCAATTGCGGAAGCTTTGGTGAACAATGGCATGCAAGTGAGTGGTTTATTTTGTTTGTATTTTCATAACTGTTTTTTGAAGGTAGTTGCAGTTGCTCGTCGCCAAGATAGATTGCTACAGCTGTCAAATAAACTGAAAGGCAGGTCTGGTAAATTGCACCCTTTCCAGTGCGATATAACAAAAGAAAGCGATATTTTGAAGGTGTTTGAGTGGGTAAAAAATAATTACGGAGCCGTTCATGTTCTTGTTAACAATGCGGGTATTGCCCGACCTTCCGGTTTAATTAATGGCAATTCTAAGGATTGGTTGGACGTTCTTAGTACAAACGTACTTGGACTTTCTATTGCAACAAAATTAGCAGTCAAAGACATGATCAACAATCAAGTCGATGGACAAATTATTCACATTAATAGCGTTCTAGGGCACTACGTTGCTCAAGTACCGAATTTAAATGTGTATCCTGCATCGAAATTTGCAGTTACTGCTTTAACCGAAACTTTAAGACAAGAACTAAATGCAATTAAGAGTAAAATTAGAATTACGGTATTATAAAATTTTGTGACAAAGATTTTTTGTAAATCAGTTTTTTTAGAGCGTTAGCCCTGGACCAGTCGACTCGGAGTTTCAAATTGCTACTTATGTTACGTCTAACGATGAATGGCAGAAGTTTTTTAATAATCTGCCTAAATTACAAAGCGAAGATGTAGCGGACGCTGTTGTATACGTGTTGTCGACCCCTGCTCACGTGCTTGTTCATGAACTTACGATACGTCCAGTTGGAGAACCCGTCTAGTGACCAGTAACTGTAATTTATGAGTTAGTATTTTAGATTCGAGTATAATCTGTATTGGTTATATTTTTTTATACATACATAAAACAACAAAAGATTTCGTTTTATTAATATTCGATCATCATAATTCTTCCAATGTTTACAGTTGCTGATAATTAAAGCTATTCGAAAATACTTTGAATGTCGAAAACAACTTTTATTGACATCTATTAGTTGGTACTGGCACTACTGATCGAGCATAGATAAAAGTGTGAAACATATAATAACTTTACTTTTATATCTGGCATTATAAACAGTTTTCTCATTATACGTTGACTGATACTTCTTATTACACATTATCGTTAGATGACGTTTTTTTTAACTGTTTGCCGTAGTAGTAATATTTGTTATATTATACACGTTTCATATTTATACTCTTTGTGTATAAAATTTGAAAATTGCACTCTTGCAAAATAGCAAATCATCGTTTTATCTGTGGCATCAAAATTTCAGTTTTGTTACTAAATGCTAAATTTCAGTTTTTTTCACTCTTCATATTGCAAGTAATTCTAGATGCAACGAATAATAAAATCAAAGTAAAAGTTTTCTTTAAAATACACTACACTATTTGCATTTTACGAATATCATATACTCCGAGTACTAAATATAATTTGAAACTTTTTTTTTATTGGTATCTTCGGTAAAATTTCAAATTGCTCGAATCAAGTTAATTTATATTTTGAATATAGTGAAAAGTAAGTAGAAAATATGTAGATATTATAGATAATGTATACATTTTTAAAAACTCGCCTGTAAACAACTGTTAAAGTTAGGGTTTAAGATTTCTACAATTAAGAAAATTCTACGTCTTATCTGACTTGAATCATATTCAAAACCTTTGTTTATTAAACCGAATTTGTTATTTAAAAAAAATTTTTTTTAGTTATGTAAACATATTGTTTTTCCTTTGTATGAAAAAAAGATAAAAGAGTCAAAACACAACACATTTTGCAAAAAATAAAAAATGCTAAGTTTTGGATTTCGTTGTAAGAAATGATCATACATTCTATGTTTTTAATAGTTTATACAATTTTTTTGGCTACTACATGATTCTTAAAATTCTAATTCTTTAAGTCTTACGTTTTTGAGTAACTCGATTGTTAGAAATTAGATGGCAAACTGTGTCTAACCAAAAAATGCTTAAAAAGATTGGTTTACAATGCGGCAACAAATATATAGTCACTCTAACTATCAAACCTCATAAATAACTCTACTTTTGGCTAAAAAATAGATTTTGATGCCATCTGTTAAAAAAAATTTATTTAATTGATGTAAAATTTACATTACTAGTGGTTTCCATAGTGGTCTAAAATTACAATGTTTTTTTATAATGCTTTTAAGCTGAACTGTTCTGCTAATTTAATATTTTTTCTTCTTTAACGTTAAGAAGTTTTTGAGATTTGACAATTAAGCAGTGTGTATTATTGTATTTGTGTTAAGTATATCCGTTCTTAATTATGTTGCTGGAACAGGCAGAATCATCTTTTGAGAACTACCTTATTTAGTTTAAATTTCTTATGGGGTATTTTTTTATTATTTATTGCATTCTTGTTCAGTCCAATAAATTTCGTTCTTTTAAAATTTATACGTCATGATTTTGTTTTCGGTTGATTATTATTGATAAAAAATAAACTTGTAGACAGAGAGTTAGTTAGAGTTGCGGCAGCATTTTTACCGCGGTGCTATGTTTTAAACTGCTAAAACCTCAATTTCTCTAATTTACGGTTTTGTGAAACTTTTTTTTTTGTTAGTATCTCGTATCGTTGTATAACCTAATATCAAATTTTGTAGTTCAAAAGGATTAAACGTATCAACTATCAGCTACCACTAGAAAGTCTCTTTGCCTGCAATTGTTTGACCTGTCACCTCTTGCTAAATCAAAGTCGGCTTCGTGGTCTGTCTATCACTAAGAGTCGTTTTGAGTTAAGGAAATGATTTGGTAATTTAAGCTAAAAATAAGCCTATTTTCGTTATTTTTTTATTTGGAATCTAAAACAGTTATCAGTTACGGGATTTGTTATTAAATAAAACTTGTTTTGGGCACTATTCAAAAATTTTTTGATCTAGAAATTCTTTTATAGAGCCCCCTGTAACCCCGTAACATAAATGATTTTAAAAAATGTTGCTAAAAGGCTGGGAGCTTGACGTCGAAAAAAGTAGAAATAGTTTATTTTATGGTTAAAATGGCGACCTGTGAAAAACGTCCTTTTTTCCAACTCTACAACGAAGTCAAAGCGGCAATACTGTACGTTAGTTAGATCGACGCCAATTGTGCACGCCAGTTTCAAGAAAAACACGTTTAAAGTTTTTGTTACTGTTATTTGGTTAATAAGTGTTTTTCTTAACTTACAGCTAATCAGCTATTCCAGAGCCTCTTTATTATTTCTTCAAGAGTTGGTTTTCTAGCAGCGAATGAGCGAGTCTCGGATACGCGTACACGGCGCCCGTCACTGCTTATGGCAAAACACTTCTTTTGCTGTCCGACTTTAATTCCAAGCAATTCCATTATTTTCAGAATGCTCTGAAAACCTTCATTGAAAAGGCGTTTCGGAGCGAGACGCCAAACGCAGCCGTTCAAAATTTTGTTACAGTTTTGTGTATATCCGCCGGTTCACCGTTACAAGAAATTGTTTGTAATAAAAATATATAATAATAAACGTATAATGAAAATGTGAAAATACATTTTATTAAAAGCAAAAATAATTATTTTATCACGGCAGCAATCGAAGCACAGACCTCTGGGTGTGAGCCTGAATGAAAATAAATACACAGACGTGAACTCCTTTAATTTATTAACTATAACATAATACACTAACTACATTAAAGAAAAATGAACCTTATTTGAATTAAACATATTAGAATGAAACAGTATTAGAATAAAACAAAATGTGGGCGCCAATCACCTTTAAATTGGTGATGAATAAAAAGCATAAAATCTTATACCTAATTATTAATTGATATTAAATGCAAAAGTAGTAAACGTTTAATTTGTTATCGAGTATGTTTCCCGAAAAGTTTTAACAACACAATTTAATTACTTGAATTCAAAAGTAGTATTAATTCCAGTTGACTCACCATATGATATGACGTTATCGGATATCTTCTATTTTTAGCACATTCTTTGTTGAAGTTATAAGATACTTCAAAATGAATGTAGATTTCCAAACACAATAGCAAGCATAAAACCAATGTATAATAAACTCCAATAACGGAAAATCCAGTAAATAAAAGACAAAATCAAAATAAAAGATCCAGTAAAAACCGAAATAAAAGAAAAGACCCAGTAAAAAAAAACCCTAAATATAAATCATTAGAATGGTTTTTTAAATGACATGATGTTCTCACGCTGCATCTAGCAACGGCCTTGAATTTAATTCCTTTGTCTAATTTTATTGCGTAACATTGTGAAATCACTAAAAATGTTGAATTCAATAGAAAAATTATATCAAAATAAAGGTAAACTCACCAGCAATTAGATGAAATGAATAAAAATTAAATTGTATGCGTTTTTACGCCATAATTCAGAAAATTTGTCTTTCTCTCACCACTCACGTGAAATACCAAAGATCGTTCAAACGGAAGTGCGAATAAAGTCGATTCCACTTGTCGATTTGAAACAACGCGACGTTGCCAAACTGAATAAATTTACGTGCAATATTAGTTGCAGAAAATAAACGAATGTAAAATTGAATTTTAATGTAATGAACTCTAACGGGACGTTACATGTTGTCTGAAAGTGTTTCATAAACGGGTTTGATCGTTTGTTGTGCTTCAGACAAAATAACAGGTTTTTGGTGATATGTATTCTGAGTACCAGAAGCTTTCACTATGTGCCAACTGTATCAACTATTTTTACCTACGAGACAATACTTGAATTAAGGCTTTTTA
This sequence comes from Aquatica leii, assembly GCA_035610365.1. NCBI lineage: Eukaryota > Metazoa > Arthropoda > Insecta > Coleoptera > Lampyridae > Aquatica > Aquatica leii. The sequence continues at coordinate 86,425,768 of CM069435.1, forward strand.
TAGGTTCATGTGTTTAAATGTCGCCCAAATGCGTTTTCCATTTGGTCAGCTAAATGAAGATGTTTTATTGCCAAACTGTAATATTGAGTAAAATATTTTATTAGCTTGTCTGTCAACAACAACTCTTTTTTAAACACGCAGTAATTCTTTTCTGACCTGGACAAAACCTTGCTAATATACGCCATGACTTTTCTTGTTCATTTGGCGCTTGCGAAAGAACTGCACCTATTACTTGCATCGATATCCAAAACAAATTTTCCATCGTATCTTCGATAATTTAAAATCGAGGAAGTGATTAAGGCTTGTTGTAGATGATTGAATACGTTTTCTCAGTTTTCATTCCATTTAAATTTTGCTCTTTCTTCGGTCAGTTACGTCAAAGGTTTGGCGATATTGGCAAATACGGGTACAAATCGTCTATAATAAGTGCGTACCCAAGAAAACTTTGAACCTGATGTTTGTCGATTGGTCTTAGCTCTGCTTGTACTGATCAAACCTTATTTGGATCAGCCTTTACTCCATGTCTAGATACGACGTGGCCAAGGTATTGCACTTCTCTCTTAAATACGTGGCGCTTTTTTAGACTCAGCTCAAGTAGTCGTTAGAATACTTTCTTGAGGTTGTTCAAATGTTCTTCAAACGACCTTCCAACTACGATCACGTCGTCTAGATAAACCAAGCACGTCTTCTAAGACAGTCCGTGTTTTTCACTCGTACTAATGTTCTGCCAACTAGTAGACCTTCTTCAACTAAGTCGCCCTAAGTCCATACCAAATTTCAAGTTATTAGGATTTTTGGTTCGAAAGTTATTGTAGGTACATCCAAAGATAATTTAAATAAAATGCAGCACTCCGTTTATAAACAAGTCAAAGGAATATAAAGAAAAATTGTTATTTTTTAATGTATCTTTCTTTCCCTTCAAGATATGAAGTTTTTTTTTTTAAATCGTCGCAGGCAGGGTTCGAACCCAGAATTATATACGGAATTCACTTTAAAATATATATCGAATATCTAATAAACTGTTAATGTTTGAAAAAATGTTCGTTTGAATAAATTGTTAGGAAGAATTAAATCTATAAGAAGTAACTGAACACTTCTTCCATTGATCTTGCCATAGAGATAAATGCTATGCAATTGCTCCATCGGCAATGCCATTTGAATTTTTATCTCCGTAACCTGACTAGATGAGATTGACTTTTGTCTCTTTTGGTCAACTCGTTCCAAATTTGCGAGCGCTCTTGTCTCCTTTTTGTGTTTAGTACGGTGTCGTCGTACGTGGCCTATTTCACAGCAGTTCAAAGTAGTAAACTGTAGAGTTTGCTGCGTTTCTCTCTCTCTCTCGGAGGCCGTTCACGAAGGTTTAAATAGCCAATTGTTCCAACAAGGTATCTGCTGTAAGATAGGCAAGCCGGTAGCGGCATAAATTATAACACGAATAAAAAGTTTAATAACACTATTAATAACGGGCGATTTTTTATCGAACTGAAACAACTATATTTACACTCTATAAACAAGCACACGCGAATCGCGAACTAAACAGTTGTTTATTTACACAATATCAAAACATTATCAAGGATTTTCAATCACCGCAGCCTGACTCCAGTGTAATGATTTTAAACTAATTTATTTATAAACGAAATATTAACACAATTAGAACTACACGGAATTAAATAAATTAAACATTAACTTACATATCACTTATTACTATCACTCAAAAAATAATGCCCGCAGATAACCTTTGCTTATCTAAACCGGTATTTGTTTATATTAAAAACACGTAGGCTTAAAACACCGTATTTGTTTTTTACTAGCACGTGCACTTTATTTATTTATCTTAGCACACACGTGAATCACTTCTTATTTAAAGTCTGATTTAATTCGAGAAACTGTAACTGTAACAGTATGAGTGAGCCAAAGAAAAAAAATGCATACAATACAGTGTTGAATACATGAAATATTCCGTCACCAGAAAATAATACTTTACCTATGTATTTTTTATGTAATAAAACGATGTCAAACGATTCAATAAAACCTTTTAAGCTTAAGAAACATTTAATAAAAATATGTTAAGGGTTTCTTCTTCGCGCGTAGCGAACAGGCGAGGACTCCCGATCGGGCGCGGACGGTGGATCCATGCGCGGAGGAATACTGGGCAAGATAACAACTGTTGTTGTTAACCATTCTTGGGCGTGGTGCAATCTTGTGCTTTCTAGGTATATATATAATAAAGTTATTATAATTGGAAAGTGTTTCAATTAACAATTCAGAAGTGGGACAATACTAAGGGAAGAACTTATCATTCGCGAAGATGGTTACGAGGTGCTGAGAGACATTATTGATAGTCCCCGGCGAGAAAAAGCTAGTTCTAGGCGTCGACGGCGTCACGGCGAAGGCTCACCACGGCGGACATTCCAGTTGGCGATGCCTTCGGTGCAGGAGATGGTCGAGGCCATCATGACATTGCAAACTAGATCCGTGCAGCATTCGGCGAGGGTAATTTCTATCGGCGGATATGGTGGAGCCTTTTGATCCGGAGAATCCGAACTGTAATGTGGAACGGTGGCTCCGTAGTATCATATTGCAAGCAAGACTGGCGGGAACTGCCAAAAGTTGGCACCAACGTCTTGACAATTATGACTTGTCATGGGGGCAGTAGAAGGCGAAAGTGGGAACGGCGGCGTGATTTCGCTGTGATGCTCAGGGAAATGATGTCGAGGCGCAAGACTTACTCGGAGACCATTATCATGCAAAATTGGCATTGTGTGCAAGAGTGGATATTTTAGGTGGAAATGCCGTCTCTTGCATCATTAATGGTCTTCCGATGGAGTTGCGGGTAAGTGCACACGGCGTGCTGGCATGCCGGAGATTCTTTATCACAACTTCCTGGCGGGAGTGGACAGCTATCAGGTGAGCAAGATTGCTGTGCCTGCAACGGCAATGATTTGATCTGTGGCATTTAAAATTTGTGTGGCTGGCGTCAAACGACGTTTACCTTTGCAAGACGCGGTAAAGTGCTACAACTGTCAGGCGACCACATGAGTAGAGACTGTCCCAAACCTAGGGTAAACAGATGCAGGCGTTGCGACGGAACAGGCCGCGCATTACTGAAAAGGCGATTTGAACAGCAAGCGTAGTTGAGGTTATTAATCACTCCAAGTGATTCAGTTTTTAGACAGACGGCGTATGTCAACGGCAAGGTGGTACGTGTGTATATTGGCACCGGTAGCAAGCAAAACATTATGGCAGGACACACGGCGAGGCTGTTAGGACTGCATGTGGATTGCTCTGCTGCTGGTGTATCATTGTGCGGGTTTGGCGGCGGCGTGGCAATTAGCGACGGGTGCGTACAAATCACTCTGGTGATGAGTAGGTTCAAATTGAACATCACGGCGTTGGCGACTGAGTCTGGTATGGGTCGAATTGAGTTGTTGTTAGTTCAGCCGGCGATTCAGAGTCCTAACGTCACGTTGGTGGTGCGAGGTAGCAAAGCGGTGCTGACAACCTAAGATGACGTTAGTGACGTCCTTAAACGATTGACACTCGAAAGCGAACCACTCCGGCGTCGTGAGGTCTTGGCGGAGGATGTCGTTTGCGAACCGCGTATTAGTGTTTTGGCAAAGGTAAAAGTACTTGATGGCGAACCTGGTGTGTCTATAAGTACTTCGGCAAAATGGTACTCTGGCGGGCGTCTTTCCATGGCGATGCCGGCGTATGTCTGGCGTCCATGGGCGACACACCATTTACCTTCAAAAAGAGCGGCTGATGTCCCGATCTCATGTGTGTCAACTGGCGGATGAGGACCAAGTAAAGATGAATACATGTATAAGTAATCGTAATCAATGCATACTTGATTTGACATATGTATCCAATGAATGCAAGAGGCATTGTTTACATTGTTACAAAATAAAGCGACGATGATTTAGGCTTCACCAGCTTGGGCAAGATGGAGATTAAATTAACCACTGATACTCCAATTTATTACCGGCCCTATAGGTTGTCATTGTCGGAGCGTCAAGTAGTCCGCAAAAAGGTTCAATCCCTTTTGAAAGCAGGCGTTATACGGGAAAGCCAGACAGCGTATGCTAGTCCCATTGTGTTGGTGCCGAAAAAGTCTGGCGAAATGCGGCTGTATGTTGATTATAGAGCGTTAAATGCTATAACCGTCAAAGACTGGTATCCACTACCATTAATATCAGATCAAATAGATCAATTGGCGAATAAATGGTATTTTACTACTTTAGATCTAGCTCAAGGGTATCATCAGGTGCCGATGCATACAAATTCAGTAGATAAAACTGCTGATGGTCAGTACGAGTATCTTCTAGTTCCTTTTGGTCTCGCAAACTTTCTAGCTGTTTTTCAGCGCATTATAAATAAAATGCTAAGTAATCTTAGGTATGATCAAGTGTTGGCGTATATGAATAATCTTCTAATCTCTTCTGGCGATGAACATCAAGGGTTGGAGTTGTTAGACACAGTATTTGAACTTATTTTTAGGGCGGGTGTAAAACTGAAACTAGATAAATGTACCTTCCTTATGGACCGATTGGAGTACCTGGGTCATGAGATATGTGCAAAGGGCATTCGTCCTGGTCGGCTGAAGGTGCAAGCAGTAGAGAAATTTCCTGTTTCTACTAATGTTTGTTGGCCTTGTCTCTTATTTTAAGAAGTTTTGTTATGAATTTTACAGTGCTAACGAGGCCTCTTACGGATCTTACTAAAAAGGCCGCTGAGTGGACCGGGGGGATGCAGAAAGCGTTTGAAACGTTGAAAGGTTGTCTGTCCAAGAGACCGCTGTTGTCCTTATATGACAGTAAGGCGGAAACTGAATTACATTCCGACGCGAGTAAATGGGACCTGAGTGATCTTGATGCAGAAGGGTCATTACTGCAACCTGCCAAGTACTTCAGTAGAATAACTACGGCGACCAAACAGGTGTACCACAGTTATGAACTGGAAATCTTAGCTGTTGTAGAATCCATAAGACGCTTTCGAGTTTACTTCTTAGGCGTAAGATTTAAGGTTGTTACAGATTACGTGGCGATAAGAGCAACTCTTCTTAAACGGGATTTAGTGTCCCGTATTGCTAGGTGGTGATTAATTATTCTAGAGTTTGACTTTGAGGTGGAATACAGAGCCGGCGGGCGCATGCAACACGTGGATGCGTTGAGTAGGAACCTTTACGCCGAGGCAATAGTGGGGACTGTCGTTAACGTGGTGTGGACGGCGGATGACGATTGATTCCTCACAGACGGCATTAATGTCTGGTCTAGCTAATCCTGAAGTCTAAGCGAACTATAAGATAAAGGGGCGGCGCTTATATCAAACGGTGACATGTTGTACGTCCGGCAATGGCTCGGTTTGGTATGCTACGGAAACATCATGATAATGTCAGGCATCTAGGTTACGAACGGTGTTTGGCGTTCTTACAGGAGATTTTTTGGTTTCTTAGAATGAGGCGATTTGTCAGTAAATATGTTAAATCGTGCTTGAGGTGTGCATTTGCAAAAGGTGACTATAGACAATGTGAAGGATATCTACATTCAATAGAACGGACACCGATACCCTACGACACGGTGCATAGCGACTATTTGGGTCCCTTTGTGAAAAGCGCAAAGGGTAAATCGTACATCCTCATGGTGATCGACAGATTTACGAAATTTGTGGTTGCGAAGCCAACCAGAACTTTAAGGTCGATTGAGGCGATTAACAAGTTGAAGGAGGTATTCAGTAAGTTTAGGTATCCTCGGCAGGTGATAAGCGACAGAGGACTGGCATTCACTAGTAAAGCGTTTGATATCGCAACACTTCGGGCGAATGATTAGGTGGAACGATCAAATCGCACAATTATACAGGCTCTGGCGACGAGCTTAAAGACAGGGAGTCGGTGGGACGAGGGGCTGCCCGACGTTGTCTGGGGTCCTAATAACACAGTCAACGCGAGCATACATTTCTCTCTTGCTCATCTGATGTTCTCTTATAGTCACGGTATGATAGCCGATTTGGCCAACGGTTGGCTTGCAAGCAACACTGATGCGAACAACGGTGAATATTCGGCGGGTAGGGCGGCTGCCGCAGAGGTGGCCAATACTGTCATGATGGTTGGCGATACGGTAACTGGCCCGACAGTAATCTTTGCACCTCAGGTGGTGACACAAGGTGACGACCTTGATGCTATTGCTGAGGAGGCTACAGGCGGATCGTGCAACGGCGTTCGCAAATATACAAAAGGCTGCAAGGCGTATGAATGTACAGTACGATAAGAAGCGTAAACGTGCTACTCATTGCAAGGTAGGCGACTTGTATTGTGGCGAACGGCAGCCACTACAAAAGCTAAGCTAGGCGTAAGTTATAAATTGTCCAACAAATACGACAGGCCTTATCGCTTGACAAAAGTGCTAGAACATGACAGATATTTAGTCGAAATTGTCAAAGTCGTTAGGGGTTATAAACGGTTTCAAGCGACCGTGGCGGTTGACTCTCTTAGGCGTTATCCCGGCGTGAATGAGATTTCAAGCAAAAGCGTTGACGAGGAGGTCGATCGATTAGATCTAGTAGATGATTATTGAGAACATTAAACTGTTTCAGGATAGCCGAATGTTAGAGGTTTCTTCTTCACGCGTAGCAAACAGGCGAGGATTCTCGAACGGGCGCAGACGGTGAATCCATGCGCGGAGGAATACTGGACGAGATAACACCGGTCGTTGTTAACCATTTTTGGGAGTGGTGCAATCTTGTGCTTTCTAGCTATATATAATAAAATTATTACAATTAAAAAGTGTTTCAACTAACGAATGCATAGTGACAAAAAAAGATAAGTATTTACGTTTTTTCAAACAATCAAAGAAAAATATTTGAAAACACCGATATTGCAAGAACTCATACGGTCATCATCTAATAGAGATGACGATGGACTGCGTGCTTATTATAATATTTTTTTAATGATAAAAATTTGCGCAAGAATTGTTATTTGCTAAATGTTTGGAAACTAATATGAAAAGTTAAACGTTATTTATTGAATTAAAAAGATGTTTCAATGTAAAAACTATGCCCTTGACTAATATCATCTCCGTTGCCACTGATGATGCTCCGGCACTGATAGAACGACACCGAAGCTTTCTGGCATGCTTAAAACAAGCTATACCTACCAAATGTATTATCGTTAGAGTTCATTTCAAGACTAAAGAACCGCTGCGCAGAAACCAATTTTGTTTCTAATGTAAATACATTATCCAACTTGAACACGTTTGCACTTTTTATGCGGTGTTCACGGTGTGCACATTATTAAATTAAGGATTAACCATTACATTCAGTTGACACATTGTTTACAGCAGATGTTTTTAGTTAATAAAATCAAAAGGAATGTTTTAAATGAGAGATTATTTGCTCAACTTCGTTTGGAAAATGATGACTATAACCGTTTACTACTTATTAGCACAGAAAGATGTACGTTGGTTATCTAAAAGTGCATTTTTGGATGTTTGGCACAATGTAATTATCTCAAAAAATGAAATCGCTTATATGACTGATTTATTTGCCAGATTTAAGGAGACTAATTTGATAAAAGCTAAAAGTGTAATATCTGCGTTTGTTGCTTTTGCTTTTTGCTGTACAAACAAAACTTGGGAAGAGGAGTTTCAAAACTGAGATAAGGATTTGTTTGTATAAGAAGCTGAAACAAATGCTTAAACAAGGATATGACAACTTCTAGTTACAAAAACAGATGCCAATTTTATATCCAGGAGTATGAGTTATTGTACAAAAGCTTTGATTGCTTTTACATTTTCCTATTTGATAAAACGTGGATTCAGTGGCGTTATAAGCTTCATCACAAAAAAAAAAGATTAGAAATTAGTATTCGTGATGATTGGCGGTTGCTACTCACAAACATTGAACCGAACATAAATACACTCATAACATTTCATCAGGTTCATCCATTTTTGTATTTTAAAAGAAAAGTTATAATTTCACTAAATACTTCTTCAACAAAATGTTTTATTTATACTTTATTGTTACGTCATCATTTACCATTCAAGACATCAAAGTTAAATTTGTAATTTTTCTATTATGCATTTATGTAGTTTTTTCAATCAGGGGTTCGTGGGCCAAAAGAGTTTTGAAACCACTGATCTAGAACAATTAGAACTTCCACGTTATCGTTACACACTCTATCATCTGCCGTTTTTTCCTTTAATGTTTTTTAAACTTAACTCAATTTTTTGCGTGCGTTGTTAAATATTTACCTAAACTTTTGCTGGCACTAATCTTACTAAGGAATGTAACAACAAATGATAATATTTATAACTGTTTGTCACAAGACTAGTTGCAAAAACTTTTTTTTCTTTACTTCAAGTTTCATCAGTATTTACTAAAAACAATCCAGATGAATTCTTTTAACATCTTACATCAAAAGCAATATCATTGTCGCAAGTACGAGCACTATCAAAAAATGAAATAACTAAACATTATTTTGTTGACTTTAAATACTAATAATTTTTAAAAGTTATTTTTTATTATCATACAAATGCTTAGGTAACACTACTTCGCTCTACATAAATACAATATAAATACAATAAAGACAAACAGTAACTTTGCCTAATATAAAGCACGCATGCAAAATGCAACTATGTATCTGTTACTCATTTACAAAAATATTTTGTTAGCCGGAATTTTGGTAAATATCTGATTGGCCACAGATTTACAGACAGTCCCGATTAACTCTTCATATCCTTGCTTAACGTCTTCAAACACATCCTTCCAATTTTCGTTTAGCACAGTATGAATTTGGTTGCTTAAAGCTTCATTGCCGTTAAAAAGATTTTCAAAGACGTAATTAACTTTATCAGGGTTTAACGAAACTTGAAAGGTTTTGATCGTTAAAAATGGTTGATTGTTTTTCATATCATATTCTCCTGAGAAGGTCCAGTCGCTTCGAACGTTAACTAAAACCATATGTTTTTATAAAACTTAAAATATTGTTTTAGGTGTACTTACACAAGGTGATTTTCGATTTGCCAACGCCAACGATGGGAAACACTAAAAGCTGACCGTCAAAGTCATAGTTGGCGTCTAAGACGTACTGGGGAGCAGTAACGTTTGCGATTATTTCTATTTTATCTTTACGGTGTGCAGTTCTAGAATGTAACACAAATAGTAACTCTTGATACTTAATAAGCATTTTATAATACTTACACTACTTTGGTTATGGTCGATGAAGATATTCCGTGTATTTTTAAATCGGTGTATTTTTGCACAACGTGAACTGCACCAGAACCTTCTTTGATGGTTGCGCTTGGTATATAAATCGGTTCCAGTGGTGGTATATGTAACTGTTTGTTACCTAAACCGTTTCTTTTAATTAAGTTTCATAACAAATTTTTAACTGTACCTTTTGCTAATTTTTTTATTGCGTCTTCCATTGCCACTCGTAGACATTCATTGAAACCAACGTCGCTATGAGTGCATCGCTGAAAATTCGAAGCTGAAACACAAAAATCTTAAAAAGATGTAAAAAAATGTTTGTATACATACGTAGTTCGGCACATGATCCAAGATTGGCTATCAGATAGACGAGTGTTCCGATTAAGGCTATACTGCGCATCTTGATGATTGAGAATATCTGATTTTGTTAACTATAGCGACAAGGGTTTTATATGGTTTGTTATCGACCATCTTAAAAATTCCCGTACAATTAACTTTAGTACTTCATAGAAACTCCCCAACAGCTATTTTGATTCTTAATGATTTTTTAATGATCTGATTCACATATACAAGAAAATATATCGGTGATTTGTAATTTTTGCTATCAGACATTTATTTGGCGATAAATATGATTATTCGATAAACTTAACTCTCAGGCTTGAGCGAAACGTTTTTAAACGACGACTCTACGACTCTTCTTAATTTTTGGAAAATTTTTATCAAAATAGAATTGATTGTTATTATTCGTCAGTTGTTTGTTTATTTTTTATTTATGGAAACGACTAATTCTTAGTAATTACTTTTCCAGTCACCCGGTTAACCTTAAACTGCACTTTCGTAGTTGTTGCATAACTGTACCAATATATTGTGTTTTGTATAATAATTAGGAAACTTTCTGTATAATTTTCTTTGATAAATCTTTAAAATAATATGCTCAAATTTTGTGCCATCGTGTAAAATCTAAAACCCGCAGAGCTTCAAATCCATGAGATGTCCTATAAATACTGAGTAAAAAAATGCTAATCAAGATTAATTTAAATTAAGTGTGGGAGATAATTTTACTTGGACTTTGATTTAAAGGATTACTTAATCCAATAATTGCAAAGTATTCTATAGACTTATATAGTAACTAAAAGATCAGCTCAATTTTTAAAAATATTTGGGTTCTCGATTATTAACAGAAAAAAATTGACAAATTATACGATAACTTGATTACTTAGTCTCAGCAATAAGTTTTTATACTCTCGCGGCGACAATGTTTTTGCAATCTCCAGAAAGTAACTGTCGTATGTTTGGTCGTATGAGTAAAACCATTGATGAGTAAAAATTGTTACTCGACGTCAAAAACTGATGTAACAACTTTAGTAAATAACATAATTAATATTTATTTTAACATCTACTCAAAAAAGTACTTTGTTTTATTCAATGGTTTTTTGTTTATTCAAAGCGCATAGTCAAGGTTAATTATTATTTAGGTCGACCGTGAAATCAAATTCAAGTTTTAAATAAAAAAACTAGTGTAGATTTTAACGAAACTACTATAAACTATCATAATTGTGTAAGTTGCAAAAAACTCAACTTTTTATGATATTTCAGAACCAATGCGTCGCAGAAGATATTCTCAGTAGTGAAATAGGTCAAGTTAAAGTGAAGCATACGAGAGTATATGAGAGAGAGATATGTAGGCAGAAAAAATATTAAAGTTTAGATAAGTCAGTTAATTACTTTGTCATTCTGTCTGTCAAATAAAATGCCATACCTACTAATATGCTAAAACCTTTCCAATAATACGTATTGTGTGTAAACTTTGACCTTAAAAGTCTTGATAATAGTTAATTACGTAACAAGTAGGATACGGACAGTATTACGGCACGCATGTGAAAATTTTCACGACGAGGCCGTAGACCGAGTCTTGTAATTACATAAGTGCATTAATAATATAGTATCCTACGTGTTACGTACCTATTCTCTGTACGGCGAAAAGATAGAGTCAAGTCCCTCCCATCAAATAGGCGCTAAATTTGAATAATTTTTTTTTATTGGTTAAAATTTTCAAGTCAGTATTACAACAAACAAATTACATACTTCAGTTTGACCTGAGTTTAACGTTTGACATTTTGATTAATTTATTCGCAGTTCTAGGTTTTTGTAATTTCATTTCATTTGACGAAATAGTATTTTTCAATACTTTGAAAAACATTTGTGTATATTCGTGTGGAGGATGACTTCTTTATCTGAATCATCCTATTTTTTTTAATATAGATATAGAATGTTATTTAAACTCCCATAAAATATGTCATAATTTTAGTTCGTTAAATTTGTTAATAAGTAAAAACTTAATGACGCCCTGTTTATACCCGTTTGAAATGTTTAGTTGTTCCCTCAAAGTGTTATTTGATAAATTTTAAAAATAAATCGTGTAACTAAATTAACAAAGTTGTAAACGTATTTATTTGTTATAAGTAGAAATTTATATTTTTGTACATTAATTGAAAATTATACTTTTTCCTATGTACTTTAATCTTTAATGCCTATATTATACATTACATATTTTTTGAATTTTCTCGCTTTAACTAATTTGAGCCGTGTAAACTTGTCTCTTCATACATTGGTTTAAATTATCATACAAAATTGAAGGAGGAGCTTAACTCTATCTTTTCGCCGTACAGGGAATACTACCTTTTATCATTGCTTTTATCAGCAATTACGTTAATACTATTATTGCTATTATAATAATTATTTGAGTAAAAATAATTAGTTTAAATATTGAGAACAAAATACAAGGTGTGTACCACAGTACCTTTCGTTGCTATTTTCTTTATTTTAATCTCAAAAGACATTTTACTCGTCATTGGTAACAACTTTTAAATTCGACACGAAGTTATTGTAACGAATTTTATATTTAATTTATTTGTAACGAAATATTTACACGTTTTACACTAATTAAATCTAACGATATTTAAGAAAAACAATTACATTAGTTTATTTATCAGTCATTAAAAAAATAATGTCCGTGGATAACTTCTGTTTATTTAAAACTGATACTTGTTTTCATCAATGACACGTACGCTTGAACGCCGTTATATTTATCTCTAACACACGCGTTAATTACTTATTTATTTAAACAGTCTTCTTAATACTTCCGACTTCGAAAAACTAACTTATGATTCCTTTGAACCGTTTTTATATATTTTCGTTAGCTATCTGAAGAATTTTCTACATTCTTCGGTAAACGTTCTAGAAGTTGACAATAAACTCGTGAACGTTCTCGAAGTTGACAATAACTTCACGAACGTTTTACTGTCCCCTTCTTAAGACTTTTATGTTCCAGAACTGGATGCGCCACCGGTCGAAAGGATCATGGCGATAGCGACAGCTCTTTCCATTTCGGCAATTTTTTTGAACATAAAAGTAGCAGTCAATTTACTTTTTCTGACCCGATAGCCTACTTGGTTGGTAACTGCAGATCAACACTTAAACGCCTGTTTCTCGAAAGACGACCTTCAATTTATTTCAAACTGTCCTTTAATTCAGTTGATCAAAGCCACAACCAAGTGTGGGTACTGCCAATTTCTTAATATTGTGGAACTTCCTTTCTCTCTAGAGATTCCATAGAGCTTGACACAGATTTCATATAACAGCTTTGTCAGTGAGTGCTTCGTGGTGACCAGATATAAAACAAAGCGTCGTTCAACACGTAGTTTTAAAACTTTTCCGACCACAGGTTGCTGTCTTCGTAGTTTACGACTGCAATCTCTCTGGGCATGTCAAGATCATCGATCACGCAATGTGCGATGGCGTAATATTTTTGTGTTTGGAAAGGGTTTTGTTGTATTTCGGTTGTAACTCCGAACGTAGCCTTTCCAGAACCTCCGTATTTGCTCAACTTATCTAAATCCATTGGTTCAACTTGATTTCTGGTTCTGCTAGTTGCTAGTTATTACTTTGTTTCGGACCTGAACTTGCGTAACGTGGTTATCGCCAGCAAACGGAGATAGATGATCGACGTGGACCACTTTTGGTTTGCCTTTAGGTAGTTTTCGGATGCGATTTTTGACGTCATTATACCGCTGCACGACTTCATAAGAGCCCTTCCATTGCCTCTGCAGCTTCATCTACAAACCACGTCTTCTTTGGGGATTATACAACTACACCATGTCGCCAAGTTGAAACCCACCATTTTGTGCCTTGACGTCATATCTGTTCTTTATTCTGTCGCTGAAAATTTGTGTGTTTTTACGGATTGCTTCATGTACTGCGTCTAGCCTTTCGGTCAGCTTCTCCAGCAACTTCTCCTTCCGGTTTTCGTCAAAATGGGAGGTCGCATGGCATTCGTATTTCGCGACCGAGCATGGCACAGGATAGTGTATGGCCTGTGCTTTCGGGAACAAATAATCAGTGTGTCATTAAGAAAAGGTGCAAGTACTGATCCCAGTCTCTTTGGTGTTTGTACACTACTTTAGTTAAGTATTTTCCAATTGTTCGATTCATCCTCTCCACCATGCCATCAGATTGAAGATGGAGAGGCGTCGTTCTAGTTTTCTTAATTTTCAACAGTCGGCAAACTTCTTGAAACAGATCAAACTCAAAGTTCCGACCTTGGTAATTCTAACGGAACTCCAAACCGACAAAAAAATTCTTTCACCGTTTGCGGCTGTAGCTGCGTCTTGATTGGGTATGACGTAAGCTTCCGTCCATTTTGTGAAATAACTTATTGCTACCAGGATGTATTTGTTTCCCAAATTAGATTCTGAGAACGGCTCTGCGATGTCAATCGCTACTCTTTCTAAAGGGTTTCTCACGTTATACTGCTTTAACGGTGCTTTTTCAATTTTTCACTGGACACTTTTCTAATGCGCTGACCCTACCCAGTAAAATCTTTCTCAAACTTTTCCCAAAGCCTTCTTTACGTCAAAGTGTCCTCCTGATGTACCATCGAGGAGATGCTTCAACACTTGTGACACCCGACTTTGTTGCTCTGTGTTCCGTACCCTCGGCATTTTCCAGGGATCGCTTAAAAAGACCGCCTTTCTACAATCAAAAAGCTCCACTGCGCCCAATACGCTTTGTTGTTTCTGCTCGGAGCACTCACTTCTTTCCAGGTTGATCATCGGGCGTTTTCTTTCAAGTTCAGGAGTAGTCTTATTTCGAGATCGTTTTCTTGTTCGCTACGCAACTACTCAGGTTTCCACTCGTCATCACGGACATGGTCTTCTGAACAAAGCCTCAGCGTTCCGCTGATTGCTTTCGGCAGGTGTTCTGTGTTATAGTCATACTCTTGCAGTCTCTCGATCCATCTTGCTACTTGTCTTTTCGGGTTTTGGTACTACAATAGCCATTTAAAGCGGCGTGGCCCGTCCTTAGTAAAAATTTTCGTTCATAAAAATATTTGTAGAAGTGTTTTATGGACTTGACGACTGCTAACAGCTCCCTCTTAGTTACGCAATACTTCCTTTCTGGTCTGGACAAAACTTTAGTAAAATACGCAATGACTTTTTCTCAGTGACAGCTTCTCTATTAGGTCATTTGGAATCATCCGGAATAATGAATAAGAAAGGTTTGTTATTTACTTTAAAATTACAGAAAATTTACGTTTAAATCAAATTGTCAGAGTTTAAATTTCATGCATTTAAATTGAGAATTGAGATACGAAAACTCTCAGACTTTTTAGGCTTGGTCCTAATGTCTCCTTGAGAGAAGAGACTAGGATATGTAATATGTCTTGAGTCTGAAGGCAGAGCAAAGCTTACGTGACTTACGTCATTTATCATTAACTTCGCAGCACGTGTGTATAAAATAAAAATGCTAGAATGCACATTCCTTATCACATATGACAAACTTTACAGTCGATTTTCTTATCGTTTTTGTTTCATAATGGCGATTGTACAAGACATTAAAAAATTAATAGCTAATATTAGTTTACACAAATACAATTAGACAGCGCTTGCTGAAAGTTAATTAAAGACCACAATGAAAATGTTTGTAAAAATGAAGACATATATTAAATAAAATAACTGATTGACTTTACCTGCGAGTACCGTGGAAAGTGAGCGATAATCCTCTACGTAAAAAAATTAAATTGTTTCTACGCAATCGACAATACTATGAGACAAGAAAGTAGGTAAAAATATTCTATTAAAAATTGTAAATTTTTATCGATCATTTCGGTAATTGTAAAGATAGACAAATATCTTAAATCTTAATGTTAAATATAATTGACCTTAAATATAAATCGTATTAATGTAAGAATGTTTTTTTAAACTTTGCTATAATTGTGTTTTTTTAAATGACCTTTTTGTATGATTGACCACCAGCCGCCATTGCTTTTTCTTATCCATCTTGCACCTGCGAAAGGACCGCGCCTATGACCAGATAGCTTGCGTCGGTATCTAAAACAAATTTTTCCTTTTTTCTTGGATAACTTAAAATTAGCAAAGTGACTAGGGCCTGTTTTAGTTGATGAAAAGGATTTGCGCAGTCTTCATTCCATCTAATTTCTGCTTTTTCTTTGGTCAATTTCGTCAAAGGTTGGCAATATTGGAAAATTCAGGTACAAATCGTCTATAATAGGTGCAAAACCAGAGAAGCTTCAGACCTGATGTTTGTCGATTGATCTTGGTCATGGTTGCACTGCTCGGATTTTGTCTGGTTCAGCCTTTACTCACGTTTCTATTACGGGAGTGATATTAAATTACTAATATTTACATTAAAATCGCAAACTCCACACACACACCACTGATACGAATTTTAAAACGCTTATAACTACACGTAACTAATAACTAATTCAATCTAATGATATTTAAGAAAAACACTTACACTAATTTATATATTGCGCGGATATTAAAGGCACTTCTGACTTCGAAAAACCGACCTGTGATTCTTTTAAACCGTTTTTATATATTTTTGTTATCTATCTCGAAAATTTTTTACATCTTTCGGTGAACGTTCTGAAACTTGAAAATAAGTTCGTGAACGTTCTCGAAATTGACAATAACTTCGCGAACGTTTTAATATAAAAATGGATTGTTTCATCATCACCTTACTCAGAAATTATCAGTAGTGAATTCTTTAGTGTACATAGCTGTTCTCTTAAAAGTCAGGCCCAATATCTTCGAAAACAGTTAAATCATCTAACTTTGGGTGTTAGTCGCAAACAATTATAATAGAAAAAGTATTAAATAATCTATTACAAAGTTTACGTCTGCCAAACCAAGAGCAACAGCGAAATCTATGTCCCAACTAGTGTCTATCGGTAATCTACCATATGTCAAATGTACCACGGACCGTATAAGAGAAATATTTTCTAAACATAACATTTTTGCTCGGTTTTGTACTTTTCAATTCTTAAATCCATTGAAAGATGTTATTGCTTACCAATCTAACGGCGTTTATAGCATTCCTTGTTCTTGTGGTCGCGCATACATAGGAGAAACGGATAGTGTAGGAGTTTGTATTGAGGAGCATGAAAAGTGTAGTCGTCTTAAACAATCTTCAAGGTCAGCGGTGGCGAAACCCTTGCTAGAAAAGGGTCATCAAATTATGTTTGAAAACACTAAAATTTTGGCGAATGTTTCTAATTACTGTCAGCAAAAAATTAGGAATCCATTGAAATACTTCAAAATCCTTTTAATATTAACCGAGAATCTTGTTTGCTTTTATTGAAGATTTGCAAACCAGTTTTATCGAACGGAGACCGGTCTATAAAAACAAGACTTTAATCAATCAGTTTGTTCCGAGTTCTGAAGATGTCCATTGCGACGTGTGACAAAAGCTCAGCTTGTGTAATAACGACAACATGAGAATTATCCAGAATGGAAAATTGTATTATATTATAGTACTCTGTTTGAATTTACAGAAACGTTTTTGAAGTGAAACTTCTTTAGCGAGGGATTCTTAAAAAATAAAAGTGGTGTAAACAAACTTTATATAGAATATAAAACATCAGTAATATAAAATAAAACAGTATTCAGTTAAATTAAAAAGCCAGAGTCCTAGAAACATTTTATTTGTAGGTGAATAATAAGAAATAGATACCATTGAAATATAGAAAATGGTAACTGATACTTAGTCTAATAAGTAGTGTAATTTTACACAGCAATGAACCAGTCACACATCTATAATCCGCGAGCAGCGTATTCAAAAATAATATATAAAATATATATGGGCGACATCAAGTCGTTAGTAGGCATACTATGTGTAAGCTTAGTAAGCTAACAGTCTAAAGAAGTCGCAAAGAAGTCTGTTTTAACGTAGCATCGCGTTCCGCAAAAATCTTCACCTGACTTTCACATTCAGTGTCGTGCGCAACACTTGGTGGTTATTTTTAATCTTCAAACTTTGTAAACAACAAGTGGTAAGTTGTGTCAATTTTTGAATTATTTTTGATCAGTGTCGTTTGATCGTTTTTTGTTTGTCCTAGCAGCAAAATTTTAAAAAATCAAACTTAGATCCCAACTATAGTCCAACAAATTTTATGGACTATAGTTGTGTCGAGATGTCATCTGTCCAATATACTTTTACAATCAAATGGACTATAGTTGTAATCCAAATGGCATTTCGTGTACTTTGTTGCATGTTCATAAATGTA
Source organism: Aquatica leii (assembly GCA_035610365.1). NCBI lineage: Eukaryota > Metazoa > Arthropoda > Insecta > Coleoptera > Lampyridae > Aquatica > Aquatica leii. The sequence continues at coordinate 86,443,556 of CM069435.1, forward strand.
TTTTTTTTCTCACCAATTGTTTTGTTTCAGACGACGATAGCTTCTCAAAACAAAATCTTACGTCGCAAAGTAGGTGGTAGATATAGCGTATAGCGCTAATGCTATGAAAAACTATTTACGTGACGTCACAAATCACACACTAACACAACGAGAAGCTTCGGAAAACTACAAAATACCACGTAATACAATAATTCTAAAACTAAAAGCTCACAGTAACATCAGTGTTTGCTTTGAGATGCGTTGTAAAAATGTATTTGGACAATCGTGGAAGAAAAATAGACGCTTTCAAAAATAACTTACCTGGAAAGCGTTGGGCCGAATGCTTTTTAGTACGCCAAAAAAAGAACTTTTTCAAAGAGTTTGCAGCAATATTAAAAGAATCTAAACAGCCATTAACGAAGACAGAATAAAGTTTTTCTTTGAGCATCTGAAAACTAAAGCTTTGGATGTTTTTTCAGAGTCTATCTATTATTACGATGAGACCAATTTGATGAATGACACTAGAAAGAAAAGGATTTTTATCAAACTTTGGTGAAAGTATGCTGAAGCTAATAATTCCACCAAACCTGCCGTGAGTCTTATGGTATGCGGTAATGTTGCAGGGGAACTCTTACATCCATATGTGAAGTACAAGACAGAAAAAATGTGAGATACGTAGACGGAAGATGGTTCTTTAAATTACAGGTACAACCGTTCTAAATCTGGTTGGTTTGAAGCTTGTAGTTTTGAAGCCTAATTTTTTTCTGGTTTTACCCAATTTAAAGAAGAAACTTGGAAAAAATGTTCTAATAGGAGACGACCTAAGTTTTGACATAAGTTTAAGGGTCGTATAAGCTTGTGAAGAAAACAACATTGCCTTCATTGTCCTTCTTCAAACTCTACGCGTTTCACTCACCCATTTGATGTTGCCTTCTTCAAGCTTTTCAAGTGCTATTGGCGACAAATACTCGATACTTAGAAAGCCACACCTAACGGACAAAAAATACCTCTATTGAATAAGCTATGGCTTAACATTTGTAAAGCGCAGAAGCAAATTTAAAGTCAAGTTTTATGAAAACTGGCATATATCCTCGCTGGGCAAAAAAGTCTTAGAACGATTGCCAACCTACTCTCGTACTGACGAAGAACCTAACTTATTGCATGTTTCAGATGCTTTTATTAAATATCTTAAAAATGCAAGAAAAGCAACAGTAGGAGAAAATTCGGCACCACAGAGAAAAGGAAAACTCGATATTTCTCCAGGAAAAAGCATTTCTGCTAAGGAAGTGAAGAAGATTCTTGTAGTCTTCAATACCAAAGCAGATAAAATCAAAAGAAAAAAAAGCTTGTACTAAGCGACTTAAGCGGCGACGAACGAATTTGTCGTACTTAAATAAATAAACTTAAATACGAGGGAGAATATTGACCAGGACAAGTTTCTAAAAAAAATTAAAGAATATTGAAACGTTTGAGAAATTATTCTCAAGTTTGAGAACTTTCGCGCGGTTTTTGGACATTTCCAGAACGTTCACTAAAAAATATAGAAAATTTTCGAACGTTTGGCTAAAGAGTATAAATGCGGCACAAACAAATCATAGGGGAGTTATTCCAGTAATTGGAAGACGGCAGTGTTAAGATTATTTAAGTCTAAATAAATAAGTGATTAACGCGTGTCGAGATAAATCTACGAAGTATGATCTTGTACGTGACTTTAATGTAAACAAACGTTAGTGTAAATAGAAGTTATCCGCGGACTTTAAGTAAGTGATAGTGCTATATAAATTAGTGTAAGTGTTTTTATTAAATATTCTTAGATTTGATTAGTTCGGTTAGTAATAAACGTGTACATATTTTTAGTATAAATAAATGAATTACCCAAGTAACAATTTTATATTTTATAACGTTTGAGAGAACGTTTACAAAACAAGATTTATAAAACACCTTTTGTCTTAAGAACGTAACTAAAACGTTCTTACAGCTATAAATGCAAAATGGGCACATATTTATAAAGCATATTCGTTTTTTAACATGTTTTATAAAGCCATCAAAACACTGTTATGGGATAGTTACGTAAACGTTATATATCAATTAGAAAACAGTTTCATGAAGATTTTATAGTTGGTTGGCTCTTTAGTACAATAGTTTTGATGAAGCTGCAAAACATTTTTGTAGTGTAGTGCAGCTTCAATAAAATCAAACCGTTATTAAGTACTACTTTTCGGAACTTAATTATTCCTATTATTTACTTAAACTAAAACTGATGGCTATTTTATAAAAAAAATTAATGAGATAGATCTACACGGACGTCGTTTTTTGCTACGAAGGAAATTTTACTGTCAGTTATGAGGTAGATAAGTCGCAAATTTTAAGTGCGCCGCAGGTTTAATAAGTATTTTGAAAAAAATTAAAAAATCAGATACAAAACAAAAGTTTAAATTTCAATTTTTTATCATAAAACAATAGTAGATAGATACCAGTATAAGAAGCTTTAATTGATGTGTTTTCGTCGTCAAAGTGGTGAAATATAATAAAGATGGCGGCCATGTAAATATATGCGAGTACATTTTCAAAATGGTCCCTTTTTAATAGAACATTTTTATCACCAAATTTACTCTTATACAACAATTATGATGCATTGTAACATTCAAATATAATCGAAGAGTGTGCGCGTCGAATAAAAAAACAAGTTTAGAGAAAAAAATATATAACGTGTACGAATTCTTTTAAGTTGACAATTATTCTGAAACTAATCTTGCTTTATTTGTGTTAACGAGAAAATTCCAATAAAACCCCAATTAAGTGGCTGTAAATGTTTAGTTTTGAGTTTTATTCAAGTTGTCTAAAATCACACTAAATAATACCGCTACATCTAATGGCGCCCAACTTTAGTGCTGTTTCAACGCAATTTTAAAAGTGGAAAATTGTGCAAACGGTACCAGAAACCCATAAAAGAATTTGGAAAGCTTCGGTAGTGCAGGGAAAGTAAGAAAACCTTCAGAAGAAAATTGTAAGTACAATTTCATCTTATTTGAAGATGCAGTTTCGTGGGAAATTCCACGCATAATTCATTGCTTTACGCAGTGCTTTTGTATTTACGCGATTTATTCGTACAATCATACGACCGCGTGTTGCGTATCTGTTCAGTGACATTTAGTGTAAATTGAATATAAACATTTAAAGAAACTTTCTATCATTTTGTGCAGTGATTAAACGTAACGTAGTTGTTTTTCAATTTCGCGTACCTATATAAAATTAAAGAACAGCTGATTCATTTCATTGAATGATTAAATATTGTGCTAATTAATTTTTGCAATCGTGTATATAGCATGTGTCTGTCATTCTCTGCAATCGTAACTATTTGTCTGTATCTAAAGTTATCGAACTGAAACTCAAACGCTACAGATTAATTTTACTTACTTAGTTAGTATATTACGAACATTGTTTATGCCGCATAACTTACGAAGCCGTACTATCCGTCCGCCTGACGATAACCCAACTTCTATAAAAAGTGAATCTGATACGGAAAATTCAATTCAAATTATGGAACGCCCTACCATTAATATGACCGACGAACAATTGCAAACGCTCATTGCAAATATTCGTGCGCCTATCCAAAGTGCTAATTCACCTGATTTAACGTTTCAGCAAAATTCTGGAAACTTTTCTAAATGCTTTTCTAGATTTTCCGGCAACAAAACGGAAGATTGTGATGCATTTATAGATGCTATCACAGTGTACAAAGATTGTCTAAACATTACAGATGAAAATGCAATTAAAGGATTGTCAATGCTACTTGATGGTCACGCAGCAACTTGGTGGCATGGTACAAAAGCTACTGTCGCGTCTTGGAATGAAGTTTTAAAGTCGTTGCGTCATGCTTTCGGTTATAACAAACCGCCTTACCAAATATTTCGTGAGCTGTTTTCTAAAGAACAAGGTGATAAGGAACCAACGGATATTTTCGTTGCCAATGCTCGCTCACTCTTATCGCGCTTGCCTGTCTACCCTGAATTACACGAAGTTCATAAATTAAATATGATTTATGGTCTTTTGAACTCTAGAATTAGAACGCTGTTGCCAAGAGAAGGAATTACTGATTTTTCTACTCTTGTTGACAAAGCTCGATCTGTTGAACAAAATTTTGTGGACAAACATGATGTTTGCTCACCCCAAAAAAACCATTTGCTTGCTACTGATAAGTCTTTAAAACTTAGACCTAAATGCACCTATTGTCATAACTATGGTCATGTTAAAGACGGTTGTAGAAAATTTGCTGCTTCACTAGCACGTTCACAAAAACCCATTGAAGAAAATAAATCTTCGCCTCCTATTAACAAACTTGTCTGTTTTGGATGTGGTAAACCAGGATATGTAAGATCTCAATGTCCTCAATGCCAACCTAGCACTAGCTTTGTTAAGTCTCCTGCTACAAACTCAACATCATCTTTTGACGTATTGATGACTGAGGTTAATTCGGATGCTAATCGTCCCATGTTTCATATAAAAATTTCTTACCTTGAAGGATTAGCTTGTGTCGATACCGGAGCGAAATGTAGTATTGCTGGATATAAGTTGTACACGTATTTAAAAAACAATAATTTTTTCTTTACCCCCGACAAAGTTACAATGACACTCGCTGATGGCGTCCCCAGAGAAGTTGTTGTTCAAACCTTTCAATGCGACGTTATTTTAGAAGGAAGAATTGTTCCAACTAGTTTTATGGCTGTGCCTTCTCATCTAGAAAGCAAGACACTTCTGGGTATAGATTTTCTTACTGCTGCTAATGTTGTGCTAAACATTCCAAAAATGCAATGGTGGTTCGAAGATGATGTTTATACAAAGTATGGATTTTATTCTCCACCTTGTCTCGTACTCGCTACTGCTATTTCCACTACAAATAGAGATTTCACTGATGCAACTACCTCACTTCGCGAAAACGAAGCAGTTTCATTAAGTGCCGACGAAAAACAACGTCTAAAAAATTTGTTGACTGACTACAAAAATGTTTTTGAAAATGTACATGGACCTACTCCTTACATTGAACATGCAATTCGTCTTGTCGATGACACTCCAATAGCAGTGCCTCCTTATAGGCTAAACGCTAAGAAAACTGAACTTTTGAAAGAAGAAATTGATAAGCTCCTCGCTTTGAATATCATTGAAGAATGTGACTCTGCCTACGCTGCTCCAGTAGTGCTGGTTCCTAAAAAGGAACCTGGAAAAGTAAGAATGTGTATCGACTATCGTTGCCTAAATTCTCTCACGGTGCCTGACAAATACCCGTTGCCTAGGATTGACGACCTGTTGCATAACGCTAAACAAACGCTCTACATGTCTACTATTGACCTTCAGTCCGGTTATCACCAGGTACCCGTCAAACTTGAAGACCGTGATAAAACAGGATTTATCACCCCTTTTGGCATCTTTCGCTTTTGCTGCATGCCCTTTGGTTTACGCAATGCTCCTGCGACATTTCAAAGATTAATCGACAAGTTTCGCGCTGGACTAACTGGTCTAACGGTACTAGCATATATCGATGACTTGATTGTTCTATCACGTTCATTTGATGAACATTTAAGAGACTTACAAAAAGTATTTGAAAGACTTCTTTTGTTTAAACTATGTGTAAATCGTTCAAAGTGTACGTTTGCGTGTGATTCGGTTCGTTATCTCGGACATTTGATAACGCCAGGTGGAATACAAGCCGACCCTGAAAAAATTCGCGCAATAATAGATATGCCACGACCTACTAATGTCAAGCATGTCATCTCGTTCTTACAAACGTGTAGCTGGTTTCGGCGCTTTATTGAACATTTCGCCGACATTTCGAAACCGCTTAGTTTACTGACTCGCAAAACAGCAAAATTTAAGTGGGGAGATGCTGAAGAAACCGCATTTACTAAGTTAAAACATGCATTATCGTCTCCTCCAATTTTAAGACAAGCAGATTCAAATTTGCCTTATATCATCAAATGCGATGCAAGTTCATACGCTATTGGAGCATGTCTACTCCAGGGGGAGGGTGCAGATGAAAGGCCTGTGGAGTACATCAGTCGCCTTCTCACTCCTGCTGAAGTCAATTACTGTTGTACGGAACGTGAAGCTCTTAGTTTGGTGTATGCGGTAACAAAATTTCGAGGTTATATAGAAGGATCACAAGTTATTATTAAAACTGATCACCAACCTCTCAAATGGCTAATGTCATTGCGTTCTCCAAGTGGTCGCTTAGCTCGTTGGGCTTTGGTGTTACAAAGCTACGATCTACAAATAGATTACATACCTGGAAAAACTAACGTCATAGCCGACTGTCTTTCACGACCGCCTTTTGACGTTGATATACAACGGAATGTTTCTGTTAGCACTGTAACAACGCTCTTGCCACAAGAATCTGCAAGAAATATTAGAGAGGAACAAAAAGGCGATTTAGACATCAAAAAGATTATAGATACCTTTGAATCGGACAACCCCAATCTAATCGATTATACTCGATGGACTGATCGTGGTTATGTCATGCTATCTGGTGTGCTGTATCGCTATGTGCCTGATGTTGACTCCGAATCTGCTCAATTAGTTGTCCCAAAATCTAAGATTGAAGAAGTCTTGCGCGAATATCATGACTTATCTACCAGCGGACACTATGGCACTGAGAAAACATTACGTCGAATTTCTAATAGTTTTTACTGGCCTACTATGCATCGAGATGTCACTAACCATGTCAAAAAATGTATAGCTTGCCAGCGTTATAAGCCCACTAACCTAAAACCTGCTGGGTTGTTACAAACTCCTATCTCCAATCAGCGCTTTGAGACGCTTGCAATTGATTTGTTTGGACCACTTCCCGAAGCCCCCACTGGTGAGAAATGGGTGTTTGCTATTGAAGATACCGCTACTAAATGGATAGAGCTGTTTGCATTGACTACCGCCTCTGCAGAGATATGTGCAAAATGTCTTGTCGACGAAGTAATTTTACGGTATGGAACACCACGTCGAGTTATAAGTGATAATGGGCCTCAATTCGTTGGTGAAGTGATGCAAATAGTAGCTCATTGTTTAGGTTTTCGACAAAATTTGATTCCTGTTTACCATCCTTCAGCAAATCCTGAAGAAAGACGCAACAGAGATCTAACACCCAATTGGGGATCATTTGTGGTGAAAATCATACCCAATGGAAAGAAGCTCTGCCTGCAGTAAGGTTTTCAATGAATACGTGTATAAACGCTAGCACAGGGTATTCACCGGCGTTTCTCGCTTTTGGAAGAGAACCGCGAACACCATACAAAGTGCATCACGACCTACGTGCTATTATTCAAAACGAAAATTTTGTACCTGGGATCACCCAATACTTAAAAAATATGGATCAAGTGCTAAGACGTGCCAGAGAAACCCATGAACTAAAACAGGATGCTGCAAAGAAACATGCTGATAAAGCTAGACGTGAAGTTACTCCGTACAACGCAGGTGATTTGGTCCTTGTGGATGTACACCAATTGAGTAACTCAGCCAAGCAGTTTACGTCCAAGTTTGCTCCTAGACGCGACGGACCGTATTTGATTACTAAGCAAAACTCGCCCACTTCTTACCAGGTGGCTCATATCCACGAACCGGATGTGCCTCTTGGCAATTATCATGTATCAGCCCTCAAGCCGTATACTAAAGGAACGACAGAAACTCCCATTTGTCCTATCCGCCAACGAGGAAGACCGAAAAAAATCCACTGCGGTAAGCTCTGATCTTGCTTCAAATATTAATCATTATGTTGCAGACCGCGAGGAAAGAAATCCCTCGAAACAAAGCCAAGTGACCGATGGCGTTTCCGCTATTCCCTCCAATCTTCCATCATTACGTCGAAGTCGGCGCCTCCAAGAACGTCATGGAACGTCACCTCATTACTCAATCAATTTTCTTGGTTTTCTTCCGGGACGGTTACCGAAAACCAAAGGGGGAGTGTGTAACATTCAAATATAATCGAAGAGTGTGCGCGTCGAATAAAAAAACAAGTTTAGAGAAAAAAATATATAACGTGTACGAATTCTTTTAAGTTGACAATTATTCTGAAACTAATCTTGCTTTATTTGTGTTAACGAGAAAATTCCAATAAAACCCCAATTAAGTGGCTGTAAATGTTTAGTTTTGAGTTTTATTCAAGTTGTCTAAAATCACACTAAATAATACCGCTACAGCATATAGAAAACTTATAAAACGTTCAAATTTAATTACCTTAGTTTATGTAAAATAAAGTTAACACGACAGGATCGTATTTTACAAATGTGATTATATTTTGATGAATTTTTAATCGCGTATTCAGTAATAAAAAGTTCATGAAAATGGTCGAGCAGGCGAATCACATATCAAGCAGCGTAACTTAACAATAAGCTGCGATCCATTCATTATTAATCCTTCTAAAAGAATTATTTTAGCTACTTCTACAAACGGTTGTAGATATGCTGCCAAATCAGGTGGTTTTCTCTTACGCCAGTATATCCGATATGTTTTATTACTATATTTAACACAATAATTTTGCGTTTTAATAGCAGTATTGCTCTATAACTGCTTTTCTTTTATTTTTTAACTGAGGGTTTGTGTCCTTTTAATTAACAGTTATATTGGAACTTTCGATGTGAGTAATCTGACACAGAAAGCAAAATTGTTATACAATATTACTAATACAACCATTATATAACGTAGTCACATACTTTATTAAAACAGTTCTGAAGTGATAAATGGCATAGCTATTATAAATCAATTAATATTTGTAAGGGGTGAATGTCTTATAACCAATATTATATAAACGTTTACAAAACACTTTTACACGGTGCGTATTTTAATAATTGTCTGGTGTTTGAATTTACCGCGTTGTCATTCTAGTAACTATAATCAAACAAAGTTGGTTCGTTGACGAATAAACAAGCGGCAAATTCAAACACCGGACAATCATTAAAATACACACTGTACTTATCTCATAAGCAGTTTTATAATTTTGTTGTAAGAACGTTCTAAACATCAATTTAAAAAAGAATTTTGAATAGATAAGAAAATAATCTTCCAGACAACTTTAATAGAACCATTCTACATTTAGACAGCAACAACATAACTACAATAAAATTGAAAAGTTTTCTAACTTAAGAATTATAAAACTACTTTGTTACTTGGCTAGTTAGTAATAATTAACGTTACAGTGGTTCACAGGTGCGAGGTTCGCGATTTTTAGTATAAACACTATTAAGTAATTTAATATCGCTCCTGTAATAAAAACATTGATTGCGTAAATAAACAAAACTTTAGTTCGCGCTTTGCGTGTTTGTTTATACCCTGTAAAATTAGTCTGTTTCAGTTCGTTATAGTAGTGTATTTAAACTTTTTATTCGTGTTATATATAATTTATGCCGGGGACGCGTTTGCAAGTAATTAAAATGGATTCAAAAATATTTGAAATTCTCGAATCGCTGAATATAAATATGGAAAAAAATAATAGAAAAATTGGCGAAAATTCTCAGAAAATTGAAGCAAAACTGTTCCTGGCTACCTACAAGAAAATTACGAACTTCTAATTTCACATTTCAAGATATGGAGATGCTCATCTTCAACAAGTGTATCGAGCTGAAAGTAATAGTCGGGTTTAGAAAGCTGCTGAAAGTTTTCAAGAGTTTGAGGCTGACATCGCCAGATTAACACGGCTTGCGTATCTTACAGCACCAGATACCTTCTTGGAGCAGTTGGCTATTCAAACCTTTGTAGACGGTCTCCGAGACAACGAAACGCAGCAAACTCTCCGGTTAGCTCGACCAAAGACATTGGATGACTTTGAACTGCGGTGAAATAGGTCATGTACGACGACATCGTACTAAACACAAAAAGGAGACAAGAGCGCTCGCAAATTTGGAACGAGTTAACCAAAAGAGACAAAAGTCAATCTCATCTAGTCAAGTTACGGAGATAAAAATTCAAATGGCATTACCGATGGAGCAATTGCATAGCATTTATCTCTATGGCAAGATCAATGGAAGAAGTGTTCAGTTACTTCTTATAGATTTAATTCTTCCTAACAATTTATTCAAACGAACATTTTTTCAAACATTAACAGTTTATTCGATATTCGATATATATTTTAAAGTGAATTCCGTATATAATTCTGGGTTCGAAGCCTGCCTGCGACGATTTTTTAAAAAAAAAAACTTCATATCTTGAAGGGAAAGAAAGATACGTTAAAAAATAACAATTTTTCTTTATATTCCTTTGACTTGTTTATAAACGGAGTACTGCATTTTATTTAAATTATCTTTGGATGTACCTACAATAACTTTCGAACCAAAAATCCTAATAACTTGAAATTTGGTATGGATCTGATTATTTATATTCTCTCTGCTTTGTCAAAAGATGGTTTTAATAAATAAACCGAAAGTAGGTGTATTCGTCATTTTTAACAGTTTTTCTTATATAATTTTGTACGTATGTAAATTATTCGAATTATATTTTCTAGTAGTTTCTTATAGAGACAATTCTTCCTAACAATTTATTCAAATAAAAAAAATTCTAACATTAACAGTTTATCAGATATTTAATTTGTAATTAAAAATGAATTCGCAAATATAATATAGTGTCCAATCCTGCCTGCGACGATTTTTTTTCTGACTTACTAAAGGGGTAAGTAATATCGAGGCGCACAAATATAAGGGTTAGTCGATATGATCTTAATAAAATCGAGGAAAAAATTTTCAAAAAAATTATAGCATGCTAGGAAATCAATACAAACCTGTATATATCACTTCAAAAATGTTTTATGACAACATAACCTTAAAAAAATATGTAGACATTTCTTTATCATTCCTTATAAGAAAGTCGTGTGGTGACCACACCAGTTTTTATAACTCAATTTCTCAAGTACATCCGACACTGTTACATAACCTAAAAGCAACGTTATTGTGTCGATCCTAAAATTTTGTTTTTAGGTTATATCTGATATTTTTTTATAACTCTAAAACGATTTTTAAGGCCAACTATCTGCATACTTAACTATGCAACTATGCTGCATTTATGGGAATGGTGTTAATGAATACTTAACATTTAAGGTTAACTGTTAATATATGCGTTGTATATGAAAAGAAAATTTTTAAAAATATCATTGTTAGCTTTAATTAAAACATTATTTAATTTTTATAACAATAAACAGTAAACAAATTCAATTATATTCGTTGGGAATGTATTTAAATATGTTATTAGCGTATGACATAAAAAATTGTTGTAGTATCTGTTGAAGTTGTGGTTTAAACTCGTCCAAAAGTACTTCCCAGTTTTCGTTTAGAACTTGGTTAACAGCCACGCTTAATTCCTGATTTCCTTTTATGATATTTTCAAACTCGTATTCAGCCGATTTAGGCTTCAAGTAAAAATTAAAATCGGTTAATCGATAATGCATATAATCGTTTCTCTTAACAGCAATTCCTCTCATATTTACTAGAACTGTCGAGTCTCCTAAATGTAAGCAAATTAAAAATATATATTGTAGTATTTTTTTTTGCTCACGGAATGTAATAACACCTTTTCCTCCACCGTCAACAGTAAAAAGCAACAATTTTCCTTTTATATTGTAGTCACACTTTCCATACACTTCTTTGGCAAATAGTTCAATAGTTGAGACGAATTCATCTTTGGTGTGCGATGAACTGGTTTTAATTAGAAATGACTGTTTTAAGGTACTTACTTTATAAACAAAATTTTCAATTTGCTTAGATTGTAAAGTTGTAGATTGGTAAAGTTAAACATGTGTTGGTCTCTAATGAAAACCGCGCTGGGTATGTTAAGAGGATTTATAGATGGTGAGTCGATTTGCGGCAAGCCATCTTCTAATTGTATCAAAGCACTATGAATTGCGTCTTGTAAACATTCGTTGTAGTTTGCTAAACCCCATTTGCATGTTTTGAAATTTTCAGCTAAAAATCGTCTTTTGGACTAAAAATAATTGCAGAATCAAATACTTACGTAATTTCTTTTCAGACTTAACTGAAATCACACTGAACATTAACAACGCGTATCCTATTGTCCTCATCGTTCTAAAGATGAGAAAACTATATCCAGAAAAATCACTAACAGATCCTTTTTTATTCGTTCGATGACGTTGAGGAACAACCGTCCGCGACTAATTAATTGTAATTAATATGTATGATAAGTTGTAAGAGAAAGGCAACCAAGGTCGTTTGGCAAGATACGCAAATTTTATTAGTTTTAAGTTACTTAAACACATTCACAAAATTATAGACTGTTGGTGCATTACGGTCCAGGAAATAAGTCCTTCAAAGGTACCTTGTTGAATACTTGTCCGGCTAAGTTATGTACGTATTGTGCCAACACTTCTTCGTAAGCTGCTTTAAATTCGGAAAAGACTTCTTTCCAATTGTCGTTCAAAACTTTATTCATATTATCGCCTAACGTTTTCTCTCCGTTAAATAAATTGTCAAAGCGGATTTTGACTAAACCTGGAGTTAAAGCACACGTGGTGTTGTCTATCTTCAAGTACGTGATTTTTTTCTTTTCCACTTGACCACCGCGCATTGAAATAACGGCCGTAAGATTATCTAAAAAAAATAGTGAAAAATCCTAATACGATTAAGGCACTTACAAATATTCAGATCGAGGTTTCCGTTTCCACGTATGGGTAATAGTAAAATTTTCCCGATAAGTTCGCAATTGGCCGTAAACTTCATTTCTGGCACGAATGTGTGAAGAACGTTGTTAAATTCATATCCTTCGATATTAATTCTGAAGTCGCTTGTAAATACCTTAGTAATTAATTTAAAAAATAACTTACTCGGCTTTCGTCACTTTAGTCGACGGCATGTTAAAGATTTTAACATTTTTCAAATTTTGATTCAAAACTATATTGCCGCTTCCTCCTTGGAATTGAAGACTTTCAACTTCGATTGGATCGATCGATGGTAGACCTAATTCTGGTACAGCTAAAAACGTTTTCAGTTTAATTTTGTAAAATCTTTTTTCGCAAAGACAATCTTTTACCAAAGAGTACTTTGCTTTTACTCTTCGAACGGAGCTTTTTTTCGTATGTGTTTACGCTAATAATTTATTATGTCAAACATTTCTACTTACGATTTTTTAAAATTTTCAAAGTGTCTTCCACCGCTTTGGCAAAACATTCCGGTAGCTCTTTAGGATTTAATTTGCAAATAGGAAAGTTTGATGCTAAAATTTGAAAACATAAGAAATAGTTTTTAAATAGTTCGTTACGTATATACGCAGTTTTATCGATCGGACACAACAAAACAGGCTTAACAGAGTCAGTGTGAGTAGGCGCATCATTTTTATAAACTTTGTCACATCTCAATTTATTTGTTATGCTTATATAGATTTTACTATAATTATTAATCATTTTTAAAAATTCCACAAAAAGTAAGTGTAATTAAGTAAGAAGAAGGGAAAACTACGATGTACAATTATATAATTAATTTGTAAATCATACATCCGAAACAAACAATGTGTAAGCAAAAAGTAAAGTCAAATAAGGATTAATTACTATAGTAAAAATTATGTAATGCGAACTTTAATTTGTTAAAAACTTGTATAGTTTTTTTGTCTCCTTGAGGTTTTATTTTAATACAAACAGAGCAATTTTGATGTAATTAAAAACAAATTAAAGTTTGCTACTTTTTTGCTTTAATTTTATAGGTACATTTTCAATATAAAAAGTTGATTTTTGCAACAACAATCAAATTACAAATAAAGCAATTAATTAAAATGGTATAAAAAGGATTAAGGTAGTGTTGGAAGATTGTTGGTTGCCTATATATAGGAGCCAATCATATTGTTTGTTCAGTGAGTTTAATAACAATTATTATCTTGGTATTGAATGCAAAGTTATAAAAATAACAATTTAACACAATAAAATAAATACCAATCGTAATTACGTTGCTGTTTCTAAGATTTCTGATAATTAATGAACTAAATGTAACGCTTGCCAAAGACATCTATATTATAATAGAATTGTAAATTTAAATCAATCTTGTTTTAGTTACATAAATTATTACCAGATCAATTTTAATTCTAGCTTTAAAAAAGTTGTCTTCACGTAGTCTCCTGTGTATCGCTTAGGTAGACAGACAGCTTGGATATTCGTATCTGTGTAGAAGTAGATAATTAGTTTAACGTTCTCGAAGTAATAGTCAACTTTGAAATATATAAAAACTATTCAAAGGGAGCTGAAGAAGTTAAGAAGACTTTGTCGGTTTAAATAAATAAGTGATTAACGTGTGTGCTAAGATAAATAAATAAAGTGCCCGTGCCAGTGAAAAATAAATCATCGCGTAGGTATTAAGTGTACGTGATTTTAATATAAACAAATACCGGTTTAGATAAACAGAAGTTATCCGCGGACATTATTTTTCTAGCAAATCAATGTGTTTTTATTAAATATCTTTAGATTTAATTAGTTACGTATAGCTTTACCTCGTGTAAATATTTAGTTTTTTTTTAAATTGTTACATTTGTGTCAGACGTGTGGTAATTAAATACTCTTGATAAAACTTCAAATTATGTAAAAAAAACAACTGGTTCGCAATTCGCATGTGTTTAAGCAAATGCTGCGAAACTATTTGAATTTCTCGAATCAATAAAAAATGGTTAAGAATCAATGAATAAAAATATGTAAAAAAATTCTAGAAAAATGGAAGAAAATATTAGAGAAATAGACAAAAATTCTAGAAAAATGGAAGAAATGCATACTGGTATTAGAAATCAAATAGAAAATACAGATTAGTGTACAAAACCAGGTTTAAACTGTTTAGACGAAACTAGAGCAAAAATTAGGAGAAAGAATACAAATGCTTGAAGAAAGAATGAACCAAATTAATTGTCACTTTGAGGGAAGTATCACGAGCGAAGATTTAATGAACCATCGAGAAGAAGCAACGCACAAATTTAAGATTCTACCTCCAAATTTTGATGTAAAGTTCCAGTGGCCTTACGTGGAGAAGCGATTGGAATGTTGCAGACTGTTCTTAACCACCTGCAAGGAAATTACGAATTCGTAATTTTACGTTTCAACAAGTGTATCAAGCTCAAATAAAAAACCGGGTTCAGAATACTGCAAACAATTTTCAAGAGTTTGATGCTGACATTAACAAATTGACACGGCTTGCGCATCCTACACCACCAGATATTTTCTTCGAACAATTGGCTATTCAAACCTTTGTGGACGGCCTCCGAGACAGCAAAACGCCGCAAACTTTACGGTTAGCTCGACCTAACACGCTGGATAACGTTTTAGTGCATGACGAATACTTTGAGAAAGAGGACTATCGACTAAGAAGAAAGCAAGAAGAACGCTCTGAAGCTTGGAACAAGTTGACCAAAAGAAACAATAGTTAACCCCATCCCTATACAGCACATAAATGACTATTACACGTACATTAAATATCTGTATAAAATATCCACAATATACATGAGATATCTATAGCTAACCAATGTATATTAAATAGATATACACCGCCCAATATCCAGTCCATACGAGATATGCAATGGATATTATCAATGGATATCTAATACAGCCCATGTATGTTTATTTTACATACACTAAATATCTAGACAAAATATCCATAATATACACGAAATATCCATGCTTGCCAAGTGGATACTAAATTCAATATCCAATTCATTGTGTTATATTATGTATATAAAAACATACATATTCCGTTTATTCATTCACAGAAGTAGAGCAATCATAAAAACAGTTTTATTTACACTAAAATATATAAGTTATTAAAAATAGTATATACAAAAATTAGTAAAAAGTATGAAATAGGTAGATAATCTAAAATAATAAACACAAATACTTATGTATAAACTATGAAATATATAAAATACCAAACACTACTGATTAACTAATTAGCAACTTTTCTCAGAATATGGTAATTCAGATACAGATTTGTTGTTTGCAGATTGAATGAAATTCGTCGTTTATCTCTGAACAAAAATAAAATAGTCAAAATTATAATGATAAAATAGTTACAAGTAATAAAACTGGGAATAACAATTGTTTCAAAATGGTACAAAAATATAATATAAAATTTAGATTAGCGGTAATCGTTAAAGAAACACATACTAATTTTGATCCCTTGTACCAGTTCTTAATACTTTCTATAATCATCTATAGGATAAGATTTTAGTCCAACATATGTACATATATTTACTCGTCTATGGACATGATATGAACATCCTGTGGACGACCATTTATGTACGTCTTATGGATTGCCGTTAGATTACATTCAGTTAACGTTTTTACCACGTCCATAGACAACAGGCACGTTAATAATGGACATCCAGCTGATGTCCGTACGCGATATCTAGCAGATGTCCATTTTTGTAAGAAGATCCATTGGACGACTATAAGATGTTACAGATCCAATAATAGACATCCAACGGAAGTACTAAGTACATCCTGTGGACATTCATGGAATGTTCTTCTGCTACGTGGTAACATCTATATCAGTGAAAGCATTTCTTCCATGACTACTTCAAACATTCCTCTAAAAATACATACCCATAAAAATATTGACAGCACCCAGGAGACGTAGAAGATATTATACCAAAAATACTAAATAATTTACGTTACAGTTATACCTCAGCATACACGAGCACACACGATTCTGCATAGTTGTTCGGTTCGGGCGCTGTCGGTTACGCTTCCTGTCTTTGACTGAAATCTCACGAGAATATAATCCGTAATCGTTAATGCTTATCAAAATTACTTACTATTTATTTCATATTATGACCTCAAATTACATTAAATAAATTATGAACATATATCTGTGATACAGGTACAGTAGATATCTCATAGCAATATCTATAATAAATATTTTATAGATATACACGAGATATAGCTGGTTGAAATCATAACAATTAATATTTAGTTCAAGATGAAGCATTATTTAGGCGTACAATGAAGCAAACATATTAATAATGTTTTATGATCAAGTGACAGCATACATATCCATTTACCCTAGCCAGTGTATATCTATTGTATATCATTACGGATATGCATCTGTTATGGATGTTTTGGTTATCTAAAGGATATCCGCTGTATGTCATGTGTTGTATGGTGTCTAGTCATGTACTAGAAATCACCATTGAAACAGCATCGCCTATGGAGCAATTGCACAGTATTTATCTTGATGGCAAGATCAATGAACGAAAGTGTATAGTTGGTATAGTTACTGTTACCAGTAACGGCAACGGGCGTAGACATAGCTACTTAAAAACAAGTACAAGCGACTATATTTGTTTAGGAAATAAAGTACTCGACCAATAAGTACTGTACCAAGTGCCAAAGGTCACCCAAGACCAGCTGACTAATGTTAAAATGTTGATGCAGGAGTATCAAGATGTGTTAGCGCTAGAGAATGGTTCTAAAGGAAAAACTAACGGGGTAAAGCATAAAATTAATACTCGGCCGATACGACAACACCCACGAGATTTTGCGTAGACTACAGACAACTTAACGACGTGACCAAAAACAACGGCTACCCTTTACCAACAATTGATGATACTGAAACGTTGCAGAAGTTATTCGCAACTTCACGAGCCTTCGCGAGGTTTTCTATAACGGTAAAGTAGTTTATCCTCCTGTTAGTCAAGTTGTAGTTAGTTCTAGATTTTATCTTCTTTAGGAGGGGCAATAAAAACCACTCTAAACTGTTTTTATGGCTACGTTTCGTGCCTCTAGTGTGCACTTCTTCAGGCCAAAGAAAAGGTTACGAGTGGTGGTAGTCTACTGGTCCAACAAGCATACCGTCTAATAAGTTACTTATTCTAGTTAACATAAAATTAAGTCAATTATTAAAAGAATTTAAATATATATACAAAGAAAAACGACGGACATTAAAGTTAAACAAACAATATACACTGAATGTAAATTCAAAAAAAATTTTTTTTCTATAACGTTCACCGAAGAATGCGGAACATACGGGAACGTTTTGTCACAATGTATAAATACTGTGCAAACAAATCCGAGGTCAATTATTTTCGTAATGCGAAGACGGCAGTGTTAAGAAGATTATTCAAGTCTTAATAAATAAGTCGTTAACGCGTGTGAGATAAATCTACGGTGAATAATCTGATACGTGACTTTAACGTAAACAAATGTTTAACAAGTGTGTGACCGTTTCACCGCCAACCAATATCCTATCGGGATCTTAGGGAAAGCAGAATGACACAGAATTGAATATCTTACAGACAACTAAGTCAGACATCTTAAAGATATCAGAAATAAGATGATCTAGGGTATCCGAAGTATGATGATCTCAAGATATAATATATTTTACATACTTTTATAGCACAACAATATTACAGAACCTTAAAAAAATCTTTTTATTTAAAAAGAATCCATTTTGTTTAACAAGTAATATTTAACGATTAATTTTGGATTAATTTTCTTAATTGCCTTTCTCTCCGTTCTTTAGACCTTTTCAAGAACCCAACGAATGGCCAGTGCTCCCTGTTTATTAGTATCCTGCTGTTGGAAGATTTTTTTTTCAAAACTTTTAGAACATATATAGTTATTATACTAAAATAAAAATAAACATAATTTTTGATTTAATCGGTATAAGTGTTTTTGTTAATAAATTTGTAAAGGCTTTCTTACCTTTTTGGCCAAGCAAATTGTAGCCTTTAACAAATAATTATTTTCGGGTTTTGAACCGCGTTTTTTGTAGCCGTCTAAGAGTATAATTAATCAATTTTGGGCAGAGGTTAACTGGCAGGTAGAATTGGAACCGAAGGATTGTGAAAAACAGCTTTTACGATTGGAACTGGTTTGTGGCAGTTCACTGTGATGCTCTTCGGCCTGTGTAACGCTCCTGCTACGTTCGAGCGTTTGATGAAGACTATCTTGGAAGACGTGATTGATTTATCTAGACGAATTGATTGTGGTTAAAATGTTGTTTGAATAAGAACATTTGAACAACCTAAGGAAGTTTTTCAAAGACTATAGGAGAAAGCTGTCGTCAAGTCCATAGAACACAATATTTGTATGGACGAAAATTTTTGTTAAGAACGGGCCACGCCACTTTAAAATGGCCATTGCATTCAATAGACCATGTCCAGCAGACTGCAACCATTCTTCGCTGCTTGAAAAAAAAGCAAATACCTCTGGATAACTGCTGTGGTTGATGATGAGTAGGAACCTAAGCAGTTGCATCGCGAACAAGAAAATGATCCCAAAATAAAACTACAACTGAACTGGAAATGAAACGGCCGACGACCAGCCTAAGAAGAAGTGAGTGCTTTGAAAAAAAACCTCAAAGCCTACTAAGCGCAGTGAATGCGAATAAGGACAAAAGAAAGAATCGAGTGCAGGCAACGTCACCAAACTTAACGCCGTGCAACTTTGCTCTGTGGGGTTAAGTTGAAGTTTAAAAAATAACTAAAGTTGTTAAAGCCTAGGAATCCAAATGCTTTAGTTCTTTTCAAATAATTACAAAATTATTTATTTTTTAACTTCGTACACTTTAGCAATAAACGTGTATCATTTTCCACAAAAAAATAGTTAAATTTATTTAATGGTGAAATCAATGTACTTATTGTTAACGTATGTAGTAACTATTATTTTGATAGTGCTCATACACAACTAACCTTAAATACATTCAATTCTTTTCTCTGGCAGTAGATATACCCATATATCTACGTTTACGATAAACTCAATTCGCTCTTAAAAAATAACGCACCGATGTTACATAAATAAATAAGTGCATATTCAGTGTTTTTCGCGCGTGCTGTAAAAGCAAATAGATGCGAGTGTAGTTATCTTATCGAGAACAGTGTTGATTCTACATATCTGCATTTACAGTAATATATAAATTTATTGAGTAAATTATTGTTTTTATTAATTAGTTATAATTTTCTTAGTTTGTTATGTTTTAGTTTGGTAAATAGTTATATTAATAATTGTGTAAATAAATTTTTAGGAAAATGTGAGGATTTGGGCTTTCTGGTTTCGGTCTTTAATATATAGATAGCCGTTTTGTTTAAATACACCTTTTGTAATTTTCCATATTCTAAAATATGTATCAAGAAATAATCTTCTTACTGACAAGGACAGTATAGATACAATATGTATAAAATGCTCATTGTATAATGGAGTTAAGTATTTAGTTATCTGTGATCACATTTTTTGTATGTAAGAAATTTAAAAGCATTTTGTTTGCAAATTTTAGAGAAAGTACTTAATACTCACCTAATCACGTTATTTTCACATAAAATATAATATGCACAATGGATGACGCGCTTGTTTGCATAAACCCTTAAGTACCAACATCCATGACGCACTCTACTTTATAAGCGCTTAAAGACTAATATGCTTTCATAACACGCATATCGCACGAACGACGTGTTTCCTTTTATAAACCCTTAACGGCTAACATTCATGACACGCTTGTCTTTATAAGCCCTTAAGCACTAACATGCATGGTACACTTCAAAAACCCGTAACTCAGCGAATCGCGTTTTTAATACATATCATTTTTACCGCTTTTACGTTATTTGAGTACCTTTGTAAACCACATAGCCATGAATATTTTCTTTGTAAAGAATTTGAGTATGTAAACCTCAACGGTCAGCAACAAAATAGTTTTATTTAGGTACGTTTTTAGTTTGATTTAGTAATTTGTTAAAACTTATTTTTTTGATTGCAGAGTTATACAAATTAATTGCAAGAAAAATACAGAAATTACAAAATAAAATTGTAATTTAGTCAACAAGATATATGGCAGAAATTTAGCGGCGTTGTTCTCAGGTAATAACAGTTACGTTTATTTAACGTCATTGATCATTTATGGTTGCTTGCTTTTATAAACCCTTGATACGTCTCCTAAACTTAATTTGGATATCATTAACTTAACAATCAAGTTAAACCTTACTACGGATTAAACTGAAATGGAAAAGTGTACACCTTCTTGTGTAAATTCGGCTTAACCAAAATGTATACAAATATAACCTAAAAAATAATGACAACTCTAGAAGATGGAATTCGCATATTATTTAGCGAATTAGACGAAAATAGTAGAATAATTAAGTACGAAAACGTATTAGCGGACGATAATTTTTCTGTACTCGTTCGCACTAAGTTAAAAAACAATGACACATGGAGCAAAGTATGTGATCGATGGGTTGAACGTTTCACAATTCAAACAAATTCAAAGTGGGTTGTTAAATATACTTTCCCCAAGATAAAACGTATGGAATATCGTAAGGTATATATCTGTAAGGAAAATAGTACAAGTAGAAAAAACCATGATAAATCCTGTCAGGGTAAAATAGATATTAAAGTTAAGAAATATACAAAATCAACACTAAAGAAAGATGCATTACTAAAAAGTGGATACAATGGAGAAATTCGGGTAAAAATTCGTACTATGTCTCATATTTTAGCACATAAATTTTTTTGTGTTTTAAGGTAACTTTCAATCATTCACATGAACGTTAATAAACTAAGCTATATTATCATAAACTGCCACCACATCATCCATCCCTTTCAATTTATCAAAAAATTTTGAACACAACTCGATGTCAGCATCGCTGAGTGGTACCTGCCTAATTGGGATGTATTGTAGATTAGCCGTAATAATATTATAACGTAATCGCTCTAAGTGTTTCTGTACAGACATAAAACTTTGTGACTCGCATGTAAACTGCAATAAATTATCTTCAGTCATACAGACATCTTCAGCTTCACATTCGATTGCCACATTTGTGGCGACTTCTAAAATTTTGCCTACAGATTTATTCACTTCTGCCTCAGGTACTTCAGTCTCAATTATGCCTTTATATTCGAACAAGTGTCTACCACCACCGTCAGCATATTTTAGTGAATGTTTTCGTAAAATTGTTGAAATATCATTTTTTGTTTTAATAATGTTTGAAGAGCAAACTTCACATAAAATGATCGAACTTCCAGGACCCCTGCAAACTTTACAGTAACAAATAGTTATATAGTTTTCCTACGTACTTAATCTCAAACGTGTAACTTTTCATTTGTGTTTTGTCCTTTTGCGTGCTTTTGATTACACTTTCTATCGTTTGTACTGGCATATTTGATCTCCTAGCTTGTGCTATAATTTGTTCCAGTTTTATATTTGAAGCTGGATTTATGGACCCTCCTTCTGTATATTTCATATTAAGCATAATTAAAACCGATATTTTAGTTCTTACCTTGTATTGCAACTTTAATCTGTTGACTCAATTTAGTGAATATTTTTGATCTTTCTTCGTCTTTTAAAGCTTTAGTGTGTTTAATATTGGCCCATTTTGAGTGACCTGCGAATCTTTTACTAAAGTAATTGAGTAAAATACGAGTGACCATTACGATTGATGTAGGTTATGTAAGATAACCCCAAAGATTTTTATCTTATAAATATTAATCAAAGCATCAATATTCATTTAGTATTTAATTTTAAATATAAGAATATAATTAAGTGAGTCTTAACTTTTTTCAAAATTTCAGTTGAATTTAAAATTATATGAAATAAAGCCTGTATGATAATTTTACTACTTTCTGTCTAAATATAGAATATAGTTAGTAATTACAGAGTGCGGCCTTAAAAAATTACAAGTACAAAACAATTTTTATTAAATAATCTTGAATATATTCTAATAATCCAGTCTTTTTAAAGTTATATGTTGAAAGTGCTTAAAAAACCTGTTCGTTAATGTAAAAATGAAAGTAAAGAAAGAACATCAAAAAAATATACAGAAACCAGCAAGGCGTCAAATGAAAAAATCCTACAAAAATTCGTACATACATAACTAACTTCAGGATTATTTTTGTACGTGTCTGTGTCTGTAGTTGAAACGCTTTCTTCTATCGAAGACGAGCTTCCTCTCTTGTTGTAGTGGAAGTATGTGGCTCCGGCCGACTCAAGTGGAGGAGGGTGCGGGTAAAACAGTTATTTTATAGGGCGCCAGCAAGTCTACCCAGCGATGCGCACACACCTTGACGCAGCAGGACCTGCTCTAATGCAATCAAGTTCCACTAACTAGCATAAAGGAGAAAGAAACAAGTTGACGAATAAACCGCAACAAATTGTGTTTATTCCTATCGTAAATTGTGGACAGATAAATAAAAAACTTTATAATTAATATACTATAACCAACAAAAAAACGTAATACTAAGGTTTTCTCGGTTCCTCGTTCAATTACAGCCGCAAAAAGGATAAAAGTAACGGTAAATGTCATATAATCTAGTTAACAAAAAAACAATTGCCGACCACGATCAGGCCTGGATCCTCTCACAGCGCTCCTGTCTGTGCCTAAATTAAATAAGTTCAAAAACAATAAATTAAAAGAGTTAACGCACCCAAGTACTTGTTTGCATACCCTTAACCTGTACATATAACAAATAATTAAATTATTAAAGCAAAGCCGGACCCAAATTCCGATAACAATCGTGCGCTACTGGATATTGTAACGGTAGCACGGTAGATAATTTGTAACAGTAGTTCCGATGAGACACGTAAAATAATGCATATAACCACAAAAAAATTAAATCTAAAAAATGTGACCTTAAACCCTAATTGACGGAGTAAATGAACGATGATTAAAATACACCGTAAGTAAAACAAGATAACTTCAATAATAATATTCACAATGGTTATTCCTTTTTAAATAATTAAGATCAGATTCAAAAAAAACATCAAGAGGTTGTATCTTAACCTCACCGTTGAAGTAAGTAATGTAACTTATAACTAAAATCAATTACATTCACTTATCTAGTTTGATACTGGTTGTTCAAGGGCTAAGCTTGGTACGCCGAACAGGTCAGAGGTCTCGGGCAGGTTTCCTGCGTAGATTGATGTTGGAGATACGGAAGCCAGCAGGTAATAGATTGGGCCGCTTAATTTATCTATTCTACTCTAGTTGCTTTTAGCCGAACCAACTTCCCAATGCAACGTCTACGGCGAAGAAGTAAAAACGTGCAATTAGATCGTTGAATTGTACATATAAGTTTATTAATTATAATACTTGAAAGTATTACTTACTATTGATTGATTGAGATTGTTATTCGCCTCAGGTGTACGAGACAGGTTGAAGGTGCAATGTGGTGAAAAATTCCAAAATGATCCCTTACGGAAATCAGCGTAAACACAAATGTCAAAATTTACCACTGAAATATAAATCGTTTTCTCTGGACAATCCTGCTTTACAGCAGCAATCTTGCAAAACTTGAAAATCCCAGAGGACGACGAACGAATTTTTAACACCACCTTGTGCAGCACTTCCTTTTTCCGCCCAAGCAACTGTCAATCAGAAAGGAAATTTCCTTCCCTTTCCCAATTCGAAGAGGAAATCACGTTCGATTAGGTCTTTTTTGCCCCAAAAATACAGCGGGAATACTTAAATATTTAAATGACCGCCAAAAGATTTAAATATAGTGTTTGTGCCTACGAAACACAGATGGCGCCACTATAAATCAAATTTCTGCCGTTTAAATTTTCAGCGTGTTACACTCCCCCCTTCCTTCAGACGGTTTACCAGTAAACCGAACATAAAACTTAAAAATTTTGTATACCTATGCAACTAGAACACCCAAAAACAAATTCTATAATTCTAAAGGCAATGAAAACTAATTTCTAATGTAAATAATCAAGAAAACAAAAATAGCGATTATAGCTTATGAAGAAATAAAAATAGCAGCAAAATTACGATACCAATAACTATTCTAATATTCAATAACGTTACATTGGGATATTTCTTTGATCTCTTCAAGACACGCTTTAAGATCTTTAGCATGCCATGTCCCACAGGTATTTCCAACATCGTCAGATAATATATAAGTCCAAGGAGAAACTATTTTAGTAACAACAAAAGGTCCTATGTACTTAGGCGCTAACTTACTCGTAAAATGCTTGCGAGCATCCGATAGTACATAGTTCTTTCTCCAAACTTTTTGTCCGAGCGAGAACGTCTCAGGTCTTCTGCGAAGATTATACCTCTTCTCGTTCCTATCAGACGCCTTACGAATCCTCTCCCTAACATCCCTGAATATCTCTTTTAAGCGGGGAACAACCTGCTCGCACTCTTGATCTCGGGTTATCGATTTATGCAACGACCCATCCAGGATGATTTCTCGGCCAGAGTTGAGAAAATAGGGAGTCCTTTTGGTGACCTCATGTCTCGCGGTTCTCATGGCACATGCTAGCTTGGCTAAATGTTGATCCCACTTGCGATGGTTGTCCGAGGTGTACATCCTCAGAAGAGTTTTGATGGTACGATTAACCCTTTCTGTGGGATTAGCTTGTGCATGGTAATGAGCATTGAACCTAATCGTAATTCTGTACTCTCTGGCTAATTCGGTGAGTAATTTAGACCTAAACTGTGGCCCATTATCGCAAATTAAAAGCTTAGGTACACCATACACTAAAAACACTTCGTCCTCCAGAATATTGACGATTTTTTTGAGTAGTAGCTGTTCTTAGAGGGTACAATAAAGAGTACTTACTGAAATACTCAGTAACCACAAGACATACTGGTGTCCTTTTTTAGATTTTGGAAGTGGACCAATTAGATCAGCAGAAACTATTTCCGACAGTTTTGTACCCGATGGTTGAGCCACGAAGTGACCTGCCTTTATTCATGGCACAAAGTTTGCATTTTCTAATATATTTCGTTACATCAACTGTTATCTTCGGCCACGTCAATCTTTGTGACAAGCGTCTTACTGTCTTAAATGTTCCCATATGCCCTGCTAATGGAGGATCATGTGCTGCAGCGATGACTTTTTGCCTAAACTCCTTAGGAATGACTAACTTCCAGTTGTCAAAGTTTGAACCTACTAACGACGAAGACACGTACCTAAGCAACTGGTGACCTTCTATTCTGTACTTTGGGTACTTTTCAGGATGGTTAATTATTTTGGATCTAAGTTTACTATACCAAGTATCAGACGTATTTTTAAAATCAAAGGATTCTATATCTAGGACGTCACACGAAACAGGTACGGCTCTCGACAGTGCATCCGGTAGCACGTGATCGACTCCTTTTCTATGTTGTATCTGAAAATCGTATTGTTGCAGTCTCACTGCCCAACGAGCAATGCGACCAGTAGGCTGTTTGAACCTCAAAAGCCAAAGCAAAGAATAATGGTCAGTGACGACGGTAAATGGTACCCCTTCTAAGTATGGTCTCAATTTCTCCAACGCCCAAATCACAGCTAGGCACTCTCTTTCCGTGGTGGAATAATTTCTTTCACTACGGGATAACGACCTACTTAAATAGGCTACAATTGTGTCCCCTTGCGGAGTTGGTTGTAGCAGTACAGCACCTAAACCCGCGGCAGAAGCGTCAGTGTGGACTTCGAAAGGTAAGTTGTAATCCGGACCGCAGAGGATTGGAGCACTCACCAACTTTTCTTTTATAAGTCTAAATGATCTATCGCATTCGACTGTCCATTTACCCTTGGACCCTTTTTTTAACAGACCAGTAATTGGGGCGATCAGATCAGCAAAATTTTGTATGAAGCGTCTATACCACGAAAAAGTTCCAACCAATCTGCGAACTTCCTTGGGTGTATTCGGCACAGGTAAATTAAGCATTGCCTCCACTTTGTCTGAATCTACATGAAGGCCTGCTTCATCAACAACATACCCTAAGTATTTTAACTTCGGTCTGCAAAATTGGCACTTCTCCCAACTAACACGGAGTCCAGCTTCAATCAGACGTTCGAAAACTTTGCTTAGGATACGGAGGTGATCTTCGAAGGTGGAGGTTACGACAACTACATCATCCAAATATACCAAGGCATTTGGCTCCAAGTCTGGTCCAATAACCATATCCATAAGTCGTTGCCAAGTAGCAGGTGAGTTGTGTAGACCAAACGGCATACGTCTAAATTGAAACAGTCCTCTTCCTGGTACTGTAAATGCGGTATACTTTTTCGATTCTTCTTCCATCGGCACTTGCCAAAAAGCCGATTTGATGTCTACCGAAGACAAAAATTTAGCATTTTTTAACTTGTCTAAGGTTGCGCTCACATAAGGTAGCGGATAACTGTCTCTTTCAGTTACGGCATTCAATCGTCTGTAATCGACGCAGAATCTATAAGTCGAATCTTTCTTTTTTACTAGTAAAATGGGTGAGGACCAACCACTAAACGAAGGCTCCACCACTCCTTCGGCTAGCATATTATCCAACTCCTTGTTGATATGATCTTGTACGACCGGTGAAACAGGATAGTACCTCTGTTTTATAGGAGGTGACGTGGTTTTTATAACATGATGGGCCCATTGCGTACAACCTAACTCGTCTCCCATTAAGATCTCGTATTTGTCTATAAGTTCCTCTAGTTTGGATTTCTGTTCGATGGTGAGTTTACTGTCCTCGTACTCAACGTGTGAAACCTGTTGTATTCCCGAGAAGTGCCATTCATTCTTCCTTAGGTCGGGTACAACCCCTAAATATTTAAAGAAATCTATACCAAGAATAAGAAGTTGGGGCAGGCTAGGAACAACTAACATTTCTATCAGACTAACTTTCCCTCCCACTTCAACTGGAATCAGCATCGTACCGGTGCCTTCGCACGACTCTCCATTGGCAACTTTAACTTCCACATTAGATGTATTTACTTGAAATCCAAGACTCGACATTAATTTCATGCCTTCATTACCTAAAATCGTTCGAGATGCGCCTGTGTCTAATAATCCTAATATTTCCCTACCTAAAACACGAATACGAAGGTATGGACGTTCATCTGTGTTCACTTGCTCTAAAATGAAATTTAAAATAGCCGTCAACTTCAAAGAAGATGCGTCAACGTCGTCCATCCGATGGCCAGTCAGTGGCGACGTCGTTCGTTTCCCGAAGCTTGACTGTTCTTAGCGTCTTTTGCACAATCAGGACAGTTCCTCGAAGGAACCCTGATTTCTGACATCTATAGCAATGTAAATTTCTAGGTGCCGTACAGCCTCTTGCTACGTGTCCTATTTGCTTACAGTTGTAACAAGCAATTTTCGAAATTCTGTCGGTTGAAATCGTCGAAGAACAAACTTCTACTTCCCTAGACGTTCCAACTTCTAAATACGCTAAATCCGGTTCCAATGCTTTAGTCTTTCTCTTGGGAGGAGTAAAGTCTTCAGCTGATCTCCTACTTTCTTCCAATCGTTTACACAGTATTGCTAATTCTGAAACAGACGCGACGTCACTAAGTGCGAGAGATGTCTGAAAATATGGAAGCAAATTGCGTCTAACAATCTTTAGCTGAATCGATTCGGGCACAGTCGTCGACATTCTAGCAAACAAACCCCTCATATTAGCGATGTAAATCGTAATCGACTCGTTTTGACCTTGAGTTCGTTGTTTTATTTCTTCCAGAAGCTTTTCATCATAGTCCGCCGGTTGAAACTCTTCTTTCAAAAGTGCCTCTAACTCATCCCAACTGGTCAATGAACGGCGTATCGATCGATACCAAGTCAAGGCGGGACCAACAAACAAATCTACTGCCGATTGAAATATTTGCTCTTTCGAAACGCCTCGTGCTACTGACAATTCGTCTACCCGTTCTAAAAACGCACCCAGTGATGCATCTGGTTTTCCTGAAAATCTAAGATCCCACTTATGAACTGGAACACCTTTGGTTAAGGCGGTTGAAACAGCTAATGGCACTCTACTGGGCGATGATGTCCTTAGTGGCGTATGTACAGAAACATTCAAACTCTGATTAGCAAGGGATTCCAACGCTTCTACATCTGCAGATTTCGACAACGAACGCATTTTATCCTGATAAGCCTTTTGTACATCCAATGCTTCTCTAAGGCAATTCACTCTTAAGCTAGAGAATTCTCCCATTCTTTTTGCTCTCATCATAATGTGCCACAATTTTGTCTCTACCTTCCTTGCATCACTACTAACAAAAGTTTCGACTAAAGTTCTCACATCTTTCAATCTCTTCAAAATAAATTCCGCTTCCTCTTCGTCCGTGTACGGATTATCCGGATAGTTCTCCACAATGCTCGGGTTTACCTTCTCTCGCGTAATGCACGCGCTCAATGTCTTTCTCATTTCTTCTACTGTCCCAATTTCTTCTCCTCTAATAACCATCTCGTAACTCAACTCTTCCTTCGACAAATAATTAATAGTTAACCTAAGCGCTGCCATAGTTTCTCAATAATAAATTCGTAACAAACTACCAAATACGACCTATATCACAAACAAACTATTCTAGACACTACCAAGGCTAAAGAAAACAAGACTATGCCCCACGTTGGGCGCCAGTGAAACGCTTTCTTCTATCGAAGACGAGCTTCCTCTCTTGTTGTAGTGGAAGTATGTGGCTCCGGCCGACTCAAGTGGAGGAGGGTGCGGGTAAAACAGTTATTTTATAGGGCGCCAGCAAGTCTACCCAGCGATGCGCACACACCTTGACGCAGCAGGACCTGCTCTAATGCAATCAAGTTCCACTAACTAGCATAAAGGAGAAAGAAACAAGTTGACGAATAAACCGCAACAAATTGTGTTTATTCCTATCGTAAATTGTGGACAGATAAATAAAAAACTTTATAATTAATATACTATAACCAACAAAAAAACGTAATACTAAGGTTTTCTCGGTTCCTCGTTCAATTACAGCCGCAAAAAGGATAAAAGTACCGGTAAATGTCATATAATCTAGTTAACAAAAAAACAATTGCCGACCACGATCAGGCCTGGATCCTCTCACAGCGCTCCTGTCTGTGCCTAAATTAAATAAGTTCAAAAACAATAAATTAAAAGAGTTAACGCACCCAAGTACTTGTTTGCATACCCTTAACCTGTACATATAACAAATAATTAAATTATTAAAGCAAAGCCGGACCCAAATTCCGATAACAATCGTGCGCTACTGGATATTGTAACGGTAGCACGGTAGATAATTTGTAACAGTAGTTCCGATGAGACACGTAAAATAATGCATATAACCACAAAAAAATTAAATCTAAAAAATGTGACCTTAAACCCTAATTGACGGAGTAAATGAACGATGATTAAAATACACCGTAAGTAAAACAAGATAACTTCAATAATAATATTCACAATGGTTATTCCTTTTTAAATAATTAAGATCAGATTCAAAAAAAACATCAAGAGGTTGTATCTTAACCTCACCGTTGAAGTAAGTAATGTAACTTATAACTAAAATCAATTACATTTACTTATCTAGTTTGATACTGGTTGTTCAAGGGCTAAGCTTAGTCGCCCGAACAGGTCAGAGGTCTCGGGCAGGTTTCCTGTAGATTGATGTTGGAGATACGAGGAAGCCAGCAGGTAATAGATTGGGCCGCTTAATTTATCTATTCTACTCTAGTTGCTGCTTGAACCAACTTCCCAATGCAGCGTCTTCACGAAGAAGTAAAAAGCGTGCAATTAGATCGTTGAATTGTACATATAAGTTTATTAATTATAATACTTGAAAGTATTACTTACTATTGATTGATTGAGATTGTTATTCGCCTCAGGTGTGCGAGACAGGAGTTGAAGGTGCAAGGTGCTGAAAAATTCCAAAATGATCCCTTACGGAAATCAGCGTAAACACAAATGTCAAAATATACCACTGAAATATAAATCGTTTTCTCTGGACAATCCTGCTTTACAGCAGCAATCTTGCAAAACTTGAAAATCCCAGAGGACGACGAACGAATTTTTAACACCACCTTGTGCAGCACTTCCTTTTTCCGCCCAAGCAACTGTCAATCAGAAAGGAAATTTCCTTCCCTTTCCCAATTCGAAGAGGAAATCACGTTCGATTAGGTCTTTTTTGCCCCAAAAATACAGCGGGAATACTTAAATATTTAAATGACCGCCAAAAGATTTAAATATAGTGTTTGTGCCTACGAAACACAGATGGCGCCACTATAAATCAAATTTCTGCCGTTTAAATTTTCAGCGTGTTACATAGTCTGTACATTAGTCACAATCGAATTTAAAATAAAATGGCCGATATAACAAACGTATTAAATGCAATTTGGCCAATATTAGGAATTCTAAATTTATTTGGTCCTTATAAAGTAAGTACCTTACAATGATTCTTTTCTATAAAGCTGTGTTCTTTCAAGGCACTCGCCGATTATTGCGAATTCGGACTGTGTGAGAACGAGCAGTATTGTTGTGGCGATAACAAATGTTGCACGAAAACTTTAGACTTGTGGTTTTTTTGGTAAATAAATGAATGCAAATGTTTTATAAATGTAATGATCAACGTTTTCAGGGCTGGAATTTTGTTAGTAATATTTGCACTGGCAGTAGCTGCTGGTGTGCGATACACGAAAAACCGTCATGCGACTTATGTACTTGTAGCTACACATCCACTAGAAGATGTTCAAACATCTCCCAGCTCTTTTAAATAAAATCGCTTGAATACTTTAATCTTAGCTGTCATTTAAAAACTGTCTTTAGCCTTAACACTTGTCTTTGTGATATTACTTTCATTGATAAGTCAACTATTTGTTAATTAAATTTAATTTTATATAACTGTGATAATTGTTTGTAATTATAATATTTATTTAATATATTTTTGAAAATAGACTTATCAATGTATATTTATAACATAGATCTTTGTATTTGGGTGCATCAAATTATTCGACCTCCAAAAGAGATAACCCACACAACTGTGATAAAAGGCAGTTTAAAAATAGAATAAATTAATTGCCTGCTCATTAGCATCTTATCCTTGGTTATACGGGGTTATACCTACACGCCCAAATTATTATCAACATGGACCAAATTAAAAAGGGTTATTTTAGCGAAAAAAACGATCTGTGGCCTGGACAGTGTTTTTCTTTAGAAGTTAAAGAAGTTCTACACCACGAAAAATCCGATTTTCAAGATATCGTCGTGTTAAAGACGTGAGTATACATTTTTAATTAATTAAGTTTATTTCAGTATTTTTCGATCAACGCGAACGTTTGTTTTTTTAGGGGGACTTATTATATACTATGTATGAAACAACCACTGTGTCATCTCTATTAGTTAAACATTTAAAAACAAATTTTAGCAAGTTGACATATGTTTCCCGCGTGTTCTGCAAGTTTTAAGAACATAACCTTAAAATTTAAATTTTGAGCTTTAAATATAGTCAATCTGAAGTTTCGTCAATTCGTTTTGAAATTACTGGCTTCATTCGTTATCAAAATTAAATACTGCTAATAACGTTTAATCCGATTCCTTAAAGGCCTATGAAATACAAGCGCACTATGCATTTTAGCCTTTAAGGGCTTATCAAAGACGAGCGCGCTATGCATGTTAGCTCTTAAGGGCTTACAAAATATGAGCGCTCTATGATAAAACACCAGTGCACCATGAATTTTAGCCCCTACCCCACCAACCATAAATAATCAATCATCTTAAATAAACGTAACTTTTATTATGAGAGCAACTAAATTTCTGCCATCTTATTGACCAAATTAGTTTTTTTAGTCGCAAAAACTGTATGTCATTTTGTGTTACAATCGTTTTGTAATGTTCGCATTTTTCGAGTATTTAATTTGTATAACCCTATCCCACCAAATAATAGTGTAAACTAAATTTGTCAATTAAGTTTTAACCGATTACCAAATCGAACTAAACATTACGTACAAAAATTATTTTATTGTCGATATATTTACCTACCCAAATTGATTAGAAAAGCAGTGGTTATGTGTGGTACATTATAAAGGTACTCTAATAACGTAAAAGTGATGTAATAAAAACGCTTAGAAACAGCTAGCGCGTCATGTTTGTTAGCCCTTACGGATTTACAAGAAGCTAGCGATCCATGCGCGTTAGCCCTTAAAGGAATTATAAAAAGTGAGCGCGCTAGCCGTTAAGGTTTTGTAACAGACGAAAGCGCCATTAATGTTAACACTTTTCGGGCTTATAAAAGACTAGCTCGTTATACCCTTAAGAAACATTTAACCTTTAAGGGGTTATAAAAGACATGCGCGCATTTATGTTAGCCCTTAAAAGTTTATAAAAAATCAAACCTTAAAATTCCTCTAGGATTTCAGTTTTAGTTAGATCTCTCTTCTTGCTCACCATGGTCAACCGGTCTAGTAAAATCTATGACAGTCAAGAGTAGTCGCTCAGGATCATTTATAATGTTTAGTCCGCTAGAATTAGGAATGGTTATCTTCATTTATGCGCAGGTCCAATTCCTTATTATTTCTAACTGTTATGTTCTTTGTAAAGGTCTTCGAAACCGATATACATATGTATTTGTGATATTACCCGATACTAATATATTTACAAAGTGAGATAATACCTACACTGATATGTGAATATCACTGATATTTCACTTTGAGCACATTAGTATTACGTGTAATCATAGTAACGGAACTATTTTCGATCGTAGAGGCGTTTCACTATGTCGTGAACTGTGACCTTGAGTCGAAAATTGGAATTAATAAACTAAAAGTCAAAAATTTGACAAGCCTATCTGAATTCCAAAAACGTTAGTCTATTAAAAAAGCACTCACGTCAATAAAAATTAAAAATAATCAGATATTTATTTATTAAATAAAAATGAATTTACTTATAATAATACTTAAAGACTATTAACAACAAATACAACGATAAAAGCAAAGATAGGTTAGAAAAAATGTGCCGGCGAATGTTTGTAAGACTAATAATAACAAAATACTCTGACATATACATACTACAGCGCCACAGTTCAGTTCACGAGACCTTGAAAGACGTCTAAGCATGCAATTCGGCATCAGCATACCGATACCGTTGAAATATCAGTATTATATGTCATATTTGTGAAATTAATAAAGACAAGTGTTATAATACCTTTACATCAAATTTATTAGTAAACCTAATATAATGCTAAAATGAGTTATTTATTGCTAACGCCGTAACGAATACTAATAGATTCCCCCGCCGCTAGTCCTATGGTTATCGCCACAAACCTTTTTAAACTTCTAATGCTTTATAAAAATGTTTCTTTCAACCTCTTCGTTACAGCTATCGCCGAATGTCGCGGTACGAGCGTAGTGCAATGAGCCAAACTTTAGTTCCTCTCTCAATAACGAGTGGTGCTGGTGATTTGCTTTGAAGCCGTCAATGGCAGACTACAGTATCAGCTATTCATATTATATAGAGATCAGTTGTTAAAAATAAATGAAACCAGTTTTAAACCTTGTGAACTTACTGCAGATCGATCCTAAGAAACAGATTAAGATTAATGTTATACGTTTTTACAGGAAAAATCACGGCCGGGCATTAATCCTCGATGGAATCATTCAGTGCACCGAACACGACGAATTCGCGTACCAGGAAATGATATCGTTCCTTCCGCTTTGCGCGCACGAAAATCCACTTAAAGTGTTAATAGTGGGCGGAGGCGACGGCGGTGTGGCACGAGAAGTAAGCAAACATCCGAATGTACGCGAAATAGTCCAAGTGGAAATAGACAAAAAAGTAATCGACGTAAGTAAACAATATTTACCGTTTATGTCGCTGGGATTTTCGTCGCCGAAACTTGCTTTAAAAATCTGCGATGGTTTCGAATATATGCGCAAACACAAAAACGAATTCGACGTAATTATAACCGATTCGAGCGATCCTATCGGACCGGCCGTTAATCTCTTCACCACATCGTATTTCCAATTACTCAAAGAAGCTCTAAAACCGAACGGAATCGTTTGCTCGCAAGCCGGAACGGTTTGGTCACAACTCGCACACGTGCAAGACACTTTAACCAATTGCCGCCGACACTTCGGAACAGTTAAGTACGCAGTCGCGAGCGTACCCACATACCCAACAGGACAAATCGGCTTCGTGATTGGAGCACTGGAAAGCAACGCTAATTTAGATGTACCTAAATTTAAATTTTCCGAAGAAGAAGTAGACACTTTACGTTTAAGGTACTACAACGAAAAGCTACACACAGCTTCTTTTGTACTTCCAAACTTTGCTAAGAAAATTTTAGATACGTAAAAAATAAAAACACGATTAAAAGATTCTCCTTTTATTAAAAGCCTCTTGTCAAATAGAAAAAAATCTGTATTTACAATTAACCTGCACGGTAAAAAGCAACAATAACAATCGTGCACCAGCAACAATTTTCTAATTACAATTATATACAACACACTAAAAGGCACAACTTCATTTATTATCCGTAGCCGAATTTTACTAATCAGAGATGAGTATTTTGCATCTGGGATTGGAGCACTGCAAGACCTACAAACACATAATTCAGAATTAGTCTAGTTTTGACCTGGATTTAAAATGCACGATTTCTTTTCAAGTTACAAAGCAAAACACAGTCTATTAAACGAAGAAATTAAGAAATTCCATCGTTACATAGATCGATTAAAGATAAACTTACTCATCAAGCGCGCAACTCCAAAAGTCTTCACAACAACTACTCCATTCAAGAGCTTCCAAGCTTTATTTATAATTTGTGGCATATTCAATCTCACCTAAGTGTCTACTAAACAGTCAAATTCTTCCTTCACAACAGATTAATTAAACAGACATTCCACGTGGCGCAAACATACAATAATACAAAAGTACCTACAATTCTTCGCTATTAATGAAGCAACACATAAAAGAACGTCACTCGAGAAGTGCACTTTCTTAAGATAAAATTCAACATACCTGTACTTTCTCTTACACGCTTCCATTTGTTATGTTATTATTTAGACGAAACAAAAAGGAATATAATTAAAAAACGTCCCAAGGTCTCCTAAAGCAATCTTTATTCTATTTAAATAAAACCTAAATTTTAATACAAGTACATAGAGAACCTTGAGGAAATTACATTCCTCGTCAACAACAACAACAACACTTCGTCACCCATAATTAGATTGAACCTAATAAATATTTAACCAACACAAACCGTTTGTCTTACTTTTTTTCCTCCATTCATTCCGGAAATACTAAAATCGATTCATTTACACTTAAAAAGAATTCGCTTGATTACATAAGCGAAGTTACAAAAATTGCTTAATTCTAATATTCAACAAACATCCAATATGAAGAAAAAATTCACTCGATTCCCTTTTGTAACTTTTTCCTAATTTTTTTTTTTTTAACTAAATTTGTATAATGGACCCTGCGTTTCTCGTAAAATTACAAAAGGAAATTATCATCTTGCCAATTTGATAATATATTATATGTATATAGAGCAGGGGGTTAGGCAGAAAAATTTATTCATACTTTAAGAAACCTTTATCCTGCTGCTGTTGAGGTGGTGGACGAGGCCACTGTCCATCTTGTCCTTGTCCTTGATTCATCCAATTTAAAAAACCTTGATTATTACCTCCCCCTTGGTTACCTCCATTTGTGTTATTACCTATAACACGAATAAACTTCGTTACTTCAATGTAAATACGAGAACAGTAGAACGATTTTTAATTTAATTGTTAATGCCAAGCTAAAAACGTACAGTTCTT
The DNA here is from genome assembly GCA_035610365.1 of Aquatica leii. Classification (NCBI taxonomy): domain Eukaryota; kingdom Metazoa; phylum Arthropoda; class Insecta; order Coleoptera; family Lampyridae; genus Aquatica; species Aquatica leii. Next base: position 86,479,933 of record CM069435.1, read on the forward strand.
ATGGCAGAAACCTATATTACCGATTAGATATTAGACAATTGTGAACATTATTTATTGGCAAACAACTTAAATATAGTTTTTGTGTTTTATATTCTAAACAGAATATAAAAATAGTGCTCAAACAAAATGTTATAAAAAACATTGGCAAAATAATTTTAGAATGGACAATAGTTAAATTCTGATAAGATTCGATTACAGTTCCATGGGCCATGACTACACAAGTATCTATAATGTATTTAGACAGCTGTCTAAAAACAACGATAAGAGTATTATATATGTTATTCCTCGGTATATTTGTCTCCTCGTATGGGCTACAGAGTCAGTTAAGTAGTGACATTTATTCTACTTGAATTTAACTATTCTTTACGGAAGAAGAAAGCTACCTGCATCGATCAGCGCTCTATAAAAATAATGTTAATTTGTCCCGTCGTCAAACTTTTCCACCATCTACATTGATTATTCTTCATTATTTAGTTTGGAAAAGTAAGTTGTCTGGTTTTAGTACATCCTTAACCAGCGGTTCCAGCTCCTCTACTTCTCCGATAGGTAAATAAATTCTCTTACTGTTATGATTACCGATAAGCACCTCACGCACACAGATATAACGTGCGTGCTTAGATGATAGCTCAAAGTAATCTGGTACCGACAGCGAATGCAAAATCAAGCCCTTCCCTGTCTAAAAAAACAGCTGTACAAGATGAGCGTAAAATTGACGCAGAATTGGGCAAGTTGATTATACATACAAGTTATCTAATGTTGCAAACATGAGCTGCCATGGTGTCCGACTAAGGGTACAGAACGGCTGTATCTCGACAATTGTAAGGCCTAGAAGGTTTGAGAAAGCAATCCTTATAAACAAAGTTGGCAAGAGAAATGGCTGGAAATGATTTTGTAGTTCGTAAATCCAACGCTAGGGCCAGTAATCGCTATGAAGAAACATATTATTAACGGTATCTGGGAAAGTTGGGCGTGGAGCCGTACCTACAAAAACATAATTTCAATTTGATAGCTTGAGTGATACGGTATCATTTTGCTTTATGATATTTTTTCGCATCTGTCATAATAAGGGAGAGGGAAGTCGAGCATTTTTCAATATTTACACTTTTAATCTTTTCTGAACCATTCAACCTATTTGAATATTTTGTTTGAAAAAACATATTATAGTCTTTCGACAGGAACTTTTTGTTGAACCTTTTAGTTTAAAATAAATAAACTAGAGAGAGTTATCTGCAGCGCTTATTCTTCTAGAGAATAATATGCATCCCTACAACATTGTTTTACATTCAGGCATTAAAAGCTACTGATTATGGTACTATACTAAACCATTGTCACTGGCTGTTAAATATGATTCGGGAAAATTGAAATTTTCTGTATTGTTATTGGAAGAGGAAGTCTATTTCCTTGGCTGGCGCGCTCGCCCGATCTAACTTGTTTAGAATTTTACATATGGGGTAGACTGAAAGATCTGGTTTTTCAAGAGAAACTAACAACCAGGGAAAATATCATGCAAAGAATAGAATATACCATTAGAAGTTTGTTTAGGACTCAAATTGATGCAGCGGTTCTTTCTACCGAAATTAGACTAAATAAATGCATCAAGACACCCAGTAGCACCCTAATTGAATGAATCCAAACCGATTTAGTCAACCGCCCAAACAGATGGTTTTTCAAATGAAAATGCAGATTTAGGACAAGCTCCGATTTGTCGTAGCGGGCAAACGTGTAAGAGGCGAAATAGTGAACAAAACCCAGACTGTTGCCAACAACTTTGAAAAATTTGCGTTACGTAAGCCTAAATTACAAGATTTAAAACCAGAAAAAGCTGTTTCCTGATTAGATGATTTTACTTCGATATAACTAGGCGTGAAAGCCCAGAGAACGGCAATTATTATACCATCTACTTAATCTAAGAAACGGTTAGGGATACCGTGCTTACACAGAAACTTGTATTTCGATGCAAAAAATTAAGTAGTCTTTCAATTTTTAATACCTATGATCCTTAGTACTTGTTCTATAACAACTGACTCAAAAAAATCTAAGAAAAAGGGCGTTGAACAGATCTAAGTTATTTACCCCTAGCGGTATCAACGCAAACTAACCGGGGTCTATCGTCAGCTCCTCAGCTCGTTTAATCACTAGTTTCGCGTAAACATTTCGGCTATATATTTGCAAAAATCCCCAGAAGCCCGGTCACTACTAGAAACTACCGCATCGCGAACACGGTTAAAAAGTAAATGCAGTGTCTCCAGTACAAAATGTTTAAAACTATGTTTTACATACGTCGGACTTCTATATTACCGAAATCACACAGCGTCGACCTCGATGTATCTAGCAATTCTCTATATAAATAAAAAATCCTCTTCAGTGAACGACTCGTGCTAAAATAATTTGAAAAAAATATTTTCATCATCCTAAACACTTCAAACGCCAGAGCCCGAGTACAACTGAAGATCTACACTACTAATTTCATAATAAAGCTACAAGCTAGAACCATTCGTTTTCTTTTCTCAATTTCTTTTTTAAACTGCGAACTTTATACGGCACTAATTCGCTCAGATTTGTAAGAACGCCTTTCTAATATCCACCATAACTCATTTTTTCTAGTTCAGTCGATCAGCACTGAAACGATCGCTTGAGATACGATTAGGTTAAAGTACGTTTGTTGTTGAATGTGTTGCTCCACCGTATCGAAGATGCCATAAATGACTTTGTTCCAACAGATTTCACCCATAAGCATCCAGCTAAGAATAGGTTTTCGCCATGTACACAGCTTCTCGGCTACGTCAGCGTCAATTACCACAGTATATCCTTAGATTCTAAGTATTATTCAATAGTTGTACTGATCTAGAACCTCAACGATGCACAAATATGGCATTTCCTTCCCCGAATAGCGATTGCTGCTCGCAACTCTTGAATTTTACTATCATTCAGTATCATAACCGAATGCGTCAGAAGAAATACTTTAAAACTGGTATGGTAATCGTTCCTACTAGGTTGAGGGATCGATTCGCCACATAAACGTATCTTGAAACAACAGAAACAAGTTTTTCCTCAAAGAAAACAGTCTGTCTTTTGCTTCAAGGTAAAAAATTTCAGTTTTAAAGCAATTTTCACTGTAATATTCAATTACTTGTCATGAGTCCTGTAAACAATATTCTCTTATTGACTGCTCTCGCACAACAAACTAACAAAGACAGCGCTCTAAATAAACAATGTTTTTTTGTTGTCTTCGGCACTAACCCTACACATGCATAAAAATAGTTAATGTGAAGTAAATAAAGATTCAAATATCACCAAGGTTACACAAATCGCCGCTAGAAAGCGTATTAAAAACTGGTTACAACTGCCAATTTTCCAGTGTAAATTTTAGACCAAAATTCTAATAACTGTCATAACAAAAACCGACTGTATCAAGAACTTTCTTATTTTAAGATCAAAGATCGTATGTTTTCGTATATAAACATTTAAAAAAGTGTCAAAATTGAAAAACAATACGATTCAAAAATGACAATCTAAGAAAAAAGTTAAGTGTCAGATTTATGGTCAAAATAACTAATGCAGGTAAACAAAAGAACTATCCCAGAGATTAAGTACACTACGGTGTCTACGGAATCAGCCGATATTTCTAATAATCACCACATTGTTACCAAAACAAGAAATTCCAGTTAAATGACGTAATTCCGAGGTACGATACGTTAAGGTGATCGGATAATATTTATCGATTTAATAGACGTATTTTTAACCAAACTAACCTCTAACTTTTAATAAAGATTTTAGCAGCATTTTATATTTAAAATACATTCGTAAGACCCAACTTTGACAATAAAGTTTGTAGTAACTAAAAAAAATGCCAACATACCTGTATTGTTATTCTGCGGATTATTAAAACCTTGATTGAAATTGGGCTCGGGTTGGTTTTGTAGATTACCAATAAGACCCCATCCAGCTTGATTAAGAGCGGCAGCAACTAAAGCCGGATTCATGGGTAGTGCACCAAGATTAAGACCAAGTCCGAGCGGGTTGCAATTCTGTTGCGCATTACTTTGTTGACCTTGGCTCGTAATACCTTTTTTTGTTAGGAATGTTCTTTTTAAAATTAATTAAATTCAAAATTAAGCGATCAAAGCATTTTTTTAAAAAACTTTTAAGAAGAAAAACACCCACTCAACAACATTTTTATTAAATTGCTTAAAAATTATACAAAACACGTATTAATCGTTCCTCAAAATACTCAAAACGAAAATTAAATAAAAAAATAAAGGGAAAAAACTGTTTCCAACACACAAACAACATCTTCTATTTAATATTTTTGCATAAGCCAGTCATTAACGCACACCAGCACATCATCCAGTTTAATAATATTGCTGACCAGTATACATACCTACAAACAATTATAAGGTATTAGGTAAACAATGCATGCAGAAATAAAAATAATTAAAGTTTAATGTTAGGGAGACACATACGCAAGTTAGTTTAGGTAATTATCGTTCTTTGGGTAGCGAAGATAGGAAACTGGGATAAACTCCTTAACTGTTGCAAATAAAACAAGTTAGTAATTGTATAACCTAAACGAATTTGTCTCTCAGCACGTCACACTCATCTAGGCAATCAAGTTAAAGCGTTTGTGTGCTGGAAACATCATAATTTACTCTGATCAACCACACACGCACCTGGCAATAAGAACCGATTTAAATTTACCTAAGGCTTGTAAATTTGGCATATCTATATTCCCGCGATGTCCTTGACTACCCCAATTACCCTGATTTGGTCCGGGACCGTAACGTTGTGGATACATTCCTGGTCCATCAGGTCCATTGGTTGTCCGACTGGCGCCGTGAGCACCAGTGTTACGCGTATTACCACTACCGTAACCACCACGATTTTCCGACTTCGGTGCAGCATTCGAAACATGAACAGATACGCCTTCGACAAAAATTCAATTCGAAACAAAACGAAATTTAAACAAACGACCAACCTTTTATAATGTGATCTTCTCCGCACAAACTTTGCGCAACCTCGGGATCCAAAAACGTGACAAAACTAAACGCCCGGAAGGGTTTCGGTATAAACACGTCCGTCACTTCACCAAATTTGCCAAAATATTCTCTTAGATCTTCGGCCGTTAAATCTTCTGTACATCTTCCGATAAAAACTTTACATGGCACTTGTTGTATTAAACCCTCCTGCAAACAAAAAAAATGTTGCAGATTGACACCATTTAATAGTTAATGAATTATAGTCTAAAAAATCTAAATTCAGCCCCAATTGAATACAAGCTAAAACCAAATATGCCTTGAAAACATAGGTCAAAATATACGTTTATGTTGACTACTCTGAATATTGCCAATTATGACTTCGTTTTCTCCTATCCATTTCACTCCTCTTCCAGTTTTTCCTTCTCCCGTTTCGTCCCATTCTTTTAATGCGTGTACCACAGTTTCCCACACATTCCGCATTTACTGTTTTCGTCCATCATGAAGTACTTATTCCTGTTTCTTTTCACATCTGAACCATCATTACTTTTGCTCTCCCTTTATTTTTCCTGTCAAATAATTTCTCCTTGTCTCCATCATTTTTTGTATTTAAATTCTTACATTAGAATGGCTTCCGGGTTTGGACCGTGTCATAGTTGCAACCGAAGCTGCCACTTGCAGCTATGACACGGTCCAAACCCGGAAGACATTCTAATGTTAGTATAGATTCCAGCCGTGGAAGCCTTCCCTATTACATTTAAATTCTTTCGCATCTCCCTTCTCCAAGCTATTTCACTTCTTCGTATCCAACTCATAGCTTATTTTCTAGTATCTTATCCATATTTTAAGTTTTCAGATTTGTATTTTTTACTTCTTTTCAGCATTCCTAAACATTTTACATTTAGTCCTCTTGTTCGTTTATTCGTCAGTTTTTTATCTGCATTTTCTCTTCTTTATGTCAGCATTCAGTTCTTATATTCTACAATTTCAGTCCAATATCTTTTGATATCATCTCCAACTTATGTTTAACTGACTTCTCTTGCAACTACAGCTAACTCATTTGCATATCCCAACAACCACTTTTGCATTTTCGTTACTATTACTATGAATGTCAGAACACTGCTTTTGGATCCACAAATAACATGTTTTCCTATATATTGGATATATATATTACATAGCTCTCCTAATCTACTTTTTCCGTCCGTTAATATAATCTTTTCCTTTAATTATTTCTCTAACCATTGCATATTTTTGTCTCCAATATTCAAGATATAATTTTCCTCTCCACATTTTATTGGTTATTTCAGTCTCTTTACCGCGTTCTTTCGTCCATATATTCACTCTACGTTTTGTATGCGATCCTCTTTGCCTCCTTCAGTATTTTATTGCTTTTTTCCTTCTTCGTTAAATAGTGTTTTTCTCTCTCTATCATTTTAAGATTTTGTATTTATAATATCTGTCTTTTCTAAATCTAAGTCATTCGCGTATCCCTACAACCATATTTGTTTTTCCATTACTATTAGTATTTATGTAACAATTAAGCTTTTAAATCCACAAATTATACATAATGTTTTGCTATATGTTGTCCATTATCCTTCTATCCTTAGTATAACCAACTTTTTCCGTCCGTTAATAAACTATATTCCTGTAATTCTCTTTTTAACCATTACATAGTTTTGCTAAGATTAGAACGTCTTTCGGGTTTGAACCGTGCATTCTAAACGAAGTTGTCAAGTGGGCGAAACGTTGGCAACTTCGGTTACATCAACACGGTCCAAACCCGGGAGACGTTCTAATGTTAGCATAGACTCCGGCCGTGAAAACCTTCGCGATTACGGTACATGGTTTTCTCTCCAATGTTCAAGATATCCTTCTTTCGTCCATATATCCACTCTACGTCTTTGCTTTCTTCAGTATCTTTATTGGTTTTTCCATCCTTTCTTAAGTAGTTGGTTTCTCTCTCTATAATTTTACATTTTGTTTTTCGAATATAGTACCTACAAAAAATTTCCTCCATTATATGTTGTAATGTAACTTCTGTTTTCTTTATTTACATACTACCAATGGTTCTTTTTCAATGTTTATCACAAGCAATCTTGTTTCCCGGTAGATGTATATTTTCCTCCTTCCTTTTTTTATTTATTACATTTTAAGATCTCCCACCAGTTATTTTCGCACAATTCCAGCAGTTCTTTTCCAGTTTTCTACTGCTGTTGCATCTCCCATCATCTGCATTCTTTCTTCTGTTTCTTTAATTGGTTGATTCTTTATCTTTCACCTGAATTTCTAGCAACCCTATACATAAAATTCTATAGTATACTTCCAAAATTGATTCAATTATAACCATTTTATTCTTGCAATATCATTATCAAACTGCAATTCTTTTTCTTCCAATCGTTTTAGTTGCTTGGACGTCTTTTCTCAGTTTTTCTGTAGTAATATCATCCGTCTTTTTCATCAATCTCAATTTTATGAAACTAAACCGAGTACGTAACATGAAAAGGATATAAATGTTGGTATCCCCAAGTAAAAAGTAATTTTCTTCTAGACAAACAATCTGCCAGTACATTTTTTCCAAAAATTTATAGCAATCAGAAATATGAATAACATAACGTTTATTAATAAGTGTCATTATTCTTCTTTGTTATTTGGATGCCAGCCTCAGCATACTACTGGTTCAAGTTTTGTTTGAAATAGTATTTAATTATTGTTATTTAAAAAAACTAGTATAGTTCCATTTAAGAAAAACTTTCGTGTACTTGAAGCTCTTTGTAGTAAAAACTTATTTTTTAACACTCTGTACATCATCTGACAATTTCAACATACACCTTGTTCTATTTCAATTTCCATATATCACCATGTACAATTAAAAATAATTTTAGATTATGCCAGTTCTCTATTGCATTTTCCATCAAACACTACTAAACTTAAAAGGTAGTTACCTTGGAATTTGGAACTTTAACATCACACCATCTACCGTCAATCATATGTCTCTGAGCAAGCACTCGCATTTGTGATTCGTATGAAGCAAACCTAATAAAACCGAAACCTTTCGATTGTCCACTCTTTGCGTCCTTCTTAACCTAAAAACACAACGACAATAAAATAGGTCATAAACAATATAACCCAATAAGAACCTGAGCCATTAACACTTCCCCGAAACTCTCGAAATATTCCCTTAAATTCTGTTCAGTCGTCTTCCACGGCAGTCCCAAAACAATTAAATCTGTACAACGTAACTTAGTTTCAATTCGTTTAGTTTTGGCTGTTGAGTTTTCTAATGCATCGTCGGACTTTCGTTTGTTTTCTACGAGTGACAATTAAACGCAGAATAATAGTGTTTGAAAAAGTACCTTTAGGAAAAACACAGTAAAATATTTGTGAGCCCCAACCGATTTCGGGTGGTGGATGTAATCGTCCATCGCTAAGTCTTACTCCGCGCATTGCTCTAGAATCTGGATTTCTATATTTTAACCCGCAGGATCCAGGAAATTGAGCCGACAATGTACTGAGCAAAAGGGTTCCATCATCTTCAGTCGGCAACTCTATGGGTTCTTCGCCTTCGTCTTCGGCAACTTGCAAATATTCAATAGACATTTTCAACCTACTTTTTAAACACTCCACAATAACAAAGTACACTTAAACACGTCAATTTTTTAGTTTAATTAATGAACTGATTACTTTGCTGTACAACACGAAAACAAAATGGCTGTTGTTACGTATACGATATTTATAAATGACTGCGTTTCCGATTTCCGTTATTTTTTTTTTAATTTAAAATTTGCGCCAAAGCGTAAAACTTTATTAGACAAAAGTGAAATTAGCTTAATAGTCCTTTACAATGATCACAAAGTCTGGAATCAAATTTTAATTCAACAAACAAATCGTCACCGTTGCTTATTTCATAATCATGCAAAGTTTTAGCGTCATCTAGTTCTTCTTCCTTATACAAAATTCTTTGAAGATCAGGATGAACGTGATGAAGATACCGATAAGAGGTTTTTTTGAACTTTCGTACAGTTACTTGCGGTTGGAACAAACAAACAAATACGTTGTGAAAGTAATGTAAGGTAAGCGTAGGTCGTTCAGCAGCTTTTGCGCATCCACCACAAAATCCACAATTGTCGTGCTGGTAGAAAATTAAAAGTATATTTTTATCTGACGTGATTCCATACTCTACAACATTCTATTAACTGCCAAAAAAGTAAAATGTGAACTAAAACCTTCGAATGTCATATCGTCTTCCAAATTAATACTGCGATACAAAAGAAGCACTTCGTTTCTGTGCACATCAAAGCTACGCTCCACGACTTCTTTCAAGCTATCTATCGTGTTTGCCGTTGGAACCTTTACCTCAAAAGCTTTACCCGTGATTGAAACCAGAGTGACTTTAATCCAACGATTGTGATCTTTAGGTAACACACATTCTTCGCAGATAGCTGTGTGTAACTTCAACTTGAGCAGCAACTTAGATCTATTAGTTACTCCAGATTCTTCCAGTATTTGCGTGTTATTCAATAAAACACCTTTAAAAAATAACAACAATAAACTTATAGGAATATTTTTTAATCGTTTAATGTGCTCTTTGAGTTCTTTAACCGTAGTATTTCTTTTAGCTCCTAAGTGAAAAACATTATCTATCATGTGACAAACAACAAACAGATTTAATGTGTCCTCCTTATCTTTGTCGTATATATATTTGAATACTCGCTCTGAAACTTTAGATACCTTTATTCAATTGTTAAAACTGATACACGAGTTTGTAAACTTACTGGTTGAATTGGTTTTTTGGTACAACTCTTTTTTGTGTTCCAGGTAAAACAATTTGGTACTGAAAATACACTTGTCATTTTAAGAATGATGTATTAATGTCAAACAAAAATTTATACGTCATTAAAATTAGCAAAATTTGAAAAGTCAACCGATTATCTTTTTTTTTTCAATTTTAGAATATCAGTTCTGTTCGGTAACCAGGTCTGTATATAGTACCTAATACTAGTCTTGCAGAGTAGTTAGCCTTAGCTCTGTTGCAAAAAGTCTCAAAACTATATTCTTATTGTTTGCGTTCTAGGTCATTTTTTTTTGTTTTTTTCTTCCTTTAACGATATTTTTATCAATGACTTGATATAGCTATATACATTAGTAAATTTAGATAAAAATGAATAAAAACAAAGTCCATGTCCATGGGACGTCCAGTTTAAGTCCAATAAAAGTCTGAACGTTTTGTGCAAAACGTACATTAAACAAAATATTATTTATGTTCAATGGACGTTCTTTGTAAGACATTTGTACCATCCGGTAAATGCTAACGCTATTTTTCTACAACTACGCATGACCATAATACGTATGCAAAGTATGTTTTCAATATTTTCATCAGTTTTGATTCTTCAGACTTACAATTAAATTAGTGTTTAAAAACATCGTAGTCGTTCAAACTAAATTGATTTATGGAAGCAAGTGTTTCTGAACAGTGATGTTTAAAACAACAGAAATTGCAATTCAACAACATGTTCATGCGTACGTACAAACATGGACTCTCCATGATGATTCATATTCAAAAAACACGAATTACCTAGAAAACAACAGTAACGATCGTTATCTGGTAAAGTGCCGGCATATGCTTGCTCGTTAAATAAAAGATACCATCTAATCGACATACAGAATGTACATGCAAAGCCATTACAAGCTGTCGTAGTTGTCAGCAGTATATTCGATGACAGATAAATATCATTGTCATGTTTATACGTTAATAGTAAATTATAAGCATAATTGCATAAAGATTGCCTCTTTTTCGGTTAACCTTACTATTAGAGGTATAACTTAACTGAACAGTTTATTTGCACCCTCTCTGACGATTTTTTTCATATTAACATCTAATTTGTTGTTTACAGAGCATTTTTTTTTAAATAAGTGGCAGAAGAGTTGACTGGTACAACGAAAAGAATTCTTTCGAAATTAAATTTGTGAAGTCAGAAGACACTGTGAAATTGACACTATAGGTAAAAACAAAATTTTTATAGAAAGCTGTATTATCTACTAATAAAACTATATGCTGATATCCACATTCGCACTTAAATTTTAATCGAATCTCGAAAAATAGTTATAATCGAGGTCAGAAGCGTTACTATTAAGATTCAGTAGCGATTACCCAAACAGCAAGAAAACGTTTTTTTCATATTTTAAAAACGTACTAAGATAAGAACGTCTTCCGGGTTTGGACCGTCTGAAATATTCTCCCCTGCAGAGATTGTTAATGTAATAGCGAAGGCTTCCACGGCCGGAGTCTATACTAAGATAAGAACGTCTTCCGGGTTTGGAAGAGAGAGAGCATAAAAATCATCAAACACAGCATTTTATTCAACGTCTACGAACTATAAAACTTGAACCTCAAGATCTTCTTGTGAGTTTTGATGTCACTTGACTTTTTACTAAAGTTCCTATTAAGGATTTGTTTAATATCATCGAACAGATTCTGTCTCAACATGGCAAGGATTTGAGTTTGGTTCCTCTTATTGATAAGTGTCTATCCTCTACTTACTTCCAATTTGATAACAAGTTTTACGAACAAGTTTCTGGTGCTGCTATGGGTTCTCCTCTATCACCTGTTGTAACCAACATTTTTATGGAATCTTTTGAAACAGTTGCTTTGGAATCATCAATATTAAAACCCAAAGTTTGTTTTACGCATGTTGACGACACGTTTATTGTTTGGCCTCATGGTCATCTCGAATTGTCTAAGTTTCTTAATCATCTTAACAATCAACACTTGGATATCAAATTCACTATGGAAATCAAAAGTAATGGTTCTCTCCCATTTCTTGATGTTCTTGTGACTCCGTAAGCCCGACGGACTTCTGGGCCATTCTGTTTATTGCAAACCCACCCATACTGATAGATACCTTAATGCTTCGTCTCATCATCATCCTACACAGAAACGTTCTGTTATAGAATCTTTAGTTCATCGTGCTTTTTCTATTTGTCAACCTGAGAATCTAGACTCGGAACTCTGTCATCTTACTAGAACTTTAGTGAACAATGGTTATATGAAACGAGATATTCATAGTTATTAATCGTCGCTTACATCCACGTACTCGATTACCTAAGAACATTTCTACTTCCGAATCTAATCCGAAATTGGCCTTGTTACCCTACATTCACAAGGTTACAGATCAAATAGGGAAACTTCTTCGTAAGAATGGTATCAAACCTACTCTCAACTCGACAGGCAAAATCTCTCAGATTCTTCCTTCTCCCAAGGACAAACTTTCTACACTTCCATCTCAAGGTGTATACCAAATTCCTTGTTCATGTGGTTTAGTCTACATTGGTGAGACCGGTCGTTCCGTCATTACTCGCATTTCAGAACATGATCGTTGTATAAGAAAAAAGCATATTTCTAAGTCTGCGATTGCTGAACATCATTTCACTACAGGTCACAAGATAGATTTTGATAACGTTTCGGTGATTGCTAAATCCCCATTCTTTTTTTAACAGGAAATTTCGAGAGAGCATAGAAATCATCAAACACCCCAATAACTTCAATCGTGATCATGGTTTCGAGCTATCCCCTCTTTGGTTCCCGGTCATTATTCCTTTATCGAAAACACGCCCTCTTTCAACCGTAACCCAATCAGAGTCGAGCTTAACCAGCCGTGACGATACTTCTTCTTTATATACGGAGACTATTTCTTTTTAGTCACTTCTATGGAGTTTAGTATCTGGCTTGGTTCACAAGTTGATTACCTAACTCTGTAGTGGTTCTTCGTTAGATTTTCGTTTGCTTTTTTCAAGTTTATCGTTTTCTTTCTTACCTTTTCAGAGTTTAGAATCTGGCTTGGTTCACAAGTTAATTACCTAACTTTTGAGAAGTGTTTAGTTAGATTTCGGTTGCTTGTTTAAGTTCTTCGATTTCTCTCACGCCCTGATGAAGCCCCTTACGAAAGTGGGCGAAACGTTGGCAACTTCGGTTACAACATTGACACGGTCCAAACCCAGAAGACGTTCTTATCTTAGTATAGAGTCCGGCCGTAGAAGCCTTCGCTATTACAACGTTTTAAAATAGTCGAAATAAAAAATGTTTTTCGAAAAAATATTTTTGTCGCGTTTTAAAAATATTTCATTTAAACATTGATATTGAAATATTTTAAAAATGTTTTCTAAAACATTTTTTAGTAACATAAAAAACGTTTTTACTTTATTAGAAATTATACTTTTGTTTACTTTTACCTATACAATTTTTTCTTTTATATATTGTAACAAAAACACAACTATATAAAATTTTGTTACATATTATTAATAAATACATATTAAACCTTTTCGTTTTTCTTGCAAGTTTGAATTAAGTACTTAATAACCGCGTTTTCGCAAAGTACCAGTATCTGCGTGAAAATATGGCGGTTCTGTATATTATAATTGCATTATATTTTAAGCTTCAACGAAACAACAGTTTCCATGGTATTACTCGCTGTCGCTATACTGTGTAATGTATCAGTTTAATCGTTTTCTAATTTGCGTTCTAGTGAAACTCAGATAGTTTTAGTATATGTCAGCATTTATTATGATGGTACGTTATTCTTTGGTTTTCTGTTACAAGAAATTTTGCTGATGTATAAATGTTATTTGATACAGCAGTAGTACACTAAAACGTCCATTTTATGTACTTCATTATTTCCATTCTTTGTGATGTTTTAAGGTTATCAAATTGATATATGTTGGCCACATGGGAAACTTGAACGTGCACAATAACCAATTAATCTTGGTATGTAATTTTTTTCTGATATTGATGCAGCATTATTTTGTGTGTACAAAGTTTCAAAATCTTGGATTGTTAGTTGTTCTGGTTTTCGTTTTTACACAAAGGGGTACATGCATAATTATTCCCTGTACGCCGAAAAGATAGAGATAAGCCCCTCCAATTTTGTATGATAATTTAAACCAATATATGAAGAGACAAGTTTACACGGCTCAAATTAGCAAAAACGCGAAAATTTAAAAATTATGTAATGTATAATTGTTGTTTATATATTATTTCATGAAATGTGTAATCAATTTTCATAATTTAAATATTTTTTCTGGCATTGTATTATATTATATATTCTATATATTATATATCGTTGTATTATGCATTAATGCTTTTTTAATAAATTATTGTATCTAATTTTGTAATGTATGAGAAGTGAAAATAGGGCTGGAACTACTATGGATGTTTCTTAAATGTACAACTCTGTGCCAAAGTAACGTACTCTGGACGTCCATAGTATTTACTTTGGATCTTTTGTGGACGTTCATAAAACGTTCAGATGTCCATGAATAATGACATTAATTGGAAGTCCATGGAACATGTTTGTGCTATTAGGGATAGTACTAATACAAACATAACTACAATCCATATTGACCGATCTGGAATAAATAATTACGAAAATAGGCCTCAACATATCAAGTTTGAAAACAACTAGCCGTCTTTAAATATTTTTAGGTAGTAACATTTTATAAATTAGACTACTAAAAAAACGCAGTGCAGATTATTCATAGAAATTGAATGTTTTAAAAAAGACTGACACGAAAGTCTATGATGTTTGACTAAAAAATTTTATTTCTTACCAATTGTGTCAAAAACTGACATTATTTCATATAGAAATAAAAACGCAATAGGTATAAATAGCAAAAGACTTTTGGAAACTGTATCATAGTGATTATCAGGGGTGGGCAAAATACCCCTTATTAAATAATTTAAATACAAAATACAAATTACATTAATATTGTGTATTTAAAATACTAGATACAAGATACAAAATACAAATGTCGAAAATACAAAATATAAAATAGTATTTTAATTACAATTCAAAATACAAAATACTTTGTAACATAAAAGTAACATGTAAAAAGTTTATTCACTTGACAAATTGAACTAAATCTTTTTTTTTATAAAAAGGTTTATTTTTCTTTAAAAAACCTAATATTTTTCAAATTGTTCGTCTGTTGGTGAATGTATAATATTTGCAAATGAAAATCGACGTTCCACTGGTGCCGAAGAACATAAACTTGTCTTGAATCGAATCTTATAAACATTTTTCTTACTGTAGGAAATGATTTTGAATTAGAAACGGTTAAGCCACTTCACAAGCATAATTGTTTGTTGCAGACTTCAGACTTTAATTGAATAGTGGCTACATAAATGTATAAAATTAACGGTTTACTAATTTACTTTAGTCTCGAGTAATTGATGTAATTGAAATACTCAAAATACATCAAACAATGTATTTGAAATACAAATTACAAAATACTATTTTACATTGTATCTAAATACAATTTACAAAATACTATATTCGAAATACAAGTAATTCGTTACTGCCCAGCACTGAGTGATTTGAATTTTCTATCTTACCCTATATTTGCTTTTTTGGTTATGTAATGCGCAGTTTGCATATACATTAGACACGTCTAATATCAAAGTATTGGTTAAAGTTATCGAAACGATTGAAATTATTATTAGACAAAGTCCAGGATCAAACTAAATACCGGATCACTGGATGAACGTTTATAAAATCGCATAATTGCGTTACCGTTATGCGTTGACTGAAGCACAACCTTGGCACGATTATGAAATGACGTCATAAAAAATGGCCGACTCGGATTGATTAAAAAAATTTCAAGCAAAAAATTTACATTTAATTCTTTTTTTACATTCAATATTTATCAAAATATAACAAAAAATTAACGTTAAGAAAGTAAGTATTATACCTTTTTAAAAATCTCTCGGTTTTAAACCCCTTTCACGATTCAAGACCAACTACGATTTTATTTGGAGTAATTTGAAATTTAAATTTAGAATTGCGAATAATTATAATAATGGTACGATATTCAATACGGTCGTAGACTCTTAAATAAAAAGGTGGGCTGATTCTAAATATATCTACGCTGACTCAAATTATTTTTGTAGATTATGTGAATTTCTGAAGATGCCCGTACCGTCACCACGTAGAAGTACTATCGCTTCAACACTTACAGGATCTTACAGGCCAACTTTAAACACTTCTAACATTGACCGTTCTTATTATCCTTCGTCCAATGCTTGTGCTCCTCGAATTGGTAGTTACAGCGAGCGATACTCTACTAGGACTTTTACCGATTCTGAGGGTAGAAAAGTTATCCAAAGGTATGTATTTGTGTGTTTGTGAAACAATTGTAACGAATATTCTAGGCAAGGTAGCATAACAGAAGATGGAATTACGACAAGGTTTAAAGAGGAAACTCGTGAAGGAAGAGATTCAAATTCACGCGATTCGGGCTCAAATAGAGATAGTTCGGTGTCGAGGTTGTCGGCGATTAATGTAGCAGAGTCTGTAGCCGAAATGCGAACCAAATATTCACCCTCAAATTATGTGCCCGCTTGTTTAAGAGGCGATAACATTACAAGGTCCAAGAGTATTAACGATATTGGAAAACCACCGATTGAACGTAGTGGCGATAAGAAATATAAGGTAAACGAAAGCTTCAGTAACGGCTTGAGTGTGACGAATTTATCTAACAATACTAATAGCTTGGAGAAAATGTGCGATAACGTTCTAATATTGAACGAGGACGATAACGGAAACAGAGCTTCTGTTGCGGAAATTAGAAAAAAATTTGATCAGAGTAATCCATACAAAGGTTCGAAAAGTGAAAGTCTTTGTATTCGAGGTGTGAAAATTTCCGAAAATCGATTTAAGAAGCAAGATAAAGACGCGGTTTGCAATAAAATGAGCGAATGCGGGTATTTGACGAAAAAAGATAAAGGTGACAGTTTAGATTCGAGGCTGTACGAAAAACGACCTGCTAAATTGTCAAAATTAGAAGTCGAAAGTAATTGTTTGAAAGAACATGGTTATGTCGATAATGAAAAACGGATGAGCGACAGTGTTAGTGTGGCAGTTGGCATTGATTCGAATTTTGACAATTTATCTCAAAAATGTTTAGTGTCTGATATAAATCGCATCGAGAGGGGCTTGAAATTTACCGTGTCGGGTCAGTTAGATGACACGGGGGCATTACGGAATGGCCTCGATGGTGAGAAGTCAACTGAAAATCTCCTAAATGATCCCCGAGAGTTTTACCGAAATTATAATCACACCAGCGATTTTGCTTCGTACATTCCATTGAAAAATTTGCCACATCAAGGCGACGGGGATTGTAACGAGGAAATATTGACAAATGGAAGCGACATTTTATTAAATGAAGGAAATGATATGGAAAATCGTAACATTGTTAATGAGAATAGTCGATATTATCACTCTGCAAAACTTAACAGCGTAAGTATTAAACCGTAATCGTTTATTTCTTAATAGAGTGTTGGTGTGTTTTTTTGTTTCACGGTTTGTTTATAGCTCGCATTGAGGTTAGAATTTTAAAAAAAAATGTAAAAAAGATTTGAGAAGCAGATTATGTCAGTTCGTCATTTTACACACAGTATTGGCGTTACAAAAAACTCGGTATGTCTATATTTTCTAATCGCTTAGTTATGTAATCGATTTATTTTTAAAACCTCTGCCACCATTTTCTTTTTTGTAATGATGCTCGATGAACATCGAGTTTATTTTTTATACCCATTTTGGTACGCGTCTTTATTATTATTTCTATTTGGTTTCATTTCGGGTATACTTGACAGTTTGTATATGATTAAGGGCAAATCGAAACATTATTGTTACAGCTACACATGCCAGGTATGTTTCGCTTTGGAAAAATTGCCACGCTCGACATAGTTAACTTGCAATTATCTGTATTTGAATTAACACATTTTGTATGAATGCAACTCTCGGTTTATGATTATTGCACTTATTTATACTAAAATCAATGGTTGTTTAATATATTTAAGGCCTAAATGTATTGAAAGTAAAAGAATCTGAAGTAATAAAAAATGACTTGAAGAAGAAAATTAAAGAGGTAATCGAGAATGACTAGAAGAACTGCTCACCATATTTTTAACAGAAGACGCCACACGTAAACAAACGGGTATTGCCAACCAATTAAATTACCCGCAAAATTCAAATTTTAATAATGGTGTTAAAAACCTTTGGTTAACAGTAAGCATTAAACAAAGCAAATTAAAGTTAAAGAAAAAATTAAACTAAATATACATGTTAGAACAATTACAATAAGATGAAGAAACAATAGAACTTCAAAAAATTGAAGAAAAGTACGAAATCGAATCATAGAGATTAGAAGAAATTGATCAGTATTGTTATAAAAGTACAGAAACTTTTACGTAAAAACGGAAATACAAAAATTTAAGCGAAAATCTGACAAAATGGTAATCTTGGTATTAGCAGGTAGGAGTTAAAGAACCTCACGATTTTCATTTGTGGTTTCCCTCGTTTTACATAAGCTGACATTGTCGTTCTGGAATCATTAAGCTGGATGAGTTCTGAGTTTTCGGCATTAAGAGTCGTTCAGAAAATTTTTGTGTGTTCCTTTATCTATATTGTTTAGGGGGAGGGGGTCAATTTTTGTGTGATTTTATTTACGTATAATGTTTAGGGGGAGCGGTCGATTTTTGTGTGATTTTATGTATATTTTAGAAACACATTTGAATTTTTTTTAAATTTCTCAAAATAAAGCGCTTTGGATCCGCGCTTGCGTCAAAGACGACTAAAGTTCTGGGTGCGACAGATATTTCAAAAACGATACAGTCAGTAATAATTATATTTGTTTCATAAATGCGTAATATATTTGCAGCGACCTCTGAAAGTTTCGCTACATTTTTGTCGCTATAAAGCGGTGAAAATGGGCACGATATGCCGCAATAAATTTAGGATATATCGCACATAAGATCTACACTTAAATGTTTACGTGTCTCTCTTGAAATTGAATAGAGTATAGTACAAGCTCTCAGATTACCGTTCGCAGTTGCTGCTAAACAGTAGATTCCATACATTTGTATAAACGTTAGAAAGCTCCGACATGGCACATGAAAAAAACAATTCTCTGTTCGTGGAGTGAGAACAGTAATTGCAAATGCTTGAATGCGTCCTGATTAAACGCCTGAAGAAGCTGTAATAATTTTGTTGCTTATGTCAATAAACAAATTTTTCGATATTGGAAACAACAAAATTAACCACTAATATTCTGAGAGTGCCGAATCAGACTGTCGATCGATATGGGACAACAAGAATACAAATACGTGTAATAAAAACAGATTTTAAATAACACATTGGGATGTACAATTATACAAAATGTTTGATATTTTACTTCTGAAAATTTGAAATCTAGGGCTTTTCTACATGCTCGATTCACTACGACTTACCGTTTATATCCCAAGTAAGCATTATCTTGTTTATTTTGAAACTGGACGCAATGTTTTATGTCTCTTTATTTTACTTGAACTTTCATGTTAAAAATAAATACTTTTACGGATTTTTTATTTTAATGTTTCAAATGCAATTTTTGTGGTGTATTTGGGAAAGTAATTATCAGATTATGCGCATTAGATGTGTATACTATATTTTTGTCATTTTTTTAAATGGTCTGATAGGAAACTCGTCGCGAAACACTGTATTCTGTATAAAAAGTACTGCAGCAACGTTGGGATTACAATGAACAAAGCAACATAATTTAATACGATTTAAAAAATGATCATGAAAACTGTCAGAACTGAAACAGGCATTCTATAACAAAAAAATTATACGACAGGAAAACAGGCGGAAAAGACAGTAATAAAAATTGATGTTCAAATGCGGCACACATAAGAAAATAAACTCAATCACAATTTGGAATTGTGTAACTAAAGCAAAGAATAACTCGTTGCGTTCACTTATTTGATTGTTAACTGTAGTTAGAGCTACTTTGTTTAGCCATTAAAGGACTGAGTTTTAAAGATTTGTGTAGAATTACTAAAACATTAATCGTCGTTTAAACAATTCAGTGTGACAAGTAAAGTTGTATTAGTTATTCGAAATGACAAAAGTTTATTTAACAACGATTGAAGATTGATTCGTTTTTTCAAAGATATCAATTACCATTTTGGTCGGAAACAGACTGTCAAGCTGTTAAAATAGAAAATGGCGTGAGACAGCGAGACCCATCCACAACTGAATAATAAGGAGAAGATTAAGGCCACAAAATATGAATGTATCTGGATGCTTAAATTAAATAGCAATAAAGAACTGTTACCAAGGAAAAACTTTTACTGCATCGCATATCTTTGTTCCAAAAACAGCAACATTGGACGCTAAACCGCTCAATGTTTTCTCATTATAATGTAAACAACACTAGACCTTGTTTTTTAATTAGGAGGGGCGAAGTGAATCCTCCATCTATACTGTATTACAATTACTAGTACGATTCGACTTGCAGGTTTTAAGAACTGGTTTTTCAATAAAGTCTAAACAGTAAAACCTGAAAGCTAAATAAAGTTTACGAACACAAATAGTGTATTTTCTATGTAAACTTGTCAATGCCCAATATATATTCGTGTTTTTTGTGAGAAATTTAACTCGCTCCTCGTAATTAAAAAACAGAATATGTAATAATTTCTGGTAAGAAATCTGCACTTTCATCTCGTTTGTTTAGTCACAAAAAATTAAACTGAGAGTTGGCTAAATATATTTAAATAGATAATTGCTAGTAAAAATTATACGTAAGTATGTTTATTTTCTATAGAAAATCCTAAATCGAGTCTTTTCTAAAGGATATCGCATCGTCGCCACGCATCAACAGAGCTATAGCGCAAAATACGTCTACGGCGAGCACCTCTAGCACAAATAACATAACTTCGCACAATTACCAACGTGCTTCGCATTCGTTAGATCGCGAAGGTAAAGGAAGTCCGGTAACGCAATTAGGATTAAATGGACTTAAAAATATTGGTAACACGTGTTTTATGAATTCCGTCGTTCAGTGCCTATCTAACACTAAGCTTTTACTTGAATACGTTAAAAACGATACTTACATACCCGACATTAACACCAGCATATCGAGCATGAAAGGAGCCCTTATTAAAGCATTCTCTCAAGTAATCAAAGAGTTGTGGTCTGAAGACTCCTCGGATCGTGTTGTAAACACTGTAAGTCTAAAATCGCAGATACAAAGATTTGCTCCAAGATTCATGGGGTACTCGCAACAAGACGCGCAGGAATTTTTGCGATATTTATTAGAAGGTTTACACGAGGACGTTAATCGAGTCACTGTTAAACCTGCACCAATACTCACAGAAATTGATGAGAAACTAAGCGATGGAGAAAAATCTTTTGAGTCGTGGCAACGTTATTTAAGAATGGATAATTCAAGAGTCGTCGATATATTTGTCGGTCAGCTGAAATCCACCTTGAGGTGCACTCATTGTGGACATTGTTCGGTTACTTTTGATCCGTTCTGGGACTTATCCTTGCCTCTTCCACAACGAGCTGGTCCTTTACGATTGCAACAATGTTTAGATTCTTTCACCAGGGAGGAAACACTTGATGGCGATGAAAAACCGGTAATAATTTCCTAGTATGTATATATCTAATAAATACATTAAATTTATAGACATGCTCGAAATGTAAGGAAAGGAGGAAATGCACCAAATCGTTTGCCATACAGAAGTTTCCCAAAATTTTGGTTATACGTATCCTTTTTAATGCGTGTAAATAGATTTGAGTGTCCTTAACTCTTATTAGATTTAAAAAGGTTCTCTCCTACCGAACGATTTCGAGGTAAATTATCAGTTTCGGTCGATTTCCCTTTGGAAAATTTGGATATGAGGAATTATGCCGCTGAAAATAGTCCATCAGAGTGTCGTTATAATTTATACGCGATTTCAAATCACAGTGGGACAACGTATAGTGGACACTATACTGCATACTGTCGTCATCCTTATTCTCACGCTTGGCACGAATATAACGATTCAAGGTATTGTCAACCGCAGCAAATGAATGATCTTAAGATTTTGATTTTAGAGTTTCGAATATTTCCTCGAAGGCGTTAATAAGCGGAGAAGCGTACGTTTTATTCTACGAATTGGATAGTCAAAAGTCACGCCTGTAATAGATTTGAGTTTCTTTTTATTGGTTGACTTTTTAAATTATGCTCTCAAAATAGTTTTTTTTTTGTTATTGTAAAATTTTATGTATTTTTAAATAGAACGCCCCCTTGATATTTGTATTATTATTGTTATTGTGCTGTTTAAAGTTTTTATTCTAGTCTACTTTTGTACACTTTTCGCTAATGTACTTAGTATTCAACTCTCTGTATTATAAATTTAGATTTTACACTGTAAATACAATTTTAAAAGATGTAAATCTGCAATCTAGCTAATTGTTCGTACTTTATAGTAGCTTTATAAAGAAATAATACTGTTGAGCACTTACTAATTTATTAAATTGTTTGCAAAAAAATGAATGTTTTATTTCAAACCATTTTTCGATTTAGTTTGCTATTCGACGAGAATTTGCAAATTTTAGTTGCGCGCTAATTCGCTAGATGGCGCTGTTTGTAACAATCGCGAAAATTTAGTGCACCAAGAACTATATTGTGTGTAGCTGTGTTCTCTTAGTACGTAGACATTAAAGAAAATTCTTGTTGAAAATTGTGCGCCAAATTAGTTATAAAAACGTGCAGTGCGTTTGTAAAGTGTTGAAAATATGTGGACTAAAATTGTTCACGGAAAACTCGATATTTGGCGAATTGTCTGCGTTTTCTGGTGAGTCGTTGCTGTAGTCAAGTTGGTTGACCTAATTTCGATTTTTAAGATCTCGAAATAAAACAACCCCCCCTTATAAAAGTATGTACGCGCGTAATATTTTATTTATCTCAATTTTGTTTCTAATTTACAAATTTCGCCTTGATAGCCGACGCCGTAAAAATATTACAAAAAATTTTCGCTTCCCGCTTTTTCTGTATCCTCTGTGGCCTTATTAAAACAATAAAACCCCATATCTAAAAACTCCCGGAGGTTTCTAAATTTATCTAGAGTCGCCTATTTTAATCCCATAGTAAAAAGGGTGGTGTTTTAGGGGTTCCTAGTTGAAGTAGGGCAAACTTCACCCGTCCCATTGGTCCGTTTATTCACCTACTCTTTACCACTAGACCCGAAAAATTATTTCGCCAATCGTTTTTAACGAAAAAATCTAGCCTAAAATTTTCGTACCGCGTGCCGTGATCATTACACGATGGCATTGACCTAAGGGATATTGATCAAGTCATCTTCTAGTCTAGACGCTCTCTAGACGACACGCACCTCCTCCTCTTGCACCCTTTAGGTCCGGCCCTTTTCCACTATTGCATTCTTACCCCCGAAAATGTTATTCGTTCATTACCCCATTGTTATGTCTGAGACAAACGCCTTTACTCGAATTAGGTTAATTTTTTGTTTTCGTTATATCAATGCGTGTCGTGGATTACACACGAATAAAATTGCATGTAGGCGTAATTTAGTTTTATTTAATAATCAAGGTGGAAGGTGGCTAGGAAAATGACAAGCGTTTTTGTAATTAACCGCTAGTGTATCAAATCTCGTTATTTTCCAAAGTACCTTGAGTCTTCTTTAATCAAATTTTTGCAGACGCTTTATTTTATTTTCTCGAATTTTTTCAAATCTGTTAGTTTTTCCACCCGGTAAGTTTGTTACACAAATGTTTACTGGTACTTGTCCATCTTTTATTAAAATGAAGCTGTCAGTACAGTATTACACTAATCATTACAATGTTAGTATTTACTATTTATTTCAAATTTAATACAAAAAAAAAATAAAGAAGAAAAGAACTGACATTTCTAACATAAAAATACAGCAATCAAAGATTGATTAGATCAGTCGTTTTTTTAACCAATAATTAAGGTTAGAAACCGTTACAAATTTTGAGGTAATTAGCATCTCCTAATGTTTTTCTTTAGGTATTACAAAATTTTCTTGTTTTTGTATGGGTTTTCTTATTTTGGCACCTTTTCTTCTGGCCTCAAGTTTTTTTTCCGTTGCACTATGTCGCTGACTATTTTTAATGATTTTTATTTCAAACGTTTTTTTATTGTTCTGTTTCTGAAACGTTACCTATATTTCTTTCTCCTATATACATATTTGACGATTGCTCTGCCACAACTAATATCAAATGTTTTGACTTAAATCCGTTTTTATAAATTTTATATTTCTGTTCATAAAAAGTAGGTACAATACCTACGATAAAAACGTAGAAAATAGTTTGTAACCTTAAATAGGTTATAATTGGCAATAGACCTTTCCAGTGTGCTGTCAGTTCGCTGTCAAAGTGCCCTACCGAAGCTATTTTATTTTTTCTAAAACTAAATTTTAGGACCTAATCAAGTGATTCACTAGATTATCAGGTCGTCTTTGTCATACAGTTAGATTTAACAGTGAACTCTATGACATAACTGACAGTACGCCAGATCACCTTATTACAAAATTTGAGCTTAGGAAAAAACGTCTCTAAGACAATTTGACAGCTTTCTGGACAGGTCTATAGGTCGCTCAAATCCAATTGTGTAGGTACACACAGAACTGTAAATGCGCTGTATCGCCTTAGCACTAAAGTTTCGTTTTGGAAAAAGGAAGTGACTTTTATAAGCCACTTTGATGGCGAATAGGCATATTCGATAAAGATTGCATTAGGATTTATTGAGAGTAGTGAACATAATTATTAAGTTACCGAAAAATAGGACATAACATAATAAGCGTAATTTTGTTGAAATTTTCATAAAATCAGTTTTCAACAATTTTGTGTCGTCGTTAAATGAAAAGTAGAAAATACTTGGTAACCCTGACAACAATTAGCTAAGAAATATCGTTGGAATTGCGATTTATTAAGAGTAAACCAGCATTAATTCGTGTGTAATTTTCATAAAATCTGTTAACAATTGTTTGCTGTTAGCGATTTTAATGTTACAAATAAAGGTAGATAGTAACCAAGAAAAAAGTGTTAGTGACGAAAAACATTTCTAGAACGAAGAACTACGGCTCCGAATTCGGTTAACCAGATGCCTACAAATTTTACAGACTAGCACGATTAGAAATTTCCGACTTTGATCTTAGAAAACCGAGTAACAGTCGAAAATTTGAATTAACCGATGTACCTATTCCTGAAACGGCTAAATACAACAATACAAATCGCAGATTAAAAAAATTAATCGGGATTTTCTCGTTAATTATATCGTTATTTTACTTTTACATTTCAATTAATGATAATTGTTCAAATTAATAACCGGGAGTAGTATTAATCGTTAATTAAACCGAGATTACCAGTTTAGCGCTGGTTAGAAAAAAGCACGCAATTTGCAAAATGGCGTCAAATTTAAAGACGTTGCAGTTTTATTTAAAAATCTCGCAGATGGTTTAAAACGCGTTTAACCAAAAAATGTTTATTGCAAAAGGGTTACAAAATAAAAAATCAAATTTGTGAAGAATCTAAAGAAGTTCGTTACTGCCCTGACCAGTGTTTTTTTTAAGTATTATTTAATGTTCTCCCTTTTTCCCACCCTAAGAAAGTGTACCGCGTCAGTTTTTTTATTTTTAATTTTTTGAAAACGTATAATTTAACACGTCAAGATGGCTGTGACCCCGTCGCATATAAAAGAGTGCAATAAAGATGGAATGTGCAGTTGCATTCGTGAATCGCATGTGCAACGCGCATACATTGAGATCAATATACCCATGATTCGGTCGAATCCGGCTAAGGGTCGCCCTTTTTTTATTTTTTTTTATAATTTTGCATTTGCTTATTCAAATACGAAACAGTTCGGCCATATTTTTACAAGAAGCTGGTTGCAATTCTCAATCAATTGTATTTTTTCTATGTGGACGTGCAATTGTTTAAAACGACCGTTGTAGCTTTAGTCGCGATTTCCTATGTAAGAAAAAAATGTCGGGTACCAAAAACGTCGCCGTTTCTGTGATTTTTTTCCCATTTAAATTAAGTGGTGCATAGTGCTAAGTGTCATTAGTGTACGGATACGTATTCATCAATAATAGGTCTGTACCAAATTTCTCAAAATTTTTTTTAATGCACCCTTTCGCATCATAACCCTCTTAAAGAGTCCAGCTGCTTCACGTCTATAAAAATTAATTCGCATAATAAAAGGAGACGTTATGCAAAATCAAGTTGCCCGTGCAAACCTTCAACTGTTCTGGTTCACGAAAAAAATCATCCATGTTAAAAAGACGCCATGTTTTTTCTCTTTTTTTTTGTTACTAGGAATGAATAGTTAAGTGCTTCGGTGGACCAATCATTTGTGTTAGATTCAGTTTGTTCCCTCCCACTTCTCTAAATTTATGGGGAAATTCATCTATTCTTATGGTGGTTGTAGCAGTTGGCTTAGGGTGTTACGTATCAACCTTTTGTACCCCAACAAGACCAGTTTTGCAAAAATTAAAAAAAAATGACCAAGATAAAAGTATAACCGTTTGACCTTTTAAGATGCTATGTGGAAATTTAGTTTTGGTTTAAATTTTTAGATAAAATGGCGGTTCGCTATATAACGCGCGATTCGTACGTCGTTACTCTACTAAGATTTATATAAGTTGAGTATCATTTTAATAAAGCCACCTATAATTATACTTCAGTTTATACCTATTTAGAATCGGTTTTGAGGTATATCGGAATTATGTTAAGTGCAAAGGATCGAAGTTTAAAATAATTTACCTAAAGCACACGTAAAATATTACATAATAACAAGGAAACGGTCTCCATTTTGTAGTTGTGATAGAATAAATACTGTCAGAACCGAAATCATTTTGTCATCAAACAAAGATAACTCTGACAACACGCCCAAATCTTTTTCTTATTTCTGTGACAGGCACTGCCTACCTACTTAGTTTTCTATCCTTCTTTTATTTTAAACTAATTTGGAAAAAAAGAGACAATCAAAGCTAAGTATTTAAAGATTGATAAGTGAATTGGTTCAAGCATTTTGTTTCCAAGATATCATATCCAAATAATTTGCTGTCGTTCTAAATAAAACAATGAGATTTAAAATGGGCACCGAACTTGTATTATTTGATAAGAGGGTTGTAGTTCTCTGACTAGTTTACTTACTCGGAAAGTAGACTAGCATAAATACCTAATATCTTATCGGATACATTTATAAATTAATAAAATATTTATTACGTTTTACTATTGTTTCATATCCTTATCTAAATATATTTTATTGAAGCTCGATTACCTTAGATACAAGTTAAAGAATATTGAAACATTTACGTAACTTATTACTATAAACGTACGCGTTAAAATAAACGAATAATTTAGGTTATCATGGACTACTTAAACAAAAAGACACGTAGGTTTAGGTCGCGTGTGTTACATTATAACCGTCAAGGAAAACAAATGAAGGGTTTTATGGTCGATTAAAAAAAAGAAGACAAACACAGACATATACCTTTAATTAAACAAATATTTTGGAGACCAGTGGCAATACTATTTCCGGATTCAGGCTAAATCCAATCTTTCTAAAGTTACAAAAAAACTTTCCTAGGCTGTTTCAAACTTTGTAAAATTTCGCAATCTAAATGCGTTTTCTACGCCACTGGTATTTCAAGAATGTGTTTACAATTGGATTGTAAATATTGGAATCTTTTAATTTTGGCCAAGATTTTGTTCATGAATTTACAACGCCGCCTCTGATCCTGGCGCATTGATCTCCTCCTACCTCGCAAATTGCGGTTCATCGAGCTCGAGATAGTTGCACTCTCATCTGATTGTGTATTTCGTGTCAGGAGTTGCAGTTATTTTTAACAACCTTGCAAGCGACGTCTTTACCCTCAAAAATATGCAACGTTATAATTTTTTTTTGTTTTAATCGAACATAGAAAACAAAGGAAGCCATCTTAAAGCTCACTAGAATAGTCATTGCGATAAGACTGGTGGTAAACGACGTGACGTCATGGCTCTGTCTAGTCGCCAAAAATAATTTTTTCATGTACATGACCTGTCCCAATATGCGAAAAATTGCGCAGTAGCAACGATGAGTTGTCTCTTAACGCTTGTACAACTCGGTTTTAATAATAAACAAATTGAACCCTTAAATCAACATCTAATTCGAGTACAAAACCTGCAACAACAAAGTAAGTAATAATTAAGAATTTTTTTCGATAAACGAGTAGGCTGCGAAAAGATAAACGTGGGCGAAGTAACTGTACTTTTTTAAATCAAATAATTTTTATCATTTTTTTATTTTAATCTGAAGCTACGAAAAAAATTTTGTCCAATCTCATTCCGCTATGGTAGTGTTGCTAGAAATTGGCGTTTTTTGTGATGCATTTTTGGAATTTAATTTTTCGTTCCAAATCGCTGTTGCTATCCCCCCACCCCCTCCGTGTATGTAGTTAGAGCAACGTTTTTATATTCCCATTAAGTTTGATAACCCACACCGTTAAATGTGCAAACCCGGTCGCGGGCGTTGCTTAGCAACAGCCAGTGGAAGGCAAGGGGTGTGTTCTGTTCCTCCTTTTAGTGACGTTACGAACCTAGAACGCGTTATTTCTTACAACAAACGCAGAGGTCGCTTCCTATCGGAATCGGCGGATAGTTTAATTTTACGCCTGCGTGCGAACTTCGTTTTTGGGCATTTGTTTTCATATATGTATATACACACGCACGTATTCGTTACGTGTCTGAGAGAACGCGTGTTTGTATGTGTGAGTGTGTGCGTGTGTACCTTTTTTTGAGGTTATATGACTTTCGAATGTTTACTTAAAACAAAATTGTCCGATTT
This sequence comes from Aquatica leii, assembly GCA_035610365.1. Classification (NCBI taxonomy): domain Eukaryota; kingdom Metazoa; phylum Arthropoda; class Insecta; order Coleoptera; family Lampyridae; genus Aquatica; species Aquatica leii. The sequence continues at coordinate 86,508,573 of CM069435.1, forward strand.
GTGGCGTATGTGTGTGTGTATTTTACTTCTCTATGTTTTTTTTTAAATACGACTCCCGTTTAGGTGTTTTAAGATTTTTTTTTTATTTAACGAATCGTTAAATGTCATTGTTCGCGGTTAATAAAGCCTTTGTTCGAATTATCTCCGTTATCAGTAACGCGTTTTTAACAATTATACATTTAATTAATCATGACCAATATTGTTTATTAAATATAATCGAGTACGAGGAAAATGCGCGTTTTACCTATGACTCTTTACGAAAAGTAATTGTTTATCAATAGTCTGGTTTACATCCGGGCCTCGTACCGTCAATAGCAACGTTTTGCGGTTTTAGTTCGCAAAATTTAGTGACATAATCTAGTATAAAAATCAACGACCTTGAACTTGTTAGAAACTTTAGCCGCGTATGTACACTGTACATACATAAACAAAAATATCCATATGTTCATTCACCTGTTTTACATGTGTAATAAGGTCGGCCCTTTACTTGTACTTTCCGATTAAACCCCGTATCAGCGCCCGAATTTCTTTTCAATCAAACAAATTTCCCCGCTTCAAAGACGTGTCAATTTCCCTGTCCTATCCTCGATTATACGTATCGGCAACACCGCGTCTGGCTGCGAACGCCCTTGGAATCTGTGCGAGTTGAACAACCCGCGTTGTCTCCTCTTTTCCCCCCGCAGTGCATGTTCTTAACGTTTTCATGTTGTTGTCTTTAGGTCCTCCAAAATTTAGCGCATTTCATCCCTTAGGACTTTTAGAAGCAACCACGTAAATAAGCAACAAGTGAAGATTCACAAAGCAAGGCTCACTATGATATGTGTTGCGTAGGTCTAGCACCGAAATTATTATAATTACGATTACGTAAGCGTGTATGTGTGTATACTTACAAACACACAGAAAAAAAACTTTCACCGCCACCGTTCGGCTTCACCCGTTTCAGACTAGACGGAGATAAACCCGCAAAAAAACTAAGTGGGCATTGACCCGTTCGAAACAGTTGAAAATGCGCGGGTCATACGTCTGCTCCGGCTACCTTTTGGCCCTCATTAATGATATTATTTTTTTTTCAGATACCAGAAGAACGGGAAAACGTGTACTAGCTGGAACCCGTAGATCCGAACTTGTGTCAATACAATAATCGCAAGTTTGTATTTACAGGAACCTGCTGGTTAATACAAAATTATTTAATATTAGAAGAAAAATTTTTCACATACGATTTGACAGTGTCTGGTTGAGGTAGTAGGTTGTATAGTAAGTATTACACCGTTTGGGAGTACTGTACAGCCTGCTAACTTTCCTAGACTCATGTCTACAACAACAACTGAAGATTTTTTTTTATGTCTTATTTTGTAAGATACTTGTGTTTAAATTAAGAGGCTTAATTTGCCTGTTCCCTGAGACCCTAACTTGTGATGTTATAAAAACTCTCACAAGCTAGAGACTCGGGTATTGGCGGATGGCATCGACACTTCTATACAAGTGTGGTTTGCTAGCACACCGCTGATGCTATAATTACTGTATTTAAATCACGCAAAAGAGGTCACTAATTTGCACATTACGAAATTATTACTTAATTTACAACACTATAAATGTGATTTTGTAACTGCATTTAGGCAACCCATCAGACACATCAGCTGGGTTAGTTTCTAAAACTTACAGATACCTGCATTATCAACTTCAAATAATCGTTATGGAATTACAGATTTTATTCAAATATCCCTTACTATTACCTAAAAATCATAATTTAAATGAATTCGAAGGATATATAAACGTTCAGGTAAGTTACTACATAATATAATTTTGTATATACAACAAGTTTTAGGGTGGAGATTATAAAATACATGTGCAAAGGGTTAACGGACAAATTACTTTATTGCACAGTGATTTCGATGCCCCACATTGGGGAAATAAATATTCAGATATGGTACAATATTTAGATGCATTGTACAATGACATTGCTGCAAAAACCACACCAACTAAAAGTAAAAACGACAGTGAACATTACCGACATGTATTATCTGAATATTTGGAATTTCGCGAGTTTTATATTAATGTAAAAGAGTGCAGATTATCTCCTGATTTAACTGCAATCACAATGAAAATTGCAGATGAAGGTGGACGTGTACAAAGCTTAAAGATTTCGGTAAATACAAATTTTAATATTATTGAGCACAGTCTCCCTGACAAAAAAGAGCTTTTAACATCGTACACATCTTTAACTGCTCTTTATGAGAAATTCTTACAAGCTATAGAAGAATTACAACCTTATTTTTATATAATGGAGAGCTTAGATACGGCTTGGGTTTTAGATCCTGAAGTACCAACACCAAAAGATAATTATCGCCGCATTGCTATCGGTATGTATTACAAAATAGAAAATGCTAATAAAAACAGATCATAATGTTTCATTGATTGTAACGGTAAATCCATGGATGTGTAATGATATTCCGCAGTTACAATTTATGGGACCTGAACGTTTAGTGGATGACTATCATTTTCGCATCTCATCAAACCTTTCGAACTGGGATCTTCAAGGAAATATTATCGATGAGCTGGTAAAATTGCTTGAAATGGAAACGTTTCCGGTTAAACAAGTAGAAGCAGATGAAACAGCATTGTATAATACTGGCGACTGTTGCATATGTTTTTCTTTACGCTTGAATGGAAATTTACCCGAAATCAATTGTAAGAATCCATCGTGCGAACAGTTTTTCCACACCGATTGCTTATATCAGGTATGTTCATAGGCACTTAGTAATGACTATGAAACAATTTGTTTTTAGTGGTTAGTGTCAGTAGGTACGAAGACTAAACGATGTTTTAACGAGGTGAATGGGGAGTGTCCTAACTGTGAAAAACACATATCATGCCCGATACCTTAGTTGTATTAATTTAAAGCAAATAAATTTTAAAGAATCGTCGATAGACGCACTAGCAATTATATGAACTCAAAAAATTTGTTCTTTTGGTTTCGCAAGGTTAATCGCGTCCTTATTGTGTCCTAATACTCCTATGTAGATAGAAAATAGGAACATATAAGCAGCACCAGAATTGTGCTACTGGTGCTGCCTGTGATGAAAAGCATAAAAACAAGGAACAATGCACAGTGGCACTTTGCATTTTTGGCACATTATTTTAGAACGCTTGTCGTTTGATTTGATGCTGCAGAGGCGGATCGTTTGTAAGTTGAAAGTGGGCAGGGCATATGGTCTCCCACATTTGTATAACATCGCTCTTCGGCAACCACATGAACAGCTTTCTGGCGTGTTGTGTCTGCAAGGGCAACTTTCTTCCTGACTATATAATCAGTCATGTCATCGGTTCTTATTGCTTACAATAAACGCATTGGTTATGCTGACGTCCATCAAAAAGTAAAAAATTGGGAGCCACCACTTCTTGCTCCTTCGCCCGACAGTGTAGGTGCCTTTCAGTTGATCGAGTCGATCTACCCCGCCCATTCTCTGTCTGTATTGTTTGGTAACAAGAGGGCATTGTACTGAGGCTTTGGAGCCGACTTTCTGAGTTCGCGTTACTGTGGTTTGACCAACTTTTGGGTGGAAGGCACACTAAGCCTAACGGGCAGAGTGAATATGCAACCCACCATAAAAAATAAAAGTTGTAAGCAATCAGACTGCGTGATGAATAAAATATTAGTCATATGGTTGAAAACAAACAATAATACGCCGAAAAAATAAATACCATAAATACCTTTTGGGATCCGCTGATTCTTGAGAGCAACAAAGATTTTCAATTATGCTGACTACCGCCGAAAAAAAATAATTGACAGCTGACAACCTACAAATGTCAAAACGGTAACTAATATCTGGTTAAGTTGCCAGTGTAAAAAAATAAATAAAAACGTAACGTTATTTCGTTTTTGTAGCATAGATAACATGGTGGTAAATTTATTCCCTTTGCCTTAAAATGGGTTAAGACATTTCAAAAACCACTCTGAAGATGCAAATTGCAATGTCTTGCGAAACATCGGTTTGTTTGATTTCACCCTTGTTTATATACATTATAGTTAGACAATGAGATAGCTTTATATGGAAACAGATTTTGTAGTCATGTTAGATGGCGATAGTAAAAACAAGGTAATAATTAAATGCAAAGCCTCAAACCGTTTTTTGTTATTAAAAGATTGCAAACGATGGCAGCACAAGTAAGCTACTTACATACGCTATTAGTTTAGACATACGTGCAAAGCAATGTTTTACCAGTTAACTTGCTTTAATTCAACTCTTAGTTTGCAAAAATAAATCCTACACTTGAATTTCTGTTTATAAACAAAGTACAGAATGAATAAAATCCTGCAAACGTTTCGATAAAATTATAATCGGTTGAGTGGTTTGTTTCATTTACTTTGTTTAATTTTCTTTTCAAGCCGGAAGCCAACGAAGATGTGCTAATTTTTTTTTTTTTTTAATTTTTATACTTCTCAAAAGGCACATAAAATATAAATATACAAGCTTATTAGCACTTTAGATGTATCTTTAGCAATAAATTCAGGGCGATACTTCAAAGATTCGGAGTTCAGAACCAAATTTAATGATTTAAATTTTCGTATGAATTACTTACAGCGCTGGCCGCTTATCGGAATCACAGATAATGTTTTTAATCGGGTAATGTTATCATTTTATTAAGGTAACAATCCGGACGCATGCTACTACATAAAAAACGCCGCTTATAGTAATCATAATTTAGGTTTATGTTATCAACTTATTCTCAGGTTTGTTTCTATACATGATCAATAACTTATTATGTATGCATTTTTGAGCTGAATTTCACAATACGGTTGTTTAGAGTGAAAAATTTTATCATTGTACTCTAAAAATAGTTGTTTTGCATATTTAACTTATTTTTGCAGTGTTATTTATTTATTAAAATAATTTGACTGCTTTACGAGAGAAATCTCTGAAACTGTATCTTTATAGATTACTGTAAGAGAATATACTGATTTGTAACTTAGAAATCTGTAATATTAACAAAAGCAGCGCCAAATATGTCAATTTTACGTTTGCATCCAAAACTAGTCCTTTTTGCATCCAAAATAATGTTTCCAATTTTAGCGCAGTCATTGTCTAACTATAATGTATATAAACAAGGGTTTCACGAACGACGATACGGCAAAGGTCAAGTTCTACTTTTTGTTTTGGCTCTCAAGGAGAGACTAGGACCAAGCCTAAATGTTTAGGCTAATTTTGTAATTTTTTTAAATTTGAATCTTCAAATATTTAATTTGATTATTGAATTTTGGTAAGTTTATTTATAGTAGAATTCAGGTTTCCATGGTTAGCATTCGTAAAACAATTTTCCATTCTGGATAATTCCCGTGTTGTCGTTACTCAAGCTGAGCTTTCGTAGCCCGTCGCAGTGGACATCTTCAGAGCCCGGAACAAACTGATTGATTGCGCCGTGAAGTCTCGCCATTTTTGGAAGTTTTAGTTAATTAAAACGAAGAAGGTTCGTTATCAATTCAGTTTATCGAAAACTTACCCGTACATATAGATATTTAAATGGATTGTTTCATTATCACCCTTCTCAGAAATTGTCAGTAGTGAACTTTAGTTTACAGAGCGGTTTGCTTAAATCAACCCCACAACCTTCAAAAAGAATTAAATCATCTAACCAAGGTGTTAGTCGCAAACAATTACAATAGAAAAAGTATTAAACAATATATTACAAAGTTTACGTCTGCGAAATCAAAGAGTAACAGCGAAACCTATGTCTCAACCAGTGTCTATCGCTTGTCTACTATATGTATGACGTTATTCCTTTTCAATCTGACTGCGTTTCTAGCATTCCTTTGCTCTTATAATCGTGCATACATAGAAGCAGGTAATAGCGTGGGAACACAACTATGACACGGTCCAAACCCGGAAGACATTCTAATGTTAGTATAGATTCCGGCCGTGGAAGCCTTCGCTATTAGATCAAATATCGTGCTTTTAACACAGATGGGTTTACGCAAGTTCCAATTGCTGAAAAAAATGATGCCCCGCGCAAATTACTTCAAAACGATACAAAAGGACTCAAAGTTATGAAAACCAAAAAGTGGAAGAAAACGGCGTACATCTAAAAGACAAGATTGTTATGTATAAAGAATGGCCTTACAAGATCGACGAAAATCGTCAAAAGAATTAAGCTGTACACTGTAGACCGAACAATGGCTGTTGGTTTCTGCTCGTACAACTAGAATACGACTAAAGGGAGTAAATTCGCGTGATTGCTTGCCGGAGGGGAGCATAAGATAAAATGAATTACGTGGGCTTAAAAGTATGCAAATTGAAGAGTTGAGAACTCGCCGCGTGTGATTTTTATGACGAATCCATCATAGGGGTATGATTCTTCATTCTTCATGCATCTGTGCATTACTATTGAATAAGAGATGCATCAACCAAACTACTATAGTCCATTGAATGACAGAAGGTGCATTTTATTATTTTTGTGGTATCTTTTACAGCTTTTTGGGCGTGAAAGCTTGTGTAAAAACGACAGATTTCAGATTTCTATAATCATTTTTATATTTTTTAAAGTTTGATTTTTCAGTTTTTAATGTAGTAAGTTAATTTCTTTTTAAAAATAAGTTTCTTTATTACGTATTAATTTCATAGTATACGCCTGATGATGACGAGCAGCCGAAACGTGTAGCGTGTTTATTAAAAAATAAAATTTATAGGAAGGTTGTGAAAAGTTAAATAAAATATTTTTTATAGTACCTACTTCAAAGTTAATTAATACGCGGTTTGAAGACAGGATTTGGATTTTCTTGATTTTCTTTTTGCCGTCTGCACCTATTTAGTCAAACATCGATGCTTTGAGTTTGATAGTAACAAATTATTAATATTTAGTTGAAATAGTAAGTGCATTCTGAGCTGTAGGCTCACCCTCGCCCCATCTGGAGCACAAGAAACAGATTACACAAATGCCACTTTTAAACGGACAATAATTTTAATAGATCCGCCTGAACATAAAATACAGACTAGGCAGCTACAGCTCATATGTCATTGTCTTAGTGGTTCAAGGTAACAATTTCCACTTGGGTCGCTGTGGCCCTTAGGAAGGCATTTCAACCTCCATAGTGGAGGTTCCCATGCAACCAGAAGTAACCAATGATGTTATTTTAACGTAACATTTGTTTCCTCATATTACCCTTAGAACGACGTAATGTAAAAATAACGTTAAAAAACATTATTGTTACGCCGTAACCGAGCTAACACGAACATCGAAAGACTTTAAAAACAAAACGCTCTCTTTAATCCGGGTCTTTTAAAATTTTTGAAAAGCTACATATATTATAATAATTAAATATGTAAGTCTTATACGTCTTTTTACGTTTTATCTACTCATAATTTCTTAATGTTCATAAAAGTTAGTTCAACATATACACGTCATTTATTTTATTTTTGTGTAAATTCAAAAATAACATAGAATTAACGATTTTTCTAATAAATTACAATGGATTTGTATCTTCTGTTTGAGTTAACGTAGAATATAATTTTATCTGTATAACGTTTGATTTATGAACATTACATCCTACAAGGATGTCCAGTTTTACTATAAAAAAGCTAATTATTTTTTATACACGGTAATAAAAGCGTTATATAACTGACGTTATACGACCGCGGTCTTTTTGTCGTAATTATACTGTAAATATTACGTTACACATATAACGTAATAGAGGTAACGTTAAAATGACCTAATAATACGTGGTCTGGGTTGTTGAAATGTGAAAAATTGATTGGTATGAATGTTTGCACTGGCTCAGAATGAATCAATGCAAAATAGTTTTGAGTGAACCGGAATTTTCGGAATAATAGAGATTTTTAATACAAATGTGTATCTTAAACAACGGTTAAAGATACAAATGTATGAGCTTTGAATTGTTTTAAATATAAAAATTTTTGTGGTAAACCGTAACGACATTAAACAATAAAAACGAAGTGGATTTCCATAAAAGTTAAATAAAGTAAAGCATTACGCTAATACTACAAATTTGTTTATGAACTGAAGTCTACATTATGACTTTTGAAAGCAATTGTAATAAGACGATTATTCGTATTAGAATTCTCAAGTTCTTTCTTTGGAGTATGTTGTTAGACGATACTGATAACTTCAGTGAAATTTTTTCTGCAGTTCATTTAAAATCCTCTTTATTTATGGTCATCACAATATGTCCATATTTTAAGCATTCTCTTAAATCTACATAATATTTTTCTCTTAAAGAAATATAAATTTCTATGTTCCTATCAGGCGCGGCTTCAGGCGGGGGGGCTATGCCCCCCCCCCACCGACATTGAAAATAATACTGAAGTTTTTCTCACTTCGTATGTAATACATTTGTTTTTTTAATAGTTGTATAATTTATGATGCTTTATCGCTTTCAAGTAAAAGCTTGGTGCACAACGAAGTGTTATTCAATTTTATATTAATGCCATATTCAATACATTATTATTTAAAAATGTGGTGAGCCCCCCCCCCCCCCCGCTTTAAACTGATGGAGCCCCCACCGAAATAAACTGCTGCAACCGCGCCTGGTTCCTATTGGTTTCTAAATTATATGAAAAATCAAAGCGAGAATCGTTCTATTAAAAAGAAAACATGCGATTCCCATTAAAAGAAGATGTGGGTATGCTTTCAAACTCGATAGTATCAAAAATTTCTGAAGTAATTTGACCCGATTTACTGAAAATTCTTTCAGCACAGATCGAAGGTATGGTCACACATAGAAACCTTTTATCACATTTTTGTAGTGCGCCAAAGGTGACAAAAAAACAATCTACGTCATGTTAGGTTAGTTGACACTAATACGTATTTTATTATAAACCTGGGAGAATTGTTGGTTTTTCATTTTTTTACCACAATCGATAGTAAACTTGAAATTATCGATAGTGTTATCGATTTTTCTCCACAGCTAGTATCCGGTATGACTCAAAGTGAAGCAATGTCAGGAAAAAAAACAACAAAACCGGTACCGCAATTTTTTTATGATTGACTTTTAAGACTTCATATTGTAGTTTGCCACTCTGTAAAATCAGCACGAAGTTTAGTTGCAAAACTTATTAATGACTGTACTAAGGCCACATAAATCTCCAAAAATCTCTACCGCTTTATGGTACGAGAAATACAGCTTGGTTGTATTTTTTGCAGTGTTGTAACAGATGCTTTTTTTCTAGTATCTAGATACAGATACAGATACTTTTCATAAATTGTATCTAGATACAGATAAGATACTTTTTCAAAAAAAGTATCTAGATACAGTTACAGATACTTTAAGAAAGTATCTAGATACATGTCAGATACATTTTTAACAAAATCTTGAAATAAAATTTAATACAAAGGTTCAGCTAAAAACACAATAACAGTATCCTAGGCAGCACATTACGTCTTATTGACGTCAAACTACGAGACGTGATTAAGACGTGTCAGTGTCGTCATATGACGTCAGTGTGCTGCCTGGGCATTAAGCAAAACATTACCTTATCAACCTTAATTGCATAAAACAATACAAATTTACAAATAAAGGTTATTTTGTTTTAAAATTAATAGCAAGTTAAATGTCTCGTCATTATATTTCGACGTAGAGTTAATAGTAAACTACTAACACTAAAAAGTTTCTCCACTTCTTTGATCTATTTGAGCTAATGAAGAAATTCAGTGTTGCCAATTGACTTTGTCGAGATTCCTTGCATAAACTATAAAAGTTCGACAATGACCACAATTGTACTCATAGTTCTACAAAGTTGAAAATTGTTTTCCTTTTTTAAAGTATTATGAATTTGGTTTGTTGGCATAAATGCTAACACGTCACATTTCTCAAGTAATACTAGATTACATAAAGTGTAAGTTTATACACTGTTTTCCTCAAAATTCCGCAACAGTTTTACCCACAAAATACCCGCTACTACATAAAATCTCCAAATTTGGTAGAATTCCACTAGAATTGGCAAAGCTGAAAGAATTGCACTCGTAAAACACCGAATACAAAGTCTCCAAATTTTAATGTACATGATGAACTGACAGAAATAACTACTGCGGCGTTTAGAAATAACTTATATAATTTACAATTTGAGCAAGAAAAAGTATCTAAGTATCTAAACCACTCAGATACTACGAAAAATGTATTTAGATACAGATACAGTTACATTTTGTCCAGTGTATCTAGATATGTAACTAGATACTCTAAAAGTATCTAGATACTGTATCTAGATACTTGTATCTAGATACGTCACAACACTGATTTTTTGCTTAAATTTTATATATTGTTTCATTGTAATTTGATTTGTTTTGTAATCTGCTTAATTAGTATGATTTATCAGTGTTGTAAATAGATAATTTTTAAATTATATATATGTAGTTAAATTTTCTTTCTTTGAAAAATTATCTAGTGTTAGATAACAGATAAACTATTCAAACTTTATATAGATAATAGATAAAATAATCTAGGTAGTAATAACGATAGATGAGGTTCATTTGAAGAACTACTATGGAATGCGGGAAATTACTGAAAAAAAAAAACAAATATTGTACTGAAATTTTACGGGGCAGTGGATTTTTTATATATAAGTTTAACTTTATTCGTTGCCATTTGGCTTACAAATTTGATCGTGCTATACTACCTAACATTCTATATTTACATTTACATTCTATTTTTTTTTTTTTTTAAATACATTTTCTTATCCCTTCTCTCCCCTTAACTTTTTCCTCCTGCTCCATACTTCCTCCATCCATTCCGCTCCTTTTCCGTTTTCATCTAAGATTTCCTCTATTTTCATCACCTCTTCTCTTAGTTCCCTGCATTTCTGTCTCATGTGGTTCAGGTCTTCCGTTTCTTCTCCACATAGCCTGCACATCTTTTCTGGTTCTTCTTTCCAATATTTGTTCCCTAACTCCTCGTTGCCACATCTGAACCTTGCTACCATTTTCCTTTTGTTGCTTTTAATCTCTCTATCTTTTAAATATTCCGGCACTCCTTCACCCTTGATATCTTTATAATTCCTATTATATCTGCCCTCTTTTATCTTTGTCCATCTTTCTTGTTTTTCGATGTCTCTATCTCTCCTTATTATTTCTTCCCTTATCCCTACTCCCTCTTCTCTTAATCTCTCCACTTCTTCACTCGCGTACCCGTTTCTTTTGTAATACTCTTCTCTGCCCTCCTGTCCGTACTTCACTTTCCCTCCCTTTATCTCTTTCCAACATTCTTGCAGTATTTTGCAATCTGTTCTTTCCCTCATTTCTTCCTCGTATTTTATTGCTCTTTTTCCTGTCTCTACCCTTATTTTTTCTATCTGTACCTCCTCTCTCACAATATACCCCGGTGTATCCCTGTCCAATCCTAACACCCATCTCCAGTATTTTTTCTGTAGCCCCTCTACCTCCCTCCACTCCTTCCAGCCCCATATTTCCGCTCCATACATTACCACCCCCTTTATTAATTTTTCAAACAACAGTTTTCTTTTTTTTATATCCATCTTGAATACTCTTTCCCCCACACCCCAGACTTGTCCTATTAACCTGTTTCCTTTCTTCACCCTTTCCTTTATGTGTTCTCCCTCTTTATTATCCTGTTTCATCGTGTAGCCCAGGTATGTAAATTCCTTCACTTGTTGCACTTTCTCATCACTCCATATCCACTCCTCTCTTTTTCTTCTCCCCTCCTTTTCTAAATATCATTATCTTTGTTTTCTCCGTGTTTACTTCCATTTCTTTTTTTTTTCATATATTTTTCTAGCGTTTTCATCATCTCTTTCATTTCCTTTTCCTCCTTAGCCACCAGCACTATGTCATCCGCATACGCCAACGACCACACCTTAGCTTTCCCTACCACTATCCCTCCTGTCTGTTGTCCTCTCATAGTCTCTTCCAGATCCCCCGTATATATTGAGAACAGGCTTGGGCTCAGTGGACATCCCTGCCTCAGCCCTCTCTTTGTGATGAATTTCTCGCTCTCTTCCCCATTCACTTTAACCCTGCTCCTCGTTTCTTCGTAGATTTCCTCTATTCTTTGTATTAATCTTTCATTGATTTTTTTTTCTTTTCATATATTCCCACAGCTTTTCCCTATTCACTTTGTCAAAAGCAGCTTTTAGATCTACGAATAGTGCCACCATTTTCCCTCTTTTTTTCTAGTTCTTTATTTGCTAAGTGTTTTAGTATATACATATAAGTTGTCTATCGCCCTTCTTCCTTTTCTGAATCCCGCTTGTCCGTCTGGTACCAAACTTCTTTCCTCTATTTCCTTCTGTAGTCTTTCTTGCAGTATTGTCGCATATAATTTGTATGCCGTGCTCAATAATGTTACCCCTCTATAATTCTTGACTATATTTTTTTCGCCTTTTTTTATGGATTGGGCATATTATTCCCTCTCTCCATCTCTCTGGAAATCCTTCCCCTTTCCATATTTTGTTTAGTATTTCCGTCATCCTTTTTGCTACACTTTCTCCCCCGTATATCCACTCTTCTCCTTGTATCCCATCTTCTCCTGTCACCTTTCCTTTTTTTATATTCTTTATCGCCTCTATTACTTCTTCTTCACTTATTCTATCCCTATCTCCTTCTTCCTGTCTTACTACCGCGTCTTTTCTTTTTTCTGCTTTTGTTCTTCCCCTCCCAACAGGTTCCGAAAATATATCTCCCATTCTTTAATTTTTATTCCCTTTGTCGTCATGTTTTTTTCCCTCTGTTTCTTTAGGTACTTCAATACATCTTCTTCCGTTTTTATTCCTTTGATCTGCTCCTCTTGTTTCTTTTTGTTTTCTTCCTTCTTTCTATCGCATGTTTTTTTGTATATTTTTACTGCTTCTTTTTCTTTCCTCCCTTTTTTTCGCTGTCTTAATGCTCTTCTTGCATTTTTCTTTGCTTCCTTGCATTCCTTATCCTACCATTTCTTCCAACCTGTTTTCTCCCCATTCCATTTTCTAAATCTGACTCTCTCTGTTCTTTCTCCATCATCTCTCTCACTTCCTCTACACTTTCTTGTAATTCCTTCCTTATCCATACCGTTTTCCCTATTCTCTCTTTATATCTTTTTATACCCTCTTCTGTCCACTTTTTTTTTTAGTTATGTACTTCTCCTCTTCCTCTCTCTCTTCTCTTTCCCTTCCTTCCATTGTCAATTCCAGTGGTTGATGGTCTGACTCTACCCTTTCTCCCACCTTAAATGTCTTTACCTTTTATGCGGCCTCTTCATTTGTCATTACAAAATCTATTATTGATTCTCCCCTTCCTCCTATGTACGTAAATTCCCCCTTTCCATCTTTTTCTCTGTTCCCGTTCATTATTTCCCACCCTTTTTCGTTGCACAATTCCAGCAGTTCTTCTCCCTCTTTATTTATCACCTTGTCCTTTGTTTGTCTCTTTCCCGTCCCTTTTCTTTCTTGTATTCCCCCTCTTCCCCTATTCTTGCGTTGAAGTCCCCTCCTACTATTATCAATCCCTCTTCCCTCTCTTCTATCATCTCTTCTATGTTTTTCCTTGTCTCTTTCATTCTACTGCTATAAACCGTCACTACTTTTATTTTTGTTTTTCCCCACTGTATATTCCTTTCTACAACTCCCCTTCTCTGTTGCACTTTCTCTTTCTTTTCCTGGCTCAACCATTTTTTCTTATTCCCGTTATTATACCCCCCTTTGCTCTCCCTTTTTCTTTTCTCTTTCTGCATGTTGCACCACCCACTCAAATTCCTCCGGCAACTCTTTTTCCCACCACTCCCATTCTTTTTCTTCCATCCATGTTTCCTGTAATCCCACTACATCCTGTTCCTTGATGTACTTCCAGAAATCATGTTCCTTGTTTTTATTCCCGCTACGTTCCAAAACAATACTCTCAGCTCACTCACCTCCCCTGTGCTTCTTCCTTACTTTCTTTTTTTCTTCCTTCTTTTTCTTTTCCATTTCCATCTCTCATTATTCCTTTTCTTTGCCATTTCGTCAACTTTCTCTCCTTTACCACCCCCCCTTTGCCATTTAGTTTTTTGCCTTTTGGTTCCCCAATTTCTCTCCCCTTTCTCTGCTCAGTCCCCTATCCTTGTCGTTCCATATGTTCTGTCTCCGTCTATCTCCATTTTTCTGTACCCTACCCATACTCTTTTTCTTTCCGCTCTTTTTTCCACCGCTATGTTCATTATTTCTCTTTGCACTCTTCTTTCCTCCCATGTCAAATCGTGACATATATATTCTTGTATTCTTTAGTTTTTTCTTCTCCGCCATTACCTTATGTCTTTCCTCGCATCCTCCGATTTCCGCCACCACCATCTCATTTTTCTTCTCTTTGTTTATTACTGTCACTTTTTTCACCTCTACTTTTACATTTAATTTTTCTTCCAACATCACTGCTAAATCTTTTTGTGGTTTTTCACTTTTCCACCCCTTTATCACAATATTATTCTTTCTTTTCCATCTTTCCTCGTCTTCCGCTTTGTTCTCCAGTTTTTCTATTCTCTCCACCAGTTTCGCTTTTTCTTTCTCCCACTTCTTTTCTCTTTCTCCCATTTCCATTTCTTTGATTTATTCCTTGCATATTTTCTTCCATCTGTTTCATCATTTTTCTCATTAATTCTTTTAACTCCTCCATTTCTTTCCTTCCTCCTTCTGTTCTTGAGGTTTTTCCTTCGCTCTCCTCCGATATCTTTTTAATGTCTGGTGATCTTATTGTTTTCTTTCCTCTTTCAAAGATTTGTTGCCTTTCTTTTTCCTCTTCCTCTCTCTCTCTTTTATTCATCCCTTTCCCCTTTTTTTACTTATTTATTTATTTATTTATTTTTTAATTTAGTTGTTTATTTAATTTTTTTTTTATTAATTTTTTTAAATTTATTGTTATTATATTTTTTTTTCTTAATTCCTCCTTACGATCTTTTCTTATAATGATATAATATATAAATAAAAATATATACGTCACTGTTATCAAGTGCGCGCTTGACCTTTAAACTAGTCCACGATACCCGCTCGAATTTCCACACGTTATCTGAGCTCGCCTTTACCTTCTTAACCATAAATTTAATGTAATTATTCACTACTTACATTAAAACTGCACTTCTAATTACTTCCTTAACTGAATCTACTTCACAATTCTCAACACGCATACGCTTATTCACCAGTTTAATGTTTACAGCATAATCACTTTAATGTATCCAAAACTCCGCAATAATATTAACCAAACACGTTCTCACTCAACCACCTTCAAAACACGATACTGGATTTTTTATAAATATTATTTAAATAATTTAAATAAAAAATTATATATATATACAGATACATATAACTTAATCATTTTGATGGTATCTAGATACATATACATATGTACATATATAAAAAATCTGAATCTAGAATAATATATCTATATGAATTTATATAGATAATTTACAACACTGTAATTTATATGTGTCGCCATGGAAATCTTTAGAACATACCTTCTCTCAAGGCTAAACATAATGACTAAAACTCCAAAAATTGTTTTGACATTAGATCCTGTGTACGGCTAAGACCGACACACCTCTACAAATTTGCGTAACTCCGCAACCTCAGTTTAAAACCTCTTTAAAACGACGTCATGAGAAAGACATCAATTTCTCTACCCTAACAAGTCGCACAACAAAATAGTAATTTATGTAACAACCGTTAATGCGACGCTAGGCCGCAGACCAAGCTATATATGAGAATGGGTTAAGCTATGAGATTTTCGACGACAGTACTTAACACATTATTTTTTGTTTTGCCCTTTGTGAAATTTTTGAGAAAATTACTTCGAGAACGCTTCAATATAATAAAGTTTTAATAGAAATTTATTTTACAAAAAAATGTACTTGTACTTAAAATAATTAGAAAGATTTACCTCGATAAATTACAACACTGATTTTCTGTTTTTTAATACGCTAGTTAGTAGTTGGCTGGCGTGTCTGTTGACAAAATCATGCGCAGTAACTACCAATTTATGATTACTACGATTTTCATGGTAAAATATGGACGATTCAAATCGATTGCAATCGCATCCAAAGTGTGGAACAGATTAACCTAAAAATGACAGTTTTTGATTGCAATCTATGCGTAAGTTGAATACCACTTAACCATTACGGTTACCATCTTGTGGGTATCTCATGAACTACTATTAAAGGAAACTATAAACAACGTGTCCAAGGTAACAATGAACAACATGGGAATTTTGTAAAGGCTAAAAGATACAGGGTGGCTTAAATGACTAAAAAGTAGAGTTATTTCAAGTGTCGGTTTCAAAAATTCATTATTTGTTTTCAAAATTTATCAAAAATTACATTTTTTGTACTCTTGATTTTTTTAGTTTTTGTATTTGTTTTAAACGATAAAGAAACTACCAGCAGTTTGTCCTTGCCACTTTTAAGTTCTACAAAATGGCGTTTTGAAATTTTTTATCCGACGTTTCATCACCGAGGAACCACCATAAATTTAATTTTTTATGTAGTCACAAAAAAAGAAACACCTTGTTCAAGTAAATTTTTTTATTAAAAATTCAACGATGTATCACACATCTTTACACACAGCTTTACTCTATAATCTAGTAAGCGTTGGAACAATTGCAATATTTCAATTTCATCTGTCACATTGTATTTGAAAATGTGTATTTTGGAGTTGTGTTTGTTGTCGTTATAAGAATTTGTCAAAATTTTTCCTTTAAAGTAATTTGGTCTAATGAAAGCATCATAACTAACAACGGTATTTTTAACTGGCGTTATTGGGCAACAGACAATCATCATTTAACAAAAGAAGCTAGGCATCAACATCGATTTTGTTTTAATAGGTGGATAGGCATTTTGGGTGGCATAATAATAGGGGCTTTAATTTACCACAACAATTTAAATTCCGAAAAGTATCTTTCGATGCAGTGGAAGAATTGCCAATTAACCAAGTGCATGACGCAACTTTTGAGAATAAAGAACACTTATTGGCATCGGATATAACAGCAGTTAGATCATGTTTTAAATTCTACTGTAAAGAGAGCATACTTGTGTCTAGAAAACAGTAGCAACCTATTTGAACACCCGTAATAATTTTTTGACCTTTTGTTTTAATGCCTACTAAATGAGAAATTAAGAAAATATTAAAACTTGTTTCTTCCTTATTTTTAGCATTAGAACCATAACATTTGATACATCGTTGAATTTCTAATAAAAAATTCTACCAAATATAGTGTCTATTATTTGGACCCATATAAAAAAATTAAGTTGCTGATGGTTTCTCGAAGATGAAACGTCGGATAAAAAATTTTAAACGCCATTTTGAAGCAAAGTAGCAACGACAAAATACCGTTGATTTTTTAAATTTTTTTAAAACAAATGAAATTGAAAATTTTTGAAAACGATAAGCCCATGTTGTGCGTTCGTATCTTGGGCACGCTGTATAATATATGAAATTAATACTATGGTTAAAACGCTTAACAGGTAGAAATAAGTCCCTTCCACAAAGATTTTTGTAATTGGTTAATTCAAAGTACGCGGTAAAATTACATTAAAAGTCTGATTCACTTAGCGAAATTATTGTGTACCAACAATCATGGTATTTTAGCGTTTCGTTAACTTTTATCAGTATCTTTTTGTGTACACTAATGAGATATAATATAGCGTACTCAATTTATTATATTAAAATAATATTTTGAAAGACCATGTGATATTGTTGACATCGAGGTAAAAAATAATTTCTTTTAAAATACCTACCAACTGACAAATTAACACTTTTATAGGTTTATCTAATACATTATTCTTGATCTTTCGCCAATACAAAAAATGTAATCTAAACATTTATCAGTATCTGATAAAGAAACTGTTCTAATTATCTATCCAACTTGCAAACAAAGTCAATACTAGTTCGAAAACAAATTTGCGTTTTTTATATACTTACATATGTACATGTGAAGATTTATATTAACTTTACTTATTTACATAAGCATTTCTGTGTCTACTGTATACAACGTGCTAACTGAATATAACATAGGTCACGTACTGCATTCTCCGAAAGTGAACCGTAGGTCAAGACCAATATTAGAGATTCTTACGGATAGAATAAGAAACACCTTTAGACGTATTGTGTATTCGTTCTTTCTACGTAATGAACCACAAGCAGTACAGAAAGCGATGATTGTATTACCGAACTGAAATCGATTGGTAAAGAATAAAATGTTAGAAAGATTGTTTTAATATTCAATACATGTTAATTTATATACCTAATCATTGATCTAACTAATAAAAAAAAATCAGACTGCCGTATAGGCAACCAACAATGCACGTATACATATTGAGTAAACGTTATAAATCATTATTATTCGTGTACGTAAATCTGACTTACATACTTCAGTCCCTTTTTTAGTCGAAGGGACTTTCATTCAAACTGATCAAAATATCATTTTGCCTACCTTATAAATGGAAGATTATGGCTTCTATTTTTATATGCAGTTGATATTGGAGTTAACGATCCAGTATATTTTAGTAGTAAAGATAAATATCTTTGGTAATAACAGTCGCGTTTTAAACGTTAAATTATAGATATCAT
The DNA here is from genome assembly GCA_035610365.1 of Aquatica leii. Classification (NCBI taxonomy): domain Eukaryota; kingdom Metazoa; phylum Arthropoda; class Insecta; order Coleoptera; family Lampyridae; genus Aquatica; species Aquatica leii. Next base: position 86,527,091 of record CM069435.1, read on the forward strand.
TAAGAAAATTATGTAATAATAACATATAAAGTACAAATATACAAAATTGCAGTGCACTCAAACCCATACCATATAGTGAATTTATTTCCGGTACCTCTTTCGGTTTAAAAAATTGCATTTCGAGCTGTAGTGCAAATCAAACTATCGACTAGAATATTTTTGCAGTACCGATTTGACTTGACAGGCGCAGCGCAGTAAAAGTATCTGCAATCTTCTTCTCATCCCCACGCCTCCAAGATTTTAATGCTAGCACAAAACATAGACCTGATTTATTCAGCATTCAAGCCGCAAACACCGTGCATGCAAAAACTGCTACAATTCTTTTCTTTTGCGCGTTACAAGTTTCAAGTAATAAATGTAATAAGCTGTCCATTCAGTCCAAAATACAAATTCAAAAGTTCAAACTTCCTTAAAAAAACGCAACGTCAAAGATTAGTATCAATCAACCAAACCTTTTGGTATGAGCCAAATCACTGTGCGATGAACTTTGAAAGACTAGTAGACAATACTTGATAGTTTGAAACTGTTCAGAAAACAATTATAAACTTCTAGAAAACTGTTCGAATGGATGGAGAAAAACACACTGTCACGAGATCGTAAAACGGGGAATTACGCTTACAGAAGTAGTTATCCTTGGTAATCCATCGTCAGCATCTACATTGTTTCCTATATACAGTGCAGCCGGCTTAACAGAATCACATTAGTAGTTTTACTTTTGGTAACAATAACAGAATCATGACGATATCGATATTACAAAAAACAAATAAATGTTTATTGGTTAGAGAGCAGTATATACATACAGCGTGTATCTGATTAACAGATTGTTAATTTAGAAAGTGCTCAGTATAGCATCAATTTAAGCAAAAATGCTAAAATAAAAGCAATAAAACATTTGAAAAATTTAAAATTTTCGGTCAAATAAATCGAAAATTACGAACCTGTTGCATGAAATCGTTTAATAAAAAAGAACCAAAATTAATTATGATGTTTAATTCACTGTTCTCAGAACTACACATTTCTTCTAAGTAATTTTCTGACACTAAAAATTAAAATAAATACAAAATATCTCTTAAAGATAACGTATTTACAGGCGTTTAAAAGAGGTATAATGTTACGTAAATCAGCCAAGATACTTAAATAAATATTAAGTGCAAAAATAAAGCTAAAATATGCAAAACAAATATTTTTAGGGTAGTTTTTGCCACTGTAAACATGATATTGTAAAAATTCAGCTAACCAATTCATGGAAAAAAAATAAAGTGATAATAATACCCCACTGATAACATTATCCATGATTCCAATAAGCGCTGCACTGTATTTACAAAAAAGTGTAAAAAATAAAGTCTCGAAAAAACGAGCCGGTTCAAAATTGTTTGATTTAGACTCACTTTGGGCAAGGGTTAGGCCTATTTTCGCTGCAAAAAACAAAAATTTTAAATTGCAGAAAAAATCAGAATGATGTTGCACAACTGTTACGAGAATAAAATTAAGTTAGCTTTTTTTTAGCATTTATGAGGTCTGAAGTAGGTGTCACGACAATGCTTTTAGGAAATATTTTAAGTTCCATGTAAATCATTTAATATTTCTATGCAAAACTTAATGAACAGTTTTTGATAGATAAATACAAAAAATTCAAACTAATATATTTCGACAGTATGTTTCTGCATAAAATGGTAACTTCGTAACTAATAAAACTCTATAGTTTTAAAAATAAGCACCATTTAGTCGGAAGAGCACCATGTATCATAATTAGAAAACTTTTGACCGTGAACAGTATTCTAACAAAACGATTGCATGGACAGTACATATAATTAAAACTGAAAAATCTGAGCTGATTGTACCCCACATTTGATTAAATTTTTTATCGTGTCATTGGTAAAAGCATCGCTCCCACACACTAGAACTCGTACGTCACTTACTTGAAATTTATCAAAATAAGCACGCAAACTTGCCAACTGTAACGGAAACAAATTTATAGTCTCGTTATAATTGCTCCGCACAAATTCAGCACAAGGCAAGAAGATTTCATAAGTAAAGTTCCAGAAAGATGTCATACTGTATAACTGATTTCTTAATACTAAGTCCCCCAATCTGCAACACAAAAATAATTTTAAAAACGTTTCACAGCTCTCGTTCTCCAACATTCTACATATAACAGCATATAACGGTGCAATTCCTGTTCCCTGAGCAATAAATAACATAAATCGATAGTTAAACTCTAGGTCGTAGTGACCATAAGGACCCCTCCACAACGTCTCGCTATTTAATTTTATATTTTTTAAGTAAGTTGACATTCGACCTGTTTCATACAGCTTTACCAATATGGTAAAAGACAATGGGTCATCCTCTCGTAGAGGTATTGGGGTATAGGCTTTGGTAAAATACTTATTATCGTGACTTCCTTTTAACAGAAAATGTTGCCCTGGTTTATAAATAAGACGCACCCCATCTACCTTTAAAGCTTGGAAAGTATAAAAAAAAGTGTTTTGCGTATGTTGTATGACTTTGATAAGTTTAAAGCTGGCGTAAGTTGTTAAAGAGATGTAATTAATATTTAAAGGGGCACTTAACTGATTTTTCTTGTACTTTTTCAATTGGTCTTCGTAGACGTCTAAGATGCAAGGATTACAACCGGAGTTGCAACAATCCTCTTGGTTAGGTGGTGTCGGTTCCATTTATTGTAGTAAGCGTTATTCCATTCCTTTTAATAAATAAAAGGGTTTTGATACAGACATTTTTAGCTACTTAACAGTTTTTTATGAAAATTATTATTGTAGCAATATATATTGTACTATGATATTGTAGAAGCGTTGAACGTTGTAAAATACCTTTAATCAGTGTTGCCACTTTGCCAGGTTAGCATACAGGTTAGTCAAATGTAATGTCGCCAACTTTAAAAGGAAAAGTCGCCATAAATCGCCAAACATAGCGCCAAAATAAAAAAAATCGTCAGATTGGCGATAAAAATAAGTAAGTTTAATACCGAGTAATTTTTGCCGATACGTTTTTAAATATTCTTAGATTTATATCAAATTTTTAAGACATAAGTTTATTGCACAAAATATAGTATATAAGATAACATAAGATTTTTATTGTGATATGTTAAAACATTTACACTCGTCAACACAATAAATATGAACAGTATACAATAAACAATATACAATAAATACCTATAGGTACATATTATACAATATTTATGAATGAACTGTCTTTATTACAACAGTTTATAAATTCTTCTGTGGTGTAGAAGGTATTCGCCAACAAAAAGTTTTTAACTATCTTCTTGAATTTATTAATTGGTAGTTTCTTATTTTCATAAGGAGTTGGTTGTAATATTTTTGGGCAAGGTACAGTGGCCTATCCTGCGATTTAGTCAGTCGCATAAACTAAGTATTTGTAGACGAGTAACTTCAATTGAGAGAAAAGGAATAACGTTTTAAATTTTCCCCACAACCGTTAGAGGCCACTATGTAATAATTATCGGTAAAAAATACAAACACAGCAAATTTTATTTCCCTCTTTTTCGTATCTTGAAGGCTAAAAACGCTGAATTGCATTTCTCGAATAAAATCGACTAAATAATGCAAGTTATTTTTACACGTGCTTGATTCTAACGTTTATTACTATTTAAAAACTGAAGGTTTTCATATTCGTTTTAAAGAAAAGTTACAATATTCACACGGTGTTGATTCGAATGAAACTGGAGGTTATTTATATTGTATTTGTGCAAATAAAAAATGTTATATAAAATAAGTCGCTTTTTTAACGCATAATTATAAAAAAGTGACAATTTTCATAACTATTCTTTCAAAAACAAGAAAACATTCAAAATAAACCATTGTAATAATAATGGGTGCTACCCACACCCACACATTAAGTTTAAAATTCGCGCTATTTGTTTTCCCCACAACCGTTGTAGGGCGCCATAAACTGTGTTCCAAGTTTATATACAGGAGATTCCCCTTTAAGTGTCAGTCGGCAAAACATAGTAGTTGTTATATCCTGTTTGTTTGTTGTATGGTAATCGTGTATGTCGGTTTGCATCAATGGTTTGCATTATCTACATCGTCGATAACGCCTCAAAATGTTGTAAACTACTAAATTTTGCCAATAATTTTGTAAAGTCGCCAGTTTTGTCGCCAATTCCAAATACAAAAAAAACTGTCGCCAAAGTAAAATATAAATCGGCATATTGGCGATAAACTACCACAAACAAACATGAACAGATTATATTAGTAAATTGTATTTGTGTTGTTATTTGTGATTTATAGCACGTTAACGTTTAATAAGTAAATTTACGTTATTGAAATTGTGCAGCAGTTTCTTGAGAGAGATGAATTGACCATATTCAGGCGTTTTTTTGACTTCAGGTTTAACGTTTTTGGGTTGGTCAAACTGCTATATTTTAAATTACCCTCAAAAAATCAGAACTCCCATTGGCTGCCGAGACAAAGCATTCCAGTGATCTATCAAAATAAGTACAATATGGAGTCATTTTAGCGTTGTTGGACAAAAAGATTTGACGTTCATTGTTGCTACTGGTTGCTACTAACCTGATTTGACAAATCACTGGAATTCATTACGCTTCATCAACCAGAGAGATCGTTGTCGACAACCAATAGAAGTATTTAATTTTTGAGGGCGATTTAAAATTCATCAGTTCCAATTCAAAAATGTTAAACCTAAAGTCCAAAAAAATTCCTGAATATGGTCAATTGAATATCCCATTATTAAGACAAGTTTTCGAAAAAAAATATGTAGTTTTAGTTAATAATGTACAAGAGAGGCCTCTTATTTCGCAAAATGAAAATTATTATGAAGATACTATACCACTTTGTATAAGCAACTTATATTGTATAAAGAACATTTCCGTAGCTGCATAGATAATTTCTTCTTCTTGATGAGTCATATTTTTAAATTTCAGTTTCCCGAACACGTGTTCGCTCCGCTGGATTCGTAACATAAATAATTCGCTACTTCAAATGGCGACCGCTCCCTGACGTCATTCGATAAAATTTCAAAAACGCAACAGTTCTATAGCAAGGGAACAATTGCCCGCAGGATTTGGTTTAAAATCAACGACCTTTTATCTGTTATAATAGAACTGGTCCATATATATATTTTTGTTTCGAGGATCAAAGTCCGACTGTATCAACGGATTTTTCGTGTACACTTCTCAATGTACGATAGTTTCGCACCGTCTCAACTCAACACTTTACTTGAAATAAAGATATTGACAAGTGCCGCTGAAAGATCGACTCTATAAAATGACCGATACCAATATGTTTCATAAACTAATGAGTAAATTCGGTCGTGCTCGTGTATTTCTAGCTAAAATATTTACCCCTCCAATATACTGAATACATACCTAATAAATTAAAAGTGAAGCCAAAATCTGTCATTTGCAAGGTAGGCAAAATATTATGTGATTGGTTAACGACATGGTTACCATCTTGTTGGTATCTCATTAACTAAGCACAAGATGCTTGTAATCGTTATATGTCGCTAAAACAATCCCTATTCAAACTGACCAATAACATTTTGCCTACCTTATAAATGGACGCTTTTGGCTTCAGTTTTTTATATGCAACTGATTTCGACTTAGCAATCCAGTAGGGATTGGGATGTAATTGCAGAGACAAGCATGTATTGCAGTTTTTGAAGGAGCACAGTGTTTGCAATGCCAGAAGCGACTTAAAAGCCAAAATTCTAACTGTGCCAAGACATATATTCTAGGTTAGGCTGGCGGTCACTAACCGGAAATTTCGGTAGACAAAACTAAATACACCATATGGATTTTGGCTTCTCGGCAAAAAGAGATCACTCTCAGCGTCTAAATATATTGGGTTTTGCGACTCGCACCGCTACTATATAGTTGACAAAATTAACAATGCATTCGTAATAAAAGTATTCTTGCTTAAAGCAAAATCTACACAAAAAAATCCGTAGTGCCTATCTACAACAGTGTAGGTATACCATGTTCATCAACTACAATTACTATCCTTTCAAAATTTAGTTTAGTGGTGTTTACACACTATCCTATTTAGTAGGCTTTATCACTCAACCTCTAACCCTGCCAATATATCGCTCGCGCATCCCTGAACACGATCAGAAAATGTTCTGTATTCTAGTAACAGAGAACACGCGGTTTTTAGTTTATATCACATTATGTACATACATAATCTTATTGAGTGTGTGATAGGATTCTAAATACTTTTTACTTTGTTTCTGCAACTTTAGTTTCTTCAAAGCAGTCTTTTTTGGTTCACTTGCCTGCGAATATCTCCACTCAAATGTATTTGAATTGAATATGTTTTAACATGTCTCATCAGCATTCTTCGGTACTGTATATCTCATATTGACTTTTACTAGATAATCAGTTTATACATGCAAAATCAATTAGCTTTCATCCGTCGTCAGTTTCTGCATTCAAGCTTTTCCATTTTCAATCTCTCTTACTTTTATCCATCCGCTTACAATTTTCTTTATTTCTTCTACTTAAAGTCACATGATCTACGATTCATTTTGATAACTTTAATTCCACTTCGTTTACCTCTTGGTTTATTTTGCTTCTAGCTCACCACACACTTTAATACACTACACTACACTACAATCGTCGACCCATTTGTTGTATGCAACACAATTAACCTTAAGACTAAAAAAAAGGAGACATTATCAAAAACTATTTTAGCAACAGCTGTTGCTACCACATTATAAATTCTTAAAGGACCCACCATAGACTTACCTTTTTCTTTTTTAAACTTTATTTGAAATAGAATCTATCTATTGCAGAACTTTGTCTATCGAAAACGAAAACATTTGAATAAATAATTGGTCACGGCATCCATATTAAAACGTTCTTTATTAACATTGCTTTAATTCAATATTTTTTTGAAAATCTATTACGTAGAAAAATATAAGGTGTAACGCAATATCAGAAATCAATCAACTGTATCTATGTACATTTTTAACGATAAAAAAGAAAAAAGGTCTTAAAAACTAAATCAACGCATAACGATACTAAACCTATTTAATTACCGAATAAAATACGAATGTTTTTGCAAAATCTAAAACCAATACTCGTGATCTTGCAAACTGTAAAAACCGCTGATAGTTGGAACGATGCTTTCAAGGTCTTCGTAAACGTCGTTGCTCATGCACGGATATAAATTTTCACTGGATACGTCAACACTGCGGTGTCAGAGTTCGTCGACGTTATTTTTAATATCAACCACTGGAACTACCGGAAACATGTCAAAAAGTCCTTGTAATTGAACGAAATTAATTTTTAAGTAGCTATTTCCAAACATCACAGAAGTGTTGAGATTCTCGGCTCCCTCAAGATCGGGTTCGTTTCCATAATAGGAAAAACCGTAATCCGTTTGTACAGTTTCCTTAACTTTGGGCAGTATTTGAGTTGTGGATTTTCTGGCAGTTTCCTTCCTTACTATTGGTTTAACTTGTGTTGTTGACTTACGAGCAACGTTTAATACTTTTAGTTTCTTGGGCGGGGGCGCACTACTACTGTTATTAGATTTCGCCACATTCAACCTTTTCTGTTTATTAACTAGCACTTCGTACTCTTTATTTTTGTTTAAAGTCATAATATTCTGTTTTAGGTTGTTGTATAGAGCGACACCTTCGGGAGAACTCGTACAGTTAAATTCCAAGTTCGGATGTTCTTTGTTATGATGCGCTTTAATAATAGAAGGATAAATACCACGCAATGAGCAATACCCACACTGGAATGGTTTTGCGTGAACACGGACATGGTCTCGCATAGGAGGATAATTATTGCTGTAGTAATTACACTGGGCCGCTGGGCATTTGTAACTTTTCTTTTCTGCACCAGACGTAGATGCGACCACTTGTTCGGTGTTATTTGGAACTGTAGTTAAATCTAAATGAGAGTGGAAAGTATTATGGTGATCTTCTAACTCTAAGCGATCGTCGAAATCCATGTTGCAGTGCTTACACACGAAATCTTTACCAGGAGTTTCTGGATCTCCAATATCAAAACACGTTTGCACGGAATCTTGATGAACACTCTTATAATGTACACGAATTTTATCGATGTTACGAAAGTATTTTCCACAATATTCACACTTGTACCGATACACTGAGAGACTCAAATTTGGATGCACTGTTTTAAAATGATTTTTCACAAGTTCTAAATGACCTACGAAGGCACAATAGCTGCACTTATAGTTTAGAGTACCTTTCTTAGTTGATTGTTCGTTCAGCACCTCCTTATATTTGAAATAAAGACCTTTATCTTTGTGAGTAAGTTCCCAATGACTTTGCATTTCGGCCTTTGATGCGAAACGATTCGAGCAATAACCGCATACAAACGTAGTGGTTTCTTCTTCATCTGTCATTCCTGAACTGAAAGACGCCTCTTGATCCAGAGCCGATAATTTCGATGGAACTTCGTCACTGCTACTACTGATGGTCGAATCGTTTTTCGGAAACTTACGTTTCCGCGCTATCGGTTTAATAGTCGGAACGCTCGGCATCGGCACGGATACGACGATGGGTTCCATATTCGGATGAGAACGTTTTGAATGTTGATGGATTTCATAATTAGTTACACCTAGAAAAATAAAACCGAGTTATCGATAAATGGTACATTAGTGTCCATCCAAAAGACAACGAGTAGAAGCTAGCTCAATTGTCACTAATTTAAACACTGAAACACCGACCATATAAATTTCAAAATTTTCATTAAACCACTCGTCATCAACGACTAAATCGCTTGAACTTGAAAATATTAAAACCTGATCTTGCGATTATATTTAGTGTTTATTTGTATAGACGTAATTTTGACATTAACAATCAGATTATTAATACCAAAGTAATGTCTGAATCAAATAATGTCAAAATGTTTTTAAACAGTATTCTTGAACTTTAGAACATTCGGGATGGAAAAGAATTGATCGATAATTACGTTACCTTCAGTGTCGCAATAGCCACATTTAAGTGGCTTTTGCACCCAATGGCGTCGCTCGTGTTTCCTCAAATCCCCAGCGGCTTTACAATTATAAGTGCAGTACCTACACTGGTGCGCATATAACGGTTTAGCAGTGGCATCCCGCAAGGCGCTCGACGAATCCGCAACATTAATCTCAGTCACCTTTGTTTTCTTATAATCATGCAACGTAGTGCTGGAAACAGCTGCAGATTCGTTATTAGCAATTAAACGCCCTTGTACGGACAGAACTTTCGAGACCCAATCTTCGACTTGAGGATCCGGAGACAGCGGATGAATAGCCTCGGGCAACCCCAAGTGTTTCTTTTCAGAATGCTTCTTCAAAAAGTTGTACGTGATACCTGTCAAGCCACAATTGGTGCACACAAACCTAAAAATCATCATGTAAGATTTTTTTCAGTCACAATTTAATCCTTACCGTGGGTAACTAACTTCTTTGTACAAATGATGAGTAATGTCATCGACTTTGCGAGTTTTAAACGTGTTGCAAATCGGGCACAAGTATTGCTTGTTATTAGGTTTTCCCAGAGGACCGTGCGAACCGATTATATTCGCAACTTTTAAAGTTTCAATGTCGAGTTGCTCAATATCTTCCAAAGTAGCGTTTAGCAATTTATCGTCGTCCAAATTGGAACTTGTAGAATCGAGCACCTGCCTTATTTTATCTAAATCAAAGTCACCGTCAACGTCAATAATCTCTTCGTCGTTTTTAATCAACTCTAATTTCTTATCCTTTAACGTTTTTGGTTTTTTCTGTACAGTTGGTGCGACTTTCTTAGCATCATTACTTTTATCTGCGTCTGATATAACAGTCTTCGCTGGCGACTTTTTACTAACGCGATTGGTTTCATCGATCGGTATTCCCCTAATATGCTTGAACTTATTCTTCTCGCGTTGCCAAATAGGAGTCGTATCAAAATTTATAGAACTAACAATGTTCTTTCCTTCCTCGTAATACGCATCAATAACATCAAGCATCTGCCCCGGATGTTCCTTTACGAAATGAACACCAACAAGATTCTTAACATTAGATCTGTACTGACACAAAGCGCACTTAAACTGTGAATCCAAATCGTGTTTGTTAAACACGTGCGCAATAATATCAGCGTTTGTACTACATCGATATTTGCATATACCGCAACGCCAAGGCTTCGTTTCTTTAACCTCTTCTTGTACGAGCGGTGCTTCTTCGGGTTCATGCTCCAACTCACGGACGATAATTATCATCGGATCTCCGTGTTTATCGATAACGTGTCTGTCGACTTTATGCTTTAAGTAGTGTATAAACTTACAATGATTACATTTGTATAAATGTAGGTCGTGCATACGCAAATGTTTTAGGATTTGGTCAATGTTGATGGCGCCTTTCTCTTTTGAAAGATCTTCATGGCAGTGCGTGCATTTGTACTCAATTTCGTCGCTGTGCAATGCTTGAAGATGAGATCTATAACAATAAAAAATTTAAATTACAATATGAAGCTTTGACAGTGAATGAATGTGGAAATCTGTTCAGAGTATAGATTACAAACTTTATAATGGTACCTATACATTTCGTAAAATATATGTGTAACATTTAAATATCAGTGGTAATTATTTTTAGTACTTAAGACTTTGAATACCTTAGTTGAAATGTAAATGTAAACATTTCATTTGTTTGTTATAAAATTGGCAATTGCTTTAGAATGAATACTGGTAACATTGTCAAAAGCTGCTTGAAGAAAATCATTTATATTATTAACTGCAACTGGTGTAATTTAAATCGGTTGCATGTTTTCATTTCAACGGTTTTATTATCCTTGTCTTCAGTAGAAACACTAAAAGAACACACCACTTTTTATTTATTTCAGGCAGACCAGAGTTTATTTCCAATTTTGCGTATCATACCTTTGAAATTACAGTTGAAATTTAAAAGCAATGAATGCATATAAAAAGAATAAGCAAACAAAGAAGTGTATTCGTATATTTGGCTATTAGGTATTCGGGTTTTTTACTTTCCTGTAAGAAAAGTACAGCGATCGCAATTTTTTTTCAAAAACTTTTTTTGCATAATTTTACGTTTCAAGGTCTCATAAATCAGAAAAATGTATTTTTGACAAAAACAATTTGGTCGTCTGTGTGTAACTTGAAATTTGGTATAGAGCTGGCTTTTCATATTCTCTCGGTTCTATCAAGATGGGCCTTATAAAGAAACCAGAAGTGGGTGCATTTAACAGTTTTTCTTATATAATTTGTACGTATGTAAATTATTCTAATTATTTTTATAGTTTCTTATAGAGATAATTCTTCCTAACAATGTATTCAACAAAAACTTTTTCTAACGTTAACAGTTTATTAGATGATTGATTTATTTTAAAGTGAATTCCATATATAATCTAGGTTGGAATCCTGCCTGCGACAATTTTTTTAGAAAAAATGAATAAATAAATTTTGGTTCTTGAAGGACATTTCTTCTTTGTATTTCTTAGAATACCGTTGAACATTAAGCTATTTTATTAGTTTTTAATTAAACCTGCGGTGATTGTCACAAATTTTTAGAAGTGGACCTACCTATCATTCGTCGGTGTAATGCAGCGTAATGGAAGAACTTGGGAAGACCATTGGATACACTACACCACGGCCGATTGCTTGTAAATTGCTTAGTTAAAGTATCACATTCGTACGTTTTTTAATGTTTGAAATTTCAATAAGCAAATACTTTTTTTATGCAAAGTAAATATGGCTTGACATTTTTTTAACGTATAGAACATTAAGTTGTATAGAACAAAATTATAGAAAACTTGTCAAGTTAAAAACCTACGTACAACATTGCAATTTTTCCGCACATAGCTATGATTGTTTAAGCATTGAAAAAACAATTAAAAGCATAATAATTAAGGAGGATACGTTTTACTTATAAATTTGATGTTTTTTAAGAAGTAAGTATAAAGACATTCTATAAAGTAATTGTATTAGAAGTCAATACAAACATGTACATATCACTTCAAAGTGATTTTATGACAACATTAAAAAAATATAAATTGTTGTGCCAATATCCTGTCTTTAATTTATACGATTCATCACTTTATACTTTAAAAAAATATGTAGACATTCCTTCATCATTCCTTATAGGAAAGTCATGTGGTGACCACGCCAGTTTTTTTGTTGTTGTAATAATTTTAGTGTTTCCTGCTTTGGGTATTACCAGAGAGATCAGTGGGAATTACCCATCGACCTGGCAACATCGGAAAGCTACGCTTCCTTCTGGACGAGTAATCTGTATACTTTTGCAATGTGTTTGTTTGTCTCAAACATGTAGAAAAGGAAGTACATTTGTTTATTGTTATGGTACGCACTGCTTGTCACTTTATGTTGACATACTTATAACCTCAAATTTTAGAATCGGTTTTAGCAGCATTATTTGAAGTAGGTAGATATTAAAATAAATTGAATCAAACGTTAAACATGTAATATAAATAAAATGTATCTTAAGCTTGTAGCAGGAATATGTAAAAGTAAACAAACAAAGTTGTCGTTTGACAAGTAGTGCGTACCGTTTGTTGACAAATACTATTTCTATCTCTTACAATGTTGTGTACACTTTTCAGCCTGTGATTACTCGTCCAGAGGAAAGCATAGCTTTCCGTTGTTGTCAGGTCGATGGAATTACCCATATTTAATAGCATTATATTTTTTGACACTGGCAGTTCAAAGTTAGGTTATGTTAATACAATTTGTATTCAGACATTTTTCGAGAAATGAACAAATTACTGAAACGTTCGAGAAATTACTTGCAAATGCAAGAGCCTTCTAGAAGCTGTTATTTATTTTCTAGAAGTTATAGCGAAAAGTAGGGAACGCTCGAGAAGGATTTCCGTATGTCTATATATAGCGACGAGACAGATTAGGTCAGTTATTGTTGTAACGCGAATGCAGCTGTATTAAGAAGATTATTCAAGTGAAGATAAATAAGTGATTAGCACGTGCGAAGTTTTAAATAAATAACAGTGTACACCGAATCGAGTGAACGTGACTTAAGTGTGAAATCCGAGGACGTTATCTTATCTTAAGTGATAGTGTTATACAACGGTTATACATAAATTCGTGTAAGTGTTTTCATTAAATATTATTAGATTTAATTAGTTCGGTTAATTTAAAAGTGTACATATTTCTAGAATAAGTAAACAGTATTTTTAGTCGCTTAAATAAATTCTTTTTCAACAGGAAATTCCGGGAAAGCATAGAAATCATCAAACACCCCAATAACTTCAATCGCGATCATGGTTTCGAACTATCCCCTCTTTGGTTCCCGGTTATTAGTCATTTATCAAAAACACGCCCCCTAGCAACCGTAACCCAATCAGGATCGAGCTTAATCATCCGTGACGATCTTTTTCCTTTAAATACGGAGACTATTTCTTCTTAAGTCACTTCTACGGAGTTTAGAATCTGGCTTGGTTCACAAGTTGATTACCTAACTCGGTAGTGTTTCTTTGTTAGATTTTCGTTTGCTTTTTCAGGTTATCGTTTTCTTTCTTACCTTTTCATAGTTTAGGTTATGGCTTGTTTTACAAGTGGATAACCTAACTTTTGAGAAGTTCTTAGTTAGATTTCGATTGCTTGTTTGAGTTTTGCGATTTATCTCACGCCCTGATGAAGCCCCTTACGGAAGTGGGCGAAACGTTGGCAGCTTCGGTTGCAAATAAGACACGGTCTAAACCCGGAAGACATTCTAATGTAAGTATAAACAGTCAAACTGTCAAATAGTACTGTCAAAAAATGTGTTGGTAATCAATAGGGGTAATACCGAAAGCAGAAAACACTGAAATTATTACAACAACAAAAACCGTATACCTAATAGCAAAATACCCGAATACACTGCAGGAAACGTACCTTAACAGTTCATCTAATTTGTAAAGGACCTGTCACGTGATATGCGCAGTACACGAAATTGACACGACAAAACCATTCTTACAAATTCTAAATTTGCTTGTCATAATATAGAAACTCTGTAGGAGTACAAAATGCAGTGCAGACGAAATCCTAATGATAGTCAAAACCTGTTTAGAATGTAATTGTAAAACACAATTTTTAAAAGTTAGACCCGTATTTAAAAAAATAAATATTGCAAAGTTAGATTTAACAAAAATTGCCTTCTAGCATTTTCCCCAAATAATTCTAAAAATTATATTAATCATTTATAAACGGCTATTTTGTTAGTACTGTGGTTGTGATTTTTACCATTTAACCATTTTGCCGTTACCGTTTGCTCAGTTTGTCAAATGTCTCTCCTCCTTCCCTTTATTACCTCTTCATCTATTTGTTCTGTGCATATAATCTGCTGCTTGTCTTTTTCAGTCTTCTTATTTTGCTAACTCTCTTTCTTAATTATTTCCAGTTGATCTCCACCAATTCTACGGATTGTTTCCATAAAGTATTTCCTCAATTCATCAATTTGTAAGTCGTCGTGTGAACGTGTTTTGTACATTTATTTAAATATATTCACACTTTCTCATCTGTAGTCATCATTTTTATTTGCTTTTTTCACATATACATATGTATCCCTTTAGTGTTATCTTTACATTTTCCCGCTTCCTTTATATCCTTGTCTACCACGTAGCATATTTTTCCAAGATTCCAACTCTTTGCATATTTTTTTAAATAAGAAGAACCGTTTAAAAGTAACACAACTTTTTTCCCATTTATTAAATTAATCAAATCTGTACATCTTACCAATTCCAATATCTCCGTGTTGTGTATTCTTATCTTAAACACATGTATATGTATATTAACCCCTTTATTCATACTGTATTTTCATATATGTGCATTATAGTTTCCTTACATTGTATATTTACTACCTTATCCGTGATTTATCTTTTTTAAATTCCTACTTCTCATTCTTCTCTTTACTTTTCCTGTTCTTGCATTGAAGTCTCCTATTATAACTTTTCTATATTTTCCTATTTCTTTAATAAGAGCGAAGTTCAAGTTGTACTATGGACTACAAATAAATATGTTCAGACCTATAGAGTAAAGAGAATCAAGCGGTAACTCCCGCAGGGCTTCATTATAACCCGAGCTCAATGTGAACTCTGAAGGGTTGTGATAAAACCAGTATTCAATAATATAATCAAAGAAAAAATAGCCTTAGAATAATTAACAAAGCAGTTCATAGACTGTCAACGCTAACACCGACTATACAGTTTGAATACCAACATTAGACAACTTTTAATAGTATTCAATTTCGAACAGAATACAACGGAAAGTCATAAATTTAATGAATACCAGCTGCATAAACCACTTTGTTAACGCCTTACTGTAACGCACGAAAAAAATGGAATGCCTTTTGAGCAGTGTTGAATCGATAAAATAAAAGCAATTTAGACTTAGAAATCGTTGTGTAATAAAAATGTTATAACTGGAGTTGCTAACCTTTCGTCCATTTTTGTAAAACTTGAAAAAAATATACATATTAATTAAAGTTACTTTTGACTAACCACTGTTTTAGAGTAATTTTTAGATAATCTACTTTGTTTCAAGGTCATCGATTTCTGCAGTCCCGCCTCTAACAGAAGTAACCGAAGCGGTGACATCATAGAACTATTTTGGATACCAAACCATCGAGAAATTGAAGATATAGTACTTAAAAAAGAGTCAGAGCCTGCACTAGAAATATAAGTAAACAGTTAAGGCGAGAACATAAAGAGCATTGGACTGACACACCAGAGCACAACCACAACGTTTTTGTCATTAAAGGTTGTACAAAACGTATTGACGAATACCTTTTACTGAGCAAAACACAGCCTCTGACAGAATATACAACTGTCAAGAAACGCAGAAAAATAATTTTGATAGAGACCTAACGTGCAATGAAGAATCAGAAAACTGCGCTGTAGTATATTTTGTTCTACTTTGATGTGTTGGTTGACGTGAAGTTTCTGACGTATATGAGTAAACCACGTCTGTATTCGAACATTATTTTAAAAATGTAGAACGGCGTTCCTCATTTATAAATGATGGAATGTGACAACTGATGACCAGCTGCGACGACTTCATAAGTGCCCGGCGACTAGGGCACCTTACAGGCAATTTTTCGAGGTGCTGAGCACCCCACAAAATTATCACTTTCTTTGTAAATGTATATACAGTCGAACTCCTATATAGTGATGTTCAAAATTCCCTTCAAAAACATCATTATATAGAAACTTCATTGTATAGAATTTATACTTAAAAAATAAAACACAAATTTAAACGTACATAAGAAATACATATTAATTATAAACACTTTCGTTTTGTCATTTTTAACCAACTTTACACTTAAACAACTTGAAACGAAAAAATTGCAAATGAAACGTGTTCAATAACATGACAATGCATTTCAAAACTCGAAGAAAATCCTATAATCCTCTAAACAATTTATGCATTTATGTCATTTACAAATTTACAGAATTTTTAGTACCATTAGTAATAGCCTTTCTATATTGTAAATTAAGAAGTTTTATAATGCGCTTATACGTTTAACAATGCGGTATTGTATAAGTAAATTGTACGTGATTCCAAGAAAACTTTAAGTAGTTGGGTAACATTTTCTTTGGAAAAGATCATAATATAGAATTTGAACATCATATTTTAGAGGTGTTTTTACACGCATTTTAACCCGAATGTCAATATCCTAACGAAAACATCACTAAATAGAAAAAATCATTAAATAGGAGTTCATTGAATGGAGGTCCGACTGTACGTATATTTTCGTTAAACAATAAAACTCTCAAAAATGCAGCAGCCCTGAAAGTTTGTGACAGTAGCCGCAGCTGCTAAATATAAAATATACTTGACAACAGATTTCTACAAAATTACACATACATGTATGTTGGCTAATATGCATAACTCGCAAAACTAATACAATAATCATCTTCTAAACCGTGGCCTACGTACCATTTTTTCCACTGCTAGAATTATTAAAATTTTTTACCCGATACTAAACGAAATTTAAGATATTAATTTTAAATCAAAAATCAAGTGAGTAATTGTGACAGTGAATTAATTTTGACGTAATTGGTAATTGTAATTTCCAACACAAAAATTAATAACTGATGTTTTTTTGCAAAAATTACTAAAATTGTTTAAAAACATTATTACTTGAAGCACTCATCATATCTAAAATATACTTAATTCAGTAATATTCACATTTAGTTAAGTGCGAACTTCAAATTAGATTGTTTAATAAACGATTCAAATTCTTAAAATAGCATTAAATAAAATCTCTTATCGCTGGTAGATAGTTTTGTAAACTTTTTTTAAACTGTTTTAGAATTATCAGCAAATGTAAATATGTTCATTATTAGCCAGTAGTTAATAATGAATTTATTTACCTGCTCTTAAAAAAGCGCTACTTCACAATCTACTATTATACGTAATAATGAAGGCCTATACAACTAGTAGTGAAAAATAATATATTATTATGTGTTTGCAATTAAATTACACTTAATATAGATATTTTAAAAACTAAACAATAAAATTTATTCACTTACCTAAGCATAGATTCCTCCAAGCATAAGTAATCACAATTATTCGCACCACAAGTGTACCGTTTTGTGGATGCCACAAACATCGGTACACCCTCTTCTACTTCCAATGCAGTCTTTGGTTTATTGTCACTCTTTAAATTACGCATTGTATCTGTATAAGAACTTAAAGATAAATTAATCATCTTGTCAAACATTTTTTCATTTTTATCCAAACAAGGAACTGGATTAACTGGTGCAGTTGCCGGAATTGGTAACTCTTTACCAGTTTTATGAAATTGAAAATGCCTAATTAGATTTGCCCGCACCTGTAAAGTATCGATTAGTAACCTCAATCGAATCTTTAAAAAAAATACCTTAGTTGCATAACCACATTCAGAACATTTAACTTCCTTATTAAATATCGGTCGTAAAGGCACGGATGTGATGTCTTCAGGGCCAAATTCTAACACAGCGTCACTAATTACACTTAAAGTCTTAGAATCTCTTCCAGTTAAACTATCACTACTCTTTTGTCTGTTAACTTTAGGTCTCAACACAAAATCGTCCTCATCTATATTATTCTTATTAGGATCGACTGGTATCGTAGTAACACTATTAACACTGTGTCGAGTTTTCATATGAGTACGAACATGTACTTGATGTGCATGTTTAAAATCGCAAAGCGAACAAGCAAATCTGGCTGTACCATGTATCCGTATATGATCCAATAAACTATTAACCGTCTTAAAACACTTACTACAATGATTACAAGAGAATGGCCTAACAACGCCTTCTTTATTTAACTTGACACACTTAATTACGTGTAACTTAAAACTTTGCGTGAGATCAAAACCAGCCGCACAAAAACTGCACCTAAACAAGTCTTTTCCTACCAATCCTTGTTTTTTATTACCTATCTCGGAAAACAATACATCGTCGGCTGTAAAATCAGACAATTCTTCTTCGGTGATGTTGGTAGAGTTAGCATCACTCAAGAAAGATTCCGACTGTTCGTTGGGTTGGTTCAGACTTGGTTCCACCTGTAAGGGATCGATCTCAGCTTTATTAGTATCATCTCCTTTGATGTCGACTAAAGGCTCATCGATAGATTCATCTACGGTTACAGTTTCAGGCTGTAAAAATCAAAAACCGTTTCAATAAACAATCGTTTGAGTAAATAACAACCGTTGCCAGGATTATGCAGTTTATACATCTAAAGAACCGTTTACACGTGTAATACTATGAAAATATTTACCTGCAAAATAATAAAATCGCGTCGATCAATCGATGGTTCAACTGCAGTTTCGTTAGTTTTTTGATTTGGTAAATTCTTCGTAATGGTTAATAAATCAGTTGGCGATTGTAAATATTTGTTAAGGACTATCGGCGATTCTGCACGTGGTTTATTCTGTGACAACTCAACAATGGTACTGTCCTTGGTCGACGCTATAGATGAAATTCCAACACTTGGTGCTTTATACAGAGTTATAGTCTCTTTTGGCTGAGGTAGTACTTTCTTTGACGCTCTGTTACTAGTGTAATTGGTATATTCGATTCGTGCTTCTGTTGTAATATATTTTGCAAATTCGTTAGTATTGATGAGTAGGCGATCATAAGCAGTTGCATCTTCATAGTCGTAATCAACAGAAGTTTTCTGTAATAAGCGATTTAGAAAAAAAAACAATCGAATTTGGAATATTACGTTTATGCTTTTAATGTCGGGTATGAAAACACGTTCGATAATCTTGGGATTTAGAGAACAATGTTGAAGAGAAAGATGGTGATGTACTTCGGCTAAGGTTTTACCACCGTACTGACAATACCGACAATGGAACCTGCATACATTGTGCACCTGCATGTGGGTAACCGCTTCGTTACCGTTAGATGGTATGTACGAGCAGTAACAACACGGATATAAACCAGCTCCGTGTGCTGTGTCGTAATGATTAGCGAAATCCGAAGAAAATATAAATTTTTTATTACAACCTAAAAGAAAAAAGTTTAATAAGTTCTAAAATTTCATCAAGAACGTACCTAATTGTCCACACACATATAAAGGTAGAATCGATTTCATTGGTTGTAAAGCAGCCTGGACTTGAGTACTTAAAGCATCTTGAGTTAAAGGCGCCACTAACACTTTACGTGGATTCTTCGGATGCTCCCGTTCTTGATGCATTTCCACGTAGCTTTGATTTATAGCGCGATAAAAACAGTACACGCAGCAGTATTGGCAGCGCCCGTGCCGCACGTCGTAATGCACGGTGAATACAGAAACGTCACTTTTAAAGTTACAATAAAGACACGGTATTTGAACGCCAGGCTTAAGATCAGTATGCTGACGAAGGTGAATTTCGAATAACCTTTTAATGTTCGAAGAAAAAGTACAAACTTTTTTCGGGCATTTATAAAGGTGCATTAATTTTTGTTCAGTTAGAAGATATTTCATTGCGTTTGTAGTTTTTCTTGGTATTATTATCTCGTGTGCTTGTAAGGGCACGTCCGTAAGAACCACAGTTTTCCAATTACTTTGTTGTTTCGCGGCGGTAGAATACTGCTTTACACTGTTAGCTGATGGACTTGGAGTTGTGCGTTTTGGAGAAGAGATAAGTATTTTAGTTGGAGAAGCTGCAACAAGATTTTGTTTTCAAACTATTAGGAATTAAAATTTTACGTACATTTCGGAGAAGTCGTACTAATCGGAGATAGCACTGGCAACACCAAACTATAAGTCGAATTCTGTAAAGGAATTGTAGGTGGTTTTGTAGTGCCTGCGGTATTAATAACGGTGAGCGTAGGATGTGGTGTGTTTAACGCTTGGTCTTCTTCTGGCGTTAGTGTCGTAACACTAGAAATCTGAAAAGGAAAAAAGTTTTCTTCTTCAACCTCTTCGGCTTGTGCTTGTACGTTGACGATCTTAAACGGAGATTCCTCAGACATCGATATAACTGGATTATCCGGTTCTGTACTTTTAACTTTTAACTCCGATAATTTATCCCCGCTTAAACGACGCATGCGCAAATAAGACTTAATTTCAGCCTCGTTTTTCTCATCTCCGAGCTCATTCTTATGCGCCAAAAGTAGATGGTGAAACGCTTCTTGTACTTCGCTGAGACCAGTATTAACTGAACAAATCCCGCAAAAACCATCCCATTGTTTATTTCCGTGCATGTTGACGCAGTGTGCGTCAAATTCGTCAGTAGTAGTCGATGAATACATGCAAGATAGCATGTAGCACATATATAAAGTATAATCGCTTTTTTTCTTAGCAGCTATTGGTCCAACTTGTATTTGAACTTCCTCAACTTTAGGTTCTATGTTTGCAGCAAAAGCATTGATTGGTATAAGCGGTGGAGGTTGAGACTCACTATTCAATTTCCCCTGTAACCTTTCAATGATAGTCGTAATCGGAACTGAGTTTTTATTTAAGAAAGCTTTTTCAACAACCGCTTTGGTTTCGATTTTCGCCAATGGTTTCTTAACTTCAACCAACGGTTTGACATCATCGACACTTTTCGTCGACGTAACGGCAACAGAAACCGGAACAGAAACTTCGGTTTCCATCTTCTCTTCGACCTTGTCGTCGAGTCTACTTTTAATTTTGTCTAATAAATCAAACGATAATTTCTTTTTTGGAATTATATTTTGATTAATTTCCTTCATTTTTTCATGCTTTTGTTCGTCCATTATAATACTTTCTTTCACAAGTTCTGGATTGTATTTAAACACAGTAGGATCTTCTTTTGACTTTGCTACTTCTGCTGGAACAGTTTCTTCTATTTTGTTTTCTTCGGTTAATTTTTGAGCATCATCTGTTTTGGTTTCATCGATTTTTTCGATCTCTTTCTCAGCAAGCCCTTTGTGGACAACCGTCGACATATTTATTTTGTAAAATTTCACATCTGTGTGAAAATTTTTGACGTGGTTTTCCAGAAACGTTTTGTTTAATTGAACATAATGACAGTCTTGACAGATGTAACCAAAAACCATAGAAAAATTTGGTGGTGTTTGATAAACGGGTGTAATCGTGCCGATTTGTTCGT
This sequence comes from Aquatica leii, assembly GCA_035610365.1. Taxonomy (NCBI): domain Eukaryota; kingdom Metazoa; phylum Arthropoda; class Insecta; order Coleoptera; family Lampyridae; genus Aquatica; species Aquatica leii. Next base: position 86,548,603 of record CM069435.1, read on the forward strand.
GAGTGTTCGAGTGTGACGAATGAAAATGTGCACGCAATGACTTGTTATTCGCTGTTTTGAAAGTACAATGGCGACAGTGAAATCTGTATTCGCCAGTGTGACTAGTCACATGATCAAAAAAAGTATCAGTTGACTCGTTTTTAAAAAATACTTGGCAAAACCTAAAAAATTCCAGTAAAGTAAAAAAAATATATGTTTTGATACGTACCGGCACCTATAATTAAAACGCTTTTTTCGCGTTTCAGTTTCCCACATGTCGGTTGGTTCTATATCGTCGTAATTGTCTTCGAGACACTCTTCGATAGCTTTTTGCGCATTTTCAGGAGATATCCTGGAAATTAATACTTCGTGCGTTGGATGCGTGGTTTTATAGTGTTGTACTATGAATTTGCCTTTAAAACTGCATATTTTACAATCTGACTTTTCGTGTGGATCATAGAAATAATTCTTGTCGTGTTGAACTGGTTCAGTTTTCTTTTCGGGTTCGGGTACCGGCACTGATACCGGATCTGGTACCGCCACCGGTATCGGATCTGGGCTTGGTACGTTTAATTGTGGTTCGGGTTCTGGTTCCGTTGGCGTAGGTGTCGGAATCGGACTAGCAACTTTTTTCTTACTAGATTTTTTAGTTATAATACCAATAGCCCAATTATGGCCTCTCCTTTTCTTTTTGCCTTTTTTCTCAGCACTTTCAATTGGAATATCAATATCGTCTTTATCATCAACAGATGACGTCACTGAAGAAGCATCTTCTTCAGGTTCGGCATAATTCGGTTTAGTCTTAGCTCGCGGAGTCAAAGAACGTTTAGCGGGAGATTTACTTGTAGTAGACTCGGTGTTCTCCACATCTAAAGTTTTTCGTCGAGAACCTTGACTCCTAGTCTTAACTGTTGTTTCAGTGTCAGACTCGGATTCGCATTTCGATGTAACAAGTTTAGACAAGTCAGTTTTTTCAATTAAAACTTTAGGATTAGACACTCGAGCGCGACGTTTAGGCGAATCCAAGATACTCTCATCGTTGTCTTTGTGTTTCGAATCTTTTAAAGTACCAACATCTTCGTTAACGCCATCAGACTTTAATATACGACACATGCGCTTACCTGTGGCGGTAAGAACCCCATCGCATATAAACATCTCTTTAATGTCTTTGTGAAGCTTATCTAGCTCAGTAGACTTTCGCGCTTTCGGAGTATTCACAGTACGCCTTCTATTCTTAATGCGTTCACCGACAGTCTCCACAACCGATTGTAAACTTTCTTCTTCTAGTTTCTGTTGTAATTGCGCTTTTTGTCTTTGCGACTTCCGTTGTAGAACTTTTTTGGGTTTTACCAAACGCTTTGCTTTTTTTCGCACTACTACTTTTTTAGCATCGTCTTTTTTCTCATCGACTTCTTCCTCATTTTCTTCTTTTTTTGGTTCAGGTTGTAGATCTAACTTAACTTCCACCTGTTCTTCCGGTTCACTATCCGAATCCATAATCTTTTGTATCCTTTTAAACTTTTTCTTTTGTTGATCACTTACACCTCCAGCCAACGAACTAACTAAAGCAGTTAAAATATCTTTCTTATCAGAACCTTGAATCAAGTTGGTAATAAAATCGGCAATAATCGATTGATCGGTCGGTGAAGCTTTTATCGGTTCTTTGTCTTCAACTTTTTTGTCTTCAACCTTCGTTTCTTCCTCAACTTTTTCTTCGATCGTTTCCGTTTTTGAAGTTTCGACCACAATAATATTTTCTTCTTCATTTTTCACGATTTCTTCACATTTATCAATGTTCTTCTCTTCATCCAATTCTTGTTTCTTCTTTGGTATTCTAAACTTTTGCACGCCATAACCTTTTCCGGTTTTTTGACTACTTTCACCACTTACGCTATACAAACTATCTAAAGGTGAAACGAACGTTTCTTCTTTTGTTTTAGGTCTATCCGCATACAACGAGTCAAATTTCGAATGCGTGAAATCATCGATAGATTTTCTTTTTGCTTGAATTGCGAGAGGACCGGGTACATGATTTTTTTCCTTTTGTTCTCTAGAACGTATGCGAGGATCTCTATTAGCTAATCGTGGATCTTCTCTACGAGTCGCATTCCTAGGATCTTGGGGCCAGTGTTCTGGAAATTGTGATCGGTCTCTCGATCCGTAGTTGGTTGAGTAAGTTCTATTTGGTCCAGGTCTTTGATTTTGATAATTATGAGGATAATACTCAACAGGCGGTATTTTATTTAACTCATACTCGTTACTTTGGATTGGTTCGTAAGGATGAAAAATTTTAGGAACTGGTGGCATTGCACTGTGAAAAGTGTTTGAACTAGGAATTGGATATTGATGAGGAATATTATTTTGTACTATAAACGTGTTCATATAAGTGTTACCACCAGCACGAGGGGTTGGAAAATCCCTTTGTTGAGGTAGAAAATTCGAAGTCCAGGTATCTTTTACTGGATTTTGAAAATGGTCCCTGTCCCTGATGTTGTTTCCACCTTGATACACGTCTATTTCTTTAGTAGGCGTATGTATTTCTTTAGAAAAGTTCTCAAATTGTGATGGTGATTCTGAAGGCAAACGTTCTGTAATATCGATACTGTTTTTTCTGGGTTTCGGATTGTATTTATCAGCAAGTCTTTTAAAAACTGGTTTTAGATCTTGTTGTTTTTCTTTTTTTTCTTCATCTCTATAATCTTTTTTCTTGTCTTTGGAATGTTTTTTATCTTTTTTTTGAGAATCTGATTTAAATCGTCTATCTTCTTTTTTCTCTAGTATTTGTACGTCGATGCTAGATAGTAAATTGCCAAATTGAGTATCGGGATCTTTGTAGATTTTTTCAACGCGTGGTTTACTATGTAATTTTTCGCTTTCTTTAGATTTGAAGTGATGTTTTGTTTTGCTCACAGACACTTTCATCTCTTCTTTGACAATTTTTTTTTGAATAACGTCACGTAAATTTTCTAACTCGCCAACTGTTAAATTGTCAGGTTCTGTCAATTCTTGTAAATCTTCAGCCGATAAAGGCGGTACAGACATATCTACTTTAGCTAGCACCGGATCTTTATTGCTTTTCGTAGAAAGGCTTTCGGCCGCTCTACGATAAATATCGGGTTTTTCCGTTCGGTAAATTTCCGTACGATTACTGTTTCTCAGTCTATCTTCTCTACGCTCCCAAGGACAATTGTCTATTTTACTGTTAAGAAAATTAGTGCGTTCCGACGAGGTTTTAGGTACACTTACCGATTTATTTTTTCTGTCGGAATGACAATAGGAGGTGGTATTATCGTAATGTCTCTAGGTGGGCTAGGACTCGCGGGAGTAGATATTTCACTTAAACGCGCCCTAGCTGCTTGTAACCGCGTAGAATTTAAAAGATCATCGTCACTTAAAAAACTTTTCTCACTCGGAGGATCTTTACATAAAAACTTTGTATAACGTGGTTCGGACTGTTCAAATTGTTTGTATACCGTCGGGTGCTATGTATTGTAAAGTAAGAAACAGACAGTTCTTTTTTTTGAATTAAACTTACCACTTTTTGTAGAATTTTTAGAATAACGTCCTCGCATTTTTTTAACGTGTCTAATTTTAATCTAAAGATAGATATTAGTAGTGAGGAAATTAGACTTCAATCAGAAGACTTACTTTTTTTTTCGATCAGTGATCATGGAATGTAAACCTTCTAATTTACTAAGCTGCAACTCTCTGTTTTTCTTTTTTGGGTCTTTTAGTTGCACGATTAATTTTTCTAGATGAGGCACGTACTGTTGTAAATGATTAAGCATTTTCGCACACTCTTCTTCTTCCATTTTGTCGATTTTAACAGAGAGTAATTACGTCTCAAGTCAGTTTCTCTGTTGATGAGTCACGCCTTTGACCCTTAAAAATAAATTTGTAAATGGCGACGCAATAAGCCATCGCGCGGAATTCTATTTAACTAAAAAAGGCTCTTAACGATTTATATTGTCTTGTGTATTTGTATTAATTTTTAATGTTCGAAGATGCGGCAACAACGCATCGAACATATAATCCATATTTTAATGAAATTTGTTTTCTAATAAACATCCGTAGCCGTAGCACGAATCGCCATATTTTCGACACTACACGTTTGCTTCGATAATATTTTTATCTTACCTGCTCTACCAAAACGTCCTGGAGAAAGTATTACACCAGCACTGTTATTTACACATGTCGTACGTCAATTTCACACACGTTTGCACGCAAAATTGTTAATTAAAACTTTAATATTACACTTATCAAGCTTTTACACTTATTACGTTAGACTGGCTCGGGCATATTATGTTCTGGCGGGCAAAAAGTCCTACAAGCTGAGCAGAGGATCACTGCGCCACAGGTTCGTTATGTCGGAGGGGGACTCGCGTAAAGTAATCGGTTAAAACTGTGTACTAGTTTACAATACGCCGTTAACTGTGAATAATATAAATTCGAGTGTCTATTACGTAATTTAATGTGTATTATTTAATGTAATTGTCAAAAAAAGACAATAAAAACGTGACATACCTGCACAAAAGCCCTTTTTATTGATAAATAAATATGGCGTACGTTACACATTCTTTTGTTAAATAAAAATAAAATGGCGTAATTTTACACGTACTCGATTTTTTGTGCGGATTATTTTCCTGGAATCTACGTAAATACTAAATTTTTTATTTAACGGATTTGGATTATAAGGAAAATGTAAAAATAACACAAAACGTAATAATGTAATTGAGATTTTATTTTGTTCTTTAATAATGCAACACCAAAGTTAGTGTGCTCCAAAACGAAGAGAAATCCTTCACAATAGTTACAATAAATATCCTATTATAAGTATATGCAGCAATTTATATACAAAATCAAATACCTTCTCGAAATCGTTCCGTATGGTTAATACAGTTTTCGTTACTTAAAAGACATTTAGAGTTTTTTGTTTTTTAATAATAAATTTGCTCAATCTCAATTGACAATTACAACTATAAAAATCGTTGATATAGAGTTGTCCCCCAAACAAATCAATTTGGAATGTCTTATATCGTTACTGCAACAACAATTATTACATCAAAAATGTCCTAAAAAATAAACTTTTTTTTTAAATATATTTATGAAACAAAGCTACATGACGGTAGTTACATAAACGAAACGGATACGGTGTCCATTTCTCAATTCAAGCGATCATGCATTAAATTTTACCATCGATTGTTAAGTTACGAGTGATTCTAAAAATCGAAAAAAAAAAAACTTCTAAAACAACCAAATTTCGTATAACACCCGTAACGTTAAAAAATCAAAATAAGATGCCGAAGAATTAATCCAAAAGAATTTCAACTCTATCCTTAACACACAAACAGTTGCAAATTATAAAATAAAAAATAAACTTAAATAGTCAATTTCACACGGAGAACTTTCGTTGAGTTGAAAACCCTAAGTTTTTTTCAGGTTTATCGAAAGGTACTGCTGGAACAGGTACTGGTTATGGCGCTAATTATGTACAGGTGGTGCAGTCTGACGTTCAAGTTCTTCTAAACTAATGGCGTGTTGAGCAGTTGCTGTGCTAGGTAAATTAGGAACTTTACCGGCACGTGCTCGCTCTAACAACTCCGGCGAAAACCAACGTGCTAATTGATTGCTCGTTGGTGATAAATCGCCACCGTTATTACTGGCTCCGCGTTCTCCTATGTGTGAAATTCTTCCATCTATTTATAAAAAAAACAAAAACGTAGGGAATACTAAGTTATGTAAAGCGTTACCATAATTAGACCCGGTTAGAAGTGTGTGATGTTGGGACCATAACTGGGAATTCGTTCGATTGTTGTACTGACTCGGTTGTTGTGGAGGTTGGTGTTGTTGATGTTGTGCTCTCAACTGGTGTTGGGTTAACTGTTGCTGGAATTGTTGCGGATTTGATGAATATGAGGAAAAATGAAGAGGTTGTTGGTGTGAGGATGCACCTGTTTGAGAGTGGTTAACCGAAGGAAATTGCGGCCCTAATTTTCTTTGTTGTTGATTAAACATACGCTGTTGTTGTTGTTGATAGAATTGGTCTTGCGGAGTTTGCAAATTCGTGTTAGCCTTAACAATCGGACGCCCAACTAAAACACGTTTGTAAATATGGCTTAATTCAAGTAGGAGCAATTAGCACCTGGTTGTTTTAATTGCATGTTCCAAGTTTGTTGTGGAGGTTGTTGCAAGGATTTCATGCCGGTTACCGCTCGACCCGCCGGCATTTTACAAAACATATCTGATTTGTTACTATCTTTGGAGGCGTCGTCTTTTTCTGCCGTCATTTTACGTAACACCGACGTTGGGGTAAACGCTAATGGAGTTGGAGATGAAATGTGCTTTGCGGGAGATAGGCCTCGACCTGGACTTTGTCCCCTTTGCATTTCCTGTCGTTTCTTGTAATTTTCAGTCTGTTCCTCTAATTTCTTTTTTATTAGTGCCTGCTGCATGATGTTTTGAGTATGCACTTGGAGTTCGCGTGGTGACGGTATGCGTTGGTGTATAGCTAAAGATTAAATTATTTAATAAGTGGTTAATACAAGGTTAAAACTACTACTGGTGCCAAGCGGGTGGAAAAAACTTACCTGGAACAGTGAGAGTGTTTGGGCTAGTTGCGAGTATTGGAGACACGCAATACGCTGCATGTAATATAAAAATTGTAAAGCATCAAGCAAAAACAAAGCAACGCCAAAAGCTCTACTAAGACTCACCAGTTGGCAAAGGTGATACGCGTAATTGCTGCTGTTGTTGCTGGAAAATCGGGTGTGGCGGTACAGGACTAAGTACACGAGGACTCGGACCTACGCCAGTACCTCCACCCCCGTGTAGTTTTAAGATTGTTAGTAATAGCTCACGATGACGCGGCTGCATTGCAGGATTCGCAGCTAACTGCTGATAAAGATGCTGCGACGTGATATCGCCACGTTTTAAACCTTAAAGTTGGGATTAGTACATAAACAACGATCACACACGCGCACATTTAAATCGACAAACCTTGCAAGATCGCCTGTGCCTCCGGCCTATTTAATAACTCCCTGCTTTGATTCAAACCCATTTCGTGAAGTGGCGACGCCAGCTGCTGACGATGCATACCGGCGTTGATTAATTTATTCAACATATCCATCTGTGCTTGTTGTCGTTGCTAGAAAATAATATGGAAAATATTTTTAAGGCTTAGTCATCATTGGTAATATACATTTTATAATAATAACCGTATGTGTTTACTTTGACAGTTATCAATTCGATTTCCTAAAATACTTAATTACCTGAGCTTGGACCTGATTTTGTACTTGTTGTATTTTGAACGCGAAATCGTTATTAAGTGCCGAAGACATGGGATTAGGACTAGTGGGACCCATCATCTGCGAAGCAGATGCCAGACGTGCTGCTTCATCTTGCTGTTGCGAATGAGACAACATTTCTAAAATGCTCATCGATTGTCCCTTTGTGGGTAGAGGTCCGTTACTAGCTGTCACCGATTGTCCACCAGAAGCTTGAGCCAACTAAAATTTGTTTTAACTTAACAATAAACAAATCAAAGTAAAATACATACAAGTTGTTTGAATGCCATCATATCTTCATGTGATTTTGTTGCCTGCTTAGACTGTTGTCTGATATTGGAATCCCCGGCACCTTGATGAATCATTCTAGCTTCTAATTCGGCTAGGCTCATAACTTTTCCTCCAACGTCCATATTCTTCGCATCAGATTTCCCCTTTTGTAGCATCTCCATTAGATTCAACGGCTTCTGCGAATGTAAGTTTCCATTTCCGGTGCTGGCTGCTGGCGAGATCGGAGCAAAGTACAAATCCGATTCAGGTATTGACACATTAGGCTCTGTAATATCATTAAGTAAATTCCTAATTAAATGCTCATCTTGTAAGGACGAACGACGGCTATCCCCGTGTGTTTGCTTAACAGGACTTTCTCGCTTAAACCACCTACTAAAACGAGAACCCGAAGTTTCGCCTTCGTCGCCGCTGACTCCGTTCTACAAAAGTACAATCAAAAGCTTATTACAAATAATATAATACACAATCTTACCGGTAGCAAATTTGCAATAGTGTCGCATTTGAGAATGTCGTCGAAACTAAACGAATTATTCGATTCGGTGAGATCGTTCTTTGGTTTATCCACTTTTTTCATAATCGGAGATTGTTTACCAGTAATGTCTGGTGTGCCCGGTTTAGTACTCTTAACATCGTCCTCCTTATCTTTAACACTGTCCGACGTTTTAACGTTGCCACGATCTTTTAACCGTTTCTTTTGCGCATTTGAAAGCTTCTTTTTACCTAGTTTCTCACAATCGGTATCTTCAAATCCTCTCAGCTCGATCGTTTCGGCTTGCGACATAGGGCCACCGGAAAACCACTCGGGTTCCTCATCACGATTATCACTAGGAACTCGACGACGATTATCCCCGAAACGACCACCATTACGTCCACCATGTTTATCTTTATCTTTGTCGAAATCCCGCCCGAATCGTCTTTCAAACCTATCATCCCTACGGTACCCAAAATCGTTATCGATTTCTTGTTTGTCTTGAAAATCCCATGGAACGTCCCTCGATAAAATACGACCGCTACCGATACGACGCGTCGTTTGAGACAATTCCCTGTGTACTATGTGAGTTTCCGTTTTCCCAATGGGACTGTGCTGTCGATTACTACGTTGATTTTCCTTTAACGGCACGAAGCAGCCTGAATTAAAACTGCGACGTTGCGGACTGAGTACGATGCCATCTTGTTCCTTACGTATCCGTTCCCGCGGATCTCCAGGACGTCTCTATAACAAACTCGATTTATTTTATTTTAGATTATAAGCAAAGGAAGCTTTCAAGAAGAACGCATTACAACAGACACGACAGCGTCAAAGAAGAATGGTAGGGACCATTCTTCTTTGACGAAAAACTAATAAAAAACCCGATTGATTCATAAAAGAACAAAAACTGCCAAGAGGATGTATAAAGTAGCAAAAATTTGAGTCGAAAAGAAACTTGAAGGTGAAAAAAACTTGGTTAACAAGAAAAGAATCTTCAAACAGCAAACCAATAAAACAGATTAAAACAGCAAACCAATAAAACAGATTAAAACAGCTGAGATCAAAAGATACAAATCTGGAGTATAATTTACCGATAAGTGAAAGAAACAATCGAAAACTGTACAATACTTGCAAGAGTACTAAATGACTACAAAGAATAAAAAGCAATAGACCAACCAAATTCAAGCTAACAGACCAGTAGTGCTGCTAAAAAAATAGTTAGTAACGTAAAGTCATAGTTAGCAAAATTGATTAAACTGAATGAGCAGTAGTTCATTCAGAGTAACCAACACAAATTCAGTAATGTTCCAATGTCTATAAAATCCATGTCAACTATATTTTAGTTTTGAATCGCTCATATATATTAGAATTAAACCAACCTTGTGTACTTCTTCGTTACGAATTCCATTCTCGTTTGGTGTTTCGGATCGACTTCTATGCCACAACTCAGGATCCCAAATTCCATTTGAACTATAAATAGAACTGAAGTTCAATCGCAACTACTTCGCTTGTCGATAAACAAAACTCACTTGTTAAAAGTAACGTTTAAATGCTCCGGTCGTTTTTGAGACAACGGCAGTTGTCCCAATCTCAATAATTCTTCACGACTGTAACGGTATTGAGGTTTCACAGCTTTGACAGCAGGATCAGAAGAATTGGTCGCATTCTCCAAATTCAACACCAGACTCATTCCTTCCATCTGCTCATCTCCTTTAAAATGTAAACAATTATAAAGCGAATTAACTTACAGTTTTAGTCATACTCCATGACACCCTTAACACATGTGCTCGTCGATTTCTACGACGAGTGAGTAAATTACTACTAGTGGATTTGTCATTTTTTATAGTAGCAGTTCGTGCACGTCCCATGTTCGATTAACAACCGTTTGATGAGCAAATGTGTAACAGTTACAATGTGTTAGGCAAAGTAAAATGGAGTAAAACAAAATGGAATGTTTTTTAAAAAATTGAACAAAAAACGTTATCAATGGCGCATTTATTTCTGCGCGGGTTCGTATGAAGAAAGGGACATGGGAACTTTGATTGAAGGATACTTACGTTCTTTCGGCGATTGATCCGAGTTCGAAACGCCAATTTCTACTTCGATTTTTGCATCTTCTGCAACTGCTGATGATGTTGACACCGACATAGCACTTACGAAAAAAACTTTAAGTAAATCGTCAGACTTGCAATTTAAATTTGTACAATAAATTCATAAATAACGAAGCAATTTATTGTTATTATTTTCTTCTTGTAGTATAACTAATATTAATATCACAGACTGTTTGCATTCACAACGAAAAGTCAACATACGTACTCACGATAAACGATTTCATTTATAATGTATTAATTGTATATACAACGAGTTTCGACGTGGATACGGTTAATTAACGTAAAACTAATAAATAATGCGAATATTCGCACAATAAATTGCGTAAATAGTACTTGAGAAGCAAAATTGCAAAAAATAGAAAACGGACGCCATATGCTTTTCTCATTGTTCTACTTATGCCATCTTTACCGACCACAACCTACTTTATTTTGTACCAAATCAAATTATCTCACATAGATGTCGCTAACAACATAAATATATTTTTTTTTTCAAAAATTACTCAAAGGCTTTTTGTTTCTTTTAATATATGATCAAAAAACGGGTAAAACACAAAAATTGCTTTTTTATCTTTAATACTATTTTTAATTCATTTCTTTTGTTTAATTATAATAATATATGTACACGGTGAGTCAAAATTTAAGTGATTTAGCTGAAACAAAATGCAAAATTATAAAACCGTAACCAAAATTTTAAAGTTGTCAACGGTTTTTTAAGCTTTGTAGTCATGAGAATTTTCATTGTTTTTCATTTAACAAAAATATAGTCAGAAAAAAATTATCATATCAAGCAATTTGAGAAGTACCGATTTTATTTATTGCTGTCTTAAACTTTTTAATTCATAAGAGAAAAGATTCGTTTGTAGATAACAAATAACAGTATAATAAGTCTTTCTTGTCTATAATATTTTGATAAACTAAATAAGTACAATAACTCAATAACTGTAACTGCTTGTTTGAAACTTTCTATATTCCTAACGTGATCTAAACATATCATTCTTTTTGTGCAAATTTTTCAATCTAACCTTCGAGTTTTATTACTATTATTAACTATTTCTTGTCATCTTTAGGTATTTTTAATTTTTCGCTAATCAACATTTTGATACGATTTTTTTCTAAACTAATATTTTTTATTCATAATTTAAATAACATTTTTGAAAACAGTTTCTACTTTCGTTTTCTTCTGCGGTTTTATTCATTCATTTTTCCTGTTACTTAAACAGATTCCTTTTAGATCTATAAGATCTGCGGTAACTGTTGTTATTTATTTCTTTATTGAGATTTTTTTAAAGAGACAAAAACTGCTTTAGAATTCTTTTATGACTACGTTTCGTGCAACATACGTGTGTTGTGGTATTTAAGCCTTTTCTCAAAAAAAAAAAAAAACTTAAAAATATTGAATAATTTGATTTGACAATGTAGTTAACTGAGTAACATCAGAATAAGTCGTCAAAATCAACTGTTTTTGCTGACGACATTAAATATTTTCGGTTAACACATTGTTAACACCTATTAGACTCAGGGTAATATTTTATTATAAAACTGCGCACGGCTTGTTTCTCTAATTTATAAATAATTTGTGTTATAGAATAACTATATGTGTTTTCTGTAATTTTATAATGAGTTTTAATAGGCGGTCCTATGAGACTTGATTTATCTAAAAGTGGATCTTGTACCAAACCTAGGATGCATGTTCGGTACAAGGTAACGGTTTTTACTTTTTTTCAAGACATAAAGCGGAATTATAAAAAATGAGAAATTACAACGAAATTAATTTATGCTATGACTCTGCAACATCAAAAGTTTTCGAAAATTTTGCGTACGCTGCTAGTGGCGATCTTATTGCTTCCTACTCGATATACAAAGGTGAACATCTTTATGATATACTAAAAAAACAGCTTTTAAAATAGAATAAGAATCAATCTTGAAAACACAGCTTCCGTCTTTTACAGAAACTCCACAAGATCAATTAAACATTATCTGTTGCAGACAAGGACCACCGAAACGTAATAACGGATCCGGTACGGTTCCGGTTCCGGTATAGGTTCCTATAGACACAAACGGTCCGGTTCTTGTGTTTTTCGGTACTTTTCGGTTTTTTTCGATTCCAGTAATTCAACTACATATGTAAATACATAACTTATACAACTCAACAGAAGCGTACAGAAGTTAGAAATAGATTAATTAGTTGTCATGGCGATTCGTTACCAAACATTAAGTGATAAATAAATTACAGACAATTATATAAACGTACTAACATTAGAATGTCTTCCGGGCTTGGACCGTGTCATTGTTGGTGTAACCGAAGTTGCCAACGTTTCGCCCACTTTCTTAAGGGACTTCATCGGGGCGTGAGATAAATCGCAAAACTCAAACAAGCAACCGAAATCTAACTAAGAACTTCTCAAAAGTTAGGTTATCCAGTTGTGAAACAAGCCATAATCTAAACTTAAATTCTGAGAGCTCTGCATTTTAAAACGTATTGTGTTGATTTTTTTTTAAATTCTCAATTATCTACAAAATAAATCGTTAATAAAATAATTACAATAAATAAATAATTATCAAGCTTCATTTCTGCGTTTTGACACTACTTTTTTTTATCTTGTTGCAACCAAAACAAAACTTCAACCAATTAAACAAAAGAAACGTGCAATGTAAGAAGTAGAAATGCCAAATTTAGCTTTCTTAGAACTCAGTTCGACAACCAACTTTATATCTGAGTCAATTTCTTCAGTTGTTAAATTATTTCCCAGGCAGCACGTTAGGTTTTATTGCCGTCAAAATTAGGTACGAGACGTCATTAAGACGTGCCAATGTCGTCATATGACGTCAGTGTGGTGCCTGAGTTGTGTAAATTGCTTTCATGAAACTTTATTTTGGCGTGTGTGTGTGAGATTGGAGGTGTTATTCATAATCAATGGTTATTCCTACCTACGAAGGTCATGAGCGAAGACTACCTAGGCTTCTAGCAGCTGAAGAACAAGTAAAACAATGAATATTCTCAATAAAATCAAAACTTAGATAATTGTTTTTCTCTAATGTATGTACAGGTATTGCAAATTGTAGATCGTCCCCGAAGTAGCACTAGAGAATTAACTCGCAAAATTAATGTATTCCATAGTACCTACAGCACACCATATTCTGAAAAGTTATTCTCTGCACCCTTATACCGTTCTTATACCATCTCCAACAAGCCCAATAGTTAACAGACGTTAATTTTGTACCGCGAAGTGGATTCTGTGAGTGGTTGTAATAACAAAAAGCTTTTGACCTAGCTTCAGTGCCAACGTATTATTTTCAGATAAGTAGCATAATTTGTAATCTGACGCGACTAAAAAAATTCGAATCTGTTATTTGTTCTTACAGGAGTCATATTAAAAGGATACCAGCTATTTTTCTCGCAGCAAAGAAATTATTATATAATTAATATACAATGCACGCCGCTTATTGGAATCACGGATAAAGGTATCAATCGGATGTCACTTTATTAAAGAACAGGTCTACTACTACTACATAGATAAAACACCGCTTATAGTAGGTAATCATAATTATGTTATCAATAATCATAAAGGAGTTATCAATGTTCTTCTCAGGTTTGTTCATATCCATAAATTTTTTTGCTGAATTTTCACAATACGATTGTTTATAATGAAAACTTTATTTTTGCAGTCTTGTTAATTTATTTATTTGACTGACCTACGTAACGTTACATCATTTAAACATCTGTAAACATTCTTAGAATAACAACTTAAATTTACGTTTTATGTGCTAACGTTATTTTTTATTTATTTTTGGTGTCAGCAAATTTCTGAGAAGAATTGTGTAGTTCTTAGATCAGTGAGTTAAACATCATAACGTTATTTTGTTTTCTTTTTATTAACGGTGTTCTAATTTTTGAAACGTACTGTAATTACTAATTAAACTTTACATATTCACTGCTCTTCCAAAGTTTTTGTGTATTACGCTTAATAATTATGCTTACAGTTTTGAAACTAAAACCGAAAACACCGAAAAATAAATAACGGTTCCGGTCCGGTTCGGTAAATTTAACTTGGACAAATTTTGGTTCCGGTTCCGGTTTCGGTCCGGTTTTCGGTTTTATATCGGCCCGACCCAGATCCCTGGTTACAGAGTAACAACTAAACTCAACAAAATAGTTTTCACTCCATGATTCAGAATCTGACGAAATTTAGCATTTAATATGTTTCATACTGGATGTCAAAAACTAAAACACAACAAAACAAAACGTTTTCGTCGCAAGCAATACCTTATTAACACTTCCTTAAAGAGTATTTAGGTATATGAAAAGCAAAATAAAAAATTTCTAATGGAACCAAGTTTAACTAACTTACATAATAAAAATAGCTGAAATACAAAAATAGACAGCCATAACATACAAAGTAAAAACTAAACATTAAAGCTTTACAAAAGGAATGTTTATGTTATCAACTACTGTGATGCAATAGAAATTTATCGCACGTGCGAATCAGTGCGAATTAAGTATCGGTGTCTGCGGTTTTATTATCTTTGTCTGCGGTGGCTTTTTATACTAAAAGACTCAAATATTTCTTAGAATGTAGTCATTACATTTCAAAATAAATTTAGATATTATCAACGAATACAAGATAATCCGTTTTGCCATAGATCGTTGCTCGTAATTATTTAGTTACAGTTGTTTGTTTATTATTTTTCACTTTTTCGTAGTGTTAGTAATCAAAATTTGTTTTTACAAGGGACGACACGCAAAAGTAAAAGCAAGCTGTCAATTCAAAACCACATGTACGACATTTTAAAGTTGCTGTCTACGACCTACGACCACACAACTAAACTGCTGGCATCAGAACCTGATTTGCATGTGCGACCGATTTATATTATGTACATCAGCTGCAGATGATAATATAAATGTTTGCTTGGAATTTGGTTATTATTATTATTATTATTACAAATGTATGTTGTTTAAAACAAGTAAGCAAATTTCCAGTATCTCAAAAAAGTTTTTGTTAAATTCCCATAAAAAAGTTTCTAATTTAAAAGTTTTATTGGATTAGAAATTAATAACGTCAAAGTTTTTTTTTGTTTAAGTACATCTTACGTACAAAGCAATGACAATAAGATATAATATGTACGTATATTGTTCATATAAGTACATACGCTGTATTTATATACGTAGTATACTTAAATGTACGTACATTGTACATACATACAACTTACTTGTGCTATATGGGGAACTAGTTCAAAAACAATCTTTTTTCTTTTAGTTTCATATTTTTTTTTTTTAAATAAAGCTCTGTAAGCATTTGTTTATATTGGTACTAGTACATCTGATATTAAGTTAAGTATTCCATTTCCTCTTTTTTTACAAACTTTTTTTTAGTATATTACCGTTATATTACCATTAGTTGTATAAAGTTTATAGAATATTTATGCTTATGTTTGGTTTATACGAGTTTTACATTTTCTTGGTTGTGTTGGTTGTAGTACACTATCTGGAAGTTTTTGCGGGGTGTAAAAACATTAACAAGAATTCTCTTTTTTAATTCATAACATAATTACTCGGGTACTCCCCTAGTAACCAGTTCGATTATAGCTTTGTTTATCAAAAAAAGTCAATATTACCATTAAAAATGTTAAAAAGGCTTAACAATTACGTTTTCACTTTACATATTTTTTTTACCAAAATAAACACTATTTGCTAATTCCACGTAGGAAACGTAGAATCAGTGGTTCTAGAGTGCTATCAACAACAACACTAGATAATATAAACAAAGCAATTGTTTTCTAAATTTGCAGCCACCTTTCAATTATTTACACAGCTAAAACTATATTTATTGACTTTGAGAAATGTTTTATAACAAAATACTTTTCGTTACTAAATGTTTGGTTTAAGCTAATAAACAGCATAATTTAAAAAAAAAAGCATCGATTTTTCGTTAGAAAAATGTCAAGTCTATTTAAAGTGTTTAGAAAATAAGTAGGGGATGTTCTCCCTCCACTTAAAACGTCCTGAAACCTGAAAACTTGCTTGTGCGGCGCATTCGGCAGGACATTCGGTGCCTGTTGGTCGACGCGTTAGGGTTGTAAACACTCCCTAGATTTTTTGTTGGAAAAAAGCGCGCGCGTCTTTTTTCATTTTCTTTTTTCGTTACACGAACGCCGATAAAAAAATTCGTAATGTTGTTTATAGCAGTGTCGAGTGTTTTTTTAGCATTAACTCTGAGTGGTGTCGAATGTGGCAGCTGTAAGGAGGCGAAATTGTGTTGTCCTGGACGAGACTCTTCGTGCGTTGTCCAAAAGGCACCCGTGAATGCAATCATTGAAGATTTAAGCGATAAACCGTGTTATTGCGACCATGCCTGTCTCAAACTTGGAGATTGCTGCGACGACTTTAAGCAAGCCTGTGGAGGTAAAAAAATTCAAGTCTTTGACCCGGGACTCCCTCGACGTATACTTTTTAAGTTTCTTTTTTATTAGGACATTAACATCGGCACGCGTGCACAATTTGAATAATAAACAAACTAATTACGGAAGAGATTTGTTGTGACAAAGTGACAATGTCTAATTGTGCACCAGCTAGTTATGTCATTCAATCCGAGTTGGTCTTTTATTATGCAAATTAACGCAAGACGGTTGCATTCCTCACAAAGCTTTATTTATAGCTTGACGCCCATTAAAACATTATAACCCATTATCGATTTGTCACAATAACATAAAGAAAAATTGTTTTCAACTACAATACAAAAAACTTTTAAAAAACCATTTTTTATCAAAACTACGATTAACGATTCACAAACCTTATTGAAATAATATGATTTATTGGCTTTTGTATTTTATCTTTATCGTTCGTTTCAGGCTAAAAGAAAAAATAGAATTGAAGTTTTTTTTATGATTTTCCAAAGTGTATCTAGCTACTTCTTTTGAATAATAATTTTAAGCTTCGCTCAGTTTCCTGTTTTATGCAATATTCGTTGCAAAAATTGAGGGGAAAAAACACAGCATCGCTAACGAGTTAATGAGCGATTTTTCCTACAGAAGTCGAACCCAACAAAAAGCGTTTGTTTTGTAAATATCAAAAATGCGATTAAATGATAATTAAGTTAGATAAGTTTAAATGGAACAAATTAGTATATGCAAAACTGTAATTAAAATCGAATTACACCGTCTCCGATGGGATGTGCGCATTTTTCACGTAAAAGTTATACCGGAAAAAATAAATCTAACTGAACAAAAGACGGTTTTGTTGCCATAACAGGCATACAAGTTATTAGTAAAATTATTTAATTTCTTTAAATCTAAAATCTAAGAAGGCCGTTTTTTGTTTCCATGTTTTGATTTATTAAATAAGGCTTACATTTTTTTAAGAAGTATATGTTTTTTATTGTTTAAACAATAGTCTTTTTATAAAGTTAGTGGTGACTAAAAATGACAAAAAAAGCCATAACCACAACCACATTTTTATATATTATAATTAAACCTATTCTTAAAATACGACGAAGTCTAAAAATATCGCAGGCAGCTGAAACAATGTAAAACGCAAATGACTTCACAGTTGCAAAATTATGTATAAAAAATAACCGCAGACGATTAAATAGACACTAAATCAACAAATATTAGATCAGTAACCTCAAAACAACAATAACGTCCACCGTTTTATCGCCCTAAGTCTTATATTTGTTTAATTTACCTCGCATCAAGTAGACCACGATTAAACATTTGCACTCCGAGAAGAGACAAAAAAAGTAATTGTGGGGCGCAATTAATTAATTAATTTTTATTAATGGCGACGTTAATTAGTCGTTTAATAAACAAAAGACGGTCGCAAATTTAAATTAAATTTTAAGCGACTTGCTTATTAATTGAGTTTGTTTAAAAAACATAAAGATGCAGAACATTTGCACTTAATTACCCTTTATAAAATTTTGCGTTCGTTGACACTGTCGATCGAGTTTATCTGTTCTCGAAGCTACTAATAATTGATGGCAATTATTGGTAATAGAATCACAGGTGGTAATTTTCGATTTTAGTGACCATTTTATGGTTACAAACGGCGCCATTTTATACTGATCAGGTAAAGTAGTTTAGAACCCATATTAAATAGTGACGATCGGATTTTATGCGTGGACGTAAATCAACCCTTTTTAAACCACCAGATTATCTTTTCCAAAATAAAATTTGAGTTTCGCGCGACATTAGATAACATCCGTTCGGTGCCGAGTAAGATGGATTATTGTATTGTATAAACCAGGCGCGCGCGACGCTTTTAAAAATTAAATTGGAACATAATAAGGGTTTGATGCCTTTATCTGTAATCTCTCAACCTTTGCCAGATTGCAGAGTTGCGACTTCGGTTAATGAACGCTTTTGATTTACGAATACAATAGCAAGAGTTTTTGGCGTTGCGTTTTCATCACATAATTGGTTCGCGTTTCGATACTAATGGATTGTTTGAAACAATGGAAAAACGTAATGAAAAACTAATAATCCTAGTTACCTTTGACGATGTGGTTTTATTTGAGTAACAAATGTTTTATTGTTGTATTATGTTACTGATCAAATTTGTTAAATTTTTGAAGCTTTGAATAGTTTGAAGTAGAATTGCTGCATTTAATTGATTAATTAATTAACATTAATTGCAAAAGTTACTATCCTTGTTAAAAGTAGCTTCCTACCTTTGACACGCCATTTTAGATTTTGTTTTGTTCTTCAAATGTTTTTCCAACTCTCGTTGATGGTATAAACTTGCCAATTAGATTAAAAATATTATTAATAATTCTACATCCTCAACTGTCATAATCTTTTTCAACGCTTAGAAATTATAAAATTTAAACTCCAAAATTTCCTTGTCAGTTTTGCTGTTGTTTCACTTATTATTAACGTTTGTATAAATTCGATCTCAGAAAGCACAACCGCGTCGTCAAGTGGCAACCCAAACCATTCTTACTGTTTCAAAATTCAAAGCTCAAAAGAGCGAACCATTTCATCGTGTCATCAAAAAGTACTTGGCGTGAAATTGTAACGTAGACGCCAGAAAATATCGTCGATTATAAAGTTAAAGAAATACACCAAGTCTTCTATGGCGACTGGAACACTCTAACAATAGGAAAGGGCGCGAGCAGTTTATCGGTAACAGACGATAGTCGTGGATCAGCAACCACCGACATAAAACAAGCCGTTAGTTTGTAACAGCAACTGAAATCGCTGTCGAAAGCAAGAAGAACGAAAACGTCTATGTCGTTACCTCATCACGAATTTTGTATAAGAAAAAAAACATACTTTTATCGTACCTATTATTTACACTAATGTCGACGATTTTCCTGCTATATAATATATACTTAAGGGTCTTCAGGAATTAATAAATCGTGTCGTTGACGATAGCTCTGAGTACAAATTAACTCTTAATATCACGAAAACCAAGTTCTTGATAATTAGTAAACATAACATACAGCCCGGCCCACTGGTAATTAATAATCAATGGGACCACTCTGTAGAAATAAAATGCCGCACAGAAATAGCAAGACCCACTTTTAATAAAATAGGAATTCTATTTAAAAGCACAGACCTTAATTTACACACCAAACTAAGAGTACTTAGCGGTTGTATCTAGTCTGTGCTCTTATATAGTACCAAATCATGAACCTTGACGGAAACGCCCACAAAAAAAATGAGGTCTTTGAGATGTGACAGAATTTCTTGATTTGATCACTTCTCCAACAAGTTAGTTCCAGAAATGCTTCAAAAAAAAAGACCAGAAATGGACATAATTAAAAAACCTAAACTAGAATATTTCGGACACATAATAGAAACCGAAAGTTGATACTTCAAGGAAAGGCTCTAGACAAAAAAGGACCTGGAAGGCGCAGAATATCCTGGTTGAAAAACCTTAGAACTTGGTTTTTTATGTCCATACGAGCACTGTTTAGAGCAGCAGTTAGTAAAGTCAAATTGCTTGGCTTGTCGCCAACATCCGGAATGGATAAGCACATTCAAAAGAAGATAATATATACGAAAAGCATTTTTTCATGTCACTCTCTCGGTTTGTTTCGCAAGTTGATTAATTTTTACAGATTCATGGTTAGATGTACGATTGCTTAGCTTAGATTTATCAATTTTTTTCCTTGTCCTGCTGAGTCTTTTGGCAAACTTATGCAAATCTTAACAAGGTTCAAGTTTAAAATTTATGTAATTCGGTTCTTTCATGATTGATAGATATCATGTTACTGTATGTAAAAAACGCTTAGTTCTGCCGTGATATGAGAGACTAGTTATCATTACCATGCTGCCCATTCACATCAACTGTAAGAATCCCAAAATTGGGTATTAGAGCTCACTTAGCCTATTCGCACTCTAATATACAACCTGAAAATCATCTCGTCGTTTTGCTTCATATATTAATCATGTAAGACTTACCACCGTCAGCAGCAATTGCAAAAAAACCATACCATTGACGCTACTAAAATTCGAACGTTTTCCTACATGCGACGATGAATTGCATCTAAAAAAACTCATTACAAACAAGCAATTGCTCGTTTGAACTTATGGCGTAGTTTGGAATTGGACGACTGACTGTTAAAAAGTCCTAAACATTCTATCTAAAAATAACGTGGAATATAACTCATATGGTAACTACAAAATACCTAACTTACGAAAACTTCTCGTACCTAGTACAACATATCGAGGATTTCGCACAAGCGCTCCACGAATTTTCTATATATCTTTTTAAATTCGACGATGTATGTATTGAACAATTAACAATTTCTTATGATACATATTAATTTGAATCGTTTGAATTGTCGCACACGCATTGTTTACGAACTGGATTGCTCCATTCAGAACCGCACTTCAAATTATGAGTCACCAGAGAAGACTGAAAGTACTCGTCATATTCACACAATCAATTGATAAGTGGAGAGATTCAACCAACACCTAAAAATGGCTTTCACGTGTCAGGCATGAGTTTCTTAAAAACCCTATTAGTCGTTATACGACGCATGTGCAAAAAGATAACCCTTAAAACAACCCGTGTTGACACATGCCATCGTCACCAAACAGATCCATGAGGGCAGCTATGCTATGCCTCCAGTCGTTTTCATAACAAATAATAAGAGGAAATATAATACATATATAATTTCTGAGTCGTGTTTTGCATGTAAACCAACATAAGTTTCTGGATCCACAACTGACTCCATTTAGTACAAATCCGCTGACTAGATTTTCATTGTTGCCATACCAACTGCGGTAGCATTAAGTAAGGCCAAATTACAATAAAACGACCAAAATGTAGTCAATTGTATAGAGAAAGAAGTTATTACCAAAATTTAGCAAAATAAAACGTAATAAAAACATATTTCACATACAAAGCATAAAAGATTTGCAAAATTAATAATTTCAACGTTAAAGAATATTCATATTCATCACTCGAACAATACGAAAACTCTTTATTTCCTTCAATTTTACACAGTTTCGTAATTTTGATTGAAATTCTCTTGAAAGCGCTTTCAAAAGAAAAGTTTAATTACAGTTAAAAGTATCGAAAATTCTATTGTGGACCGATGGTGAAAGCGATCTTCAATGTTTTACCTCGTGACGACGTATGTCACGTTAACAATCGTTTTCTCCTCCGCCTCCTCCCGTATCTCTGTGCTACACGCAAAATCCTCGACATTTATTAAATGATCAAGAGGTGTTTTTCAGACGAGCACTTGATCTAAGAAAATTGCGACGCTCTTTTGTTCTTGTCTTGTTAATGACTGTAAGCAAATTCATTTTTTTTCGGGTTTGAAAAGTATTATCTAGAGCTTTTCATTGAGGCGGCTTATGTTCGCAAAATGAAATGAAAACAAAAGATTTTTTTTGTTAAAAAAAAATTAAAACGCTGATCGAAGCTTATGAAAAGTGGAAAGTCAATGAAAGGAAAATGTGTTTTACATACAAATAAGTAGAAGCTGCACTGACAAATATTTATTTTGTATCTCGGAACAGATGAAGCTGCATCTACAAATAAAATAAGTAATTAAACAAATAAACAAAAAGAACTGATTTTAAATTAAAGTGGCCGTCAGAAGTCCAAGTCAACATTTGCTTAGGATACCAAAACGAACGAGATGAAAGTAAAGCGATCAATAATCCTGCAAAGTCATATTTATGCAGATTTCTTTTTGTGTTAAAAAAATACAGCGTTGTAGTTTTGCTTTGTAATTAGAATTAAACTAAAATTAATGGCAGTCTCAAAACTATGTTCGGTTTATGTCTAACTTAGTTTAAGTTTGCAACGTTTGCATTATAACAATTAACTACTAGCACGAAACCACTGACATTTACCCATTGCCGAAAATTTATTCCGAACAAAGTCACGATTTATGAGCGTATGACGATTTTTGGTAGTTTAACTTCTTAACGCCCATTCATTGTTTGGTATTTTGATTTACGCTGCGGTATCGATTGCAATAATTCGGCCATGTATTGGAAAGAACTCGTTAAAATCTCAACGCGCCCACCTTTTCCATATCAATTTTGATTGCGACTCCTTTAAAATCCTTTCATAGAAACCTCGCCAAAACACCCTGCTTCTATTTATTGGCAGAATCATATTTATTTCTCGACGTAATCTCTTTTAAGGTCGATACATCTAAAATTTTTTCGTTCCTCTAAAGGAACAAAACAATATTCACGTTTCTGGTTCTTCATACGTTAACAATTTGAAATTTTTAGGTTTTCACAATGTTCGGTTGTTACTAAGTAACGTTGTCAATTCACGAGCAATGTACCTACAGGGTGGGCCAATAGTGTGTAAAAGTAAAATATTAAAAATTATATTTTTAAAGGTTGTAAAGTTCTTCAAGTTTTAAATTATTTTCAATTATTCCATAATATCAGTACTACACAAACCTACATTTTTTTTAATGGAATGGATATTTTTGTACGATGTTTAGCACTATTTGAGGTATCCTTAAAAGTAATACAGGGTGTTCTGTATTAAAGGTCAAAGATGCATAACTTTAAACGGCCTAAATTCGATTTTTGTAAATTGAACGACTTAATTTAAAACTTGACATCTTGCAGTAAACATAGTGTCGTCTTCATTGTCGTTGTTCATTTCAATACTGAATGTACCAGGTCTAGGCGTCTCTTGGCCAAATAAAAACGTAAGGAGATTGTAGTACCATAAATACGGAACATAAACATTTTTCTCCATACCCAAACATTTATAACTGTTCACCTTGATCAATTTTTTGCGAAATGAACTCCGAAAATTATTAATTTTTTTAACAACGCACTCTTTGTTTGCGGAAACATCATTTTCAGGCATTTCATATGCTTATCCATGTAAACTTTACTTTTTACATTCCAAAGACATAAATTCTCTTTATAAATCTCAACAAATTCGGAAATAAAGAAATCTGTAGACTTATTCATTCTCTAATGCTTACACTAAAACTGAAGCACTCTGCCTGTTTTGCATCCACGCTCTCAGTTTTAGCAAGTTTCTGCATATCAATTTCAAGTAAAGACAGAAATTTCGTTAACTCCAAAGACCGTCTGATTAATTTACACGCACACACGGAATTCTGGTCTGTGCAGGCGACCGGAAAAGCATACACACGACCGTACAGAAATTGTAATTTCGTTAGTTCAGTGCGTTCAAACAAATAATTGTGCTGATAGAATTGGTAAATTGTTCTTGATTGGTGTTGTAGCTGTAGCGTACACGTTAAAATTCGTCTTCATTATCGTTACTCTTTTCAATACTGGATGTACCAGACCTACATGTCTCTTGGTAAATTAAAAGCGTAAGGAAATTGTAGTACCATGAATTAGGAACGTAAACCTCTGTCTTCTCCATACCAGAATGTTTAGAACTGTTCACCTTCTTCAATTCTTTGCGAAATAAACTCCGCAAATTATTAATTTTCTTAACAACGCACTTTTTGTTTACAGAAGCATATCAATTTCACACATTTCATGTGCTTATTTATGCTTTTACTTTACAAGAACATTAATTCGTTCTATAAAGCTTAATAAATTCAGACATAAAGAAATCTAGAGACATATCTATTGTTTGACGCTTGCACTTAAACTGAAGCATTCGACCTCTTTCGCATCCATACCCTCACTTTTAGCAAGTCTGTGCAGGTCAATTTCAAGCAGAGACAGCAATTAGTCCGGCCAATTTTTGTAACTGCACAAGACGTCTAATTTAGCTACACATACACACACACACACACACACACACAGTTCTGTCCTGCTTGGCCGCGTTCTACTAAATCGTGGATCATCGGTGAATCTTGATATAAGTTTCCAAACATTATTGATCGCCGAATCAGTAAAGCTGGAAGAACTGAATTTAGAAATTGAGCGTTTGAATTGTCACAGCGACATTTGTTAACATCAACCACTAACATAATCATTACCACAGCACTGTATGACGCAATCTGTATTTTCCTTGAGTCTTATTATTGTCAGCTTAGTGGATTTAGAAATAGAAGCATTCAAAGGAGTTTTTTTGGTATCACCGCTCTGGTTCTGTTTAATTAGGATGTTTTCTGGAAAAGAACTGTCTTCGCGCACGAGTCTTTTCTTCTTTTCGTATTCTGTTTTTTTTATTCGGAGCTCTTCTGATCTGACCGAAAAAAAATTCCTGTCAGCAAGAAGAAAGAAAAGCAACACTATATTAGGAACAAGCAAGAACAGATAACATTGTTTCGTCATGTAAAGTTTTACTACATTTACGATCTCCGCATAAGGACGACATTTAAACGTTAGATCTGAATAGTGATTCAGTTTAATAAATCGAATGGAATCAATTTGACTCGTTCAGTTCAGTATCACATAGTTTATAAAAATTAAAAACTGTATTTATATTAAAATGTCTTAACCAACGCAATGTGTCACTTAAAACGAAAAGAACTTTTAAAGAACCGGACAGTATTAAATAGGTCGATGAATTGTAAATATCAATGTCAACGGTAGCCAACTACATGTTTAAAACGAACCTTTTATAATAGCAGACATGTTGAAACAATATCTAAATTGAACGATTTTTATGCGAAAGCAATCAAGCGCGCCTTGACAACAGACGAGGGAAAAACAATTTCGCTGTAACTCTACACGCGTTTCAACGCCAACTTCGTTGGTAAAATCATCGTTTCGATAATCTATATCCCAATTGACGTTTTATTATCCCGAGGAATACATCGAGCGTAAAAATTGGATTACGATTACGACGGTAACAAAAATTTGAGTTAATTAACCGCGATTCTTAAGGGAATAAGCGATTTGCGGCGCATTAAATGACACGAATTAATCTAAATCTGCCAGGTTGATCACGTTCTTGACAGGTAATTTTGTAAGACGTAAATGAGAATTGTACCCTTCGGAGTTATTATGACAACCTGTTGAGAACCACTCGTATAATTAATGATTTTATTTTAGCAGATTTGGAAGGGTGTGTTAGTCTAGGTATTGTCGCATCGGGGTCTATTCTCCTACTCGTTAAACACCAGGTGACACTTGTCAAACATTTCTTCTTGCTTTTATGCACCGTGGCGCCAACATCTTGAAAGGTCGACGTTTTCAATTAAGAAAAGAAAAGAAAAAAGGTAACTGGATTAATAGATAGATTACCTGCCTACACAGCAACTACGATTGATTTGTAACACGAACAGTAATTAAAGAAAAAAATTGAACTCTACTCTTGCAAAAAAAAACGAATTTGGGAAATTGTCCTTTGTATTTCACAGCGCGCTTTAATAAAGATAGACAATCGTTAGTGCCAAATTTGGTTTGTAAATGCGCATAAATATGCCAAAAAGTAACGCACGCTCAACTCCGATAATGTTTTTACCAAAATTAATTCATAAGTACGCAATTGAAAATGGTCGGTTCTTATCAGCGGTTCAACCAGAAACAAAAAATCCAAGCGAAAGTTCGGCAATCCATAATGAAAGTTAAAAGGGCATTCGGTCGGATATTGGAAATTTTCCATGACGGAATTCGAATAACACGAATATTTTGCGTTAATTGTGTTAGAGTTTCTGTTTGGGTTAACGCACGAATCGCTTTCGGTTTGCGTTTTTGTCAACATAATGAAGTAATTAATTCCGAACAAATTGTTAGGATAGTAAATGTTCGAAGTAAATATGCAAAAGTTTGTTTATGAAGCGCTTTGTCACAATTTTCGACTGTTTATGTTTGGTTCGTGGCACATCGTGTATTCAACATTTATAACATACTGTGTATCTACTGTGTATAATAATGTAAAAATTAACTTCCCTAACCTACCAATCTGCAATACCAAAAGTTGTGCTATCTTATACCAATAGACTGAAAAACTAACCGCGTACTTGATTCATGTCACAAATCATTGACCTTGAAAGAGTGACGATGAAAAAGCTTTTGTTGAAATGCAATGCTGTTTCATTGTTACCGATGACTTCTTCTCAATAATAAACAATTTTTTGGTTTTAGTTGTGGACTGTCAGGTGACGTCGTGGGGTCCGTGGTCAAGTTGTGATACAGATTGCGGATCGGGCATGATGTCACGATCGCGTTCCATTCAAACACAACCCGAAAACGGAGGTCGACATTGTCCCAGTTTGCAACAAAGACGTGGATGTCACGTCTCTGACTGTCATCATCATCAAGACGCGGCCATTCGTGGTGAGTTTCATTTTAATTTAAGAGCACCAACGTACATCTGCGATTTATTTATGTAGAGTTGCGCGAAGAGAATAGCAAAAGAGCCGTGGCGGCGGAAACGGGGTGAAATATCGGTTTTTATTATTTTTTTATTCACACTAATGGACGTATTGTGCAAAACTCGTTGATTAAACATCGAAAAGATGCCAAAAATATGTATTTAACGAAGTGCGCCGCGAAAAAATAGCTTTATTCTTAAAGCTTTTTAACAACTATAAAATTAAATTTACATTTCGCCCTCGGCTTTACGGACATTTTGAAGTAGCGAAAAAGCGGCAACTTGTAGCAAAGCGTTATTATTAGGATGTAAATATCAGCTTTCGAGAACGCTCTTGTACAGACTAACACTCGATTCTTCTCTCTCTTTCTCGTTCAACAGCTATGATGAGACCCATTATCATAATAGGCCATGCTCTCGGATAAAATAATGGCGCCCATTATAAAACGTTGATGGAAATTTTCTTTCGCGTTATTTTTATCGATTATGTATTAACAACGTACTAAATTATAACCTCGCATTCTAACTAATCGTAAACCGTAAATAAATAAAGCTTATTATGATTTGGTTTTATTTGCTCGTTTTTTTTTGCACTTTGCATCACACTGAAGCCGGAGTGCTCTCCACCCACTCTTTACTACTAGTTTTAAGTAGTTCGTCCTAATTAGAGATCACCTTTTTTAAAAATTAATGCGAAGTATCTTGCTTTAGAAAAACGATGCACTATACAAAGTGTAAATTAAAGAAGAGCTTTTGTAAGCTCCAATGAGCAATGAACATGCACATCATTATAAAATGGTACTTCGGTGCATGGTACAACAAATATCGATCGCAGAAAATAATGCCTCAATCGCGTTTTGTAAAACAACACGTAAACGAACTTGTTTATTTGCGTTTTACAATCTGTTCTTTGTTACATATTTTCTCTAAACCAAAAATTAATAAAACGCCGTGCGGCGCTTTGCGAAGATCCTCTTCGAACGTAATAAACCTTGCGAACTCAATTTGTGGTTTTTCGCAAACTAAAATTGAACGTTGGAATTTTGTTAGTAATTAAAAAAAATTCTTTTCCGATCGATCGACGCGAGCGGTGCAATAACCACAGCCGCTTTCAATTAACCGATGCTGAGGTACGAACTTAATTCGATGTTCATTTATGGTTCATTTCAGTACATTGCCGGATTACACAATTTGAAAGCATTAAATTTTTGTCTTATTTTTCTTTCGCTGTTCTTTATTTTTGCAAATGCAGCGAGAAAGTTAATTAAGTGAAGTTAGGTCTCTATAGTCTGTATCGTTTTTTTGCCTACATTGAATTGTCTCTTGTACTAAATTCTATATTTCACAACTATACTCTTGAAGTCAGGAGTGGTATAAGGTAAAGGTATAAAAAGAATAAATAGGCGCCCAGCTCTATCAGGTGAGTGTAACAACCCACAGAAAGCAAAACAATAGTTTCATACAAAATCAAAATAATGCCTTTTAAACCTGAGAATAAGGAGTGATTGTTAAATTAACCAAAAATCAATATGCTGATGGCATTTAATTTCATTTCGTTACCTCAACGAACCCGCAATTGTAGGTATCTAGAAAACTTGACTCGGAATATGAACGAATTAGCGGACCTCCATCAACGCTAGAACCACGAGAAAAGTTACTACGATTGACATGTTTCATAATTAAACGAATGATTACAACTTACGCCTCCGCAAACAGGCTGATAACGAATTTTTGATGGTCACCAAGAGCATTAAAATGGGTTACGTTTTTCCCAACGGACGGAACCAGTGACCACTCTACTGTGCTCATCCAACCGCCTATAAGGCAAACCTCAAAAAGAATCGTAAAAAAATAGATACGGAAAATAAATGACTAAAAACTCTACACGTGAAAACATACACCAACTAACAGAAATAATCCTAGAAATAAGTCTAAATTACAATATAATAATAGAAAAAATTACGTCAATATGTAAACAATCGTGGTTTTTCTGTCTAAACTAACGGATGCGATAAGGCATAAGACATCAGAATAAAGCCTCTTAATTGGTGTGCACGTTAAGTTTACAGCCAAAAACAATTGGGTCTTAGGTACCCGCAACTTTACCAAGAATACATAATTCAGGATGCGTGTTTATTAACGGACCAAGAAAAACTAAAAGGACCAACGATAATTTCAGCCTTCGACGAAATAATTAAATTTAGGTATTGAAACGTACGAGAAATTATTCTCAACTCCGAGAACTTTCGCGAGGTTTTAGTACATTTTCAGAACGTTCACCGAAAGATATAGAAAATTCTCGAACGTTTGGACAAAATGTATAAATGCGGCACAAACAAAACATAGGTCAGTTATTCCAGCAGTTCGAAGACAGCAGTGTTACGAAGATTATTCAAGTTTAAATAAATAAGTGAGTAACGCGTGTGTTCGAGATAAATATAGGTACTGAGTATAACCTTGTACGTGACTTTAAAGTAAACAATAAGTGTTAAACTAAAGTTATCCGTGGACTTTATCTTCGTGTAAGTGTTAGTGCTATATATAAGTTAGTGTGTTTTTTATTAAATTTAATTAGTTCGGTTAGTTATAAACATGTACAAATTTTGTTAGCTCAAATAAATTAGTTTTAATAATAATCGTTACAGTATAATTACAACATCCATTCACCTTCTTTGACAAATTGCAGATATGTACACTGAACCCTGAAGTAAAAGCACAACTTAGATGACTACCAAGGACGCCAGTGGTAAAACGGGATGAATGAGTTAAAATGACATGTAAACGCCAGTTTGGTAGTATTCTGGATAGGTCAATTGATTTCACCTGGATCAGAACTTTAGAACGTCACATATGTAGTTGTCACGCAATTGTCAAAAAATCAATTTTTGGAACGTCATCAAAATTTTTAGTGTACAATGGATAGGTTTGTTTTTCCTGCTTTAATAGGAGCGGTAATGGCATATGGAATTGGTAGATTGGCACCGCTCGTTTTTTCGCAATATGAAAACCCAAGCATAAATCAGAATGGTGGATTACAACATGGCGACGATAGATTTATGGGGATGGTTGTCAACGTCATAACGGATTCTGATAGTGACGATGAAACGGAATCAAATAAATACTCGGGCGATGCTGGCGTAAATATAGAAGAAGCAATAATACCTTTAACAAGGCACGGAAAAAGAAAACGAAGGAAGAACACCATTAAGTACAATTTTTACAACAAAAATAAACTATATACAAAGTTTTAGTAGTTTTAGGAAAGAATCGGGAAACTCCAGCGAGAATTTCCGGCGAAGTCGAAGTCAAATTAAGATGCGCCGTACTGTAGATTTCTGAATAGAAAAGTTGTAATTGTAGTAATCATATATACTTAGTTTTCAATTTACCTTTAAAATCGACAAATACATCTTACTGTGTAAATTTTGTGATTACTGTACCGTAAAAGTATGGAGTTTGTCCCCAGCCTACTTCAATCGATTAGTTGAAGTTAAATTAATCGCGTTGTTCGAACGA
This sequence comes from Aquatica leii, assembly GCA_035610365.1. NCBI lineage: Eukaryota > Metazoa > Arthropoda > Insecta > Coleoptera > Lampyridae > Aquatica > Aquatica leii. The sequence continues at coordinate 86,578,939 of CM069435.1, forward strand.
ACGTATTGTATAAGTAAACTGACAGCGTATTTAATCGCATCATATATTTTATTCAACCATGTGAATAACACTCAAGCATAGTACCGAGGTGTACAAAGATCAATATTTAGCTAAAAGCTTACTCGGCTAATTTTTTTTGTTTAAACTCAATTACTAATGCTTAATGCAAAGAGATACCTTTTGAGGAAACTCGTAGATTAGGTCATAATTTAATTGATCAAGAAGGCTGATGTTTTTCCTTTTTAAATATAAAATAAATCGTCGTAACTTATTTAGCCGAGGAAAATTGTTTTAGCCAACTTTGCGTTTGAAGAAAAAAAGTTAAATTGGAAATTCAAAGGGCGCGAATGAGTCGACAAACTAACTTATTAATACCAGATCTCGCGTTTGTTGTTAAAAACCAAACCGTAACGTTGTTTACGTAAAGTTTGTAATTAAAAGCAAAAAGTATATACAAGGTGTAACTCAAAAGTGCCAGCGCAAAGAACATATTTCGAAACCTTTTCCTATTTGATATTCTTTAGTCAAATCACTAAAATGTTAAAGATATTTTAAGTTTAATTTTTAAGTATTATATATTATTATTATATTATACGTATACGTCTAACATAAATCTACGTTAGGTACTACTACAAAAAATAAAACAAGTTAGCCTTGCATCTTAAAAACAAACGACGATGTAAAACTGACAGAAATAAGTGTTTCAACGTTTTCTTCAAATTTGGGAAGCGGTTTCTGAGAACATACGTTTATAGTTGGGTTTTATAAATGAATACATTGTTTCAAATCTATATTTACTGATATCTGTTTAAAGAAGTTTAGGTGCATATTGTTAAAGTTTATAATATAGGAAATAAATCGTCAAATACGTCACTAATTACTTTTTCTAACAATTATATGCTAGCTTGATTAAAAGTTTTATCATCCTCACAAAAAGGCGTTCAAGCGAAATTAAAACGTTATAGCAAAGATGAATGAGAAAAAAGCTTTGGTTATTTTTGGCGCGCGACAAGTAATAATTGTCACGCCGTTTGAATAAATCAAAAGCGTTAATAATCGAGTCGTTGATCTTCAGGTGTTCAAGTGTATAAAAAGATCGTTGACTCGAAAACTTATATTTAGTCGGCGGTTAATCTGAGCCAACGTATTTAAAATTCCCAAAGTTTTTCAAGAATATTATCAAAGGTACTCTAACGTGTACTGAATACTGGATTGTACCTTAGAGAATCGTACGCCAGTTTAAATTTACACACAAAAGTAGTTACTTTTGTAACACTACATGTATATATACACACACACAAAAGCCAAATAAATCTGGAGAGCGTAAACGTCGCTTTTTATTAAAAAAAAGTAAAAAAGAAAAAGCGTGCTCTGTAAACAAAATAGAGTCGCGATGTGGTGATTTAAATCCAGGTTTTGTTTTTCGTTGTTCGAGTTGTGCATACGTTTCTTTGGTTCACGTTATCATAACTATAAACACATCCGCAATTTTAAGTTAAAATTTTACTACAAACGAAAATTGAAGAAAAAATACTGATCATAATTCTATTATGCGTTGGTTGTAGGTTAGCAATTCTGTCGCTAGGAGTTCGCGTTGCCTCCATTGTACTTCGACGATTCGCTTTTGTTCGAAGTCGATTTAGTGTGTTCTCTCTCATTGTGGATCTATTGAAATGAGATTTGGCCCGTTTATCTTGATAACATCAATCTCGTTGTATACACCCTTAAGTAAGAGAATAAAAAAGTAGGGACGCGCGTTGCAATGCAATTAACTTTCTGACCAAGTTTTTAAGTAGATTAGCAAGTTTAGGAAGTAACGTCACATGTTGCGGTTACTTTACGACGTTTAAGCGAAACTGAACAACGCCTAGTCGATATAGATGTATAATATTAAACAGTCCACGTTCATAAAATATTTCGAATAAAATAACTCTTCAGTTTTACACCCTACTGACGCAAAATCCGCTACAGTTAGCGCTGAACAAACAAACAAAGACGTAATAAAACTTCCCATCTCGTTTTAGAGAAGTTTAAAAGTAACTTACCGCGTTGTTCCAAAAATCTCTTTACGACTCTGCTGTTGCGCTCCGATATAAATAAAGACTTCGCGTTTTTGGTTAGAGTTTATTTAAATAGCGGATACATTAATTTTGAGTTTGAATTAGTGAGCAGTATTAATGGATAAAGACGATTACAGCTAAATGGCAAATTAATGTGATTATCTAAATATTAAACGGAATTGATCGCATCGGAGTATAACAAACTTCATCTAACTTGCTCTTAATCCCATTATCCACGTATAGGCTTTTCTCTTTCTGAAGGATTGCTTATATTAAAGTTTATTAATGCAAAACAGGCATTTGAATACTTTTACAGGGAAGGAAAAAGAATTAGCGTATGTCGAACTAGAAAATAGATTAATAAACTCGCGACAAGCCACAATCGAATCGATCCTTAACCTTATGGGTAGGAAAAAGTATTCGAAGTAAGTGGTGCGTGGTAATTTTGTTCCGCCACAAGAATAAGTTAAAGAAGGTTCTAGACGTTGTATATCTTTGGAAAAGGGGAAACTTCTTGGTTAACTTACGTATCTTACGAATTTGCATTTTATTGATTTTCCAAATTGTCCTCGAAAGTTAGATAAATTTTCAATCTTTTTCGTGTTCGAATAGATTACGTTTAAAGCGTTATATTCAAAAACTTAATTAATTAACTCGATACGGTATATATTAAGATTCTATTCTAGTCGCCGTGAAACAAAACACTATTTTGGTGCTCGTATGTTAATGTTTTTTTTTATGTTGGTTAATATTTAAAAATACTACATTAAGAGAAAATGTAGTGATTGCAATAGTGAATTAATCAACGCACATTTTACTCATGGGACACTGTATTATTAGGTGCTAGTCAGAAACTTCTCGAGTTGTGGAATTAAATAATTATATCTTCGTGATAAAAAGCAAAATAAGTAAATATTTCAAAATAAACAAGAAATTATGAAAGGGGAGTTTAAGAGATACGACATCAGGCATTGCATATTAAGCTATTAAAAGAACTCAAATTCTAGTAATACAATCCTTCAGCAAACATTACAATAGATTTTTTCCCAAGAACCAATTTGACAAATACATTTTGGATAATTCCCGTGTTGTCGTTATCACAAAAGCTGAGATCTCGGTACACGTCGCAGTAGACATCTTCAGAACCTGAAATAACTGAATTGAATGTCGTTATCACACAAGCTGAGCTTTCGTCACACGTCGCAATAGACATATTCAGAGCTTGGAATAAACTTAGTTTTTGTGCTGCCAACATCGCAAACGTCAATATTCGTTCGTTAGTGTAGTTACGTAATGAACGAAAAAAGCTCTAGGGTGGCAAAATGAAAACTATTAATCCACATAAAATTAAGTGTTCAAAGTCAATTAATATATTAGAATTAGTATGCGACAGGTGGAAAAATCATTTTAAAAATCTTAAAATTCAGTTAAAATTGAAGAAAAACGATGTTAAAGTTAATGTCAAATCTGACAGATTTAGTAATAAATGTAGTACCAACATTATATTTCTGTTTCTTTTTTTTTTATTTTTTTAAAAAAGAATGTAATTTTTTATAAAAGGCAACACAAAAAATAATGTACATTACTCTCGTCGAAAGAATCATAGCATAACTCACTCACATGCAACGCTCGGCCGTGCGGCCTCGCGTCGCATTAACGTTCGTTATGCTATTTCTTACTTTCGACTCTTGTTACGTAAACTACTATTATTTCAGGCTCTGAAGATGTCCACTGCGACGTGTGACAAAAGCTTAGCTTGCTTGATAACGACAACACGGGAATTATCCAGAATGGAAAATTGTATTACGAATGCAACCTGAATTCTGCTATAAGATAGGTCTTACATAGCACAGTTGACTTCTAAAAACCTACTTTTTAGAATGCTTAACACAACTTAAACGAATTGGAATGTTACGTTTTCGAAACAAACAAAGTATAGCTGGTTCTGTTCACAAGAACAACTAAACATAATCGATATTACAAAAAGGCACATATTAACAAAATTTGTAAGTGTTTTAGGCGATGTATACGGCGTGTGGGACAAATTTAGAGCTTGGCTATGACACTATAGTATGAGTACCGAGTAGCCACTACCCAACTACAACGATTTTACCAGCACTCAAGAAGTCGCTACATGGTGCAAACATGCAATTAACTAACTTCAGCTTTAAACTTTAGGCCATAAACGACCGGGCACGAGCAAAGCAACGAAAAATGTCGCCCAACATTCGCGAACAAAAAACAAACAAAGGAAAACCATTTACGAACGGGACTCAACACACACACACATCGCCTCTTCGTCGTAGACCAAAAATAAAAGCAACAAGCAGAAATGCATTTCTCCATAAAAACTACTCGAGAATATACAAGTTACGCAACACAAGCTCTACGTAATACAAAGATTAACTTGTACAGGCTAATTTTTCAGTTAAGGAGCCTACGCCGCAATTTTATCTATGCGGTTTAGCGGTGCAACAAGGGTGGAATATATTGTGACTTTGGCACGCTTATTCGTGTTATGGTGTTATAACCGTACGGCTAAAGCTATGTAAAATCACGACTGCGCATGGACTTCTTTACATAAAAGTGTTTTCATAGGAGATGTCGAAAAACCGACAATTGGGGCCTACTTCTTGGCACCGGATTTCTGGTGACCATACGAGAACAAATTTACATTTTAACTCTGGAATGCACGGTTCGATGGGAAAATTGTCTTGCACTGAGGCGCAGTCATTGCTGCTTTTACTTTACTTTTCTTGTTTATAGGAACTCGTTAAATGAATGTCACCTTTTCTAAAAACCTTTGAACGTATGTACGTTTTATTTAGAGACAATGTTATTTATTTTCTCTTGTCCTTGAACTTGTTTTTGTGAAGTGAGAAAAGCTATAAGATGTTGCGAGAAAGAGGTACAAGAAGCTTAAGTAGCAGTGAGATTCACCCTTATATTCTAATCCAAAATCCTCAAGGCAAAAATATAAATTTGTTCGAAAATTAAGCGATCTAAAAAACTCCGTAGGCTTAAAATTGTTTACACTCGCTATATCTACCCATACAAAATCGTTCTTTGATAATTAAATAATTTAAATTTAGTGAACCAACCCTAGTAATCAGTAATCAAAGCTACAAATGCTGTTACTAATTTGTATTATTAAAAATTTTGTTAACTTTAAAGCTAAAGCTTTATAAAATCATGTGTATGAAGGTTTCAAATTTTAGAACAAATCTAAACTGTCATAAAATTGTAATCGGTGTAATGTTTATATAGAACGTTGGGTAAAAACAAATACACGTTGATTTGTAGAAAACAAATCTAAGTTGGCCGTGAACAAAGAATAGACGTTCTCATCTAAGCTTGTTGAGGCATCGATTTTAGCTAAAATTTCGCGGAACAAACAATGCAATTTATTTTAGAAATTGTAGAGCAGGTACTTTTTCTCGAATTCAAGAGACTCTTTTTGAAAGAGGATAATTCGCGCTCTCATTTCTTATTTATAAACAAGCGACATTTTTTAATATACGTTCATTCATATTAAAGCGTGCTTTGTCGAAAGAATTAAAATCCGAGGTAATGACGTAGCAATTTACAACCATAATTCGTCTGGCTAAAAATTGTCGTCCAAAATTGATGTCGTGAAAAATAATCGCAATCTATTTGGTCGCGTCCTATTTGATAAAGTTTTCTTAGAATTTTAATGAAAAACCTCAGTCCTCAGCGCGTTTATGTAAATTTCTAAATTAACTTTGTTATTCAAAATGAGGATATTTTAATGTAATGAAACAGCATATTTAAGTGGTTCTCTTCCTTGTTTTTTTTATCTTTCCAACTATGCATTTAGCAAAGAGGTTTTACAAATTTAATTTGAATTACTAAAAACGAGGTACGTTTTTTCCACTTTGTCTCATTAGTATTGAAGAATATTTGAAACGATCAGATCAAAATGAAAGAAACCAACAGTGAAATGGAGATAGTGTGCCTTTCACGAGTTCGCAATTAAAACAGTCATTATAACTCGAACACAAGTAAGTTATCAGAGGCAAAACTTGAGAGATATTTGCGTCGAAATGGAATATTTAAGGATATTAAAAGGCACAAGCGACAAGATCTGATAACGATTGTCGTTTGTTCATCATTTCAAAGCTTTGTCTACAGTTGTTGTTCTTTATAATTTTTTAACGATTACAATAAAGGGGTTTAAATTAAGCTACGTTCACTTGTTCGCGATTATTTAAAGCCTACTGGGATTACATTCTATAAATCTTGTTTGCTTTTCTACGTCCTCAGTCGTCACTTTAATGATCGTTATAGCGTCGACTTCATATTGAAATTTGATATTATTGTATTAATAAAGACAGAAAAGTGTTTTAAGTTTATTGTTAAAAAACGACGACAAGTCTTTAGTTAGAAGACTTGAAACATAACTTTAATAAAAAGCTCTTTTGTTTAATATCAATTAACGTAATAGATGCATTAAATGGTCCCTCTAGCCTAATGTATGCCATTAGCGATACGAGAAGTAACTTACCTTCTACCGTGTCTCAATTGTAATTAAAAACACCATAATTAACTAATCACGATAGAAACACGTACATCGACAAAACGCTTTGATCGCAATAGGATTTAGATGCGTGTCTGTCTGTGTGTTAACGTTAACGCTTCCTTACTTCCTTTGTTTTTAATAATTCGTTGTTGATTATAATCGCAAAATCCCTTTTGGCTCTGACGGTTAAAAACAACATTTTGACAACATTAACGGAAATTTATCAGGAATTAATAAATTCCCGTTGATTAGTGCGTAATCTAGATATATGTTGCTTGTTCTGGCAGATTTATAATTTTTTTGTACCGATGACTGATTTATTGGTACACACAAATTTGTTGTTGTTCTTAATGAATACACGAGCATTGTCATCACATATTTGCCTACAGTGTTGTGGAAGTGTTTATTTAACACCCACATTAATCATTTACATATGCTAATCAGAGCGGAATTACAAGGATAGCGTCGGGAACGCATGTAGCTGGGTCGGTTGGAACTTGCGTGTCTCGCGACAAAGCGGCGAGATAATTCGTGGTAGTGCCCGTCGTTTCCGTGGCGAAAGCAGGAAAGTAGAAACGGCTTTATTTGTCGGAGGAAGGCGTTATTCTGTCGGCATTCTTTCTCAGAAGCAGCAGTTGCCAACTGCTAGGGCTATTTGCAACTCTCCACTTCTTAGGAAGCACCAAAAGTTTATTAAACTATGTAAGAGCCAAAATTACAATCTGGGAGTTTGTGATGTGGTTATTAAAGTCAACGTAACCAATCGCGTGGCTGTCGAAGGTTATCGTTCCGAATGTACACTTGAGTCAATCTGTATCAATATAAACACGTTGGCTGTTTCATATATCGTTGTCGACTTACATGCTCGCATGCTCTACAAAACATTTATATCTATTTCTTCGTATCCCATCCTTGCTGCTGTTGACGCTGAACGGGCACATAAGAGTACGATTGGCATTGCTGTGTCATTCGTTGCGGGTAGTAGGCTGTTATCTTTTGCCCTGTCGTTTCTGACTAACGGGTAAAGCGGTTGATACCTATATACCGGTTTAAAATGATCGCTAAAAAACTCAAACAAATGAAAATGACCAAAGAGCCAAATGTGTAGTACATATGACCGGGAATTGCTTGCTGCCTACAAATCCTTTCGTTTTATATTGGAAACCGGAGATTCTAGTAATACTTCGTTTAACGTTAAGGATGCGTTCTTCGAGAACGTTACGTTAACCGAAAAACGTTAACGTAGGAGCAAATTCGTGAAGGTTATAGTACTACAACTGACTGACAAGTCCACGGAATCTCAGCAGGTGCGCATGCGCCCCCGCTGGTCAACCGCTCGACGAGCAGCAATGACGTTATAGTGAGGTATCGTTAACGGGGATAACATTAAGTGAGGTATTATTGTATACACCGATTATAAGTTGCGTTTTTTGCTTTTCACCAAGACAATTACGGTACTTGAATTTTATCGGGCAATTCGCATGTAGAATTTACCGAGGCAGTGAGTTAAAAGAATTGCTAATGAACTCCCAATCGTTGAAATTAAAGAAAGAATTAGTTTGTGATACCTCTACATGTCATCTTCGACCGTTTGTATCTTAACATCAAAGGAAGGTTAGTCAGTAAGCGGTGCATATGACCTAGTTTAAATAAAGCCATTGTACAATGGGCTCGCAGTGTAGATGCAAATCAAATTACTTTTCAGAAAGTGATTTTCAGTGAAGAAAGAATCAATATAAATTGTTTTGGAAGTGGAGAGCAAATAATAAAAAGAAAAAAAGAACAGAAACCGAGAAGTATCCTTTTAATATAAAATAAAAGTACAGTTAGTATTTTGACAGTCAGAGGAGAGTCATTGAGAGAGGAAAGGCAAGGTTGCCAGATTTAGGAAAAGAAACCAGAAGCGGAGTAAACGAAACAAAATGAAAGAAAAAAATCATAGAAATCCGGAACGGTATAAAATAAGAATTGAGTGAAGTAAAAATCGAATTAAAGGGATTGAATACAAAAATGGAAGAAACTGTAAAGGCAATAAATGAATTGCAAAGAGAAAATGTGGCACTAAAGAAACAGGTAGCAGATCAAGAAACAAGAATTGAGATGCTGGAAAAAGAGGTAAAGAGGAAAAATATAATAATTAATGGAATGGCAGAGGATGATGAGGACGAAGACAAGTTAATGGAAAAAATAAAACAAATGTATAAAAAATGGGACTGGATGAGAAGAAGATACTGCAAGGTAGTGAAATAACAACAATGGGAAAATTCCAGGAAGGAAACAATAGAACAATAATGGTGGAACTAGCAAGATGGAAACAAAAAATAGTAATTCTCAAAGCTACATAATTTTTAAAGGGGACTAACATATGGATAACTGAAGACTACCTTACGACAGTAAGAAAACAAAGGAAAAAACTAGGCTACTATTTAAAAAAGCAAAGGAAGAAAGATAAATGAGATATAATAAACTAATCGTGAATAGCAAAGAATTCAGCCTAGAAGGGATAGAAAAAATACTCATCCCACAAAGCAATAAAGAACGAAAGACCAGAACAGTGAGTGAAAGGTCACCAAAACACGCAGAAAATGAAAAGTTTAAAAAGCAACTCCGAAGGATAAAAAATACATCACGGCCATCAAAAAACGAATAAATGGGAAAAAGCAGGCAAAAGTAAAGATGACAACAGAGTACGAAAAAGGATATGATTTTGGAAAATGGATAAATAAACAACAAAAAAGAAAACATAAAAGTGAGATAGAGATAGGGACTTGGAACGTAAAAACGTTACTGAAAGAAGGAAAAATGATGGAAGTCGAAAAAGAGATAACAAGATATCAAGTAGATGTGGCTGCAGTGCAAGAGGTACGATAGAAAGGAGAAGGGGATATATAACAAATATTTCACACTATTATACTCAGCAAGGAGCAAATAGTCTTACCTTATACGTAAATAATAAAGCAAGTGGCAAAATATTATGCTTTAAACCAATAAGCGGTAGACTAGCTTATATAAGAATTGAAGCCAAACCTACAAATCTGTAAATTATAAATGTATATCCCCGACGGAAAAAGCTGATGAAAATGATAAGGAGAAATTATACCAAGAATTAGAAAAACTAACAGAGGAAGCACCAAGGCATGATATGATAATGGTGGTTGGAGATTTCAATGCACAGATAGGCAAAGAAGAATTCGCAAGTAAAGTGGCAGGAAAGCATACGATACATGATGACACAAACGATAATGGAAGTAGACTGTGTGAATTCGCACCATCAACAAACATGATAATATGTAGCACAAAATTCAAGCACAAGAGAACACATAAAATAACATGGATAATACCAGGATGAAACAGTACACAAGGAAACCAGATAGACCATGTACTGGTAGCAAAGCAAATCTTCAATAAGAGATGTAAGAGCATTTAGATGTGTGTGTCGATACCGACAATATTTTGGTTATAGCAGAAATAAAAAAAATCAACGAACAAAAAACAAAAGAGGGAAAAGAGAAACGCTGGGAAATAGACAAGTTTAAACAAGAAGAAATGAAAACGAAATACAAGGAAGCAACGCAACAAGAATTGGAAGCAGTAGAAATAAAGGAAAATGTAGACAGCAAATGGACAAAAATGAAACACGACATATATAAAGCAGCCCAGGATACAATTGGATACAAAAGTAATAAGAGAAGGCAGGAGTAGTTTGATAAGGACTGTGAGAAGGCAGTAGAGCAAAAAAATAGGGCAAGACTAAAATGGATAAGGACTAATGCATAAGAAGACATAAATGAATATAAAGAAAAAAACTGGAAATAAAATAAAAAGCAGAGGAATGAAAGATGAAAATGGAATGTTGCAAAACAGTGCTGGAAAAGTAAAGAAATATGGAAAGAGCACTTTCAAAACCTGCTGTGTACACCCCCTTGCGATATGAACAAGGACCCAGAAAGGCAAGAAGGGGCTAGTAAAAACGGAGAGGAAATACAAATAACAGAACCGACGTATGAAGAAATCAAGGAGATAATAGCGAGACAAAAAATGAAAAGGCTTCAGGAACACATCAAATATGTGGAGAAATTAAGTACAGTGATGAAAGTGCACAAAGAAAATTATATCAGATAATAAAGGAGATTTGGAGTACGGAATTTGCGGCTAAATGCCTTGAAGGAATGTTAAACCAGTATTATTATTCCACTGGTGTATGTCATATTCGGAGGTTGAGAATAGGTTCCAACATCTTAATTTGAACATAGTTGATCCGCTGACACCATCTAAAGGCTCTACTGTAAGCCTTTGGGTGGATTTGGGCTGCATCGTACCAAATGTCTAGGCCATAGGTGAGCATGGGTATAACTGCACTGTTAAAGATATTCGCAAGAGATTTTTTGTGTAGGTTCAATTTCAATGCGCAATGTTTTACAAAACTCAATCTGTCGTCAAACAAAAGTCTGAGGTACTTGAATTCGAAAACTCTACGGACGGGAATGTTGTTGAGATGCAGTGAGGGATCTCGTTTTAAAGTGGAGCCAAAAACCATGGACTTAGCCTTGTCCGCTGAAACCGTCAGTTCGTTGCTGCCAGCCTAACTTGTCACTATGTTTAGGCACGTGTTGGATTTTGCCTCGTCTAGAAATTGCGAACACCGTGGCAGTGATGTCGTCCGCAGATGCGAAAATGTCGCAGTCTGCTGGTAATTTTGCGCTAAGCAAGTCGTTTACAATCAGATTCCACAAGGTCGTCAGTCGTTTGACATAAACAGAACGGGATACGTTCGAGGAATAAGTTATTGATCTGTTCGATAAATAACTAGGAACGACGCGCGTAGTACCAGCAGGTACTCTCTTAACGAAGAAGGAATGTCGTCATGAATCTTTTTGAGAAGCACATGTTCAAAAAGTTTGCCAAGTTTTGATAATAGAGTTGTTGGACGGTACGAGTTGGGATTTACGAGATCCTTCTTCCCAGGTTTGAGAATGGTGATGAGTTTACCAGCTTTCTAGCTGGTAGGAAAATAACCATATTTAAAGCATGAGTTGAACTAATCAACGATCATAGAAAAGATGGAATCTTGTACAATTCGACGTAGGACATTAAAATGTATTCCGTCGAGTCCGGGAGACTTATTTTTAGAAATTTTACTAGCCACCACAGCTTAATGATTGCTAGTGATCACCCAGTCCTGTTGGGATCTTATTTGCAAATTAGTGCGGTATCTTATTTAAACATGCAAAGGGTTATCTGTCGTCAGATCGTCGTCAAGAAACAAGGAGCAAACAATAACTTTAATAGTCTCGTATCCTGAAATAGTGCCGTCTCGGACATTGAAGCACGGTAGGATCGATAGGAACTTACGAGAGGACAACCTGTAAACTAACTCCCACGGATCTTCGCTGCCAGTTTGTATCGGTAAAGAGCGGCCTTATAAGAGGCAAGCCATTGAGACACAAAGCACCACGTGGAAGGTACGTAGGAATAAAGCTTGCGATTGTCGTGTTTAAGCAAACGGGATCTATATGTTTGAAATCCAGGATTCTCTTAGGGATCGGTTCTATGAGAAGCGCTTCTACGGTTAACCCAAACCGCCAGTTTTGGATTTTTCTCGCAACAGGAGGGGACGCCAAAGTGACGTCAATATTCGTCGAGCCTAAATGACTAAAGAATGTAAAAGGTTGATGTGATTCGTTGACAACACAGAGGAGAAGAAATATTACATACAGAGTACCTCTACGCTGAAAACACAAAAATATGGTATCGGCATAAGAAACCCTTAGGGCAGAAAACGAAAAATGATTTATTTATACTACACGTAACTAAAAATATAACGATATTTAAGAATAACACTTACACTAATTTTAATATTGCTATCACTAGTCCGCACTTTTTAATTTTATCTAAAACTGATATTTGTTTATGTTAACAACACGTACGGGACGTATTTTTACTAGCACCCACACTTTATACATTTATCTTCACACGCGTTAATCACTTATTTATTTTAAAGCGACAAAATCTTTTCGATTTACTTCGAAAAACTGACTTATGCTTCCTTTGAACTGTATTTATATATTTCTGTTATCTGTCTCTAAGATGTTCAACATTCTTTAGTCATTGTCTCGAATTTGACAATAACTTCGCGAACGTTTCAATACGTTACTTTCAGAAAGTTTTACTTTTGGGATATACCGGGTGTATCTAATTAACGGGTTGTTATTTTAGGCGGTGAAATATGAGCATAAATACAAGCAAATAATGTCAAAATAAAAGTTCCATTAAAACATTTGAAAAAATCAAAATTTTTAACAAAAACTGCGTGAATTACGAACCTGTAGTCTCCTTAGGTTGTTGACACCACAAATGAAAATAAACTGTTCTAAGAAGTGCAAACTTCTTCTCGGCGATTGGCTGACACCAAAAATAAAAACAAATACAAAATAATTTCGTTTCGGATAACGCGTAGTTAAATTACTGTGATAAAACACAAACGTCTAAACGTCACCGAAAATATATTGTTCGTTACTCGCGTAAATAATTGCGCATTTTGTCTAATTCGATTGCATTTAGGTGGGTTTTGTATACTTCACCTTTTACATAGCTCCAGAAAAAAGTCTAAAAGGTTAATATCTGGTCTACGGACTGACCACGATGTAGCATTCTATGGGACACGTTAGCAGGACGGCCCATTTCTCTAGTGTTACTTCGTGTCCCATCTTTTACAATTTACAATATCTGCACATAAATTAAAGAAAAACAAATATTAAAATTTTGATATTATTGAAAAGATTTTTTCTTCTTTGGTGGTCTTTTTCGACCACGGCCTACTTAGGTAAGAAAAACACTACCAGTTTCTGTAAGTCCTTGCACCCACGCCAAAATAAAGTTTATTGAAGGCAATTGTCTATTAGGATATTACTCAAGCCACAATCTACGTGTGGGTTGGAGGTTATATTTACACTCACCGTACATTAAAACAGAATCACTGTATTCTACAGTTGTACATAATAAAGAAAATTTTAATTAAATATTATGAAGTACGAGTTCGTTTACACGAAACACTTAGCATCAACTAAAGAAATCCGTTAAAAAATAGAGACAGAAATAAATCAGATTGTCGAACTCAGTTCTAAGAAAGCTAAATTTTGCATTTAATTATCTGAAGTCTTGTTTTGGTTACAACCAAAGATAAACGTGATCGTATACACAAAGTACATTTTGTGAAGCTAGGTCAGTAATAATGCTAAGAAATAAACATTGCTATTTGCTTTAATTAGTTTATTAACAACAATTGTTGTTTTTGTAGATGATAGAAAATTAAAGAAAACAATAATTAAGACAAGACACAATACGACAAGGTAGAGCGCTAAAAACTTCTTAAGATTTTTTCATTAACGAAAGTATAAACCACAAAATTAGAGATAAATAAAAAATGTCTTTCAAAAGCATATGTTATATCTATAATTAACATTTTCTTCAAAATTATGTAGCACAAATCTAATTTAAATTTTTATAACACCAAAAATCCGACTCAATTATGAAAAAGTTTTTATCAAGAAAAATTGGGTGGAACAAAATCGTTTAGTATGTTTTCGAAAAAAAAAACTTTATCGTTTCATATTCTTAGCGTTCGCGAATTTAAAAACTCGAGCATTTTATTTTGAAATAAGCGTCTGTTGCTATGAAAACGTTGCCAATTTGATTTTTCTTTGTTGCGTGTTAAGCAGTAAGCGATAAACGCGAAACGAAGAAATTAAATTTTAGACGATGTTTTGTCGCGGTCCTTCGGGCCGGATTGTGTAAAGGTTGAATTGAAATGACAAATAATTTTAAATTGGTTTACGTTTGACGTTAACTTAAAGACTTCTAGAGCTTTATTATTGATTTCTGTTAAGAAAGTAAATCTGTTTCGACCAAAAAACTATTTATTAAATTTAAAAAGAAATACTCAATCTTGCTGCTGTTATGAAAGTTGATATCAAAGAGTTTTGTTGTATTCTTTGACTTGTGTATCAAGTAATCATGATTGTTTCTCCAAAAATAACAATATACTAAATAGTTTTTTTGTCATGTCCATGTTTGTTTTTATTTTTAATTGTGTTTTTAAGGAGTATACTGCTTTTGTGTTAATAAAAACTTCCGTTTTGAAAGAAATATTTACAAAATCACCTTTTTAATACAAAACTTCCTAGATATCGTTGTCGTAGCCAACTTTGTTTAACGATATGAAATATCTGTTTATTACGCTCGGTTTCTTCGTTTTATTACTTTTTTTTATAGTATGTACGAGCGCAAACATAATTTAAAAAAAACAACTTTTTTAAGTAAAAATAAAATTTTGTCTCGACCACCAATCTAGTTAATTTTCGATTTTTTCTTTGCAGAAATTGCCATGCTGCTACCCGGTTCTTTGTCGCACATCCGGAGAGCCAACGATACCAGCGATATAAGACGTAATTTGCGACTGAAAGATCCTGCAGAGCACCCAGAACATGATCCCGAAAGAGAGTAAGTTTTGTTTTTATCCCAATTCGAATCACGCAACAACTTATAGAACATTTATGTGAAACATTAACTTTCTGACTTGTGTAAGAAGGTGTCGTTTATTATCATCTTCGAGTCGTAAATCAAGAGCGGCCGTGATATGAGAATTTCTCGAAAAATCGTTTCATTTATTTCGTTATTAATGTCGGTCAAAAAACGTTGCTTTTTATTGATAATAAAATTTTGAGAAGAGAAAAACAAAGCAAGGTGCTCGGAAAAAGGGATTTTGCAGTAGCTGGGATATTGATTGACGTTCTAGTCCCACCTTATTCTCGGTTTATATACGACGACGCTCAGTTTTTTTTTTATTTATGGTCATAATTTTTAACGTCGTTGCGTACATACCTTCCACTATCGTGGACGTACATCCGTAATCATTGCCGTATTAATTAAATTAGCCACGTCTCAAAAAGTTTGGTCAAAATACAACTAATTCGGCTTTTCTTATTGGCAAATAAATAACGCAGATTGAAAAATCCATTTCGTAGATCAAATCGAGTGTATAATCTTTAATAGCAGTTCTTCAAAAGTCGTTTACGACGACAATAAAATAAAAAATCGTATTGGTCAATTTTTAACGACGTAACATCGCTTAATATCATAATTCGTTTTTCTTTGTGTCGCGTCGTAGCAAAGGTGATGGCGCGAAAATTCCATTTCGTTTTGTGATTACCTCGAAAATGGTTTCCAAAGTTTATTATTGCAGTTTGTAGATAAAGAAAAACAAAAGCAAAAAATTGGATCGTAGTAGGTTATTGGAAAAGGTAAGTGTAGGTACGCGTCCCAGGAGGCTGCGGAAAGTGGATAACGGTTTTTTTGCGCGTGCAACTGAGCGATTGTTCCTTCGGGATTTAAACTTAAGACTACGATTTCAAATCAAGCGCACGTGAAATTACAGTTATTGAAGTTACACGCGTGACATAAGCAAAAATTCGATTGGGGTACGAGGGACTGTAAAAAAATTGGATCGGACACGAGACAGCACAATCGCAATAGCCTAGAGGAAATTCAAATGCTTTGGGAACAAAATCTAAGCTTGTCTTGTTTGTTTATATCTCTCGATTTTCGTCGTACGAATTGGATCGAATGTTTGTCTAAGCTAATTAATTTTGTGTTCGGACGGTAGAAATCGTTTTTGCTAGCGTCGAAAATACCTTAGTTAGATATTCCAGCACGATGTGCGTTTTTCCATGCCAACAAAAAACCTAAACACTCTGTACGATATTAAACGCGTGTTTTCATCTATATATGCATACGAACCACAAAGCCGCTTACAATAAATCAACATTTTTTTAATATTCCTATTTTGGATTTTGTTTTAAAACTTTCTTTTAAAGCTTCTTTAAGGCTTGAGTCGATCAATAAGATTTTTTCGTTAAATTAAATTGAAAAAAATTTAAATCTCTGTACACAAACTACTTTTGTATATACAATGCGCTTTTCAAATTCAAGTTGACAATGTCGGATTTTATAATTTGTTGTCCCTGACGGTCGTGAGGCCAACACTGTGAAAGTAGAAACACCATATAATTCGAAAAGGGTTCCACCGTGTTTACATCGTCTATTTCTTCCATTTGTACACGGTGGTTCCAGGGCATATCCGCGGTTAATACACGGTCAAAACTACGGTGGATACACCGTGTAATCACTGGGGTTTCGACGTCTATACACTGTAGAAACACCGTGTATAAATACACTAAGGAACCAGTAACACGGTATACAAATAGAACTAACACACGTTGTAAACATCGTAGTTTCACTACTGCGTGGAGTTGTATTGGACGAAACTTTTACAATACTTATGCCCGGTTGCATAAAGCAAAGTTAACTATGTGGTTAATTGATGCCGTTGTTAATTAAGTCATTGGTCGTCACATACATGTTATTTTGTACTTGACGACCAATGGCGACATTTAACCTACATCATCGAAGTTAACAACGCTTTATGCAACCGGGCCTTAGTCTCGGTTGGATAAAACATTGTTGACTTTGCAGATGTAGTTAGCTACGTGGTCATCTAGTTAAGAGTCGCATCGTACAAAATCAATTGTTTTGCTGACGACATTCTCAAATCAATAGCTATAATTTCATTAAGACTATAGTTAACTTTACTTTATGCGACCTGATATTAGTCACTTTTTGAATGTCTGCTTTTGCTCTCTCTGCTCTGCTCTAGTGTTGAGACTGAGCAAATTGCTATACCCGCAAAATTCAAAAGATTTCCTTTCCATATGCGATGTGACTCTACTTAATAAAATACTGATGTGCTCAAACAGTGATACAGAGACTAATTGTCAACAGTGATTTCGTCCAAATCATTGATAGAGTCAATTATAGCGGCTGAAATGCACCGTTTGATAGTCAACATGAAGCTTTTGCTTTCGATAAGGTTAGCCGCCTTTGACACGAGACGAATTAGTGAATGCCTCTTCGATATTAGTGTTGATTCTGCTAAAGATTGCTACTTAATCCGTCGTTCTCGAATGAATACTACTGCCTTTAGGAGAAACAACATTAGCCGGGTTAACCTAAAAACGATTCAAAAACCTCAAGCGGGAAAAAATCTACGTTTATTCATTCATTTTTCTAAATCCAAAAAAATGCATAGCAAAAAGTTATAGTTCGAAACGCAAAAAGCACTGTCATCAGGTACTACGGATTGTGAGCTTATATTTCTGAAAAATTGCCGTGTACTGTTATTAGAGTCCAGTCCTGAGACGCGGCGGAATGTAGACGAATTTGCGTAATGTAACCTGTTTAACTGTCCATTCAGATATGACCTACAGCTTTCGACTGTGTAATCAAGCAAAACATGGTCTAAAAAACGTTGTGGGACATTAATTACGACTCCTTACTGTTCTTGTTACAAATAAAGCCATGCTTTCAGACTCTACTTTTATGGTATTATAAAAGACGTACCAACGCTTGACTTAAGCTCTGCTCTATTCTACATAGCCGGTCGCTTTATATTGTATGTGTACATAAAACAAAGCAACGTAACGAATTTCGAGTGCTAGAGGAAGATTTGGTTCTAGGCAATGCGATGAGCTTACGAATCTGTGTCAGGTGAATCTTTTTTCTCGACTTCAGTGCTTGTTTTGGTAAAGATCCAAAAACGGACCCACTGCTCATTCGTTGTAGTACCCATGCTGACGTCATTTGAAGTAACAATTAAGCTAAGTTAGTCAACTGCCCGGCTAGATAAAAATGAATTTACGAGTATCATGGAAGACAATAACTTGCATTACACTCGCGTATAATTCTACTTTGTCATATAAGATCCTTCCATCCCGTATCCCATTCTAATTTTTCTCCAGATGATCTAAAATGCCACAGCGATTGTTAACCAATAAGCACAACCCAAAGGATGGCCAACCAGTGCTTCTACAAAACTCTTGACTGATCAATAGTGGTTTTGTCTAAAGAGCGGGTCGTGTGAAGTAGAGGGTACTGTGCGCAACTCGAGCGATTCATTTTGTAAAGATTGCTATTTGGTAATGTGCGTTGCATGAATGTTCGAATTCATAGCTGGAGAATTTGGTTCGGAAAGCAAGAAGCATTAAAATTGCTACAATTTTTAAATAGTCTCTTTAGACTTAAAAACTACATAGACCGACCATACTCATATACGCAGCTGGTGTCCAAAACAATTATTATTGGATCAATCAAAGAATTAAATCGATAGTAAACATAACATCTGTTTGGTTTTGTTTCCGCATATACATACACAGAAGATTCGTTTTTTTAAATTTTATTCTTTAACAAGTTGTGGAAAAGTCGCTACACAGGCTTATTGGTGTGCACTTTGTTATTGACTGACTTATTTTGACTAATACAAATATGGAGTTGTCAAAATATTGCAACGGAATATCGATTTTTAATTGAAGGATAAAAGCAAATATTCAAAGAAAAATTACCTACACTCGTACAGTATACGTTTAAATAAAGTTACTATACGAATAAGAACAATTTATCCGCAATAAAAACTTTTCCTTATATTTCGCCGTAACAAAGACCACAAAACTTTTATTTCCCATTTCAATTTTAGATAAGAGGAAAAGTTGTCTAAACTCCTGTTGCTTTTTTTAAAGGCGTCCCGAATTAAATTTGTATGTAAATTGTTTCTGTCTCGGGGGCACGCAAAATAATCAATGCAAGATGCAACTTGTGGTTCATTACCGAGTTTTTGGCATTCGTAAAAAGTTTAATTAGGAAACGCGGTAAGTACGGAGTAATAATAACAAGAGATGAATTAAAAATACAAAGCCCGAGGCGCCACCTTAAACTTAACGAGTTATTAATTAGCGTCGTACGGATTATAATTATTATTAAAGCAGAAGACAAAGGTTCAATATTGTTCTTGTTCGTTAAGTTCGGGCAAGGAGAAAAGCGTACACAAAAGTCCTCGATTATCGCGGATAAACTAAGACGGATTTAATTTTATCTTAAAGGCATATGACGGAATTTGAAAGTAGCGACGCCTCGGAGCGCGAAATGTTATTAAACATTCCACAGGCACCTTGATTAAACGAATACTTTACACTTTAATTGTTGCGTACAATTTTACTCAATTACTTAGACTGTCTATTTTACGATCGTTTAAAAGTTTTCGTTGTCGAATAGATGTATACGAATTGCAAAATGAAATATACTTACATCCCCTGTCTACCCGGTTTGATAAATTAACCAATTTCGGCACGACCGACTATAGTTCATAGATACAGCACCATCCCGTAAAATACGTCACACCATTTGATACCAACGCCAACTTTGTAAATTACCTCTAACCTTAAAAAATAACCATTTTTATACGAGCAATTGCACATCGAACAAATTTGCTAATCTTACCAAGATTCGTTTTCGTAACGCACTGTAAACAATGTATTTGATACCCTGTATATGCACCGTGCCTCATTCAAATGTTAATCACTATAATCTAATAATCATTAAAACTTATATCACAAACGGTTTAACAAAATCAAGTTAGATTTTTGTAAATATTTGAAAAATAACAGTGCTTTCGTCGTCTAATAAAATTTTGGTTTGTTTCGTTTATGAGAAAAAAAAATATCTGAAAACGTGCGAGAATGTATATTGAAAGACACGTATTTCGAAACAAGATCGGCGCATTTTAGGTTAAAAACGGTGCATTTGTTTTCAAAGTTAACTTGATCAAAGATAATTGAATATACCGTGTAGTTAGAAATTGTACACCGCATTGACCGGAAACTTTACAATAAAAACATTAATTTTGTAAAGTTTACTTGCATAAAACGCTTAGTTATAAACTGTAATTTAAGCAAAAGTTGTCGGAACAATCAATACTTATTTGTTGTTATCCTATATAAATACAAATTAACTTGAACGCTGCCAATATTTTCACATGAATGAGTATCGTAATGTACATTAATTTAAAAATGATGAAAATCAAAATCATTGTAATTACGTTGAATTGCGTAGGTTGTTTATTAATTAATGATTTAGTACCACCGTGTTAATTTTATTCCTAGATGGAATTTTTACTGACTAACCAATTATAACTTTCTATGCAAAACAAAAATAGATAGCCTACAAATGCATATACATATATATTTAAGTTACTTAAACAAAAGTGTGTACCATTTTTATGCCTCAGTTTTATACATAATGTTACTAGACGTTGGATAAAAACATAACTAAATTAGAAATTTATAATTTGAATATATTCTTTTTTTATTGAGACATTTTGTGACGCACCCTATACGTTTAAATGACTGGCAGCTTTCCACTTACACGGAAATTCAATATCCGTAATCGCGCAATATTGAGCTGGCGCAATAAAAGAAAATAAATTCGGTTTGCGTACAGGTTGTGCACAAATATTTTGAACGATTACGTATAGAGTGTGTAAAATAATAGCATTTTCACTTAGGCCTAGTATACTCAGTGGGGTATACCGACTCAGTGTATTGAAAAAAATGTCAAAATTTGCAATGTTGCCGGTAATAAATTAAATCATATTATTTATAAAATGTATAAGGGATTTTGGATTTATTACGAACGTTACATGTCAAGTTATTTCAGAAACGACGTCCGAAACTTTTCGCTTTGATGATATAATAACAAAGCGCTGAAAAATACTAAAAGGCATGTTGAGAATTTCACCTTTATAAGGATGTTTTTTTTAAATTATTATTAATACAAAATACGTATGAATCAAGTGTTGACAAAAAGATCAAACCGCAAAATGCGGTTTCACGTCCGTTAATAGTAAACATGCGAAAACCACAACACGGACCTTTTTACTGAAATAAACTCGATTAAGTACCGTATGTCTTTCAGTGCACTCGGAAAAGGTAGCGCGAAAGTGGTTGTTTCCGTTTTGAAGAGGGACACGGCCGAATCGTAATCAATCAATATGACACATACACGCACATATAAATACTTCCGCTTAGAAAGACTGCACTAATAAGCTTTCAGTTTTCATTTTCATTTTAAATAAAGAAAACCCGCCAGTACCAACCCCCAATCCCGACAGTAACATACACACTATCGATAAAACGCATTAGAGGGGAATGCAAATTTCTATTTGAATTTCCATCAAAGACTAAAAGCTTTTCGATTCAACGTTAGACGGGAGGGAAAAAAACAAAAACGATTAATACGCACGTAGTTACTAAAATCGACTGAAAAAACTAAGGACTGATGTATTATGTTCTTTTCAGGTACTGCGCCGAATTCGAGATATTAAAAGCATCGAAAGCGTGTAGAAAAGAGCCAAGTTTTAAAATGCTCAGAGAAGGTAAGTCGATACTTGTCTTTTAAGATGTTCTAAAACTGTGGTTACAGGTGAGCGGGTTTGTGTAAAATGCGAGTCCGAAGCTTTGCGTAAAAACTTAAACTGGCGTTGTCAGGGACACGGCGTCGAAGGTAAAACAACTCGTTGGACAGCGTTGTCAGCACCGCACTGCCACGGTAAATGGTTGCGAGCGCAAGAAGTGAACAAACAATGTTCGCATAAAACATGTCAAGATGAGCATGCCTTCATTTTTGTTTAATTAAAAACAAAACAATATTTTATACGGGCTTTAAACTACCACCACAACTAATAATTAAAAAACTACCATTGCGTGATTTCTTCTTAACAAATAAAAAAACAATACACCTTACTAATGAATGTCGTAGAGGAACTCCCAACAGGATAGATTAGATTTGACGTGTACCCCATGAAATTTTTCCAATGAGAAATGTATTCACTTATTTAGAAGTAGTTTTTTACTAACATCTCTCGAACAATGTAAATATGTTTGAAATTATTAAGTATTGTATTTTCAAAAACATATCACGTGTTGAATTCAATGGATAAATAAATTCTTATACAAAAAAGTCGAAAAATTATTTGCCAAAAAACCTAATTCGTACGGTGTAGGCAATGTGAAGGTGTATGTGTACGCTGCGTTCCCTATAAACCCAAATTTTAAAAAAATCGGTTTTTAAATATTTTTTTAAAATCTAAATATATACAGGGCAAAAACATCAGGTCAAGATTCAAAATAATAAAATCGATTACAGAAAAATTTTTCGTTCTTTCAGAATCGCCATAACCAAAATTATTTTCAACTGCTGCAGAGCAAATACAAGATGTTTTGGCGACATCATGCGCAAAAGCGAAACTTTAAATCTAAAAGCGAATTCTATCAACATTAACTGCCAACTTTAAAAAATCATGTTTTTAACTTTTCCACACTTAAAAAGAATATTATTAAAAGAATTATCAAATTTCAATGAAAATCATACAGCAATGATATTAATCGAAATTGAAACAGTGCCTAATTGTATGCAGTGTTGTAAATAAATAATTTTTAAATTATATAGATGTAGATAATTTTTTTCTTTCAAAAATTATCTAGTATTAGATAATAGATAAAACAATCTAGATAGTAATAACTAATAACGATAGATGGAGTTCATTTGAAGAACTACTATGGAATGCGAGAAATTACTAAAGAAAAACATACATATTGTAACTGGAATTTTACGGGACACTGGATTTTTTATAAATATTATTTAAATAATTTAAATAAAAAATTATATATGTATATACACATACATATAACTTATATGTTTTTTTATTGTATCTAGATACATATAAATAAATAAAAAATATAAATCTAGATTAATTTATCAATATGAATTTATAGATAGTTTACAACACTGATTGTATGTTTGTAGAATAGTTATTATTTTTAAGTTTAGAAAAGTTTAAAACTTCTGCGCAATGAAGGAGAGATGACACAAGATTTTGTATTTGCTATATGTACACTCAAGGTAGCAAAAATCGGGACATTCTTGTTCAATTTCTTTACAAAAATACCTCCACTTTTCAGCGTAAACGTTGACATTTGTTTAACAAATCAACTTCCTTTCAGTTTTTGTATCACAATCTTCAAATCGATATGAGAAATTGGCTGTTTTTGTTTCTTCATTGTTTTACCATTAAGAATATTGAAGAATTTCGGCAATGATTTTAATTTAATATTAATGTTATTTAAATAGCAACAGATAATATGCTTAAAACAACAAAAGAATAAACGCATTGTATTCTACTGTTATCAGTTATCTAAAAAAAAACAAATAAATAATGTTTCATTAGGTCTTGAGTTATACAGGTGTCCCCGCCCATTTATAATAAACTTGCGTTAAAACAGGTATTGTCCCGATTTTTGTTTTCTTGAGTGTATATGGTGCCGTACCCAACTTAAAATTAGTTTATTAGGTTTTGTTAAAAAAAAACCAAACAGTTTTAAAGAGTAAGTTTATCATATTAATCCAAATTTGCGTTTTGCTAATTTTTAAAGACACTAAGCTGCGGCCGTTAGAAAACGCTAAAATAGCCGTTTCAACTAGGTGGGGTCGGTGAAGTTTATTTCAATATGTTGGCGTAAAAAGGAATCGGTTTTAAAATGCAAGTTTATTATAATTTTGTAACTATTTTAGTAAAAAACGCCATTAAGATATTTTTACTAGACTATTGTTAGTTTTAAAACAATAAATTACTACTGAAGTTAATTTTGGTTACCATAAACAGTGACTTAAGCTCAGCTTTTAAAACAACGACCGTGCCAGGGGGGCAAGGTGCTCTCTCAAATTGAGGAAAATAATTTTTGAATGAAATTGATTTGATTAAAAAAAATTTATAATTAATTTTTGAATAAACCATTAAAAAGTTTCAAAAAATACTACTCCACCCATCTAAGAAAGCCCGCCGTCGCTGATTTAAAAATACTGCCATCTCATTGGTCATTGCTTTGACGCTAACGAATAATATGACAGAATTTTAAAATTAACCGAAAGTTAGTTAATCCGCACCTTAAACCATAAATGAAAAACCGAGCCGTATTGAAATATAAATATTTTTTAACATAATAAACTACGAAAATTTCTAAAATGACTATGCAAAAATTATTTTATTTTGAGAAAAAATCGAAACTGTTTTTTAAAGCAAGTTCATCATACTATTATAGAGCTCTATTTGGGTAGAACGTAGAAAGTGTGGTTGGTGTAGGATGTTTTGAACGTTGACTCCAAAATAAATAGATGTATTTATTTAAACTGAATGAACACAAAAATAACATAAAACCAATAAACCGTATTTTTCTTGCAAAACCTCCAAAATAATAATGTCATAAAAACTAAATGGACGTGTCTCTTGCTTGGCCACCGGTACGGTTAGCGGAAAATGTAAAGGCAATAAGGAGTTATTGTACGCGTTATGATCGCTTTCCCTTATTAACGCAAACCTTATTTTGACATCTACGCGTGCGCAGAAGTTTTTATTAAATAAGGGAACCTTAATGAAATACTGCCTTCCCTTATTTACGAACGAATACGGTAAGAATTTAAGGTGACGTTATTTCCCTTATAACGTCATGTGATAATAATCTTAACCTTCAAAGTTTGTTTACGTTGGTAGTTTTAGAGGGAAACATAAAAAAGAAAATGAGTACGATTGAAAAAACAGCGAGACTACATAACAGCCAGTGCTGTAAATAGATAATTTTTAAATTATATAGGACAGTTAATATTTTTTTCAAAAATTATCTAGTATTAGATCATACATAAACTATTCAAACTTTATATAGATAACAAATCTTAGATAAAATCATGTAAGCAGTAATAACGATGAAGTTCATTTGAAGAACTACAATGAAATGCGGAAAATTACTGAAGAAACACAAATATTGTAACCGAAATTTTACGGGATACTTGATTTTTTTATATATATTTAAATATAATTTACATAAAAAATTATATATATATGCGCAGATACATATTACTTATATATTTTTTGATAGAATCATATATAAATAGATAAAAAATAACTTATCTATATAAATTTATATAGATAATTTACAACACTGATAACAGCTTCTAAAATTTCGTTCATTGAAACCGCCAACAAATATCACAAGTACAAAAAACGAAAAAACTAAACTTTAAGAAACAAATGTGAGGTTAAAAATAATGTAGATAACTAATGGCGTGCAATAACTCAATTGTTGCCGTCAAAAATAAGGTCTTGCCGTATTAAAGTACGGTAGTATTAATTAACGCTTAACCTTAGAAACCGTTTTGCAATAACTCCCTAATTACTACATTGGTTAATTTTTTAAACACTAATGCTGGATGTAAATACCGTGGTTTCAAGACTACGAGTAGGATTGCCAACTTTTTGTTTCTTAAAAACCGGCCTAACGTTTACTTATTATTGAAACAGATTTAAAAAACATACTATTTCTTCACATTTTGAACTGCAACTTCAGAATATGTAATACTAAACTACTCTATTCACTTGTAACTGCAAAAACAATATAAATTGTGTAGATTAATGTTAGAGTCCGCGTCACATAAAAATACGACTGCTAATCATTTATAAAAGTGGATTTTACATTATGTGCACTTTTAACGTAGCGAACAGAAATATATAATATATACAACAAAGCTGATGTGCCCTGGGCAACAATCAACAAAATTATCAACAACGGGTATAACACGTTGAAAACAGCCACGGTTCTTGTGCGATCACCGAAGTTAAGCAACGTCGAGCGCAGGAATACTTGAATGGGTGACCGCTTGGGAACACCGTGAGCTATCTCGTTTTTTCGAACCTATGGCTTTCATAATCATGGTCTTCGCGACTTCTACATCGTTCAGATTATAGTACATCTCCGATGCAACAGCTTGTGCTAACGACGGTTAATTAATCAACGAATTGACTTTTTTGACATGCACGCGCCAACACGATAGATGGGAAATATTAAAATAAATATTCTGATAATAAATTATGAATTATTATTAATAAATTATATATGATTATGCCATATTTATTTCCTTTAATAAATAATCATTTCATGAATAAATACGTTTTATAAAAAAATTGTTTATGTGTCACATCTACCAAGCGTCCCGCGATGGCTTATTTTTTTTCTAATTAGGTCAACTAATATTAGTTGATAGCGCGAGTTTACAATCTCAACTGCTTTTATTTTCTCTATTTCCTTAAATTTTGATATATTTTTTATTATGCAACGTGTTGCTGACCGCGGCTTTTTTTAAACTATCAATTTGTTATTTCAGTTCTTTCAACTTCCTATTTTTGATGTTTTGCATTCAAGTGCTCGTCAATTATCCCCACACTCGCCCTTCTCACTCTAATGAAGTCTCTTTCATATCTTGACTGTACAATGTTAGCAACTTAATTTTTACTAAGTCAGTTAGATCGCAGAGGTAAGTTTCAATTTGTTTCCTGGTGGCAGTAGATGCAAAGCAGTCGATCGAATTTGTATGAAGTAATAGTACGTTGAAATTCAGTTTAGTATAAAATCTTAAGCTTTCGCGGTTATTTTGTTTATGATTATAAGCGACTTTCGGCTTAGACCGCGTCGTAGTTAAACACCCAGACTTTTTAGGCTTGGTCCTAGTCTCTCCTTGAAAGCACGGCAAAGGCCAAGTTCTATTTCTAGTTTTGCCTAAAAAGTCTAGATGTTTTACTACGACGCGGTCTAAGCCGAAAGTCGCTTATAATCATATTCAGTTTAGTACTTCAAAAAAGATTCTTTTTTGTATTTTCCAATGATAATCTTATCGTTCCACGATTTTAAGCAGTAGGTGGTGACTGCACCATAAAAAAAATCACACTACTCACGATCTGGTGATAGCGTCAATACGTCAAGTTAATTTTTACACAGAAATGAATTCGGAAGAATTTCCGCGCAGCATCACCGAAGACATATTAAAGTACCTGGAAGAGCAAGAACAACTTTGCGGCGAAGATGACACTGCCCAGGACGATCACGGAATTAAGCACATGCGCACCTTAATCGAACAAATAATTGAAAAAATTACAAACCGAGCCGAATATATCGACGAATACAACGAGAAACTTAAGGCGCACAATCAATACCCGCTATTCAATTTAACCAAAATCATCCCAAATTTCGAAATAGGTATTTATTTATTATACATTAGAGCGGTAACAAAATACACATATAAAAAAACATCAATTATGCTATTTCAGACGATCACTTGTACGAACAACTGACGTTTCGCGAAACGCTCGTAATCAGCTCGTTCGAATCGGCGCCAAACCCGTACGTACCTACTATAGTCGGGGGATTGTGCCTCGACGTGCAATCGGCTAAGGGTAAAAACCCACTGGTACGTAAACAAACCGGATTAAAACAAAGTTTAATCGAGCTAATAACAAATTTGGAAATGAACAGACGAAATGGTTATTTAACGCTATTTAAAGTAAAAATATTAAAATATTGGTTATTGTAGGTACGAAATCGATTTCCCAACAGGAGTTAGATAAGTTCATAGTACGCATTAAGCCACAATACGAACGTAGTAATTGCAAGTTTCTTGTGCATCTATCTTCGGAATTCGACGTAGAAGGAAACCAAGCCGGTTCTACAATCACCGCCTGGGTCGACCGTAACCTCCATACGCTAGAAGAAAAACGTTCAGAGTAAATTAATTCATCTCAAAACTAGTTTGTTAAATATTTCATTTAGGCATATAATATGTGATGGTGTTACCAACGAAAAAGTCTTATATTTCGGGATACAACCAAGACGATACTATATTAAGCATATGAGTACTTTGGAGAAGTTATTGGATAAAAAATATTACAGCATGGAAAAAGCTTGTAATTTAATTGGCGAAGGTGCCAACTTTATTTTGATGCGTTATTTAGCAGTGTCGCGCCACATAGGAATATTCGAGTTAAGCAGTATGTATATCAACGGCGATATGTGTCTTAATGTTTACGTACAGAATCCAATTTTTTCTTTGCATTTTCTTAATGTGTATATTTTAGAATTGTCGCGGACTTGAATCTGGAATCGTAAACGATCAAAAGTTGGATTTATGTCATATACACCGAACCATCATCGAAGAGTGCGGAATCACCCATTATTGCAAAACCATCCTAACACTTCAAGGCCAAATCATCAAACAAGAGTGGAAAGATTGTAACCACATATTGCAAGTGAATCCTTTAGCGTATGTGCATAATGAAAAACCAACCGGAAACGAGCACATACTTCTGCATCAGATTTGGGAAAAAGACATGCAATTGCTCTCGAAATACCTCGATTCAAAAACAACTTACGCGATGGATATAAAATCGTATTTGGCTGATCACCCCGAGTTGAAAGACATGATGGCGGATTACGTGCAGAAAACTCTTTTTATGAAACCCGAAGACGTTTTGGACTTCACCATCAAGCATTTTAATAGATTTTGTCCGGCCGAGAAAAGTCATAAGGTGAACGTGGATGAGGAGGATGTTTCGCATATAATTGTGTAAAATGAGTACCTTATTTTGTCAAAATTATACAGCTTTTTTAAATAACACAAATGCCAGTTTAAATACAAGTATCGTTTTTTAACAATTTATAAAAATAAATGTCTGCGTAAAACTTAGTGCCTCACCTTATACAAAGTTTGCATCGCTACGCCTTCTTAGTTGGGTGACATATACCGCAATTAGTGTTCGCACTGTTAATGCAGAGTTCATGAAAACAATGCTTACAATTATAAATAACGACATTAGTAATCCGCGATAAATCTAAAACAATTCAAAATAGAAAACATTATCAAGATATTCACTTATAATACCTCGAACTATTATAAGTCGATGGCACGCTCCACACACCATTTCATCCGTCACGCCAATACCCTTCTGCTGGCTCTTTACAAGCTTATTATGCAAGTTAAAGTAATCCGACACCAAAATCTTTTTACACCCTTCTTGTACTGACACTTGCAAATTATAATCGCGCAACATTTTCACCAACGAATTTTTCAAACCAGGTATTTGTTGTCCCATCTTTATTTTATCCACCAACGCCGTGGGATCGACGTAAGTACCGATGTGTTGAAGCAAATACGTGATAAATTCGGGCTTATCTAATGAATGATTAATCAGATCGTTCCATAAATCTGGATCGTCGTGTTCTTGACAAAATTCGATTGCTTGTTGCATGTCTTTCAGTTCTTTGGTAATCAACTCAAGAGCTTCTTTGGTATCGCCGACACGACCTAACAAATAAATCATCTCCGGGTAAAATTTCTGCTTTTGGCAAATGTCTAAGGCCTCTTGAATCGGGTAGTGATCTGAACGCCGCAGTAAAGGCAACAATTTATCACGAGCGTACACGGCATACAATTTTACTAATTTTCCGTGGTATTGTCCTTGCGAGTTAGTTTTATCATACGCGTCTAAATACTACAAAAGAGTTGAAAGGAAAGCGAAATATTGTAGTATCTTACCCAATACAATTGAAGCTCGTTGTTTTTCAATTTATCAATTACAATTTCCGATGGTATTTGATTCTTTTCCAACAATAACGACATCGTTTTATCTTTATCTAAGTTCATTAAATCTACGATCATATCGTGTATAACGCCATGCAGATTATGCTCTTGGATTAAATTAAAAACGCCTTTGTTTTTCAACCTACCAATAAAGAGAATTAACTCGTAAAAGAGTATAAAGAGGCTTGGCACTTACTGCAAATACATGCTTAAGCTTTTATCGTATTTCTTTTCGTAACTGTAAAGAATGGCCAGCGCTTCCAAGTACACGTTTCTACTAGTATCGCAGATTAATAGATGCTCTAAAACAGCGTTAATCACCGCACAAGTATTATACAAACTGGGTTTCCACTCTTTTACAACTTTCAAAAATCCCTCGGCATCTAATTTTAAATATTCATACAAAATCATTTCATACATATGAGGGTCTAAAGTGCATTCAGCAGAACGAGGCACGTACTGACTTACTGATCTAAAAAGACACATTACGATTATATAACCATGTTGGATCATAATCACCTTAATTGGTGCACAGTGGCAAATTTAAATATTTGCTCTTCCCACACATCTTTCTTATGACCAAAAATGGTTAGACATAGTTTACCAGCTGGATCGTACAAGCCTTTAGCAAGAAGATGGTCTAAGTAAGCTATACCAACAGATTCGACAGTGTACTGAGCATCTCGTGATCCGCTGCTTTGGGCAATCGCATTTAACGCTTCTTCAAATTTCCTTTAATTATCACGTATTAGCATATTGCAACTCATATATAGAGATAAACATATAATGTGGCAACTAATCCTGAACGAAACTACTTGTACACAATGAAATCAAATGTTTAGTTCATAAGTAAAGTCTTTACTTCAATATAGATATCTACTTTTATCTGAACACAAATTAATAATCTTACGGTATAAATGCAAAAAAAATGTAGTTTTATTTTCGTATGAGTCGTCGCGCTTTAAACGAATTTAATCAAAAGTGATACCAGATGCTTAGAACATAAATTTTAAAAATTAAATTTTTTGACCCAACATCACAACCCACAAGATTTTTAAGAACTTATATAAGTCTTTACCCATGTTGTATAAGCCACTGTATTCGGTCATCTAAATCATATGGACTAGCAATGACAACATCCTTGGGTGCAACAATAAAAAATCGATTCTCCTCAATAAGCACTTCCAAGTGATAATCGTTAACTGTGTATTCCTCATAACCACGTAAAGAAAGACTATCAGTACATATATCTACATAATCGCTATCACGATATTCCACTATATACAACTGTGGCCTCAGCGACTTTTGGTTTGAATCAAACTCCTTAGGGAAGCCCAACAAAACCAATTGGTTGTCCAATGGAGCAATACCACTAATATAAAATTCGGTTTGAAAAGTTGATACTAAAACCAGTTGTATCAAAACAGGTACGGTTTAACACAAATACTCACCAGGATCAACTAAATACTCCGGCAAATCTCTATTACCTAACTCAATACTATTCCGTTTCCGTATAATACAAACCCTAACTGTGTCAACCCAGCCAATCAGCAATGTTCTAGCATCAGCCCAACGCAAATTACACCTAAATTTATCCACCAAAACCCCATGCTGCGATTCCCATTTAATCAAACCCAAGGAGCATCTTGCATTTAAATCATAGACTCGAACTCCGATATCGCTCGACCAAGCTACAAAATTTTCTCCCCAACTAATGCTTCGCACCAAACCTTCACTCTCACACAAAACTGTTGGTTTTAATCTACCCAAAAAGGTTCGCTCATATAATGTTAAATTTTGATCACCTATAAGTAATAAAACAGGTTAGACAAAAACAAAATAAACTGACATTCACCTATTATAAAGCGTCCACCCGAGCTCGACTTCTGAAAATTCGGGTCTAATGCTACCGCTTTAACAATCCTCCCAACATTAATAAAATCATTACGATCTTCTGAATATAATCCGTGAACAAATATTTTTCCATCATCAGAACAAGATGCGATGAATTCACCACTAGTCTCAATTGAAATTTGATTTACAGACACGGTATGAGCCCGAATTTCTTTACCTTCAACTATATTGCCCAAATGATCTAAAGTGTAGATGAAACCAAAGTGAGATCCCAAGCAAATAAACTAAAAGTATTTATTAAAATAACTATGATAACAATAGTTATGACTTACCCGAGGATGAACGGCAATACAACTAACAGCATCTTTTAATAATATACGTTGTAAGTGATTAGCTAAACGAATGTATTTGAGTTTAGGCTCGATTTCTTCTTCCAAACTTTCATTATCACTTTGTCCATCCTGCTATATATAAGTGTTAATTAGGGTAATTGATTTTTTTTTACTCACAGTTAAGCTTTTATCCGACATTTCTGTAAACTATTTTTATGCAATTAAACATTTTTTTGTTGTTAATTGATAATTTTCTTATTTTATTTATTCGGTTTATTGACAGCGATGACAGTTTGTATCTAATGTCATGTTTATCCGGTGACAGATAACAAATACGGCTTCTAAAGCATGTTTTCCACTATAACCATAGCTCAGAACATATTTAGCGTATAGTGTAAAAACTCGAAGACTACGCTGGACTACGCCCATATAATGTACGCCCATAGCTGTGCCGATAGTATGTTTTATATATCTTTAATCTCTTGAATACATTTACTAATCAAAATATAACAAATTTATTAATTCATAATAATGTTAAATAGTTGTTTTTTTCTTTTTTCTCTAGTGGTGGTAGCTTTTGCAACTCCATCGCTATTATTTTACCAAAAATTTCATTCTCGTCTTCTTGTGTCGAACTTAATTTATATAAAACATTTTTCATGTGGCTGTTTACAAACTCCAATTCTATGTACTGTAATGTTCTAACCCCAGATTCTACGCTAACTTCACATTACAGTTACAAAAATTCAAATCAGAGCGAGAAAACTTACAAATGGCTGCTAAAACCAACTTTCCCGCCAAAACAAACCCGCCCCAAATTTAGAAAACGCGGTAAAGTTTAAAATTACCCGGCAAACCCCACACAAACGTGATCATCTAGTAAGGCCCTCTGTTGTCTTAAGGAGACACGAATACACTTGCAGCAAACTGTAATCGGAAGGGAAAATCAAAACACACAGTAAACAAAAAGATATTTATTTAAAGCTTCCTAAAATTTTGTAATTATTAATTTATTAATTAGCAACACAAGGCCAAAAAGGAGAATGGGCAGTTCAACGACGATTTGCGAGCAGAAAAGAACTCCCAAGAAAAACTACTCGCTTAAATACACATTAATTACGCTGAACAAATTTAAGTATACAAATCACACAAAACTGTTGAAAAATATGAATATTTAACATAAGACAAGAAAATTTGAACAGGACTTCGATCA
Organism: Aquatica leii; assembly: GCA_035610365.1. Taxonomy (NCBI): domain Eukaryota; kingdom Metazoa; phylum Arthropoda; class Insecta; order Coleoptera; family Lampyridae; genus Aquatica; species Aquatica leii. The sequence continues at coordinate 86,612,335 of CM069435.1, forward strand.
ATCTCAAAGCCTGTCGTTAAAAATTCACAAGTTTAAATGACGATACCAAAACTTACATAAACAAAGAACCCAAACCAACCCTGTACCCCTGATTTGATCAAATATTCAAAACACAAATAATTACACAAATAAAACATGTCAAGTGATAAAATAGCAATTGGCAACACAAATTAAATCCAAAACAGAGACATAAAATCACGAAATAGATACATAAAACATGTTGTACAGTTATAATGTTATAAGCGCAAACAAAAAGAACCACAAAGTTGCAAAGGTCTACACTTGTTCCCTGCTTAGGCAAAAGGGATGGAAAAATAACTGTCGATCATGAATCGTTATACTAAACCATAGGTCTGCCTATTTGGCCCGTAAAACCAAAGTAAAACAATGAACACAAAGGGGAGATATCTGGCATTTCTAGCAATTAACACACATTTAACATCTCGAAACATATAAAATTAAAACAGAAGTAGTATTAGTCTTAATACGGCCCCCCGCATAGGTACCAATATCACGCTCTCGTGCGAACGTGGGCTAGAGATGATTTGCTACCAAGCAATACGGACTTTAATTAAGTATATTTGGATAGTTACCACCGTATTGAAAGGTAGTCTTCAAGGCGGAAAATGTTAGTACAAAACATAACAGGTCAGTTCACACTTTGTTCATTGTTAGAAATGCCCAATTCAATACCCAATTTAAAATTAAAGCAAACCGCAAATCGACAGATCTACAGTAAATAAGTCACAATATTAACGCGGCCAAACAAAAGCAGCTAACAAATGTTACACCGTAAAAAGAAATTGCATGTACAACATATTTTAAAAATAAACAAATTATGAATGAATTAAATAGTTAGCTAAATCAGATATGCATTAAAATAAAAACAGTACTACCTTGAAATAAAACACGTGGTGATATACACACAAAGAGCAATAAAACAAGAATACTTAAAACAAAAATATATGATGTGAACACTTCCAAGGTACGAACAAAGATGATCCTTTCCAGTCGAAAAAGATGCATCCCGCGCAAAAATGTCGCAAGAGCGATGTTGCCACTTGTTGCCGAATCGTGTGGTATGTTGCCAAAGCTTGTAAAATTTCGTAAACAGCTACTCTTTGGTTACCTCAGACGCCCCTTTGGAAAAGGACCGGGTGTGACGAAACACACACGAGAGTTTTTCAACAATCGTCACTAACATGGATGTGCTTGTAATCATACCATGGGTACTGGGCAGCGGTTGGTGCAATTCGGACATGAAATAAAACAGCATTAGTATCATTCAACAGTCAATGTGCATAATAATATTTTAAATTTGTAATATTATAGTTACCTTTTCTTACCTTACTGATTGGGTTACAAAGCGTATAGACATTAGGGTAAGGTCGTGCGGTAACAAGGTATGGACCGGAGTACAATGGACAAAACTTGTATATGATTTTGTTGCTAGCATCAGAAACCGGACTCTCACGTAGAAGAACAAGGTCACCCACCTCTAACCTATCATTTGCCTTGGAATTCCTATAGCGGGCCTGAGCAGAAACTTCAATATTATGGCGAACCTCTTCTCGAATCTCATCCAAACCTTTGTGTGGAGTTAGTGGCAAAAAGGACCTGACCATATCATCCAGAGTATTACGGGAGTTAGTACCATAAAGAATCTCCATTGGAGAATATCTGGTAGTAATATGAGGGTGTTATTGAATAAGGACTTAATCTTAGGCAGATAAGCGACCCAACCAGCATGGGAATCGTGACAATAAGTGCGAAACAACCGACTGAGCTCTCGCATAACTCGCTCTGTAGGGTTAGAAGCAGGGTGTCGTATCGACGAATAAGTTGGGGTGATACCGTGGTCTCTCATTGTATTACACCACACCTTAGAAGAAAACTGTGTACCGTGGTCTGACAAAACAGTACGTATAGGAACAATACTAGCAAAATCATTCACAACACGCTTAGCAGAGACCTTGGCCTGCGCTCGACGAAGGGGGTAAAGACGAACAAACTTCGAAAAAGAATCTATGACAACGAGGATGTAGGATACTCTGTTACGCCCCTGGGGTAAAGGACCATAATAATCAACAGTGACCAAATCGCCAGGAGCTGTGACCTTGATGGCATGTGGGGCACCAACCAAATTATGCGGAGGGAATTTAGATTTCTGACAGACATCACACACACGAATGACACGTAAAACCTGCTTTCTCATCCGACGCATATACAAACACCGCTTGAAAAGCATACACAACTTCGACACACCAAAATGACCAAACAACTCATGATAGCTGTTGACGACTGGTTTAATCAAAATATCAGGAATCACTAATCGAGGGAATGCGTCAGCGGGATGTACACGAATAAGAACACCATTATTCAACCTGAAATATGCAACTACCCTACTCTGCATAGCACTCAGAACCACCGGTCTACCTAACAAATACTGAATAAGCGGTGAATAAAAAGGATCGCTTCGTTGATGCTTGGAAAGATCAGTAAAAAGGTCGCGGAACGACTCCCTACCCTTACTCTCAAACAGACCCGCTAAATATACCTCCGTGGCTGCGACAATCGGTGCAGGGTTCTTAATCAAAGAAATATCGCCTAACTGGGGTGGAAAACGAGAAAGGACGTCAGCAACCACATTCTCTCTGCCTGGGACATGTTCTATTCTATAGTCAAACTCATTAAGGAAAAGTGTCCACCTAGTCAACCTATCATTTAACAAACGGCATTGCTGCAAAAACTTTAAAGCAAAGTGGTCGGTACGTATAATAACACGGTGCCCTAAAAGAAGTGTACGAAATTTCTTTAACCCAAAGATTATGGCCAGAAGTTCCTTCTCAGTTACCGTATACAACAATTCGGGGCCCTGTAGAACTCGACTAGCAAACCCTAAAACCAAATGTTCGTCTCCCTCTAACTGATATAGCTCACACCCTAACGCCACGCCAGAACTATCAGTCTGCAAATAAAATTCCTTCGAAAAATTGCGGAATTTTAAAATGACAGTATCCAAAAACAAACCCTTCACTCGCTCAAAAGCACACTGCTCACGTTCACTCCACACCCAAGTACTACCCTTTCGAAGCAAAGCTGTGAGAGGGGTAATTGCATCACTGTAAGACCTGCTAAACCGTCGATAATAATTACAAAGACCCAAGAAAGCTCTCAGTTGTTTCACAGTTTTAGGTTGAGGGAAATGGCGAATAGCAAAAGTCTTATCAGGATCGGCGAAGACGCCACTGGTACAGAGAACATGCCCTAAAAACTTAACTTCCCTCCGAAAGAACCTACTCTTCTCTAAATTAACCGTGAGGTGGGCCTCAGTAAGGGCAGCGAAAAGACGCTCCAAATGTCCTAAATGCTCCTCGAAAGAGGTGGAAACGACAAGCAAATCATCTATGTATCGAAACGTGAACTGTTGTATCTCTGGCCCTAAAATGACGTCCAGAGCACGAGTAAAAGAGGCGACAGCAGTCTTCAAACCAAATGGAAGGACCTGGTAGGTATAAGTCTTACCATCATACAGAAAAGCAGTATACTGGGTGCTAGAGGGACTCAACGGAATTTGCCAATATGACGAACGCAAATCAACGGTCGAAAGGTATCTCACGTAGGACAACGAGTTGAAAATTTCTTCTGGAGGGGTAAACAAACAAACTCACCTGACCCGGAAGCAGTTGTCAGCACTTCCTCTCCTTGTCTGCCAGCTGTTCCACGGATCGGAGTAGGAACAAGCTCGAGGAAGGTCTGGTTGAGCGCCTGTTGACTCTTCATAAACTCCTCCAGAAGGGTACTCTGACGCGACACCAACTGCCTCAAACTCTCCATTTCTCTCTCCACGGGGGTGGGCTCCGCTACAGCTACCACTGGCGCCTCCTTGGGGGTTGTTGAGTCGTCCATAACTGAAAACACACACACAGCAGTATGTCTGTACAGAACAAAATAAAATCATTAATATCAATGTCTGATACTGAAACAAATTAGATATACATAAATTGAAACTTCCCTCCACAAATTCACTGCCAAAGTGTATCCTGGTCACCGGCAACAATCTGTAATGTTCTAACCCCAGATTCTACGCTAACTTCACATTACAGTTACTAAAATTCAAATCAGAGAGGGAAAACTTACAAATGGCTGCTAAAACCAACTTTCCCGCCAAAACAAACCCGCCCCAAATTTAGAAAACGCGGTAAAGTTTAAAATTACCCGGCAAACCCCACACAAACGTGATCGTCTAGTAAGGCCCTCTGTTGTCTTAAGGAGACACGAATACACTTGCAGCAAACTGTAATCGGAAGGGAAAATCAAAACACACAGTAAACAAAAAGATATTTATTTAAAAGCTTCCTAAAATTTTGTAATTATTAATTTATTAATTAGCAACACAAGGCCAAAAAGGAGAATGGGCAGTTCAACGACGATTTGCGAGCAGAAAAGAACTCCCAAGAAACACTACTCGCTTAAATACACATTAATTACGCTGAACAAATTTAAGTATACAAATCACACAAAACTGTTGAAAAATATGAATATTTAACATAAGACAAGAAAATTTGAACAGGACTTCGATCAATCTCAAAGCCTGTCGTTAAAAATTCACAAGTTTAAATGACGATACCAAAACTTACATAAACAAAGAACCCAAACCAACCCTGTACCACTGATTTGATCAAATATTCAAAACACAAATAATTACACAAATAAAACATGTCAAGTGATAAAATAGCAATTGGCAACACAAATTAAATCCAAAACAGAGACATAAAATCACGAAATAGATACATAAAACATGTTGTACAGTTATAATGTTATAAGCGCAAACAAAAAGAACCACAAAGTTGCAAAGGTCTACACTTGTTCCCTGCTTAGGCAAAAGGGATGGAAAAATAACTGTCGATCATGAATCGTTATACTAAACCATAGGTCTGCCTATTTGGCCCGTAAAACCAAAGTAAAACAATGAACACAAAGGGGAGATATCTGGCATTTCTAGCAATTAACACACATTTAACATCTCGAAACATATAAAATTAAAACAGAAGTAGTATTAGTCTTAATACGGCCCCCCGCATAGGTACCAATATCACGCTCTCGTGCGAACGTGGGCTAGAGATGATTTGCTACCAAGCAATACGGACTTTAATTAAGTATATTTGGATAGTTACCACCGTATTGAAAGGTAGTCTTCAAGGCGGAAAATGTTAGTACAAAACATAACAGGTCAGTTCACACTTTGTTCATTGTTAGAAATGCCCAATTCAATACCCAATTTAAAATTAAAGCAAACCGCAAATCGACAGATCTACAGTAAATAAGTCACAATATTAACGCGGCCAAACAAAAGCAGCTAACAAATGTTACACCGTAAAAAGAAATTGCATGTACAACATATTTTAAAAATAAACAAATTAAGAATGAATTAAATAGTTAGCTAAATCAGATATACATTAAAATAAAAACAGTACTACCTTGAAATAAAACACGTGGTGATATACACACAAAGAGCAATAAAACAAGAATACTTAGAACAAAAAAATATGATGTGAACACTTCCAAGGTACGAACAAAGATCAACAAAGATGATGCTTTCCAGTCGAAAAAAGATGCATCCCGCGCAAAAAATGTCGCAAGAGCGATGTTGCCACTTGTTGCAGAATCGTGTGGTATGTTGCCAAAGCTTGCAAAATTTCGTAAACAGCTACTCTTTGGATACCTCAGACGCCCCTTTGGAAAAGGACCGGGTGTGACGAAACACACACGAGAGTTTTTCAACAATCGTCACTAACATGGATGTGCTTGTAATCATACCATGGGTACTGGGCAGCGGTTGGTGCAATTCGGACATGAAATAAAACAGCATTAGTATCATTCAACAGTCAATGTGCATAATAATATTTTAAATTTGTAATATTATAGTTACCTTTTCTTACCTTACTGATTGGGTTACAAAGCGTATAGACATTAGGGTAAGGTCGTGCGGTAACAAGGTATGGACCGGAGTACAATGGACAAAACTTGTATATGATTTTGTTGCTAGCATCAGAAACCGGACTCTCACGTAGAAGAACAAGGTCACCCACCTCTAACCTATCATTTGCCTTGGAATTCCTATAGCGGGCCTGAGCAGAAACTTCAATATTATGGCGAACCTCTTCTCGAATCTCATCCAAACCTTTGTGTGGAGTTAGTGGCAAAAAGGACCTGACCATATCATCCAGAGTATTAGGGGAGTTAGTACCATAAAGAATCTCCATTGGAGAATATCTGGTAGTAATATGAGGGGTGTTATTGAATAAGGACTTAATCTTAGGCAGATAAGCGACCCAACCAGCATGGGAATCGTGACAATAAGTGCGAAACAACCGACTGAGCTCTCGCATAACTCGCTCTGTAGGGTTAGAAGCAGGGTGTCGTATCGACGAATAAGTTGGGGTGATACCGTGGTCTCTCATTGTATTACACCACACCTTAGAAGAAAACTGTGTACCGTGGTCTGACAAAACAGTACGTATAGGAACAATACTAGCAAAATCATTCACAACACGCTTAGCAGAGACCTTGGCCTGCGCTCGACGAAGGGGGTAAAGACGAACAAACTTCGAAAAAGAATCTATGACAACGAGGATGTAGGATACTCTGTTACGCCCCTGGGGTAAAGGACCATAATAATCAACAGTGACCAAATCGCCAGGAGCTGTGACCTTGATGGCATGTGGGGCACCAACCAAATTATGCGGAGGGAATTTAGATTTCTGACAGACATCACACACACGAATGACACGTAAAACCTGCTTTCTCATCCGACGCATATACAAACACCGCTTGAAAAGCATACACAACTTCGACACACCAAAATGACCAAACAACTCATGATAGCTGTTGACGACTGGTTTAATCAAAATATCAGGAATCACTAATCGAGGGAATGCGTCAGCGGGATGTACACGAATAAGAACACCATTATTCAACCTGAAATATGCAACTACCCTACTCTGCATAGCACTCAGAACCACCGGTCTACCTAACAAATACTGAATAAGCGGTGAATAAAAAGGATCGCTTCGTTGATGCTTGGAAAGATCAGTAAAAAGGTCGCGGAACGACTCCCTACCCTTACTCTCAAACAGACCCGCTAAATATACCTCCGTGGCTGCGACAATCGGTGCAGGGTTCTTAATCAAAGAAATATCGCCTAACTGGGGTGGAAAACGAGAAAGGACGTCAGCAACCACATTCTCTCTGCCTGGGACATGTTCTATTCTATAGTCAAACTCATTAAGGAAAAGTGTCCACCTAGTCAACCTATCATTTAACAAACGGCATTGCTGCAAAAACTTTAAAGCAAAGTGGTCGGTACGTATAATAACACGGTGCCCTAAAAGAAGTGTACGAAATTTCTTTAACCCAAAGATTATGGCCAGAAGTTCCTTCTCAGTTACCGTATACAACAATTCGGGGCCCTGTAGAACTCGACTAGCAAACCCTAAAACCAAATGTTCGTCTCCCTCTAACTGATATAGCTCACACCCTAACGCCACGCCAGAACTATCAGTCTGCAAATAAAATTCCTTCGAAAAATTGGGGAATTTTAAAATGACAGTATCCAAAAACAAACCCTTCACTCGCTCAAAAGCACACTGCTCACGTTCACTCCACACCCAAGTACTACCCTTTCGAAGCAAAGCTGTGAGAGGGGTAATTGCATCACTGTAAGACCTGCTAAACCGTCGATAATAATTACAAAGACCCAAGAAAGCTCTCAGTTGTTTCACAGTTTTAGGTTGAGGGAAATGGCGAATAGCAAAAGTCTTATCAGGATCGGCGAAGACGCCACTGGTACAGAGAACATGCCCTAAAAACTTAACTTCCCTCCGAAAGAACCTACTCTTCTCTAAATTAACCGTGAGGTGGGCCTCAGTAAGGGCAGCGAAAAGACGCTCCAAATGTCCTAAATGCTCCTCGAAAGAGGTGGAAACGACAAGCAAATCATCTATGTATCGAAACGTGAACTGTTGTATCTCTGGCCCTAAAATGACGTCCAGAGCACGAGTAAAAGAGGCGACAGCAGTCTTCAAACCAAATGGAAGGACCTGGTAGGTATAAGTCTTACCATCATACAGAAAAGCAGTATACTGGGTGCTAGAGGGACTCAACGGAATTTGCCAATATGACGAACGCAAATCAACGGTCGAAAGGTATCTCACGTAGGACAACGAGTTGAAAATTTCTTCTGGAGGGGTAAACAAACAAACTCACCTGACCCGGAAGCAGTTGTCAGCACTTCCTCTCCTTGTCTGCCAGCTGTTCCACGGATCGGAGTAGGAACAAGCTCGAGGAAGGTCTGGTTGAGCGCCTGCTGACTCTTCATAAACTCCTCCAGAAGGGTACTCTGACGCGACACCAACTGCCTCAAACTCTCCATTTCCCTCTCCACGGGAGTGGGCTCCGCTACAGCTACCACTGGGGCCTCCTTGGGGGTTGTTGAATCGTCCATAACTGAAAACACACACACAGCAGTATGTCTGTACAGAACAAAATAAAATCATTAATATCAATGTCTGACACTGAAACAAATTAAGATATACATAAATTGAAACTTCCCTTCACAAATTCACTGCCAAAGTGTATCCTGGTCACCGGCAACAATCTGTAATGTTCTAACCCCAGATTCTACGCTAACTTCACATTACAGTTACAAAAATTCAAATCAGAGCGAGAAAACTTACAAATGGCTGCTAAAACCAACTTTCCCGCCAAAACAAACCCGCCCCAAATTTAGAAAACGCGGTAAAGTTTAAAATTACCCGGCAAACCCCACACAAACGTGATCATCTAGTAAGGCCCTCTGTTGTCTTAAGGAGACACGAATACACTTGCAGCAAACTGTAATCGGAAGGGAAAATCAAAACACACAGTAAACAAAAAAAAGATATTTATTTAAAGCTTCCTAAAATTTTGTAATTATTAATTTATTAATTAGCAACACAAGGCCAAAAAGGAGAATGGGCAGTTCAACGACGATTTGCGAGCAGAAAAGAACTCCCAAGAAAAACTACTCGCTTAAATACACATTAATTACGCTGAACAAATTTAAGTATACAAATCACACAAAACTGTTGAAAAATATGAATATTTAACATAAGACAAGAAAATTTGAACAGGACTTCGATCAATCTCAAAGCCTGTCGTTAAAAATTCACAAGTTTAAATGACGATACCAAAACTTACATAAACAAAGAACCCAAACCAACCCTGTACCCTGATTTGATCAAATATTCAAAACACAAATAATTACACAAATAAAACATGTCAAGTGATAAAATAGCAATTGGCAACACAAATTAAATCCAAAACAGAGACATAAAATCACGAAATAGATACATAAAACATGTTGTACAGTTATAATGTTATAAGCGCAAACAAAAAGAACCACAAAGTTGCAAAGGTCTACACTTGTTCCCTGCTTAGGCAAAAGGGATGGAAAAATAACTGTCGATCATGAATCGTTATACTAAACCATAGGTCTGCCTATTTGGCCCGTAAAACCAAAGTAAAACAATGAACACAAAGGGGAGATATCTGGCATTTCTAGCAATTAACACACATTTAAAATCTCGAAACATATAAAATTAAAACAGAAGTAGTATTAGTCTTAATACGGCCCCCCGCATAGGTACCAATATCACGCTCTCGTGCGAACGTGGGCTAGAGATGATTTGCTACCAAGCAATACGGACTTTAATTAAGTATATTTGGATAGTTACCACCGTATTGAAAGGTAGTCTTCAAGGCGGAAAATGTTAGTACAAAACATAACAGGTCAGTTCACACTTTGTTCATTGTTAGAAATGCCCAATTCAATACCCAATTTAAAATTAAAGCAAACCGCAAATCGACAGATCTACAGTAAATAAGTCACAATATTAACGCGGCCAAACAAAAGCAGCTAACAAATGTTACACCGTAAAAAGAAATTGCATGTACAACATATTTTAAAAATAAACAAATTAAGAATGAATTAAATAGTTAGCTAAATCAGATATACATTAAAATAAAAACAGTACTACCTTGAAATAAAACACGTGGTGATATACACACAAAGAGCAATAAAACAAGAATACTTAGAACAAAAAAATATGATGTGAACACTTCCAAGGTACGAACAAAGATCAACAAAGATGATGCTTTCCAGTCGAAAAAAGATGCATCCCGCGCAAAAAATGTCGCAAGAGCGATGTTGCCACTTGTTGCAGAATCGTGTGGTATGTTGCCAAAGCTTGCAAAATTTCGTAAACAGCTACTCTTTGGATACCTCAGTACCATTCCCATAAAAACGTTTCACCTGCAAGTGCACCACTTGCAAGTCTTTTTTCAAGAGCTTTCCGCCCTCGACAATACTTGTCTAATTTTTTCCATAGGGTTTGGAATCCTTCAACTTATTAATTGTACTTACAAACATTAATGTATTCAATTTATTACTTACCGGAAACATCTAATGTAGATGCAACAGATTGCTAACAATTATTGTTAACAATCTGATCCTTGTAGAATTTATATTTTTTGTCATATAATGGAGGATTTAGCCTCACTAAATTAATTAATACAGTGCACGCCGCTTATTGGAATCAGGGATCAGTAACGTAATGTTATCACTTTAAAAGAAAACACCTCGGTGTCGTCAAAACAGTACTTATAACCCGAAACGCCTAAGAAGATCGTATAGGTTTGATTTCTGGTTCTATATTTAACTGGATACGTCTTAAACGACAGTCCGATTTAAGCTGCTCTAGAGAAACAAACAAAATATTACTAAAAATATAATACACAATAAAAATAAATAACTATTGTTCTTAAGACGTGTGCCAGCGGGAAAGGTTAATTTGCAGAGGTATTATACAATGAATAACTCTTAACTGTCAGAATCGTTACAATATTAACTAGCAAACGTGTTTAATCGCTATATGAGCATAGTAAGCATTCTTTTGCTTATGGTCTAACTCGTTCAATCATACTTTTTTACAATCAGATTTTTAAAAACGCTTTCATAAAAAAAAAATGAAAGTATACATCAGTATAATGTTATAGTTTAAAAGCCATTAATGTCATACTAAATGTTTCCAAAAAATATACAACAAATATTTTAGTGATAATTATTTACTTTTAAATACACTGCTAATAACTTAAGATAACAAACTTTTATAAATTTCGTAGCGGAAAATTTAACTTAATTCCAATCATTTTGACTCAACCCGTATATTAGTAGCGCTAATGAAAACTCGACTTTAGCACGGTGTAAATCGCACTATATTGACTTTTTCTGAGCTGTCAAAATAGGTGGTTGTAAATAGTGGTTATTTAAGATTAGTTTTGGTATTTAAAGATTAATCAAAATCGCAAAAACCAAGAAGTAAATGAAACCTGAAATGGGCAAACATAAAAAAAACAAATCGGACAGACGCGAGCGCTATGAGAGTCCACTGGATTCGTCGCGCAGTGCTTTAGGTCTCAAATTGATTTTGAAGGTAGGAAGTCAAGGTACACCTGAGCATTCAACCGATTGGACTTATCCTAATGCAAATCTAGCTGGCGACGAAATGTTACCGCAGTCTTTAATGGGCGATTATTACTCTATGCATCGGTCACATCACAAGAAAAGTAAGAAGAAGAAAAAGAAGAAGGATAAGAACAAAGATAGAGAGAGGAAGCACAGGCATCATCATAAAGATAAGAAGCGTAAGAGGGTTGAATCAGGCCAGGAGGATGACGATGAACATTCCAATAATTTACAGGCGATTGCTAACGTTGGTAGTCCATCTGGGCGGGAGCTGCGACAATGTGTGTTGAGGCAGAGGCAAGAACGTACGCCTTTACAACGGGCACTGGAACATCTCTTGAAAAAGTTAGAGATGCGGGATCCTCAGCAGTTTTTTGCTTGGCCAGTTACTGATAATATCGCACCCGGGTACTCAGCTATTATAACACATCCCATGGATTTTTGTACAATGCGACAAAAAGTTGATGATAACCAATATAAAGATTTGCAAGATTTTATGTCTGATTTCAAGCTTATGTGCACAAACGCTATGCAGTATAATCAATCTGATACAATTTATTACAAAGCAAGTAAAAAGTTGCTACATGCAGGTATGAAATTGGTACAACCAGATAAAATTGGTTGGTTGATTACATTAACACCTGATGTTACTAGTCGCGATTTAGGATTTGAAATTACTGCAGAGTTGAGACAAGAGCAACGTACTGCGAATGTTGGTGATACCGACGAGCATGAGGATATGGAGGGTTGTAGTTCTGTGGATTATGCTAAAAAGCGGTTACCAGCATCTAAGTTTGAGGCAATACCTGATGATTTATTACCTGAACAGATTTTAGCTAGAGCACAAAATGCAGCTCGTGAGGTGAAGGCACGCCTTAATGCTAAACGGAGTAATCCGAATTTGGGATTTTTGAGACAACGTAAAGATGGTTCAACTTTTCTTAATATACTTGTCGGAGGTGATGGTGTTATACCTGGTACTAAGAAAAGACCAGTATTGTTAGGGTCTTTGACGGGTAAAATTGCTGATGGTACTAGTCAAATTCAGGTATTAAATCTCAGTTTGTTTTCAAATTAATTTAAGTCTTTTTTTTAAAGGGTTTTAGAGAAGATAGACGTAACATAGCAAAACCAGTTAAACCTTTGTATTATGGAGCATTTGGTTCTTACGCACCGAGCTATGATTCAGCATTTGCAAATCTAACTAAAGATGAAAGCGATTTGGTTTTTCAAACTTATGGTTCAGATACATCGGTACAGTATGCGGAAAGCATTTTGGGTAAGTTAGTTAAAGCGTAATTATCTTGTTTAATGATTTATTACATAGACTTTGCTAAAGATTGTGATTATACTTTACAAATGGTTGATAGTCTGTTGGATTTGTTGACTGGAGGCGATCATAGTAAAACTAAGAAAGTTTTGGAAGAGAAGAAAATGTTACGCGAAGAGGAAGAGGCAATTAAAACAGTTTTGGAGGTTAAACCAGCTGATCCATCTCAAGTGCCGATTGATGTTGATGATTTGAGGAATTTGGGCCAGCATGGCATTAATATGGACTTTTTGGATGAGATGGAGGACGATATACGTGTCTTTGAGGATTGGCAACAACTGCAACAAAGATTAGATGTTAATTCTCAGTTGCTGGAGTGTTTACAGCGTAAGCAGCATTCACGTTTGTCAGCACCAGTGCCCCAGCACTTAAATAATGTTGCACAGCCGACTGAAGAAGAAATTGCTTTAGCTGAAAGTGTCACTGACAATTTAACTGATATGGCTAAGCGGGTGAATCCTAGCGATATCACTCCAATACCAGGTATTCACAAAGCTCTTGGCGTTACTTTACCATCGGATATGGAAGTTGGTGGTGCAGATGTACCTGATTTGGAAAGTGAACTAAGACAGTTCTTAGAGAGTGAGCCATCTTTGGCACAATCCCCGCTACGTGATGATAAAACCATTGAGGAAATTCTCATGGAATAGCTTTAAGGTGGGTTTTGTTTATTTTAATTAAGGACTAAAATAAATCAAGTAAACGTAAGTTTTTATTTGGTATATAGATTTAACCTAATTCTCTACAAATTTCAACAATTTATTTTGCGTCAGAGAGTGCAGCTACTCCGGGTAGTATTTTTCCTTCGAGTAATTCCAAACTGGCGCCACCACCTGTTGATACGTGCGAAACCTTGTCTTCGGTGTTCCATTTCGCGCAGCAGGTAGCTGTGTCTCCACCGCCTATTATACTGACGGTGCCGTTTTTCGTGGCTTCAACAACGGCGTCCATTAAACCTTTGGTACCTTTCGCAAAATTTTCAAATTCAAATACGCCAGCTGGTCTAAAAAAAATTTAAGATTTCAAAATTTACATGTATTTTCTTGACTTAATACTGGTTGTACTAAGGATGTTTACCTCTAAATTCCCTATAATAAAGGGATAAACATCTTTGGATTATACTAAGTCAGTCAATGTGTATACAAGGAGTGCCAACAAGTGTAGTGATATTAAAGTGTATATAGTGAAATAAAAATATAAGGTGACCCAGTTAAAATAAAAAATATAGTACTTGAAATTTGTTGCTGCGAATCTATTTGGTATAAGGTTAAAACATACTGTAATGATTCCACATATGTACTTCTACAATAAGCTGAGCCTGGCTGTAATGTTTTGAAATTAAATAATAAAAATGCTAAATCTAAACGTAAGAACGGTGATAATTGATCTGAATTGTGATTTTGAATTTCTAAATTTATTCATGTTCATGTTTTGTTTATGCTTGTGAGTTCTTTATTGTCTTCTGATAGCATCTAAGCATACTTCTAACTTTATAACGGAGATAGTAACGCTTGCGCAAAATTTACATGCACCTTTACACTATCAGATTTGAGTTTCATAGCTTCCTTAAATATACCAACGCAATGGTCAGTATATTCTAGAAGTATATGAATGAGTCAAGTTGCACATACCCATTCCAAACGATGACTTTAGCACGTTTAATTGGCGCTTTAAAAAGTTCCAAACTCTTTGGTCCAATATCCAAGCCCATACTACCATCAGGTATACCACTAGAAGCGTCTGCACTGCCGACTTCAGCATCTTCAGCGAATTTATTTGCGGTAACAAAATCAACCGGCAAGTGTATTTTAACATTGTTTGCTTTGGCTTTATCGAGCAGCTTATGTACAATTTTCGCCCCTTCGGCATCGTACAGCGAAGTACCAATCTAAAATTTAAAAAAAAGTTGGCCAGAAAATAAATGATTTTTATTACATGACACAACTTCATTATTTTTAAATTTTTGGATTTTTAGAAAAGAAGCTTAGCTAAAAATTAAATCGTTTCTAACAATGTTAGATGGGTTCAGGGCCAAAACCCTACAAGAACCTAATATGACAAATTCATGCCATTAAGTAAACTGTAAGTGAATTTTTTTTACATTGGGCGTTGGTTTTTCAATATTTGGTTTTAGTTTATAATGACATCCGTTAAGAAATTAGATACGCAAAATGATACCAATCAAACGCGACGTTGGAGAAAACGGCGGAAATTGCACATTCCGTGTTTAAATTTTAGCGACACTGAGAATTCGGAACCAATTGGCGATTTTAAAATAAATAAATGCGTCATTAAACATAACCTGACGACTGACGATTTTAAAAGGAGGATTTATGGTACTACGTCAGTGGTTAATAGTGGTAAGCTTCAGGAGGAAGTCGAAGTGGATAGTTTTAAGTTGTTCATGCCGAATGTTTTTAAGCCCTCATCGGCTAAGCAATTGAGTGAATCTAAACAGAAGCCGTCTAGTACAACTTACGAACAGTTGGGATTATCGAAGAATACTTTGGATAAGCGTAATGTACGACCGAAAAAGGTTGATAAAAAACAAAGTCCTTGTGTTTGTACAACAGACAGTTCTATCAAGAAGTATAAACCAGTATGGGATATTCCTCAGAAAAAAGAGGAAATTCCTTTGAGTGAGTTACCGAGCGCTGTTGCGCCGGTTACCACCGCTTCGAAACCTTGGATGCAGTTCTGTCGTAACGCACAAAAAGCGCTATCCGTTTTGAACGATGAGGTAAGTACGGCGCTACGTGATAGTTTTTGCAGCATCGACGATATACAAATGCGTATAAGGAGAACGATGGACGAAATACGAGAATGTGATAAGATGTACGAGCATTTAAAAACGCGCCAAAAGAATTTGGAACCGGGTTTAAAAGCAATTGATACAGCAAAAGATGGAGTTAACATATTTAAAGTACTCGGCCTTGGACTAATACCATCGCGAAGCGAGAACCAAATGCGAGTCGATCTTTTACCCAGCATTGAAGAAAGCATATACGAAACTGAGGTAGATCATACTAATTTGGGAAACAAACGCGTTGAAGAGCCAAGTGTGGTTCAAAATACAGTTGAGTTGGAAGAAATAACTTCAGATTCAAGTGTGAAACAAATGGATATTGCGCCATTTGATACCGATACCGAAGATGCACCCGACGAATTAATCGTTCCTACACCAACGCCCGTCAAAGGAGCGAGAATTGATGACGATATGGATTTGCATAGGAAACGGGGACAATGGAATTTACACAACAAATCAAGAGGACGCGACTTGAATAGCCAGGAACGCATCATACAATCAGAAAAATCAAGGATACAAATAGTAGCCGAGGAGTTGTACGTTCCGGAAAAAGTCAACAGGATTGCCTCTACTAATCTAAACAACACACCGACCGATACAACTGCCAAAGGTAAAAAAAAATCATGTCAGTTTCTTTACCGCGAAAAAACAAAAAAAACCAGAAAAAATGTCGAAAACGATATAAAAAAATCATCAACGTCCGTGAAAAGTCAAATGAAGTACGCCGATAGCGTGTTATTTGCAAAACGCAACAAAAAAAAATTTACCAACAACCAACCATGCAGTTTGGTGATACAAAACGTCGTCGAGAACGACTGCAAGCTTAAACAAGAATTTAAAAGTCTCACGGTGCAATCAGTTAATTGCAAAACCGGTCTAGATTGTTTCGACATCCTCGACGAGATTACCTTAAATGATTTGAAACCGTTAGAATCGGAGTATCCTCGCAAAGACAACCTGGACATTGAAAAAGCGCCTAAGCAAATAAAAAATACGTACCTGTATAAGTTAGTGTACGGGCCAATGCAGGATGAGTTTTTAAAACTGTTACGTTTCGAAGAACCCAGCTTGCGATGCGCAGAACGTTGCGAAAAATGCGTTAAAACTGAGGCAAGCGAAGGTTTTTTAAAATGTAGCAGTAGTGGCAAAAAACCCCAAACGAAGAAACTCAAGAAAGACAACACTTCTGATATTACTTTAGGTAAAGGAGTTGTGCCTAAACAAAAACGTTCAAAGAGAAACGCGCATGACGACATCGTCTCCCGCCTTAAACCATACATGTTCGATCCTCACATGCGCTACCCGACCACAATCACCGTAATGCCAGCTATGATAACCACTTACACAAACCCCAACTTTGTTAAAAACGCTAATAAAGCCCTCGCTGAAAAAAACCAAGTTGGCGACTATGCTGGCCCTACCCGCTACACATCTAAATTGAACAAACCCATCAAGTATTTAAATGAAAAGAAGAAAACATGCCCGAACAAGCCATTGCGTCCAACCAATCTCAATCAAATCAATCGTTTCAAACCAACTCAAGAAAAGATGCACGGCGACGCATGGGACGATTACGAAGCACCATCGACCATACCTTCCAGCCCGAAAACGATCAAACGCAGAACTTTTCGTTCTAACTACGAATCTTACCCGAACCCAATTTTGAAACAACCGACGGATTTGAGCAAATTCAAACAACAGAAAATAGCTAAACCGAACAAATGGGAAGCGAATATACAAAGCGTTATAGAGATGATTGAAACCAAAATCGTGGAAATTTTATCCGATCCCGAGAAAACCCATTTGGAAGCGTTTAAATCAGTAGAAATGAAAATCCTCGAAATACTAAGTTCAGAGAAGAGTTTGGATGTGATTGAGGAGGGATCTCAAGTTGATATTGAATCCGATAAAATCATTTTGCAAAAAAGCTTTCGTTCCAAGACCATGGACAATTTAAAAAAGAAAGATAAGAAGATTGAGTTGAGGAGTAAGACTGATGTTGGATTGAACAATTTTGAGCATTACCCGTTGGAGTGTGGCAGAATGCATTTTAATCCTGTGTCAATGGTACCTTGTAATAAGGGCTCATTCGAGAAAAAATTTGATGAGCCTACATGTACAAGTTTAACTGTCGATAAAGTAACCAGTGCGGCAACTACCACAGCAAAGTCGCCTACTTCTGAATTTTTCCAATTTTTAGATTCAATTTCTAGTATTGTGTCAGAAGACGTGGTGCAATACAATACGAAGAAAGTTATTTGTCAATACCCAAGCAAAGTACCCTCGTTCATGTTATTATCGCAAGTTTATTACCAGATTAGCAATTACGGAATTTATTCGAAGAAATTTGTGGAACAGAAGCATAGTACTACACCACCGAAGCAAACGACTGTACCAACAAATTTGAAAAATCCCTGCTTGACTGCGTCTACTCACACATACAAAATCTTAAGCAGTAATCATCGGAGGATAGTGTCCTCGAGACAGTCTACGATTACTCGTCCGAAACAGGAAAAAAACCAGCCAATATCAAACAATGACACTATTAGCATTTGTCAACAATTAACAGACTCTATTATTTACAACAGGTTATTGAATTTTGTTTATGCTACTTTATTCGCCATTGTATTTTTCGGACTTACCTTCAACTATACTTGTGATTAAAAATATATCGATTCTAAATAAATACGTTTTTATTGGAACGTGATTTCGTTCTTCATAATTTAGTTTTGATTTGCTTTATATGTAAGTTATGTGTGTTGCCTATACACCAGACGTTTACATTTATTTTTTCATAGTACTTACGCTCATATTCTGCGATTCCTTCAAAAACGTGTAACTCATACCACCACCAATGATCATCTCGTTAACTTTATCTAACAAATTCTCAATCAATTGAATCTTATCAGCGACCTTAGCACCACCCAAAATAGCCAAAAAAGGTCTTTCGGGATTATCCAAAGCCTTTGCAAAATACTGCAACTCCTTCTTTAGTAAGAACCCAGATGCGCGTTCGTTAAAACCCTCTCCCATCATGGAACTATGAGCTCGATGAGCTGTACCAAAAGCATCGTTCACATAAACATCACCCAACTTTCTCAACGAGTTACGAAAATCCTTGACCTTAGCGGGATCTGCCTTGACCTACAAGCGTATAAATAATCAAAAGTGTAATTGATTCAACAGACTTACTTTATTTCCAGATGCATCTAGACCTTTACCCTCTTCTTCTAGATGGAAACGCAAATTTTCCAGTAAAAAGATTGAACCAGGTTTTGGGTCAGCACAGGTGTGTTCAATCTCGGCACCCACACAGTCCGGTAGGAAGGTAACGTCCCTATCGCGCGAAAAACTATATGTGTAAGGAAGTAAGGTGCTAATTGTATTAATATTTAATTTACGTTACCCAAAAAGATCCCTGTTAAAAAGCTTTAAAATCATGCAATGGCGCTACATGCAGTTTTAAAAGAAAGAAAGACACAGCACCTCGTGTACCTGGATAAAAGTTTTGAAAGCTCATCGGCAATCGGTTTTAAGGTGTATTTAAGATTAGGTTTTCCATCCGGTCGTCCCAAGTGTGACATAAGGACTACGCTTTTTGCACTTTTTTCGATGGCATATTTGATTGTGTCAAGAGCTGCTACTATACGTTGATTATTTGTAATAACACCGTCTTTGAGAGGGACGTTAAAGTCAACTCTGAAAATTGCTTGATAGCAATTTCCCTTAATAGTTTCAACACTTACCTCATCAGAACGCGTTTATTAGCCAAATTCAAAGCATCGATACTGAGTTTATTTAATGCCATTTTAACACTGGCCGAAAATTTCCAAAAAAATCGAGTTTTATCCGCTGCTCGATAGTCGGATAAGTGGGCTATGACCTTCGAATGTCATCTAAAGGTCGAAACGGTTGATTATAATTACAGATAACTGCTATACCAACATTACCGATTTTTTTGATGGCATAACAATAAGCGATTAAAAATAACTTATTTTACACAAATTAACAATAGTTGCGTAATTTACATTTGTATTTGCCGCATTACATACAAAGCCACGTTGCCAGTTGAAAATAAATCGAGGCTTTAACGAGCTTACGTCATTGGTGTTAATGGTATTGTTTACATACGCAATCAATAGAACGTCTAGAAATTTCAATGCGTGAATATCGTCTAGTTAACAGTAATAATTTTTAATGTAATTTTAAAAATCAGTTAAAGCCTGAGTATTAACGTGCTACTGCTACTATGTTTGACGAACACTGATCTAATGTTATTCCGTGTAAATAAAAAAAATGATTAATAAAAAAAGCCCGATCCGCTCTCAGCTCGAACGTTAGCGAAAGGGAATCTACCAAGAATGTACTTCCGTTCTCTGAGATTTTTGCATACTTTTGCGCTGATCAGTTTATTAAACTGATTTAATCTCTGGAAAGACACAAAACTTAGAATATTTTAATATATAACACGTTCAAATGCCCTCTAGAACCATGATACAGATTTCGAGATCCGTTGAATAACCAGAAGAAATTAAGGCAATTGATTTTTTTTTACTAAATATTTTGCGCTTTGGGGAACTTGACATACATTAACGTTAAAGCAAAAGCGAGTAATGAGGTTGTGCTTAGAACCAAAGCTTGGAAAGTGTTGAGCATATGAGTTGATATGAGTATCGTAACTATTTGATTAGATGTACTTCCATCACTATCTTATTGAAGATGGCAAATTTTCTACGCATCTATGCAGTAACTGTTCAACATAGCATTAGTCGAAGAACTTAAATCTTTCTCTTTTTGTTATTTCGTGTAAACTCAATGACTAAAATATTAATCTATTATTTGCTCTTCCAAGGTTCAACTTGTTCGTCTAATAAAAAACTAAATTATCTTTTCTGGCCGCCTTGATCAATGCACAATTACAATAGGTACGGCCCTGTCCCCTCATCATACATTAAAAATAAGAAAACGATTATGTATAATATCTAAATATAAGGACATAAGAATATAAATACAATTTTAACTGTTTGACGACTCCTGTTTATAAACGCGTCAAATTACAAAGTACAAACTAAAATTATTGCTGTTTATTTATTTACGTATTAAGTTTTTTTTTTCGTAATTGCAGCTGATAAAATTGGCAACGGTGTAAACTGAAGTTGTTCGTACAATAAAACCCAGACTATATAGTACACTTACCTCTTACACGTCTTACTTGCTTTTTGCTTGCTTCTATAATAAAAATAGTCTGAAAAATAATTGTTTATATGTCGAGAAAATAAAAATAAATTGATGGCCATCGTCAGATGCTAGGTTAACATTGGTGTGAATGGCAACACTGCTGCACCATTGAGTTATTTCTATTTGTTGTGGATCTTTAGGAAAAAATCAGTTACGTATTTCTTTGTTGTCCTTTGTTTAATTATTTAAGGATAAATCGTTAAAAACTTCGGGTGTTGACCTCAGTTATGGCTAAAGAAGAAGAAGAAGATAAATTACCTGATAAAGATGCAGCCAAGGGGTTCTATGCTAAGTATGAACCAAAAGAGATTTTGGGAAAGTGAGTTGTAGTATATTTGTCTTAGTGTCGATTAATACTTGTTCTTACAGAGGTATTAGTTCGACTGTTCGACGATGTATCGAGAAAGAAACAGGTAGGGAATACGCTGCTAAAATAATTGATTTAAGCACTGAAAATGAAGATGGAGCTTCGTCATATGAAGCGGTCAAACAAGAAATATCAATATTGCGACACGTAGCTGGGCATCCTTACATAAGTAAGTGCTCGACATTACGTTGTTGCGTTGCATTAACGAACGACTTTTCAGTCGAGTTACAAGATATCTTCGAATCTAGCACGTTTATTTTTTTGGTGTTTGAGCTATGCAAACATGGTGAATTATTCGATTATTTGACAACGGTTGTAACATTGTCCGAAAAAAAGACTAGATATATCATGAAGCAGGTTCTAGAAGGCTTGCAGCATATACATAGTCGAGGTGTTGTACACCGTGACTTAAAACCCGAAAATATTTTGTTAGATGATAGTTTGAATGTTAAGATCACTGATTTTGGTTTTGCTAAGAAATTAGCACCCGGTGAGCAGTTATTTGGTAAGTATTGTTTTTTTTGTATAGGATAGGTATGATGGGTGTTTTAGATTTGTGTGGAACGCCAGGGTATTTAGCACCAGAAACGCTGCGGACGAATATGTTAGAAGACGCAGCCGGGTATTCTTATGAGATTGATATGTAAGTGATATATTTATAATTTATGATTGTATATGTGACTTTTACAGATGGGCGTGTGGTGTTATTATGTATACGTTGTAAGTAATAACCAAAACCCAACTTTCAAATAATCTTCAGCTAATAAAATTAATTTAGGTTAGTCGGTTGTCCTCCGTTTTGGCATCGCAAACAAATGATTATGTTACGTAACATCATGGAGGGAAAATACTCGTTCACATCCCCGGAATGGTCTGATATTTCTGGTAAGTTGTACTTTGACATTGAATCCATACTATATTCGTGTTACAGAGCCGCCGAAGGATTTAATTCGAAAATTATTAGTTGTGGATCCTCATAAACGTATATCGATCGCCGAAGCTTTAAGACACCCGTTCTTTTTAAGCGTCGTAAGTATTTATCCTTAATCATGTTATTTATCGGTTTGTATATAATCGGTAGTGCCAATTTTTCAGCATTTATGGGATCAGGACATAGCTCCTCTTAAAGACTCTCTACGTCGTAATAGTCATCGCTTCAGTCGCATCTCTCGTTTGGTTTTGGTAACTTTTTGTTTCCTTACATTTTAAATAACAGTTGTTTTTCTTTACTAACAACATGCTCATCGTTTTGTTCTCAGCGTTTGCACAATTTCACTTAGCGGTTTTTTAGAAATTGCAACAACGATCGTTCCACCCGAGGAGGAAATTCCAATGGGCTATTCTGGTTGTCAGAGCAATGATACGTATACAACGGTTACGCTTCACGCCAGAACCGTTGAGCTTAGACATTGCACGTATCGACCCGTATAGGATTAAGTTATTAAGGAAGGTACTGTTAAAACTACAATCACACAGGATTGTCTTAAAACTGTGTTTTAAAGGTAATCGATGGTTGCGCCTTTCGTGTCTACGGACATTGGGTGAAGAAAGGCGAGGGACAAAACAGGGCGGCGTTGTTCGAGAACCAACCCAAAACTGAACTGAAACATATCTACGTAACAAATTTGAGTAGATAACCATTTTTAAGTTCTAGAGCAATTTTTACCTATCACCAATTTTTTAGTCGAATTGTATTATGATATTTATTACTAGTAATTTAAATAAGTCTTTAAAAAAAGCCTGTTTCGGTTGCGCACGTGACTTACTAAACTGCATGTTTTAGTAAAAGAAATTGATTTTAAGTACCTTTAGTATTTGTTATGCAGTTTGTATTAACGTGAAATTTTATGAGTTCGCCTGCCGTTTTAGGTAACTCACTCTCTCTCCCCCAATTACTGTTAATAAATTATATTTTAGGAACAATGTTTTTACTTTTAAAGTTTTTTGTGTTCTATTTTAGAACAAAAAAAATCACTAACTTGATTGTCTGTTACATGTAAAAGCTGTTAAAAAGAAATTATCTGTACGTAAGTAACACAAATGAGGTAATTGCCGGTGCTCAGTGAAGACGGTCGTAGGTCACTTGAAAACAAATCCGTAATTGCTTGATTGATTGATTGGAAAACTCAAAATTAAAATTGATTATTGGAAGTAAAAATTATAAGGTGAACTAAAAACAGGGATTTCCAACAAGCGGGCCGCGGCTTTCATTAGCACCGCCCTCTCAAAAATAATAAGTAAAACCATATTATGCAAAATAACTACTACCGCTCTTCAATATTTAATAGTAGCTATATATATATTTGTGCGGATACGGCTTCCTATTTACTCCATGAATCTAATGGCGGCCCTCGGTCATTCATAAGTTGGAAACCCCTGACTTAAAATGTAATACAGTAAAATCAACCTAAATGATTCAAGTGCATACGCACGAAATATGTAATTTTTACTTTAGATGAATTTTACAAAACGTGAAATAACTTAATGCGAAAATACTTACATGTTCTTAAAGAAAGCGAAATCAATAAAACACACTAATCAAATATTTGGTTGTTCACAAAAGAAAACGCAAACGGTTACACCCCTCTTACAAGAAGAGTGATATCTTAAATTACTCTCATAAGAGTAAAACTACAACGAAAGTAAAAAAAAACTAGCTGAAAATCTTAGGAAATGTCAGGCTTGACATGATGTATTGGATATTGATAAGGAAAAAGGCACACGCCATGCTTCACGAGATCCAGATGTAAAATCCTACAACCAAACAGCGTCTAACACAAACACACCTTACCATAAAGACATTCCAAATCGACTGCTGCAAACGTCTAAAACCAAGACAATAATGTCGCTAACAACTAAATAAACGATTAAAGAAAACCAAAAACGACAACTAAATCTAGGGATCTTTCGCAATCGTCGAGTGTCCGAAACGAATAACTAAACCTAAACGATAAGAAGGGTAGAATATGTTTGGGTTTGATACAAATCACATACTACTGAACAGTAAAGGAGGGTGCGCTGCGTATCCCAAGATTCGTGGATTGTGTTTTTCCCACAATTAATATGGACACCGAGCGATATGGCACCTAGCCACAAACACTACAGAAAAATTAAGAAAATAATATACAAGATAGCAGAAGAAAGAAAAATAAAAGAACCGTTGATTAGTAGCCTCTTAAAAGTACAAAATATCGATCACCAGTTGGGCTGATCTTCAAATCCTTGGCATTTCATATGGTTTTAGATGGTCCCGTGTCATCAGACAACTCGTAGGTCTCATACGATACTTTCCGTTTCAGATAGAACAAATCTATAAACTTAGGTGCCAATTTGTCCGAGAAATATCGAGATGCATATGGAAAAACATAGTTCTTCCGCCACGCTGTGTTTCCCACCTCAAAAGCTGCTGGACGATGACGTAAATTGTAATGATGTTTAACGCAGACGTAAAAGCTGCATTCAAGCGATTCTTGATGTCTACATAAACTTCTCGAAAAGCTGGGTCCCTTTCGGCCAAAATAATAGGATCTGCAAAGGCCAAATCGTCGATAGTGGTTGAATCAGTGATTAATGAACTCTTCCTCTATATACATTTTATTTACAGTACAGCGATTTGAACGAAACCAGGCGAAGCGAAGGAAAAGATGTCTTTTCCGCCAGCGCACTGCTTCTTATATTATTACCTCTACTTAATGCGGAGCATGTTTTTGCTGCCTTATTTATAAGGCGGGAACATTCAAAAGAATATATCCCTACAGTTTTTCCAAAATTTGCAAAAAACCGCGTTAAGACGGTGACTTCATTAACGACGGTACGAAAAGCACATGCTACTTTAGCAAGATTCTTACCCCAATGTTGATGGTTGTGTTCGATTTTGGTTCGATATAAGACGATAGTATTATCTTCGTGACTCTGTTGACTTCTATTGAATTTGCTTTTGGATGATATTTAGCCTAGCAAACACGGTTTCATATCTTAGATGTAGCCGTTATGTGCCGTTATGTAACAAACCTTTTCGAACATGTTTCAATTATATAACGTGTACCTACTGGAACTAAAATGTAACATTTATGTAATAAATATATACATATCAGTTCTATAAAAGTGCTGTTTTAGTAGTACACTACAGCAACATAATGTTATCTTTTAGTCACATATAATTGAAGATGCATAAATGCTATATATTTGTTATGTAATCTACATGCTACATATATGGCACTAAATATCTCGGATGTATTTGTAGCATTAAAAAGAATTGAATTTTATAAACATGTAAAGAAAACCACCTTATCCATGTACAAGGTTCATGGGATACATCGGGTCTAAAGTTTTTTTTTTTGACATTTGTCTAATTGCGAGATTTTGTAAAAAAATTAATTCTAGATATAATTTGTTGAAAAATATAAGGTCTTTAAATGTTTTCTTTAATTTTTAGAAAAGCAATTAAATCTTTGATTATAAAAGATATAAATAACATTATAAAACAACATTTTCTGCAAATATTTCACGAAACATGGAAAGATTAAGATTTGATTTTGTTGTGAAACCAACAGCAGATGGAAAATCAAACACCATATGCATAAACTCGATAGCTACACCTAACGGACAGATGTTTGGAATACCAGTCGAATTCCAACCTCCAAACTTGCATCAATTTATTACAAATACTCAAAACTATGTCAAAGTAAGAAAATCATTAAATAAAAAGTATCAAACAAGAAAAATATGGATAACTCTGACAGATGACATATCAAAAATATATTTGGATGAAGAACAAAACCTACAATTTAACGATTTTTACTTGGAAGAAATTTTAGCAGAAACAAATAGTGTTGAATCTATACCTAGTGGCTCAAATAAATCGTTTGAAAAATTGTTAAAGAAGTTGCTTGAAGATAAACAAATAAAATCTGAAACTCAAAATCTAGGGAGAATTGTAAAGGATTTTTTGTACTCGCCGCCTAGGAAGTGAAGTTTTACATACGTGTATAGCCAATTAGGAAATTGTTATTCTCTATTTCAACATCAGAATTAGCGATTCTTACACTAAAATCCGTGTAAGAATAACCCAATTCTTACACGAATTTTAGTAATGTTAGTTTTTTTAAAGTTAGTATCTCTGCATCGTAAGTTGACGTTACATGAAAAAGAAATCAAAATTATTGGAAGTTAACAATTGAAATTCAAATTTTGATGCCAAGATAAAATAAAAACGTCCTATTAATTTAAAGTTATTTACTTATAAAGGTATAAAGAGAAAATTTTGTATGAGATTTTAGGTTAACACATAAATTTCAATATGTCAAAGTGTAAGTGCTGCCAATTCACTAAAATATAAATTTCCCAATGTTGTTTTAAAATTAAAATTATACGAAAAATATTAATTATTGTATCAAAATAGAGAAAATAGTATAAAACACACGTCATAGAATACGTTTCAATCACTCGACCGCTTCATAAACTCACCGCTGCGCGGCTCGTGTATGAAACGCGGTCTCGTGATTGAAGTGCGTTCATTCTGTAACTTGTGTTTTAATATACTATTCCCGCACGAGTGCGGGAAAAATTACAAAAAACACTGGCATTTACAGACATTTAAACAATAATATTATAATGCAATTATAATTTGTAATTGTT
Source organism: Aquatica leii (assembly GCA_035610365.1). Classification (NCBI taxonomy): domain Eukaryota; kingdom Metazoa; phylum Arthropoda; class Insecta; order Coleoptera; family Lampyridae; genus Aquatica; species Aquatica leii. Next base: position 86,639,279 of record CM069435.1, read on the forward strand.
AAAAACCGTTTTCCCAGTGTTTTTTATTCATAAAAACAAGAAGTAAACTTAAAAAAGCAATACAAAGTATACAAAATATGATCAGCACGAACACTTTAGACATCAAATGTCAATTCATAGCACTCTACACTTTTCATCAAGGTGGCTATATCAAAATTTGACATTAATATAAAATGATTGCTTTAGCTTATCAAAGGAAATATTTGCTCGTTACAAAAAATTATGTACAAACCTCTTGCGGGAAAATCATTCTAGCATTCGCGCTATTAAAGCACTCCCTCACTTCGTTCGCTCGTGCTTTAAATGCGCTCATGTAGGAAAAAATTCTTCCCGAACTTGGTTTGTAAATAACTATTATATGATTGTGAAATTCAATGGCAGGAACTCAAACGCTTACCAGTGGATTAGGGATTTTAATAAAGAATGTGAACGTTTCCAAATTAATGAAGATAAAAAAAAAATTGAAATGCTAAAAAAATTTTTGGAATACTCTAGCATAGATTGGTACAGCTGTATGTTAATAAAATTTACAGTGGAATCAGAGTGGAACATATGGGAGAAAAGTTTTTGTGAGACGTTTGCAAACAAAGGATGGTGGCCCATTAGACATGTTCTAGCTTTTAAATATCAAGCAGGTTCGTTATACTTGAGTATGCTTTAAAAAAAGAAAAATTGTTATTGGAAGTAAGAAAATCAATTGATACTGGGACATTCATAGACCTTATAGCCTTTGGTTTACCTAATTATGTGGCTGATAAAATTAACAGAGAAACTTTACAAGGAACGGAAGATCTTTACGACGAATTAGGAAGATTGGAACATTTTGTTGGGAAAAATAAATATGATAAAAAAGATAATATATATTCTGACAATAGATCAATAAAAATTGAGAAAAAAAAACATGCCAAATCTGTGTCTGTGAGAAAAGAGGGATACGTTGCCATCCAGAGAAAAATTGCTGGTTTAAAGAGAAAAATAAAAAAACAGTTTTAAAAACAGTAAATAAATCAGAATTGGAAACTAGAAGTGCCACCATTAATAAAAGTGAAGTTAATATTAAATGATGTTTTAAATGTTTCGGGAATTTATGATTCAGAGGTTCAAATGTGTCATTAATAAATGCAAAGTTATTGAAGATACAGCCAAAAGAAAATACAAATAATATAAAAAAATTAACTTGAAAACTATTAATGGTGAGAAAAAAACAAAAGGTATGGTAACATTAAAAATAAAAATTTACAATATTGTAAGAAATATGGATGTTTTTGTAGTAGATAATGAAAACTTTAACTATGATTTTCTAATCGGGTTGGATTGCATCAAAAACTTCAAATTAATGCAAAATGAAGAATTGAAGATCATACAATGTAACAATCCGAAAGAAAAGACGGTAACCTCAATTGAAGAGGATATGAGAAACGAAAAATACTTAAAAAATGATAAATCAAAGATAATAAATGTCAAAATTCCTGATGTACTAGGTGACAAAAATAAAGAAGGATTTTTATAAACTCATCTGAGGTATTAAAACAAGATACTAAAACCATGAGTAGGTAAATGTGAAATAAATTTCAATGAACATATAAACTCAGATAGATTTGAAACATTAATAAACCATTTAGATTTTTACCAACAATCAGAAATTGATGTTGAGAGAAAAATACAAACCGGTCGTTGCGAAAGATAAATATGACATCGGTACTGTATGAGATTATGACATTGACTTGATGATAGATAAATATTGTTGCAAACGTCCATACAGATGCACACCTGAAGATAGAAAAGAAATAGAAAATCAAGTATCAAAACTATTAAATAAAAATTTGATTGAGGATTCTTATAGCCCATTTATTGCTGCTCCAGTAACTCTAGCATATAAAAAAGATGAAAGAAAAACAAGACTGTTTATAGATTTCAGAGAATTGAACAAAATTGTCGTCCCACAATCACAACCTTTTCCTTTGATTGAGGATTTAATGATAAAAACTGTAAACTCTAAATATTTTTCTACTTTGGATATAAATTCAGCATTTTGGTCAATTCCTTTAAAGATTGAAGCTAGATATAAAACTGCATTTGTTACACAGGAAGGTCATCTCTAATGGACGTGTCTACCATTTGGGTTAAAGACTGCTTCAGCCATATTTCAAAGAATATTGGGAAACATCATTAGAAAGTACAAACTCTCTAGTTTTGCGGTAAATTTTATAGATGACATCTTAATTTTTTCGAAAACTTTTAAAGAACATTTATTACATCTATCGAGACTAATGGAGGCAATACGAACAGAAGCCTTTAGAATTAAATTTTCGAAATGTTCTTTTGCAAGTAATCACGTCAAATATTTAGGTCACATAATTGAGAACAAATCAATCAGACCTTTGAACGATTATTTAACTGCTGTCAAAAACTGTCCACTTCCAAAAACAAAGAAAAATATACGACAATTCCCAATCAGCAAGGAAACGTTTTTTTCATGTTTTAAAAACGTTACAACGTTTTAAAATAGTCGAAATAAAAAATGTTTTTCCAAAAAATATTTATGTTGCGTTTTAAAAATATTTTATTTAAACATTGATATTGAAATATTTTAAAAATGTTTGCTAAAACATTTTTTAGTAACATAAAAAACGTTTTTACTTTATTAGAAATCATACTTTTGCTTGCTTTCAGCTATACACTTGTTTCTTTTATATATTGTAACAAAAACACAATTATATGAAATTTTGTTACATATTATTAATAGATACATATTAAACCTTTTCGTTTTACTAAAAACTTTCTTGCAAATTTGAATAAGTACTTAATAATCGCGTTTGCGCAAAGTACCGGCACCTGATCTTTGGGCACCTGCGTGAAAGATGGCGATTTTGTATGTTTTGTATATTATAATTGGATTATATTTTAAGCTTCAAAGAATCAACAATTTCCATGGTATTACTCGCTATGCTGTGTAATGTATCGTCAGTGTATCAGTTTAATCGTTTTCTAAATTAAGTTCTAGTGAAACTCAAATAGATGGTTTTAGTTTATATCAGCATTTATTATGGTACGTTTTTCTTTGTTTTTTTGTTGCAAGAAATTTTGCTGAAGTATAATGTTATTTGTTACAGCAGTGGTACACTAAAACGTTCATTCTATGTACTTTATGATTTCCATTCTTTGTGATGTTTTAAGGTTATCAAATTGATACGATGTTAGCCAAATGGGAGATTTGAACGTGCTCAATAACCAATTAATCTTGGTATGTAATTTTTTCAGTATTTTTTTGTGTGTACAAAGTTTTAAAATCTTGGATTGTTAGTTCTGGTTTTCGTTTTTACACAAAGAGGTAGTGAAAAGTTTTCTTATTTTATAGATAATATCCTTCCCTGTGGAGGAACGGCAACAATAAAAACTACCTTTATTGTTCATGCCTTAACAGACAAAGGTTGTTTCTATTGTTGTCGTTTTTCCACTCTGAAGGATCCTATTCATTAAATAGAAAAATTTTTAATTAATTGGAAACTTTTGAGAGGATTATTATAATTATTTCAATTAATATAAAGTAATTACATGAATAATGTTTGTTTTACTTTTATGTTAATGTGTTAATTTTTGTTATAGGCATCAAATGCGTTTACAGCCACAAGAAACTGACAACACGAAGATTGTATTATTTATCTTTTGTAAGCATTTTAGAGCTGGTTCTATAATAATGGTATAAATGTCAGTTAAGTTATACTTAATTTGATTGTAAAATGCTGTCGTTATTGGCTAGTATAAATAAAACTAACAGCCAAATATGTCAGTATTTTAAAATTAAAGCAAGTATAACTAAACTTACATTTATACCATGATTGTAGAACTGCTCTTAAGTATATTGCAATATTTAAAAAAAAAACGTTGATTATACATTTTTTATACATTAATGTAACATTTGTAAAATATTATAAATATATATAAATAATATTATAAATAATGTTTTTTAAACATTTTTAGAATGTTTTTCTAACATTGACTTTGCAACGTAATTCTGGCCATTAAGACGTTTTTGCAATGTTTTTAAAAATGTAAATATATCTTTTGTAAAACGTTGAAAAAAACATTTCAAAAATGTTTCCTTGTAGATTGGGTTGCTAGGTAAAGTAAATTTTCATCATAAATTTGTATCACACAGTGCAATTGTTCTAGATCCTTTACACAATTTATTACGGAAATATGTGAAATTCACATGGTCCGCAGAATGTTAGGAATCATTTGATATAATAAAAGAATTGCTATGTTCAGAACCAATTATGAATATTTTTGATCCCGAATTACCAATAATGATTTACACGGATGCTAGTATCAAGGGAATGGGAGTGGTGTTAAAACAAGAAGATAAAAATGAAAACAGTAATAAGCCAGTTGCTTATTTTTCAAAAAAGTTAATTGAAGCCCAAAACAAAAGAAGGCAATATATATAGAATGTTTAGCAATAAAAGAAGCTGTGAAGTATTGGCAGCACTGGCTTTTATGGGAAAAGAATTTATCGTATATTCAGATCATAAACCATTAGAAAATATGAACATCAAGGCTAGAACTGACCAAAAACTAGGAGATTCGACATATTATTTATCCCAATATAAATTTTAAAATTAAATATAACCCAGGAAAATTAAACCAAGAAGCAGACTGTTTAAGCAGAAACCAAGTTCTAGAACCTCATGACAATACTGAAGATTTTTTAAAAGTTGTAAATTTAATAAACCTAGAAGGTATAAAAAATGACCAACAAACAAATATTGACCTGGAAAAAGAAAAACTTACATTTGAAAATGAAATTTACTATAAAAAGATTAGAAGAAAAAAAAATCATATTATCACAAGAACTGAGCAAAACTCTAATAAAAGGTGTCCACGATACTTACTGCCAGATTGGAAGAACATAGATGACAAATAACGCCATTCTACACGGCGAAAAACATCATTGCAAACATTAAACAAATTTGCGATCAATGCGAATAATAAAACAAATCAAGGAGAAAGTCAAAACATGGTTTAATGTTACATTTAGGTTCAGCAACACGTCCATTTGAAATTATATCTGTTGATACCATTGGAGGCTTTGGAGAATCACGGTCGACAAAGAAATACTTACACCTTCTGGTCGATCATTTTACAAAGTATGCTTATATTCTTACATCAAGAAATCAAAGTCCCAATGATTTTATTAAACTAATAGAAAGTAACACAAAATTATAATATTGAAATGGTGTTAACGGACCAATACCCTGGTACAAATTCTAAAGAATTTAAAGAATTTTTGAAAAATGAAAACAAAAATAGTTTTCACTGCTGTAGATTCACCATTTTCGATTGGGCTCAATGAAAGACTAAATCAAACTTTAGTTAATAAGATCCACCATTACATATAAATGTGTAGAAAAATACAATGAAACGGAACATACAATTACAAAATTTTTGACATTTGTCTAATTGCAAGATTTTGTGAAAAAATACTTTTCGTTGCGGTTTTTTTACAACAAATCGTTGTCGGTTTTACAACGATTTTACGAAAAAAGTTCCTTATAACACTAATTGGTCACGATTTCGAAAAATGTAGAATTTTTCGTTATTTAGTGTTACCTGGGAAGTGATATGTAACACCCAATCAGCAAGGAAACGTTTTTTTCATGTTTTAAAAACGTCGAAATAAAAAATGTTTTTCAAAAACATATTGTTACGTACTTTATTATTAAAACTTATCTATTTAAAACCAACGAAAGGATCCATTTATTAAATTTTTTAATGGCAGTATTTATTGTAGATAAATAAAACAAAACTTCGTCAATCAGCCATTAATCCTGTATTTTCAAAAGTGACATGTTTCGACTCTATTAATTTTGATTAGGAAATCATCAGACTGAAAAAATACTCATTATAAAAAAGAACGGGCGGATTGTAGTGATAATATAAAATTACCTAATTAACAACAACGAACAATTAATAAACAAATTAACGCCTTAAAGAGGAAATTTACAACATTAGAATAAAACGAACAAACTATTAATGTCTGAGTTGAATCTTATCAAAATTCTTAAATTTTTTTGTATAACAGATTGTAACATTTTTATTAAAATATTGAATTACTTAAAGGTAACTATAAAGCTAATATTAAATCTTCACACACTTGTTTACACTATAAAGTCACGTACAAGATTATTCTCCGTATATTTATCTACACACACGCGCTAACGACTTATTTATTTAGACTTGAATAATCTTCTTAACAATGCTGTCTTCGCATTACGGAAATAACTGACCTACGATTTGTTTGTTCGGTATTTATACACATTTTGGAAATCCTTCTCGAGTGTTCCATATCTTTCGGTATACGTTCTAGAAGATGGATAACAACTTCGAGAAAGCTCTTGAATTTGAGAACGTTTCAATATTTTTATTGCGTTTTAAAAATATTTCTTTAAACATTGATATTGAAATATTCAATAAATGTTTTTTAACAATTTTTTAGTAACATGAAAAACGTTTTTACTTTATTAGAAATTATTTTTTTGCTTGCTTTCACCTATACACTTTTTTCATTTATATACCCAGTAAACACACGACGTCCCAGGGACGTTCGTTTTATGTCCAAATGATGTCTTTACATCCCGGGCTTTAAAACGGACCTGTATAGGATGTCTTTAATAGGACGTCCTCAGGATGTCAATGAAGAACGTACGATGGGATGTCCTATGCGGGAAAAAACAAATGCAAACTGAGTGCGCGTGCCCACTTTCCTTCTTGTTCTATGGTGCCTACTCAACACCCGTACGCTCCCTTGGTATATCAAAGTGGTACACTCTGTTTGCACCGTTTGCACTCTGTATTTGTTTTTAGTTGTGTTCTCACTACTTTATTTATCTGTTCTTAATTTTATTATTTAACGTTTTTTGTTTTTGGGTGTTTTAGTGCATAAACAAATTTATTTGGTAAGTTTTTGGTACCTTGTATTTATTTATAATGTATAAAAATCATCATTTATAATTATTATTTTGAATTACTAAAAATTAATAAAAGTTTATTGAAATTAAAAGATCATAATTATTAACAATGGTGATTTAAAACCCCATCTCGCGCGCATACCTATGCGGTGAATTGAAAATATTTGTTATGTAAAAAAAAAATTTTTTACTCAAAAAATTATTTAAAGTTTAAAAGTGTGACGTTATCTCACGACTTTTAAAGTCGCGATTCGCAATAAGTCATCCAAAAATGTCAACATGACCGATAAGGCACAAAATCGCTAATCTAACTAAGAAACTATAAGGTTATCGCGTTCTTGGTATTTATATAGTTATGATTAGTGTGCGTATTCTCGTAGTTAAAAATACGTCTAGAAATAATTTTGTTTTTATCACATTCCTCTGATGAAATGTAAATGCGAAACGTATAAAAATTCTTAATGAATTTGCAAGACTGACGCGTTTACAAAATCTTTTTTAAAAAACGATTTAAATAATTTTTAACTGGTTATAATCGATCATCTCTTATGATTTAATCAATAATAGAATCGTCAAAAAGATCAATCAATAATTCTTCAAAAGAAGTATCACTTTATCAATTCTTTAATTTAGTAAAATGTAAATTCTGATTACATAGAAATACCAAAATAAGCTTTTCGTATTAACTTTTTTATCGACTCTACATGACGATTACCATCTCTTATGTAGTTGCATTGTTTCAGGCGCCACTTAAAAAAATCGGGAAGAAAGTATAAAAAACTCGCTAAGGAGGGCCAAAGAACGCCGGGATCGAGAAGATAAAAAAATGAAATAATCTAAATTTATTTTATTTGAATATAATTTGGATTATTATTTAAAAATATAGTTTTATGTAATAAAAATTTGTATTTTATTTGATAAAGTTATTTTTTATTAAAAATATAATATACATATATACCTAGTACATATCCTACAGTCATCTAAAAGGGACGTCCCGTTGCGGATACGCAAGGATGTCCTATAAGGACATTGTAGGGATGCACACACTTGTGACAAAAGAACGTCCCATGAATGTCCCTAGGACGTACACAGAACCAAAATGGGATGACTTTGGGACATTCAGTGATCCGCAAAATCATGTCCCCGGGACATCCTTGGGACATCCTTGTGTTTGTTGGGTATTGTAAGAAAAACACAACTAATTATTAATAAATATACATATTAAACCTTTTCGTTTTTCTAAAAACTTTCTTGCAAGCTTGAATTAAGTACTTAATAAATAACTGCGTTTGCGCAAAGTATCAGCGTAAAAAGATGGCGATTTTGTATATTATAGTTGCATTATTTTTTATGCTTTAACGAATCAACAATTTCTATGGTTATTACTCCCTATGCTGTGTAATGTATTGTTAGTGTATACTTTTAGTATATGTCAGCATTTAATATGATGGTACGTTTTTCGTTGCAAAAAATTTTGCTCAAGTGTAATATTATTTGTTACAGCATTGGTACACTAAAACGTTCAGTCTATATACTTTATGACTTCCTTTCTTTGTGATATTTTAAGGTTCTCAAATTTATATGATGTTGGGGAAATGGAAGATTTGAACGTGCACAATAACCAATTCATCTTGGTATGTAATTTTTTCTGATATTGATGCAGCATTATTTTGTGTGTACAAAGTTTCAAAATCTTGGATTGTTAGTTGTTCTGGTTTTCGTTTTTACATAAAGAGGTACATGATGCATAATTAGTCAAAAGTTTTTCTTATTTTATGGATAGGATCCTTCGGTGTTGAGGAACGGCAACAATAAAAACAACCGTTATTGTTCAGGCCTTAACAACAGATTAGGGATTAGGGGAAATGTTGTTTTTATTGTTGCTCTTCCTCTACTCCGAAGGATCCTATCCATAAAATAGAAAAACTTTTGATTAATTAGAAACTTTTGTAAAGATTATTATAATTATTTCAATTAATATAAAGTAATTACATGAATATTGTTTGTTTTACTTTTATGTTAATGTGTTAATTTTTGTTATAGGCAGCAAATGCGTTTGTAGCTACATGAAATTGAAGTATTTCGAGTACATAGAGATTGTATTATCTATCTTTTGTAAGCATTTTAGGGCTGGTTCTATAATAATGGTATAAATTCCAGTTAAGTTATACCAAAGGTTATACATAGTTTGATTGAAAAATGCTGTCATTATGTGCTATGTTATTGGTTAGTACCCAGTAAAAATACGACGTCCAGGGACGTTCGTTTTATGTCCAAATGATGTCTTTACATCCCGGGCTTTAAACCGGATCTGTATAGGATGTCTTTAATAGGACGTCTTCAGGATGTCAATGAAGAACGTACGATGGGATGTCCTATGCGGGAAAAAGCAAATGCAAACTTAGTGCTCGTGCCCACTTTCCTTCTTGGTCTCTGGTGCCTACTCAACACCCGTACGCTCCTTTGGTATATCAAAGTGGTATACTCTGTTTGCACTCGTATTTGTTTTTGTTGGTGTTCTGACTACTTTATTTATCTGTTCTTTATTTTATTATCTAAGGTTTTTTGAGTGTTTTAGTGCATAAACAAATTTATTTGGTAAGTTTTTGGTACCTTTTGTATTTATTTATAATGTATAAAAATCATTATTTATAACTATTATTTCGAATTACTAAAAATTAATAAAAGTTTATTAAAATTAAAAAAATAAAAAGCTTAACCAAAAACGTAATAAATTATTTATGAAAATATTTATTTTATGTAAAAAAAATTTTTTTACTCAAAAAATTATTTAAAAAATGTTTTCTTTGTATTAAAGGTTTAAAAGTGTGACGTTATCTCACGACTTTTATCGTCGCGATTAACAATAAGTCATCCAAAAATGTAACATGACCGATAAGGCACAAAATCGCTAATCTAACTAAGAAACTATAACGTTATCGCGTTCTTGGTATTCATAGTTATGATTAGTGTGCGCATTTCTCGTATTGTAGATATTACTATTTCCACAATAATTAGTTAGGTATTTAAAAATACGTCTAGAAATAATTTTGTTTTCACCACATTCCTCTGATGAAATGTAAATGCGAAACGTATAAAAATTCTTAATGAGTTTGCAAAACTGACACGTTCACAAATTTTTTTTTAAAAAACGGTTTAAACAATTTTTAACTAGTTATAATCGATCATCTCTTATGATTTAATCAATAATAGAATCATCAATCAATAATTCTACAAAAGAAGTATCACTTTATCAATTCTTTAATTTCGAAAAATGTAAATTCTGAATAGAAATACCAAAATAAGTTTTTTGTATTAATTTTTTATCGACTCTACATAACGATTACAATCTCTTATGTAGTTGCATTGTTTTAGGCGCCACAAAATCGGGAAGAAAGTATAAAAAACTCGCTAAGAAGGGCCAAAGAACGCCGGGATCGAGAAGATAAAAAAATGAAATAATCTAAATTTATTTTAATTGAATATAATTTGGATTATTATTTAAAAATATAGTTTTATGTAATAATAAATTGTATTTTATTTGATAAAGTTATTTTTATTCATTACGTCAAGTCGCAAAGGAGTACGTTAAGTCTCCTTATTGAATAAAAAAAGCAATAGAAAAAACCACAAAGTAGATGTATTTTAACTGGAAATGGTTCTTTTCTTAATAAAAATATAATATACATATATAGTATTAATTACGAGAGCTCGAGTAACTCATTGCTTAAATGCGTATGAATTAAACAACAGAAAACGTATCTCGCTCAACATAGGTTGCATTGAAAGTATCGATCGACATATTAGTTGCTAGTTCCTTTCTCAATTCTTGTTTTTTGCTAAACTGAGTCACACTCGAGCCACAGGGTACAATCTGTACTCGAGCTCTCGTAATTACTATATACTATATATAACTACATATAAATATTTTTCCAATTCAATATGTAGAAAAAAGGAGGGATGACTACCTTCTACACATCCTACAGTCATTTAAAAGGGACGTCCCGTTGCGGATGCGCTAAGATGTCCTATAAGGACATCGTAGGGATGCATACACACTTGTGACAAAAGAACGTCTCATCAATGTCCCTAGGACGTACACAGAACCAAAATGGGATGACTTTGGGACATTCAGTGATCCGCAACATCATGTCCCCGGGACATCCTTGTGTTTGTTGGGTATAACTACACTGACATTTATACCATAAACACAGAAAGTCCAGCAGTGTACAATGCCATTACAGCGATTAAAGGCAAAATGCGTTTATGGTTTTTGTAGTGCATAAAAAGTACACATTCTGTACGTAAATCCTAGTACTATAAACAACGTAACGGTATAGTGCGTTTTCAATACTGCTGATTCTACGGCGTACACGATACGCATCTGCTACGCATTTTGCCATCATGTTTAAAACACATTTTTATACGCAGATTATTCGATTTTGTTCGGTTTTCGTCGCCGTCACCGTGAAGTAGCTCGTAGCTCTTCCCCTACCCTTGCTTTTGTCACTTTTGTTTAGCTTTAGCCACAAAATCTTGTATTTATCGTATGCAAACAATTTTGTGCTTTAAAATTTAGAAAAAATGTGTTTGTTTTTCATCATTTAGGATGGATTAACAAAACAAGTAAGTATTAAATTCAAATATAACCGATATTATTTCTTAATAATAAATTTATAATCTAAAAACTAACACGATTTCGCGCAAACATAAAGTGACTTTGGAATTTGTAGTTGATGGGATGTTAGTTTGTGAGTTATCTACAATTTCCCAATTCATTATTCTTATTCCTGAGTTGTATTTAATTAAAATTTTTTTTAGATCGATTCAATCTACTTTGTTGGATGAAAAGATGCAGCAAACGAGACATGTTTTAACCAAGTAATTGGTTTGGATCAAACAAAACAAATTTGTAAAAATATTTTAAATTTAATTTATGGTAAGAGGCTTCAGAGTATTTTATAGGTTAAAATTTAAAACATTAACTTTATATGTATATTAACGTAATATGATTTCAAGTGCATTACTGCAAAACTCGACTTTCGTGTTGTATTTTATTTCACGACTATTTACAAAGCAATTCTTTATAATTATTTCATAATTTAGTTTAGAAATTGCCAAAAAAGTGCATAAGTTATTTGAGTAGCATTACAATGTAATTTTTATTTTACAGCATCCATAAGAAAAAATCCAAATTGTGGTGCAGCTTTACAACACGCAATAAACACCAGGAGTAGTAGGTACGAAAGACGCCAATAAACGTAAGCACAGAATGAAGGTAAATAGGTTTTTTATGTTTTTTTAATTTTTTTTAGTACATATATGGACACTGTATTTTAAGTTTCTAAATTGTTTTATTAATTAAATTAAAAATGATAATACCATTGTATGCATTTAATTTGTGTTAAGTTGCTAACATTGCCAATGCAAACCAATTCTGCATTTAACTTGTATTAATATACGTCATCCGGCAATATATCGGCCGGTGTGACACCTGGTTACCGGCAGTGTACTTCATTTCAGTACATTGCCAGCATTCTGAGTGCCGGATAAGGAGCACATTGCCAGTACAGACCCATTGATTTGTGTTTGTTTATTGGGTTGATTATACATGCAGAAAACTCTCTTTTGCAAATTTTATGTTAATAATATGTTAATAAGTCGTGTTTGTCATGGTGTTTGTATTCTATCACGTTATTATTTTTAATTCTATGTTAACTCATCGTATACTTTTTAAAAAAATATTATTGCATTTTAGTGCACTTATTAGTTTGTATAACTAATTCGATTAAAAGTTTTAAATAATTTTGTAACCACTAGTAACCGAGTTTGAGGTCATTAATACATGTGTATTGTGTAATAATAATATTTTAAATATTTAAAGTTTTGCAAGCTTTTAGCTTTATTAAACATTATAATAAAAACAGCAATTAAAGTTGTTCTTAAATTTATGTTTTATGCTTTATGTTAAACCGAGCGATTAAAAGGACATGAGAAAATGGAGCAGAATTAAAACAAACAGACGTTGAAGTTGTAACTAGTTTGTAGAAACAAGTCTTTCTTTAATTACAATATCAATACGCAAAATATTTTTTTGTTTTTCTTTGCACCTTTCTTCCAAGTTCAGTAATATTTCTGAGTTTTTAACAAATTCCCATGGCAAACAACGTTGATATGTTTGTAAGTAAGTAAGTCTTGCGATTACATTTTTCAATAGCATTTTTACGAATTTTAAACCTTGCCATAACAAATGACTGTAACATTTCTGCAAATTCAAATCTTGTCATGGCAAGACGTAACAATATTGCTGCAAGTTAGTAGATACAAGGTTGTCACAAGCTTGTTATTGCTTCCTTAGTCAACTTCTAGCAAACTTGCTGCAAGCTTTTTGTGATGACAATATTGCCGCAAGTTTTATAGTTGTCACGATAAGTTTGCTGCAATCTTGATACAAGCTTACATTGTTGTTTGGGACACACGTTATTTATTTACACGATATTAACGGGTTTCGATACCGCACACCTGTATTACCAATGTAACGAATTTTCAATCTAGTTTATTTGAAAACTAAATATTTACACGATTAGAACTACACGTTACTAATTAAATCTAACGATATTGATTAAAAAAAGTTACTTACATTAACTTATCTATTACTATCACTAGGTCCTCACTTTAATTTGATCTAAAACTAATACTTGTTTATGTTAACAACACATACGCGTCGTATATTTATGTTTCAATAGCACGGGCAATTGATTTATTTATATCTTATTAGCACACACGTTAATCACTTATTTATTTAAACCGACAAAAATCTTCTTTTCGATTCAATTCGAAAAACTGACCCCAGCTTCCTTTGAATCGTTTATATATATTTCTGTTATGAGTCTACAATGTTCAGCATCCTTCGATCATTGTCTCGAATTTGACAATAGCTTCAAGAACGTTTCAATACTTAACTTCAATACTGATTTGATATTCTACTAATCAATTTTAGCAAATGTTTGATTCAATCAACATATTGTTCTATTTTCTTCTTTTTGCTTTTTCAAGGCTAACCTGGATTCCATTTTCATTTCATAAATTCTTGAGTTTTAGTAAACTACGTGTAATCAACCACACAAATAAGATTTTGTAATACCCTAAGTATAACGTTATTTCGCATCCAATTTAATTAGTTATTTCTACATTTGATATGTACGGAAGATAAATAATTTCGAAACATTCTGTATACGTGTGAATGTAATTGCATTATTTCAACAGTAGATGGAGGCTAAGTAGTAAAGTTTTTGTAAAACCAGCGAAATTTAACTCGTTTAGTGTTCTACTACTTCAAATTTGCTTAAAATGAACAAAAGGTAAGAACTAAAAATTTATATCTTAAGCTGCTTATGCACATTTATTTTATATACACATCAATAAGTGCAGCTTAATCCTACAATATTTACAAAGAATTCTAGAGATCTTTCAAGATGTTGCCCATATTATGGGCACTTTTAGTACAGCCATTAATATTTGTATAAATAAATATTTTGTCGATTCATCTTTGTACAAATTATAAAATAAAGATAAAATCGAACAGAGATTAAAAATAGATACATAAATATACATAAAAGTACAGTTGTCTCTCTATACAAATTAAAAAAAAACTACAATTCTTATAAAGACGATAAATAAAGTGTCCTGCACTCGTGGAGAAAATTAATTGTTTGGACGTAATATTAGAATCCGGCACGTTTATTCCAGTATTTTTTTTAATCGCCTAAACTAGAAATGTGTAATACTACCAACATGCTAAACAGTACCAGTTCACTAAAAACACAAACAGAATAACTTGAAGATGTGGCTAGCTGGGACGTGGGGCTACCGACGGTTGTGAACTAACCACCACTACAGGTTTAACTACATACTGGGCATTGACGACAGGTAGTACCTAAAACATGTTGCTTTAATAATAAGAATTATACTACAACATGAATACCTTTCCATTTAGTTGCTGAGTTGGGGCTGTGATGAAATGTGCGACAGGGCTCGAAACAGCGGTTAATGGGGATAAATCGGCAATACCTTTTGGTACCAGCGCAACTTTATGTAAGACTATGCTTTGACTAACTGGATATCCAGCCATCGGTACTACAGACAATGCAGTTGCTTGAACCTGTTGTTGTGCAACAACCGGACTCTGCAATGCCTATTTAAATACATAAATACAACTGCGAACATTACTGACCTCCTTGACTCCATTCGGAAGAGGCTTAATTCGCTCGACTGTCGCAGGTGATGTAAGTTTACTTTCAATCGTCACTGTAGGTGCTTGTTCAGGTAACAACACGTTAAAATCGATGTTATCGCATTGCACCGCTATTTCCTTCTTTAAAACTGCTAAACGTTGTTGAGCCGCAATTTTTTCACGTGCTAGTCGTTCCATCTCGTGCTCCAATTCACGTTCTTTACGTTTTAGACTTTGGATGTAACGTAATGCTGAATGGAGAATGCTCAAATTTGAAGTTTTTTTTTCGTCGGCCTGCGCCGGCAATTGTTTTTTTAAAAAATCAAAGCATTCTGTAAAGTTTATGTTAGTTAAGTTAGTACTACTATTTGGGTTGGATTCACCTTTCAGATGGGCACGTCTGTGTTTTTCTAACTTGTTGTGTACTTCGCGAGTGCCTGAACGAAATACTAAAGGTGGTTGTTTACGTTTTTGTTCGCCACCTTCGTCAATGACTAGTGGGTTAATGATGTCGAAACTGTTTTGGATTATTCGCTGATTGTGTGTTAGAGGTGTTTGTTGCAAAGGTGGTGGATCTGAAACTTCCAGTTCGAGTGATTTAATATTTGCTATGAGGCACTGACCTGGTACGGGTTTAATAATTGTCACTGGTTGTGGATGCAGGGGAGGTGGTGGTTGTGCTGGGACGGGAGCTACAGCTTGTCTTTGTTGTTGCTCTTTTAATTCTTGTAACTCCAGGTATCTCGCTGCTTCCAGTAAGGTGTCCAAACTCATGTTCCCCTCGTGGCCAAAAGGTGACCTGGAATAATCTAATGGAATGAAAAATGTAAAAGTCATTGACGTTTTTAATTTTTTCTCAAACGCAAAATAAGTGTTTGCAACCGACGCCCCTCCACGTGGCACGGAGTACGTTTACCTTAAACACGTGCTTACGTCGGTTGCGTTCGACTATACTCGTCTTGCAACTTCTCACGCGGTAACAATCTTTGATCCTTAGGAACAACGAATTAAAGGCTAAAATTGTTTGCGAGCACCCGCGTGCACTAGACACCTTGCTACATTGACCGTAGGTTGCGACGTTGTCGTGTCGTCGAGCATTTTATTAATAAAACAATTTGTTTTTCATGCCACCAAATAGTAAGCTGTGAAAAATGATTCAATACTTCCAAATCGAATTCGACTTATTTTTCTATCTCGAATGATTTTTTTCAATCGCAGAAATTACGCATTTCTATTAAATTAGTGTTTTTTTGAAAACTATAATAATATGCGCAAGTAATAAATGACAACGCTGTACGTCAATATGAGCTAAATTCGCCGCCAGGATAACGTGGCCATAACGGACACCTTTGTGTACCAGCTAATGATGGCCCCGTTTCTCCTTCGGCAACAAACACAATTACGTCCGTACCTGTTAGGAGACCAAACGGGTAGGATGACTCCCAGGTGGATATCTCAAAAACACCTTCACTTGTCACCATTCGAAATTTGGTTTTTTACGTAGACAATAACACGGAGGTTTTACACCTAGACACCACCCCGTGCTACCTACCACAGGTCGCCCTTCGTTTTGCTGTTGTACACGCTTCACAGCAGCCACATCACGTGTGTGCCGTAGCTGTATCGACCAATGGGCGCTGCGCGTCTAAACAAATGCGCGCGTGACGTAGTAGCACACACACGCCCTACACTTAATTACATTCAAACAAATAACACTAGGCTAACTTAAATCATCATTTCACATAAGTTGCCATTCCGAATTCATTTTCTTAATTGAAAATTAACAGTAAAGCAACAATAATCACATTCCCCCCCAATTTTGATCACAATTTTTCCCCTTCTGCCGGTTGTTTTCCCCTTCTATCGTGGAATGCCGTTTCTTGTGGTGCGCCCAAAGATGCGCAAAGCATCTACCCAGAGAGAGATTCGCCAATGTGACACATACGCGATTCGCATCATCTACTAATCGAATGATTCATTAAAAACTACGTCACGTAATTGCATTTGAACAAAAAATTGAGGTGCGATATTCTTGTTGCGCACTTTCAAAAATACAAGATAAAATCCATTAAATCCATTCATTTTGGCCTTGAATGACATTCGTTTGTTTATTTTATATTTCTGCTTACCTTATTCTCAACCTTTAGTTTCCGCATCTTTTTATTATTGTATTGGCAACACACCATACAGATTACATTTAATAACGAGGATTTAAAAATGTTTATATAATCAACAACATACAAGTAAATTTATTGCAAAAGTTTAGTATACAAACTTGTATAGTAGCCCCATAATATCGACTATACTAAAATTTACAAAACAAAAAAATATCTAAACTAAATACTACATCAAACAACATTGGTTCAAATTTGGATTTCCTGCAGCATCAAATGGTATGGCAGTCGACAAATCCCCAACTAATTCAGTAGGAGGTTGTCCATAATCTTGTAACCTTTGCATTAACGACAACACAGTTTCAAACTGACGCTGCTTCTCTTCCAAAGTATTCGTATCAGATTCTTTTTCTAACTGCTCACAAACTTGGTTCATCACCTGCTGTTGCTTTTCATACTTAGTCCTTTCCTCATCTGTCAACGAGGCACCATTCGCCTCAAGCCACGCAGGATACTTCGCTAAAATTTCCTAAAAAATCCACGGTTACTAATAATGCATTGTTTAAAAACGAACCTTTAAACTCGGATATAAAACATCCTTCGACAACAAACTCTGCATCATTCCTTGCATGAATGGTACAAAAGCATTTTGATCGCCGTCGCTTTGAGCAAACATATTCCTTATATCAGATTCAGAAAACGGGTTTTGTAGATTCTCGGCATCTTCTGCGAGACCCCGTAAAGCATCTGCTATTGACGCTGAAAAATCAGCATCACTACAACCTTCGCTAGTATTTGACACAGCAGCCGCTGCTGCAGCTACAAAGCTAACTTTATTAATCAATTCTGATACACAACTATAAAGTTACCAGCCATTCGTTGGAAGGTTTGTTGTACTTGATCAGGAGATACATCGGTCGCACTGCTCTCTCGCAACAAATTCATCATGTTAGTTTCAAATTGATCAGCTGCTTGCTTAATAAACTCCTCGCTCCAATCAGTCTCAACTTGATTAGTCTCTTGAGATTCTTCTGTAGTCTTTTCCTCATCTTTGGTAAAGTCCTTTAGGGCGCCTATGCGATTAGTTGTATGAAGAGGTTAGAAACTAAATCGACTTACTATCTAAAAGATCGGCAAGTTCTTCGTCACCTTCCACTTCCTTCTCTACTTTCTTCTGATCACTTTCTTTACTCATTTTGATTTTTCGTCTTTAAATTAAAAAAAATTAAAACCAATCCAAATGACGTAACTCACATGTCAGTTACTAACCTTGATCAGTAACATAGATTAGTAAAAATCCCTAAAGTATTGTACTATACAGTGTGTTCTATTTGTGTATTATGTATTAAGAATATATATTTAAGTATGTACGTATCAGTACGTATTGACGATTATCAAATATACATATATGTTCGCTCTGGACATAAAAAGCATTTTTGAAAATTATATCTAAATATACGTGTCCGAGATAAGAATACATCCCATTGTAAATGGGAAAAGATACAATGTGACTTAAATTAGGAAAAAGTTCCATTATTTAATTTATGTCTATTGCTAGTAGCAAAAATTCATTAAATTCATTAAATAGAGAAAAGATAAGTTCCGGTATTTTCTTCCTTTTTTTTAATCTAGTAGCCGTTGAAACACAATGTCAAAAAATTATTACGAGTATTCAACTTTGTCATTATTTTCTAAACACAAGTACGTTTCTTTACAATAGAATTTAAAACATAATCTAACATTTCTGATGAGACTGTAGCAACTGTTCTTCATTTTCAAAAGTTGCGTCATGCAGTTGATTTTTTACATAACCCCAGAGGAATGAATTCAACGAACTCAAATCCGGGGATAGAACTGGGCAAGCTTACTGTGAGTTTCATTCATTTTTCAGAAAATTATGCCTTCCCAATCAACAAGAAAACATTTTTTAAATATTTTTTGAAAAGATATATTTACATGTTTAAAAACATTGCAAAAACGTCTTAAATTGACAAAATTTACGTTGCAAGGGCAACGTAAACGTTATTTAAATTTTTTGGTTTGGGGCACCATCTTGTTGAAACTAAATGTTGATGCTTTGCTGGTTTTTTTAAGTAAGCGTTGTTTGCTGTATAATAATGTTTGTTACGCCGTTTGGCTATCATGCTTTCAATGGACCAATTTACTTTAAAAGGAAAATCTTGATCTTCGGATTTTCTGGTACAGCATGCGCAAAAAAACTGGCCGCTTTTCTTGTCATCACATCTAAAACTTCCACAAATTTATAAGGATTTATTTTTTATAAAACTTTGTTTAATTTATTTGTAAGTGCTACGATGGAGCGAGGAAATTTCATAAACAGAAATTTGATATATTGACTTGTTACATCTTGTGCCACAAGTGTAGTTATTGCTGAGAAGATGCGTATTCTGATAATTATTCTGAACGGAGACAACCTGAGAAATCCATTTTTAGATGTTTGGTATTTAATTTAAAGGAACTTTGTTTACTTAAAAAACCTTTTTTCTCTCATAAAAAAACTGGCGTGGTCACCACACGACTTTCTTATAAGGAATTTCCATCTATTTTTATTTTCAAATTAAAGAAAAACATCAACTCAAAAGAAGTACTACACATTCGACAATTTTTATTTAAAATCTTTGTATCCTACCCAGTGATATGTCCACGTTTGTATTGACTTCCTAGCATCCTATAATTTTTTTGAAATTTTTCTTCTTGATTTCATTAAGATGTAATCGAAATATGGTAAATTGAGGTTATGTTGTCACATCGACTAACCCCTATATTGTTATTTTTAACGTATCTTGATTTTCCTTCAAGATATGGAATTTTTTTCTAAAAAAAATCGTCGCAGGCAGTATTCGAACCTAGATTATATTTGTAGATCATTTGAAATTATAAATCAAATATCGAATAAACTGTTAATGTTAGAATTTTTTTTTTATTTGAATAATAATTGTTAGGAAGAATTATCCCTATAAGAAACTGTAAAAATAATTCGAATAATTTACATACGTACAAAAGTATATAGGAAAAACTGTTAAAAATGGCAGATACGCGCACTTCCGGTTTCTTTATCAGACGTTTTTTTCAAGTTAGTAGGGCTTTTGGTTCCAGAGTTATCGAGGGTACAACGTGACACACAGACAGACAGATCACACACAAACACACACACGCCCACGCACGCACGCATCCACAAACACACACACATTTTCTCAAAAATACTTTTTTCTGATTCAGGAGACCTTGAAACGTATAAATTCTGCAGAAAAATTGCGATTACTATACTTTCTTTATAGAAAAGTAAAAACAATCCAACCAAAAAAAAGCGAATACTGATCTACTTACTTGAAAATCTTAAAATCAGTTTTTTTGCAAATGGTATACCAGAAAATCCGAAGATCAAAATTTTCCAGCTAAAGTCATTTGATCTGATAAAAGCATGATAACCAATAATGGTAGTAGAATAATACAGCCTGTTGCAAACTGATTTGAACGATGCCTTGAATGATTACCTAACAATCGTTAACGACTGCTAGTTTTAACAAGATGGTGCCTCATAGCATAATTAAACAAATGTACAGGAGTATTTGTAGCAGAGGTTTCCTTAAAATAGATTGGAACACACAGCGAAGTAGCTTGACCAGCCCGATCACCAGATTTGAATTTGTTGGATTTGTTCCTCTGGGGTTATGTAAAAAACCAAGTGTATGGCCCAATTTTTGAAAATGGAGTACAGTTATGACATTGCTTATAGCAGCAGTTAATACAAACTGGAGTCAGAAATATTAGACCATATTTTAAGTTTTACTGTAAAAGGAGCATTGTATCTAGAAAAAAATGGCAACCTTTTAAACAGTCGTTATAAGTTTTTAACATTTCGTTTCAACGCCTACTAGATTAAAAGTAATAAAACATGAAAACTTGTTTTTCCTTATTTTTCACTTTAGAACGATAATGTGTAATACGTCGTGAATTTTTAATAAAAAGTTCTATCGAGTACAGGGTGCTTCTTTTTTTGTTGCCAAAATTAAGTTGATAATGGATTCATGGAGATGAAAAGTCGGGTAAAAAATTTGAAGACGTTATTTTGTAGAGCTTGAAAAGTGCTGGTTTTTAATCTTAAAAAGAAATACGGAAATTGAAAAAATGAAAGATTCAAAAAATTAAATTTTTTGGAACATTTTGTAAACGATAAACAATAATTGATTTTTGTGACCGCATTTAGACATACTTTAATTAACGCAACTTTTTTCTAATTTATCTTCTTATCTTCCTGTAATCTCGTTAACAAGGTCTCCATGCTGTGCATTCTTATCTTGGACACTTTGTGTAACTAAATGTACTAAAACCAAAATACAAGATAATTATAATTAACTAATTAACAAAAAACAATAACTTACTAAATTGACTTATATATCACTGTAAATGTAAATTTATATAAAAACCGTTGGTCATATAACCCATATAACCGCACTTATATTTCTTTGGACGATACGCGCGTTACACTGACGATAAATGTTTATGTGAACAAATCGTCTGTTAATGTAATAGCGAAGGCTTCCACGGCCGGAATCTATACTAACATTAGAATGTCTTCCGGGTTTGGACCGTGTCATAGTTGCAATCGAAGCTGCCAACGTTTCGCCCACTTTCGTAAGGGGCTTCATCAGGGCGTGAGATAAATCGCAAAACTCAAACAAGCAATCGAAATCTAACTAAGAACTTCTCAAAAGTTAGGTTATCCACTTGTGAAACAAGCCATAACCTAAACTCTGAAAAGGTAAGAAAGAAAACGATAACCTGAAAAAGCAAACGAAAATCTAACAAAGAACCACTACCGAGTTAGGTAATCAACTTGTGAACCAAGCCAGATTCTAAACTCCGTAGAAGTGACTTAAGAAGAAATAGTCTCCGTATTTAAAGGAAAAGGATCGTCACGGATGGTTAAGCTTGACCCTGATTGGGTTACGGTTGCTAGGGGGCGTGTTTTTGATAAATGACTAATAACCGGGAACCAAAGAGGGGATAGTTCGAAACCATGATCGCGATTGAAGTTATTGGGGTGTTTGATGATTTCTATGCTTTCTCGGAATTTCCTGTTGAAAAAGAAAGGAGATTTGGCAATCAACGAAACATTATCAAAATCTATCTTGTGACCTGTAGTAAAATGATGTTCAGCGCCCGCAGACTGGGAAGTATACCTTTTCCTTATACAACGATCATGTTCTGAAATGCGAGTAATGACGGAACGACCGGTTTCACCAATGTAGACTAAACCACAAGAACAGGGAATTTGGTATACACCTTGAAATGAAAGTGTAGGAAATTTGTCTTTGGGAGAAGGAAGAATCTGAGAGATTTTGCCTGTCGAGTTGAATATGGGTTTAATACCATTCTTACGAAGGAGGATCCCTATTTGATCTGTAACCTTGTAAATGTAGGGTAAAAAGGCCAATTTCGGGTTGGATTCGGGAGTAGAAATGTCCTTAAGTAATCGAGTACGTGGATGTAAACGACGATTAACTCTGTGAATATCTCGCTTTACATAACCATAGTTCACTAAGGTTCTAGTAAGATGACGGAGTTCTGAGTCTAGATTCTCAGGTTGACAAATAGAAAAGACACGATGGACCAAAGATTCAATAACAGAACGTTTCTGTGCAGGATGATGATGAGACGAAGCATGAAGGTATCTGTTCGTATGGGTGGGTTTGCGATAAACAGAATGGCCCAAAAGTCCGTCGGGCTTACGAGTCACAAGAACGTTAAGAAATGGAAGAGAACCATTGCTTTCTATTTTCATAGTAAATTTGATGTCTAAGTGTTGGTTGTTAAGATGATCAAGAAACTTAGACAATTCAAGATGACCATGAGACCAAACAATAAACGTGTCGTCAACATATCTAAACCACACTTTAGCTTTTAATATTGATGATTCCAAAGCAACCGTTACAAAGGATTCCATAAAAATGTTAACTACTACAGGTGATAGAGGAAAACCCATAGCAGCACCAGAAACTTGTTCGTAAAACTTGTTGTCAAATTCAAAGTAAGTAGAGGATAGACACTTTTCAATAAGAGGAACCAAACTCAAGTCCTTGCCATGTTGAGACAGAATCTGTTTGATGATAATAAGCGAATCCTTAATAGGAACTTTAGTAAAAAGTGAAGTAACATCAAAGCTCACGAAAAGATCTTGGGGTTTAAGTTTTATAGTTTCTAGACGTTAAATAAAATGCTGAGAGTTGAGGATGTGAGAAGAGGTTTTACCTGTAAACTCGCAAAGAATGTTGGACAAGAACTTGGCTAGCTTGTAGGTAGGAGATTGGATAGTACTAACGATAGGTCGAAAAGGAATACCTTGTTTGTGAATTTTGGGAAGTCTGTATAGACGAGGTGGTTTAGAATCTGATGGGGTAAGTCGACGTTTAGTTTCAGGAGGTAGATTGGAAGATTTGGCTAATCTCACGTTCAATCCTCGAAGTGGAGTTATGGGTTAGAAGAGCGTAAGTTTCCTCAGACAAAATAGAATTGATTTTCGTAACATAATCAATTTGGTTCAAAACTACAGTGGCGTTGCCTTTGTCGGCTGGAAGAACAATAATATCAGGGTTTTTACGAAAACTTTTTAGAGCTGACTCTTCCGACTTAGAAATGTTGGATTTAGGAATTTTAGATGATTCAAGGATTTTTCCAGTGTTAATACGAATGGGATCTGAGAAGTGGCGAGGAAGATGTCTAATAGAAGACTCAACAGCACATAGAACTATCCCCTCTTTGGTTCCCGGTTATTAGTCATTTATCACGGAGACTATTTCTTCTTAAGTCACTTCTACGGAGTTTAGAATCTGGCTTGGTTCACAAGTTGATTACCTAACTCGGTAGTGGTTCTTTGTTAGATTTTCGTTTGCTTTTTCAGGTTATCGTTTTCTTTCTTACCTTTTCAGAGTTTAGGTTACGGCTTGTTTCACAAGTGGATAACTTAACTTTGAGAAGTTCTTAGTTACATTTCGATTGTTTCAGTTTTGCGATTTATCTCATGCCCTGATGAAACCCCTTACGAAAGTGGGCGAAACGTTGGCAGCTTCGGTTGCAACTATGACACGGTCCAAACCCTGAAGACATTCTAATGTTAGTATAAATCGTTTGTTATTTCAGACGGCACGAGATTCTTTGCTTTATCTTTGATAGTTTTGGCTATTGTTGTCTGGAATATTCTCATGTTTTTATACACCACGTAAAACGTTTCAAATTTCTGGTATACATATTTTATATTTACTTACTGTATAAACTTCGATGATTTAGTATTTAATTATTATTTTGTGTACTTATAATTATTAAACAAATATTAAACGAACTTTTATGGAAACCAAAACTTTGTTCGGGGAAGAACCGAATCAATTACTGGGCAAGGTTTCCGACAGAATGTCTTTTGGTTTGTTAGTTGCTGCTGTAAATTATCAAAAAGAGGTCTGTATGAAATTTCTCAGAGTTATTGAAGATACTGATTCTTTAAACAGAATTTTATATTAGTAATGTAATGAACAGTAGATATTTCTTTAGAACGTTTTAATAGTTTCATAAAACGTGATGACAGCAGCAACGTTTCATATAATTATGAAATGACGCAGACAATGTATAAACGAATAATTTTATTAATAGGATAGAATTAATATACATATCACAGTTGAAAACCTAATTGGAGAATAAATCTAAAATGCTTGAATTTGTATTAATATAATTATTAGAATGAGGAAAAATGGTATAGATAACGTGGTCCCACTACCGCACAACTCTATTTCACGTTCCTGTAATCAAGTGTTTAGTACGCTGATATTGTATGCACTTATACTTACGTGAATGCTTCTATTTATGCAGCTCATGTAATGCCGCCTAGGGTACATGTCGTGCATTACACGATAGCAAGTTAAACTAATATTGTAATTGATTTCATCTAATTCGGGCATTGGAATGGATCTTTTCTCCGGATAGCACACGTTGTTAATAACCAACAAAATCATGTTACTCCCACTAACTGGTTGTACAATAAACGGTCTGAAATTTATTGTGTACAAGTGAATTCTGGTAAATTCGAAGAAATACCTGTCACAACCAATCGTCATTGTTCTATTAAAAGCTTCTCCGGTGGAGTTTTTAAAACCCAAGGTGTATAACCATATTTCTTGATCACAGGGTTCGGGACTAGTCTTTTTAATTAAGACGCGTGGATCGAACTCTTTCTCGTTAATACTTAACGGTGGTTCATCCAACACAGTTTGATCATCGCCGTCCTCGTGTTCCGGATCCATAGTGGGTAGCAACTCTGAACTCCAAACTGAATTAGCAAAATATATTATAGTAGCGGTGACCCAACGTAACATCTCGGGGAATCTTAAAAAAGACTGAGAAAGAATTAATTGTGATCACATGAACAATATTAGTATTGTTAGTAGTGTTAAGTGTGTGCGTAGTGTTATGGAACCACATTTTTCTATGTCAGTTTCCTACAGAGACTATAATGTTATAATTAAACAGTGCGGATACTAAATTCTCACGTTAAAGTATTCCTGGTTAAAGCATTGCGTATGTTTAGTGTGTAAGTGCTCCCTGGCGAGGATGCAACGTAAATCGATCCCGTATTCTACTTCGTTTGGGTGCATTAATAAGTGTATGTAAGTGTCGGGCCATTTATTATCAATAACCAGTAACAGTGTGTTAGTGTGTGGAATACCCTGGGCAACATACCGCGAATTTTCGAAATTTGCATTTTCTTGTAACGAATACATCCACATTTCTCGGTCGCAAGGAAAAAGAATTATTTGTTGCAAACGAATTGTTTTATAATCGATTTCGGTAGCTTGAAGAAGGTTAAAAAATAAAACGAAAACGCTTTTGGCCCAGTGAAAAAGTTCCTGCACGTGTTTGATAAACTAAAGTGTAAAGTGTTGATTTGGTTGTATGATCATATCGGCTACTTACCGATTCGCACCGCGAGGCATCACTTCCTGTATCGGTATTCCGAAAGCACGTCGCTTGGTAGTCGTACATACGTGTTGTTTTATACACACCTTCGTCGATAAGGTATGACATTATATCGCTACGTATTTCGCCGAAGAAGTAACCAACGTCGGTCGGATTATCGCTGACAATTACATAACCGTTATCGTCTAGGACAAGACAATACAGTTCTTGGGAACTACAAGTACGCTTGCAAGGTATGTTGCCGCACTGTAAAATATCCTGGTGTAGTCAAAATAAGTAAAAATACTTTTGCGATTGGACCGTGTCAATTTTGTAACCAATTTTGATGGGCTGCAGTAGTAAGGACACGAAGATTATTTGACAATTGATACAGTCCAATGCCATTGACATTACAGGATCTTACATTAGTAGTAATTTTGGTGAATAAAGATCTCAGTGCGCTGTGATAAAATTGAAAACCAACTACAGCCGCTGGTGCTTTATTTAACCCGTCTTCTTTGAAAATGGCATGACTGGCTGTAACTAACGTACTATTTTCATCGCCAACATCAAAAGGAACCGAATACACAAAACTTCTGGGATCGACATAGTGCTGCTCAACGGCACGCTTGTACCAGACTTCATCGATCGCTTTGTTATTAACCAAGTGGAAATGCCTAAAACAACTATTGTATTCTAAGAGTTAAGCCTAGACTATAAAAACCATACGATTCCTCTTTATTATCACCAATGTTTTGTGGAAAATCCTGCCAACGAGTTAATCCACTATACGTCGACAAGAACGCAACGGTAATACCAAAGCGCTTGATGAACTCGTGCCTAAAAAACTTGCGCATTAGTAATCGCTCGAAACTCACATGTCGGGAAAACTCCACGGGCTAATACTTACTATCCCTACTAAGCATAACTGTTTTAAAGTTTTTTTAAATTTAGGATATCTCGGGGAAAAGGTGTGTGCGTTAAGTGTTATACCATACCTTGGAATCAATGCCATCAACATTGCTATTGGGCTTTTGTGATAAAATAAAATTAATTAGTGCCTTTCGAGTGCAAAACGAACCGTTCCAAATAAAATCGACACCAATACCGCTAATTACTCACCCGTTCTCGTCCTTGCTACTCGCTGTTGTTATATTTTGATGGAACCATTCGGTCATTTTTGCATCAGCAACTAAAGACTTAATTAATTTGCTATCGCCTAAAAATAACTTTTTAGTGTCACATATAACTCGAACCTACTTACATTCTCTCGACCACTTCCAGCGCGGCAAATCGATTTTTACTAAAAAGTGAAGTAGTTCTTCCTCTGGTGTTTCGAATTGATGTTTGTCATCGGAGTATTTGCAGTAGAGCCTGTGGATTATGCTGTTATACCACAACTGTTATTGGTAGCATTTTGGTATACCAGTCAGGGTGTATCGTCCAATTCCCAGTGAAGAATTGTGTAAACGGACCTTTAATCATGTTATTCGAGCGCATTCGGTGTATGTCGTCGTCTAAAGCGTATTGCACCCGATTGAACCCGTAACGATCGGGTAAGGCTAATACAACACTAAACGGCGTATTGTTTATACCCATATAGTAGTAATGGCGATTGTTTAAAATGATTCGTCTCTGTAATTTTCGCCTTGAGTCAAAAGCTAGAAAGATAGAACACCTATACTTACAAGGTCATCCAAATGTGTCTTTACACGTAGCATGACGTGCCCTCGCGATTGCAACACCACGTTTTTTCTTAATTCAATCATCGATTCATTAAAATTTCGAGGATCTGAGTCATCGTCCATTACTTCGATTTCCAACATATCGACTCGGTTATAAGCCGGTTTCAAAATGCCTTGAAACTAATTCGCAATTGTTTTTTCAACTTTAGCATCGGGTACAACTTACCACCGGGCGCAAATCAGGGTGTATGAGGATGTAGCCGTTATTGGTCACAATAAATGCATACCCATTAACTCCGATCTATAACACGAAAATGAGATGCTTTTGACATAAAGAACTGGTGCGCTTACCCGATAGGGCATCATTAGCCTTTGAATGTACTCGATAGGAACATCAGTACCCGCCACTCCCAGTAAATTAGCCACCCGAGTCTGAAAACAAACGCAAGTCAATATACATGCTTGAAAGGACACTCGCAAACTAGCACTAGTACGACTAAATCTATATTAATCTATTAATTCTAGAATCTAACATTGAGTTTTAAGACTAAACTATAACTAGACAGGTATTTAAACTCCCACGTAGGTTAACACAGGTGCTAATATCCTAGTAGCTACTGAAAATTAAAATATCTGGCTTTATAAGGACGCTGCCTACGGTTACCTCTCGCGTTACAGTTATCCAAGTCGCTTCGTTGATCTGTATCTGTTCACTGATATTCTGTAGGAATAATCAAATTTTGTGACGATAAAACAAAAGTATAGAAATTTCTAGAAATTTTTATTTAAACTTACGGCATTGGGTCGTTTGTCGTATACCGGTAGAGACACTGACGTCATTAACCTGTATACCTGCATGTCCCCATATTCGTTAAATCTCTAGAAGAAGCTAAATCAGTAACGGCAATGTGCGACCGGAAACTCACCGGTTTTTGTTGATGGACGTACTTTCGATCCTGTTCGTGTGGTATAAGAAGAGTTTTGTTACGACGGTAAAGAATAAATCGATCGCGTTGTTTGTTACGTTCGCGTGTTACCCACAACCAATTGGTTAATTTGGGATCGGCCACATCGGCGTATACTGGGCTCCATGTCGGGTTTGGTTTAACCGATGGGTTTAGTACCATCGGACGGGCCATAACTGGTATGTACTGAAGTACCTGTTCACGCACTTCGGCGTAAGTGCTTAGATGGACATAATAACCTGAAAAAAAGATTATAGTGGGTACCTAATTAACGTGCATTTTTTGTATCAAAAGTTTACTTTAAGTGAAACTAGCAAGTAGTGAAAAAAATGTGTTTTATAATATTAAAGTCGTTTTCGAAATTATATTGTTGATAAAAGTGTTTTGTAAGAAGTAAGTTGATAATGATTAATATTTTTTTTAATTCGAGGTTTTTAGGTGGTCTCTTTACCTTGGTTGGCGCAAGCCATCCATTTAACCTCGCGCACGTCGCTAACTTCACGTCCGATCAGATACGTAAAAACTCTAACTGGCATAAAAGGCAGATTTTGCCAATTGTATTCTTTAAAAATTTCTTTGTAGTTATACTGGACCCCATCGGTTATAAGCATAATGGCTTGATTACACTGCGCCCCTAAAAAATCCAATTACACCAGCACAGAACAGCTCACACTCACCTAGTTTGTTCTCGCGATAATTCTGCAACAACTTGAACGCAGTTGTCAAAGCCAATGAGAAATTAGCAATCTGTTCGGTTCTAAAATCGATCATTGCTTCTTTCAAAGCACGGACGTTGGCCAAATTAGCCTGTAAATGCACAAATTAACGCTGAAATGACATCGCAACACGTACCTGCACTAGAATGTTGTTGAAGCAATCGATTAAAGTTTCAGTCGTGTTGCTGAACGTAAAAATATTAACGAAATCATTGTTTCCTAAAGTGTCTAAAATGTTGTTAACAACATGTCGAGCAATTTCGCGTCGCATGCCTGTCATTGACCCAGAACGGTCGACAAGAATTATAATATCTTTAGGAGAAGAAGCTGCTTCTATGAACCAAGAGCGTGTCCGACAATCGAATAAATCAACCGGTTCTTGGTTCCAAATCATTGCTATACGATGGGTTAGTACTCAGCAGACTTTAGTGTTAAATACTTACCAGGGAACTGTCGCATAAAACCTGTAGAGCTGCCAAAGTACTGCCAGGACAAAGTGGGATCTTCTTTGTAGTTGTTTTTAAACGTGTTATCTAATTCTTCCGACCATTTAATACCCTTAATGACTTCTTTAGCTGTAACGGAACGGTTAGCAAATTTATTAACAAACTGAAATACGCACAGCGCTCGTAAACGTTGCTAGGGACGTGGACCGCGCTGTGATTGGTATTAACTGGTATATTATAAAACTGCGGATTGCGATATAACGGCAAATGCCTTTTATCTTCAGGTGGAGTTTGACTAGCCTGAGCGTCTTGTTCTGCAGTGTCGATTACCTAAAACCTACATACTGGAACAATAATTTTGCAACCAAGGACGGATACCTCTATTTCAGTTATTTTTGGAATATCTTCTGGTTCGGAATCTTGGTCTTGTTGGTACCCGTAACCACTATCGTTTTCCATATTGTTTTGGTACGATTCAGGAACGTCTCGAAGTTTTTGAGCTTGTTCGCTTTCATTAATCTGGAACGCCGTCGGTTAGACAACCAATCCTACATAATCGTACAACAAAAAAATAACGACCAACCTCAGCTTCTTCATTTCCTTCAAACGTCTCATTGGGCGCCGAATTAATCAAATTTTTAGCATTATAAAATTCGAAGCTGGGTTCAACGTCGTCACCTTGCATTACAGCCTTGTTCTCAGCAACTTCCATTATCCTCTAAAATGGCATTTAAACCGCTAATTTGATGTAAATACAACTTACTCTAACTGCAGTGACTTTTTCGTCCATCATTTTTTTTATTTTCTCAGCCATGTCTTTTAGCAAGGCATCGCCATCTTCGGTAACCACTGTAGTACGTTTATAACTCTATTTAAAATTAGCGCGGAATGTAAACAAAAAATATATAAACAAATGATGGTACTTACTTCAATGACTAAATTACGTCGAGTAACTAATTCGCCGAAATGCCACAATTCGCCGCCTAATTTTTCGGCCCAATGTCGTACACTGAAATATTCGAATGATTATTTCAACTTTAATTTAATTAAACCTTACATTGTGGCCAGCTCGGGCTGCTGTTTAACATCCCGATTAGCTTCCTGTCCTCGACAACCGACTAATATCAGCACGATCGTAATCGTATATAAATATTTATTGAAAACCCGCATTTTTTCATTACAAAAATGTAATTATAATCGATGGGTTTTACGCACAACCGGTATTTGACCCATATAGACCCGCATACAAGTTAATCAATAAATGATAAGATAACTGGAAGGAGTAGACGCGCGCACGCTTATTAAATTTGTATTTCCCGCTGTCTAAACTAGTATTTTTTTATAACTGTAGATGAGGCTAACATTGTCTGAACTTACATATACAGGATGTTGATGATCTTGTTAGTTTAAAGATGCTAAAATCTCTAGAAAATTGTATAACAATTAACGATTAAAGCAATTTTTTGATTAAGTGAAATGTTGCTGTCTAAATTGGAAAGTAAAAAACTGTTAAGAAGTAGACGTTTTTTGATTAAGTGAGATTTAAGAGGTTGAAAACAAATGCCACTTGGCCAAATAGTTTTTTTATTAGTATTGCAAAATTTTCGTTGTACAAAAAATATGTTAATTTTTAACAACTTTAAAATACTAAAATCTCTAGAAAATTATATAAAATATGTTTGTTGCAATAGGCTTTATCGTTATTTTTTGTACGTCACTTTTGTTAGATTTTTGTTATACAATAAAATTAAATAAAACAATAGTTTTGTTGAAGTCGAATTCTTTGAACTTGGAGATAAACACTTTTGTCTACTAGGCGTTAACGTTTATTTGATTCATTTAGTAAGTTTTAGTTGTTTGGAAACAAATTTTTCTTCTTCTTTGTCACGATGACTGTTTTATATTATTATATATTATGTAATTGCAGTATTGTGATGTATCTAGATACATTGGACAAAATGTAACTGTATCTGTATCTAAATACAATTTTTGTCGCTGCGCTTTTTTTGTCAGTTATCGCTTATGATACACCCTGTACATTATAATTTGAAACTTTTTATTTTAGGTGTTTTTTAGTTTTACTATTAACTCTACATCGCAATACAATATCTAAAGACACATTTAAAATTCTAGTAATGTTAAAACGATATACTTTATTGGTAAAATTGTATTTTTTTATAATAGACTTACAAATTTGAATAAAAATTTTTTTAGTGGCCTGATGAAGTGCTCACGTGCAGCACGAAACGTAGCCTTAAAAATAGCATAAAGTGGTTTTCTTGCCTCTCCTAAGTGAAGAACAAATATATATTGTGCAATAGAATTAAAGAATTTTACCAAAAAAAAATGAAATATGCTTCAATGGTAATTATTTTATATTCACAATATAACAAGTCGTTTTGCAAATTTCTTTATTGCAAAATGGTGAGGTAAATAAAAATGCTTCCATTGCTACTCAATTACTTATTTTTTTTACTAGATGTTGTGTAGTTATGTATGAAAATATTAGCAACAAATTTGACTTACCTCGTATATTTCACTAAATAAAGAGTTAAGTTTTCTGTAATTTCGTTAGATTTTTGTAAACATTAATTTTAATCAGAGGGCGATGCTTTATTATTCAAACTTTTCGACTCCTTATGTATTAGTTCTCGTTAAGTTTTATATTGAAGGTTTATCATGGACTTTCTAAATTGGTAGACAATATCCAGTATAACAGAAATTGATGTTTCAAAAGTCTGATTGCAATAGCTCTATCTGCCAAAAGCTTAAGAATACCTCATCATAACCATTCAATTAACCTCTTATGATTTACTTTATATTTTTAATACTACGATAACCATTTTTTTAAAAAAAACTATACAATACTAAAACTAGTTTTGTTTTCGGCTTGAGCAATTGCCCGTGCTAGTTCCTTACGAGCCTTTGATCCTAGCCACACTAAAAGAGCAAGTGCAAGCACCAGCTGTCCAGTAGCTAATGCATAAGTTGTTGTAGAAATTTCATGTTTATCAACTACGTTCTGCATGGAACGCACAGATGATCCCACGTAGATACCAACTATCTGTCCAGGTAACAAACCAATAAAAGATGCAACAAAATAAATGCTGCCTACGTTGCTGACCTAAAAAAGCATAGTAAGAAAGTGTGCATCGTCGATATAATACTGACTGCAAAGATTGTATTTTGCAATCCAAAAGGTATTGGTGTTAATCGAGTGCACAAAACAATGCGGAAACAGGATGGACCTGAAATTACTCGAAACAGTGCTGTTGCAGTTTCACTTGTAATCAACGGTTGAAGCGTCTTATGTCCAAGTACTTTCAACACATTATGCGCCACAAACAAACCTAAATTCGCACCGAATATGCATAAAGACAATCCGGTTACAATTCCAAAAAGATAACCAGTTGCAATCACAATCACTATGTAACCTACACTTACTGGAAAGGACACTATCATAAATAACGTCAAAATTACTAAGTAAACTATAATCGTGTCCTGTTTTTCTAACCATATTAATATAGGATTTGTATAAACGTTACAAACATACAAAAATATTGTAAATAGTAAGAAAATTGAGGTTAAGGTGAAACAATTTCTTATTGAAGTGCTTCTGAATGTTTTTAACTTGGAAACGTTTTTTCTTAGGTCTTGTGGGTCTGTCGATGAATTCAAATTAAGATTTATTTGCATTTCTGTAATATACAAAATTTAAATTGCATTTTATAAATATAAATGCTACCGCTTTGGTAACGCCATCTGCTTCTTTCTTTATTTGTTGGTATAAACGATTCCTGTTTTAATTAAAAAAAATTCAATTTTTTTAATATTTATAGTATAAAAAGTAGATAAATATTTTATTTGAATTAACATTATTATATGGAATAAAATATCAACAATGAAAATGACATATCATGGACGAATTAAAAAAATACAATTAGCGAACTAGGCAGAATCCAAGATATATTCGATTTTTTAAGTATTTCGAAACTATTGTTGCTATTTTTTTTACAGTTACTAACATCTTACCTAAT
Source organism: Aquatica leii (assembly GCA_035610365.1). Classification (NCBI taxonomy): domain Eukaryota; kingdom Metazoa; phylum Arthropoda; class Insecta; order Coleoptera; family Lampyridae; genus Aquatica; species Aquatica leii. The sequence goes on from CM069435.1 coordinate 86,673,407, forward strand.
TTGATTAATGATGTAGTAATAATGATAGTAATGGTGACACAACAGATTGTAGTGATAAAAACCAAACATTGGAAAAAGTAGTTGGTGAGATTAAACAAAATGTTAGTGATAAGAATGACACTGATCCTAGAGATCATTGAAAGAATTAGGACAATTTAAAATCCTTGGAAAATTTATACTACCGAAAAAAAGTGTTTCCTTAGTAACGAAAATTGACTTTATTAATCAGCACTCAATTTAAAATGGACGACTTAGCGCCCAAAATTCCGAACTCTTTCAAATGGTGAGCTACATGCAACGAAAATTAGTCTTGTGACCAAAATCGACGCCAAGGCTTAAAAAACATGAAATTTGCTGGAAGATAAACATTCGGTAGAAAATTATTATTAAATAACAAACATATGGAATACAATCTCGTACAAATTTCACCAATTACGTCGAAGATTTATCATACAAAAATCATAGACACTTTTCGGCTATCGTTAATTTAGTGGCAAAGTATGATCTTATCTTAGATGATCATGTATAAAAAAATGTATTTACTAATTAAAATTATTGTTCAACTCATACGAAGCAAAGTATTTCTTATTAGAAGTTGATTCGACTCAAGATGCTAGGTGATGCTAGTGTTTTATATCAACTTTCTGTATGTGTTTGACAGGTTGATTTTTACAGATAATTTTGAAGAAGTATTTTTAAAAAAAGTAGGCACAGACAAAGTTGTTCGGTTTGATTTAAATAAATAAGAAAGACAACTTAAAAATTAATTTAAATAATATGATTAGCCAGTTATATATATGTGATGGAGCTGCTAATATGAGCGGTCAATATAATGGTCTTTAAGCTTCATGATCAAAATTAAAAATTGTAAAAAACACGTTTGAGTAATGAAAAGGGATACAACTATCCATTAATTTGGAAACAGTTCTCAGCTAAATTTGTAGCAAACAAATAACAACCACGAACATTCAAAACACTGTTTAGTAAACAGTGTTTAGGATTAAGTATTGAAAATTATTATTTTCTCGACACGAACCGAGTTCTGACTGCTTTAAAAAAAACTAGTGTGCCACCACACCACTTTCAAATCAAATATCTAATAAACTATTAATTTTACAGATTTATTTATTTGAATGTATTATTAAGAAGAATTATCTCTAAAATAATTAAACTGTGAAAATAATTCGAATAATTTACTTATACGTACAAACATTTGTTTGTCAAAAATACATTTTTCTGATTCAGATTCTGATTCCCTTCTACAGAAGCTCGTTTTTGCGACGGAGACGATTTTTAGAATAAACAAAAATATCGGAATGCCGTTTCCATGACACCAAACGATAAACATTTGAAACCAAAATTGAACAAACAAAATAAGCTGACAATGATCAGTCGCGCTATTATTAAATAATGAAAGACTATGACCCAAAAATCGATGATTTTCGTTCCTTCAAAAGTAAGCCAAAAGCTTTTTACTTCAGCAAACGTTCCTTCTACTTAAAAATAATGCATTGTTAAATTTCTATACAAAAACATATAATTTAATATTTAAAAGCATATGTTATTTTTTATTAAAAAATCTGTAAAGTCAATCAGGGCAAAAGGAAACTGGGGGTAAATGGAAACATCCACGGCATTTAATTAAATAGCGCGCGTCTTGCATTTGCATCTGTTAGTGAGTTCTCTCGGCGGTCGCTGGGGTCGCATTACACAAATTTCATGGCTGCTGCACAGTTGTTGCGACCGTGAGTAGTATATAATTTTACGGATCGAAGTAGTTAGGATGCTTTCAGGTAGGCGCTGCAGTAAATTTCGTATTGTTGCGAATTTTATTATTAAAAACTAATTTATTTAAACGACTAAAAATACGTTTACTTATTCTAGAAATATGTACACTTTTAAATTAACCGAACTAATTAAATGTAATAATATTTAATGAAAACACTTACACTAATTTATATCACTTACAAGAAGATAAGATAACGTCCGCGGGTAGCTTCACAATTGTTTACACTAAAAATCACGTACACGATTATTCTCGGTCAATTTATCTAGACACACGCGTGCTAACGATTTATTTTCACTTTAATAATATTCTTAACACTGATGTATTCGCATTCCAGCAATAACTGCCTACGATCTATCTCGTCGGTATATATACACATACGGAAATCCTTCTGGAGCGTTCCCTACTTTTCGGTATATCTTCTAGAAGATGGATAACAGCTTCTAGAAGGCTCTTGCATTTGCAAATAATTTCTCGAACGTTTCACTATTTTGGGCCGAGAACTTTAGCACAACAAACTAAAATAATTACATGGTAAGTAAATGTTGTTAGACTGTTCAGGTTAGAATACATCGGTCAGATAACCATAATGGAATAATTTGCTATTTCCATTTACCCCAAGAAAAATTTAACGTGGGGTAAATGAAAACATTATATAGGGATAATTGGAAACGCTGCCCCTTTTACTCCAAGTTGAAATAACATTTAATACAGTCGACGTTGTAATAAACAACCTGACTTACAGGCAAGCATCGGGTTCCTATGGCGTTCCAGTTAGCAACATTTTTAATAGAATAAAAGGGCGTCAGATTCCCGAAGGGTAACTAGGAAGTGGAAGAAAGTGTGAGCTACCACCTTTTGTGGAAACAGAAATCACAAAATATCTGGAAGAGCGGTCAAAAATGGGGTAACCCATGTTCTAAAGAAGAACTGCTGCAGTTGGTGCAATATTTTGTACTTAAAAATTGAATAGAAACATGGTTTAAGGATGGAAAACCTGGACACGGTTGGTATATATAATTAGAAGATGTAGTCACTATTAATTACATCCTGCCTTGTTTCATCTATAATGCTGATGAGTTCAGTTCAGACCCTTCTAGAATTCGTGCTATTAGGACCAAGGGAAAGGCTTTGAACCGAATTAGTGGTTCAGGTCAGTCAGGTTGCTGCAGATGGTACAGTACTACCTCGGATGATTGTGCTTAAAGGCGCTACTGTTCAAGCGCGTTAGACGGGTGATCCGTTGCATTTCCGGGTACCGTATATGCCGCATCCCGAAATGGATGGATGGAGGAGCCGCAATTCTTCCACTGGTTTAAAACATCCTTTATAAGTAACATTTATATAAAACGTGTTGATATGGACATGCCAAATGCTACAGATTTTCTTCTGTATGACGGGCACGCTAGTCATACCAGTTTGCGCATAATGCAATCTCCAATAGAGGCCAATATACAAATAATAAAATCTCCTAGTCACCTTACGGATATGATACATCCTTTGGATAAATGCGTATTTTGTCCACATTAGTGTGGGAACTGGACGTTTGTAAAAGCGCCATTTTGTTGAAATTTTGCCATTGGTGTGGACAGCAGCAATAACAAAACACAACATTGTGTCCGGATTTAGCTCTACAGGAATATGCCCTTTAAATCATGCTTGGTTTCCAGAAACGAAATTTGTAGCTCACCACCTATCAGCATACAACAAGAAAAAGGCAGACATGACTGAAGATGGTGGAATAACATCGGAAAACAATGTTGTAGGACCTTCCATCTCGCCGGTGTCTAAGATTGCTGGAGCACCAACAGCTGAAATTGTTGAACTACCAGCAACTCAAATTGATGAAGTACCAGCAGTTCACACTGTTATTATAAGACCAGCAACATTATCTGTTGCCGAAATATTTGCTGCAGTAATTTGTCAGAAGAAAATCTGCGCTAATGTAGCACAGGTCGTAAAAAAACCGACTCGCCGCTTAAAACAGCTACAGTATGACGAAGTTTTGACAACCGAACAAGTTGTGGAATGAGTATAGGAAGCTGAGCAAAAGAAGACCATGACTAATTCACCCAAGAAAAACACTAAAACCAAATCTATCGATTCGGAAGAGAGCGCAGATGAAATCTCTCTTCATGGTGAGTCTGATGACGACTCCAAATTTGCAAGCACAAGCTCAGATGATGAAATGCACTTACCGAAAAGTTACTATTTGTGATTTTATAATTGTCAAATTTGTATACAACATCAATACCAAGAAACAAAAAGAAAAACGATTTATGGGACAAGTAGTCACTGCAGGTGTAGCAGTTTCCGCAAAATTTTTCAGGAAATCTTCAAAAGATGAACGGGTTGACATATTTCCTGAGGTGGACGACATTCAGGATGTTGCTGCTAGCCAAATCTTGGCTACTGTTAAACCATCTAAAATAACTCACGAACGACACTTTTTCTCTGAGACCTACTATGATTGTTCCTAGATCATGATTTTTAACCAAAAGGTTATTTCTCGTTTTTTTGTCCAAAAGTCAATATTTTTTGTTTTATTTGTTTAAGAATTATTATTTATGTTTTGTAATCTCAATTAAGCAATTATTAAAAAACATTTTGTTTTAGATAACCCTCTACCTTTAGGCAAACCAAACGTAACTGTAATTTTTTTAAATAAAGAAATTAACTTATCAGCAATAAAATACTTTGTACGTATGAAGCTAAAATTTTCGATAACCCCAGCCCACATAACTGCACGTTGTGTACGAAAAAGAATACGGTTTCCATTTCCCCCATAAAAAAATAAAAGGAAATATTTCGGGGTTAAATGGAAACACAAAAAAAAATATTTTTTTCTCCATGAATTTTTTTAAGTACGCATTGCTGTAGAGCGGGCATAAATGTACTTATGTACCGGTTATCATGTTCCTGCAACGATACATATTTATACAGCGTAATATTAAAACCAACTCTGCAGAAATTCACCTAGGTGGTTTTAAATTATTTCAAAAAAAGGTAAGAAAAAGGTTAACAGCTATTTGCATACCGCAAAGGGGATTAACTTATACATTTCATCCTTTTAAATAAGACAGCGATCACAAATCGTCCTTAAAAAATCATTCGCGATCGTAACTATCGATCATATATAAAGTAACGATTGTAAAATAATGTTACGCGAATTTTATTATTATTACTATTATTATTACTATGCTTCAACACTTCTGACACTCTGCTCTTCGGCACTACCAACTGTAGTCTGTTTCCCGTGCCCTCGGCACTTTCTAGGGATCGCTTAAGAAGACCGTTTTCTACTATCAAGGAGTCCCACTGCGCCCAGTATGCTTTGATATTTCTGCCCAAAGCACTCACTTCTTCCCAGGTTGGTCGTCGACCGCTTTCTTTCCAGTCCAGGAGTAGTCTTATTTCAGGATCGTCTTCTTGTTCGCGACGTAACTGCTCAGGTTCCCACTCATCATCAACCATAGCAGTTCTCCGGAAGCATTCAACTTTTTCTTCCAGTCGCGAACAATGGCTGCAGTCCGCCGGACATGGTCTTCTGGACAAGGCATCAGCGTTCCGATGACTGCTTCCGGCACGGTGTTCTGTGTCATAGTCATACTCTTGCAGTCTCTAGATCCATCTTGCCACTGGTCCTTCTGGGTTACGGAACTGCAGTAGCCATTTTAAAGCGGCGTAGTCTGTTCTCAGTAAAAATTTACGTCCATACAAATATTTGTAGAAATGTTCGATGGATTTGACGACTGCTAACAGCTCCCTCCTAGTCACGCAATAATTCTTTTCTGGCCTGGACAAAACCTTGCTAAAATACGCGATAACTTTTTCTTGTCCATCTTGAACCTGTGAAAGGACTGCGCCTATGGCCAGATTGCTTGCGTCGGTATCCAAAACAAATTTTCCATCTTCTCTTGGATAACTCAAAATCGGCGAAGTGACTAGGGCTTGTTTTAGTTGATGGAAAGAATTTTCGCAGTCTTCATTCCATCTAAATTCTGCTCTTTCTTCCGTCAATTTCGTCAAAGGTTTGGCAATATTAGCAAATCCGGGTACAAATCGTCTATAATAGGTGCACAACCCAAGGAAACTTCGGACCTGATGTTTGTCGATTGGTCTTGGCTATGCTTGCACTGCTCGGATTTTGTCTGGGTCAGCCTTTACTCCATCTCTAGATACGACGTGGCCAAGGTATTGCACTTTTTTCTTAAATACGTGACACTTCTTTGGGCTCAGTTTGAAGTTAGCCCCACGTAGTCGCTGGAACACTTCCTTCAAGTTGTTCAAGTGTTCTTCAAAGGACCTTCCAACCACGATCACGTCGTCCAGGTAAACCAAGCATGTCTCCAAGACAATCCGCGCAAGATAGTCTCCATCAAACGCTCGAATGTTGCAGGAGCGTTACACAGGCCGAAGGGCATCACAGTGAACTGCCACAACCCAGTTCCAATTGTAAAAGCTGTTTTTTCACGATCCTTGGGTTCCAATTCTACCTGCCAGTAACCACTCTTTAAATCTAACGTGGAAAACCACTGGGATCCTGACAGGGTGTCTAACGTATCGTCAATTCTGGGTAAAGGGTAACTGTCCTTTTTGGTCACGTCGTTTAGCTGTCTGTAGTCTACGCAAAACCTCGTTGATCCATCCTTCTTCTTCACGAGTACCACTGGGGATGCCCATGGGCTACTTGAAGGTTCAATCACGCCTTCTCTCTCCATGTCCGTAATTATTTGTTCGGCTTCTTCTCTTTTCGCCAAAGGAAGTCTGCGTGGATGTTGTCGTATTGGCCGAGCGTCTCCGGTATTAATTTTATGTTTCACCACATTAGTTCTTCCTTTGGAACCACTCTCCAGCGCAAACACATCTTGATACTCTTCGATCAACACTTTAACTATAGCCAGCTGGTCTTGGCTGAGGTTTTCGAATTTGGTGGTAAGAATGTCCAATAGATGGTGTGGACACTTTTTCGGCGACCTATCTTCGTTCGACTTCACTCATCTCACAATTTGTGATACTGGCGTGCATTGGCCTACCACGGTCTTCTTTTTCAACGTTACAGGATCTGAGTTGATGTTTAAGATCCTTACTGGCATCCTGTTTTTTACTCGTACTAAAGTTCTGCCAACGAGTAGTCCCTTTTCAACTAAACCGCCCTTCATTGGTTCAATCGCGCGTATGTAGCCTTCCCGGAGACTTCCATCCAGGCGTGCCATCACCACACTTTCAGTCCTTGCAGGCAGAGTCACGTTTCCACTCAATAAGACTCGCACGGCTGCCTTCTCTGACGAATGAAAAGAAATTTCTTCATTGTCGATCTTCAGGACATCGTTCTTCATATCCAAATGGAACCCATACATCACGTCCATTCACAGGATAACTTCTTCTGTGATGTCGGTTACCAGTATTTGATGGGCGAGTACTGCATTTCCCAAACCAATGGTTACTTTGACTTATCCGTGAGTACGTATTTCGTCGCCCGTCGCCGTTAGAAGTTGTACTGTTACTGGTGATGTCTTCTCGATTTCCAATAACATGTCAGGACGAATGATAGTACTCGTGGCTCCAGTGTCAACCAGTAACTGAACACTTCTTCCATTGATCTTACCATCGAGATAAATGCTATGCAACTGTTCCCTAGGCGACGCCATTTGAATGGTAATCTCCGGGGCATGGCTTGTTGAGGTCGACTTTCGTCCCATTCGGTCGACCCGTTCTAGTTTTCCAAACGTTCTTCTGGTTTTCTTCTGGGCTTAGTACAGTGTCGTCGTACGTGGCCCACTTCCCCGCAGTTCCAGCACGTCAGTTCTCTTCCTCGAGCTACTCGTTCCCAAAATACCCATCGCACTATGTCTTCAATGCTTTCTTCTGTGTGCGAGGATATTTCTGCAGCACAACGGAGCTTATGGCTGCCTCGGTGCGACGCTTGTTTCGCTGCCTCGAACTCCAAAGCATGGGTTAATGCGTCATCCAACCTCTTCGGTCGAGCTAACCGGAGAGTCTACTGCGTTTTGTTGTCTCGGAGGCCGTCTACAAAGGTTTGAATAGCTAACTGCTCCAAGAAGGTATCTGGCGCTGTAGGATACGCAAGCCGTGTTATTCTGGCGATCTCAGCCTCAAACTCTTGAAGACTTTCGGCAGTTTTTTGAACCCTACTTTTAATTTGAGCTTGATACACTTGTTGAAGATGAGCATCTTCACATCTTATTTCCAAACGCGAAATTAAGAGTTCGTAATTTTCTTGCAGGTGGTCAGGAACAGTTTGTAAAATTCCAAGCGCTTCTCCACGTAAGTACACTATTAAAGACGTCGCATTCTGCTTGTTGCTCCAACCATTAGCTGTAGCTGCGGCTTCAAACTGCTTGTAGTAAGTTGACTGTGGAACTTTACCATCAAAATTCGGAGGTACAACTTTAAACTTGTGAGTGGTTTCTTCCCTATGGTCCATTATTAAATCTTCACTTGTGACGCTTCCTTCGCCGTGACAATTCATTCGATTTATTCTTTCTTCAAGCAGTTTCATTCTGTCTTCTAGTTTGTCCTCTATTGCTTCCATTTTCGCATTCATTGATTCGCAAATTTCTTCTTTTAGATTTAACATATCTGCTTGGGTTTCCTCTTGCACAATTTTGATTTGGTTTCCTACACTAACTTGTATTTGTTCCTCAATAGTCTTTATTTGATTTTTCATGCTCGCTCGTATTTCTTCTTTTAAACTTCTAGAATTTTCTTCCATTTTCTGCGAATTTTCGTAAAACTTTTCTTCCATTTTTCTAGAGTTTTCTTCCATTTTTCTAGAATTTTCTTCCATTTTCGAGAATTTTCGGACAGTTTCTCTTGGATATTTTTATTCATCGATTCTAGAATTTCAAATATTTTTGAATCCATTTTAAATTTTTGCAAACGCGTCACCGGCATAAACTTAACCACGAATAATAATTTAAAACAAAATTTAATAATACTAAATTTTAATAAAGCCCGACACTGGTTTAACAGCTAAGATTAAATGCTATATAAACAAACATAATGTTTTTATTACGGGAGCGATATCAAGGTGTTCACACTAAAAATCGCGAACGGTTTATTCTATTCGATACTCCGCACTGACACCAAATTGTTACGAATTTTATTATTATTACTAATTTATTTAATCTACTAAAAAATATTTTTAATTATACTAGAAATATGTACACTTTTAAATTAACCGAACTAATTAAATCTAATAATATTTAAGGAAAACACTTACACTAATTTATATTACTTACACGAAGATAAGATAAAGTCCACGGATAGCTTCACACACTTGTTTACACTAAAATCACGTACCAGATTATTCACCGTAGGTTTATCTCACACTCGTTAACGACTTATTTATTTAAACTTGAGTAATCTTCTTAACACTGCTGTATTCGCATTACGGCAATAACTGATCTACGATTTGTTTCTTCGGTATTTATACATTGTGACAAAACGTTCCCGTATGTTCTGCATCCCTCGGTGAACGTTCTACAAAACCTCGCAAAGGGTCTCGAAGTTGCGAATAACTTCTCGAAAAAATAATCACAATCGTTTTTTTTAGTTTTTATGTCCTACTTGCATTTGTAAAGTAACGAGTAAATTTAATAAATATAACGTTATTCATATAGTAAAATATATAGAAAATGAAGCACAGCATAACAAACGTTAATGCGGCACTATCCCAGAACCAAGTGCTGTATGAGGATGAGTTATGCTATGAGACTTTTAACGAGAGTAACATAAATTATATTTGTCTTGCCTTTTTGAAATTTTTGAAAAAAACCTCATAAATATAAAGTTAGTAGTACATTTATAACTAACTGCATATGTCAAGTTCGAAATTCGAATATTTTACGTAGTAACAACTTCTAATATACCGGGTGTTCAGATAAGGGTACGGGGCAGCTGTATCTTGACAATAGTAAGGCTTAGAAATTTGGGAAAAAATTCTTATAAAGTAAAAAATATTTTAAAGTTTGTAAGACCACCACGACATAATTGATAGCTTAGGTGATACGGTATCATTTTGCTTTATGAATTTTTTTCGTATCTGCCATACTAAGTGAGATGGAGGCCAATGCATTTTACAATTGTTACATTTTAATGTCTCCTGAATTATTCAACCTATTTGAATATTTTTAATCTCGTTTGGAAGAACATTTTAAGGCCTTTCGACAGAAACCCTTTAGTTAAAAATAAGTAGAAGGCGTTATCTGCATCAATTATTCATTTCTGTGTTTTTTGGAAAATATTTTCGTAACAGTCTTTTAGCTGTAAAATTAGCAAATTTTTTTTAAAAGCGCCATAACAGTAATTCCATCCGTTGTCGATTTAAGAGAAAATCTAAAAAATTCGAGTATTTTAATCGGATCAAGTTATTTTAGCGAGAAAAACAAATTACTGCAATGGTTCAAGACTAGTTTTAAAACATGTTTAATGACCAAGGGATCAAGAAAACATCAGTTTTAAAATAAAAAAAGTACAGAACACTTAGAATTTCTCAAAGTTTAGTCACAAATAGCTCACAAATTTTCAAAATGTCTTCTATAATTCCCGATGCATTCGTTTAGTCTAATTACGGTAGAAAAAGCTGCTGCTTCAAATTTAGCTCTAGACAAGCTTCTAATGGCATTTCGTATTCTTTTCATCGTATTTTCTCTGGTTGTTGGTTTTTCTAGATCTTTCAGTCTACTCCATTGGCAAACATTTAAACAAGTTAAATTTGACTAGAGCACGTTTCGTCTAGAATGTGCCGAACAATCATCAAGCTAGAGCCACATGTTTTTTCTGGTTTCCAATGAGCCATCTTCTAAAAGTGAAAGAAAAACGTTCAAAAATTCCAAAAACGTTGCTCCGTTAAGGATTTGGTCAAAAGAATGTGGTCCTATAATTTTTCCTTCCACGTTCACACTCCAGAGATTTTGATGTTATACTTGTTGAATCTAATGTGGGTTTTGCTCAGACTGATAATGATATTACTAAAATTTACACTCGCTACGCTACTGAAAATTGCTTTATCCGTCCATAATATTAGTGACAAAAAAATTTGATTTTCTCGAATCATATTTAACAGCTAGTGACAATAGTCTAGTAGCATAATCAGTGACTTTTAATGCCTGATGTAAAACAATGTGATAGGGATGCATATTATTCTCTAGACAATTGTTTTAAGGATTCGCAGGCTATAGGAAATTTTTCTAATGCTTAAGGTGGGATCGTGATGCCTCGATGCGTGTTCTACGAATTTTTGCAGGTGATTGAATGGGCTGGCACGTTACCAGTTTCCCGTAATCGCCTAGCCAATCTTAAAAACGTATCTCGGAAAAAAGTCTTCTTAGTGAAAATTGCTTTGCATATTACTACGCCGCAATTGCAGCATTCCGAAAACATTGAAAATAAATGCGTATACGTTCCCGCGTTAGTAAACGACATGTTTTTTCAAAAAACTTTTTGTCGAAAGATCATAAACTGTTCTTTCCACCGAGATCAAAAATATTCAAATAAGTTGAAAGGTTTAAGAGATATTAGAATCAAATAAATCCCTTATTATGACAGATACGAAACATCATAAAACAAAATGATACCGTATGAGTCAAGCTATCAAATTATCAATTATGTTTTCAAAAGTATGGCTCATCGCCTATCTTTCAGGGATGCCGTGAACTGTATGTTTCTTTGTAGCACAAGGTGGTTTTACAAACTTTAAATAACTTCCAGCCATTTTTTTGGTCTAAATTATTTGTAATGATTTTTTCCCAAACTTCTTACCATTGCCGAGATACAGCCACTGCGTATTTTTATCTGGACACCCAGTATAATACTTTAACATTTGAATTTATTAAATTTTTAAAGATTTTCTACCAGACACATTTCTATTTAAATACTATTTGATTTTTAAAGCATAGTTTTACGTAGATTTTGATTTATCACTTTGCCGCTTTAGGGTTTTGTTGTCATTACGTATCTACACTAGTGAACGTATATGGATGTGAAGTAAACTAATTTATTTTTACTAAATTTGAATTATAGCAATTATAGTTTATCTATTATGAAATCCATTGACTGCTAGAATGTTATTTTAGCTACTATCCAAATAGAAACTTTCCTGTAAATCGGGTAACCCAGGATAGCATAAATTCGGGTATCGCAGAACATAAGCGAAATGATTTCAGCATTCAAATATTTAACGGACAGAAATAATAGCATCAGGGCAGGTGCTCAAAAATATGATATTTGTCACAGAAAAAATAAAGCATTAAAAGAAGGTTTGTCTATAGAAGCAAAGCCGATGATAGGTCGGTTTAAAGTCACATCTAATACCAAATATTAAAGGATTTTAGTTGACCATCACAAGGAATTAGATTAATGTTCTTAGCAAGGAACGAATTTTCAAATCTAGCGTACCTATGCTAATAATCTAAACATTTTTTCCCTCCATAATAACTAATATTGCATTGCGGAAAACATTCAAGCCAGTTTTTCAAAAAGTTCAGGATGTGTCTCTAATACAAGAGCGGTTGTCAGCGACAACAAAAAAGAAATCAGTACTGTCATTGAAGATTAAGACACCAGAAAAGTCATGATGATAGACGTTCCCAATTTTATGTGAAACTACACACTAAAAAAAGTCTCTCCGGTTAAGGTAAATTACTCTATTTTGAGTAAATAGTGACTTTCATATAATTCTAAGACATTTTCTTAAAACAAGTATAGCAATGATCGTTTTAAAGTTCTCGTTTTAATGTACATGGTATTTAATTTGATCTACCATATACAGTTTATTGAGTATCTGAATGTTTAATCAAATTCATCTGGTTTATAACTAAAGACATATTTATTTAGTTTGTGTACATGAGTTTGTTAATTTAATCTTCACCGTAATTTGATTTAAAAGTTAATGTTCATTTGAAAGAAGAATAGAAACAAAAAACCTCTGTTTACATTTTAATTGAACATATAGTTATATCCTACGTTGTGTGTGTGTTTGTGTCAGTGTAAAAATGTGCCCATTAGTTTTACCCTTACAAAACCAATAAACGCCGAAAAAATGTGTAATGTTCTAACCCCAGATTCTACGCTAACTTCACATTACAGTTACAAAAATTCAAATCAGACATAAAATCACGAAATAGATACATAAAACATGTTGTACAGTTATAATGTTATAAACGCAAACAAAAAGAACCACAAAGTTGCAAAGGTAGACACTTGTTACCTGCTTAGGCAGAAGGGATGGAAAAATAATTGTCGATCATGAATCGTTATACTAAACCATAGCTCTGTCGATTTGGCCCGTAAAACCAAAGTAAAACAATGAACACAAAGGGTTGATTTCTGGCATTTCTAGCAATTAACACACATTTAACATCTCAAAACATATCAAATTAAAACAGAAGTAGTATTAGTCTTAATACGGCCCCCCGCATAGGTACCAATAACACGATCTTGTGCGAACGTGGGCTAGAGATGATTTGCTACCAAGCAATACGGACTTTAATTAAGTATATTTGGATAGTTACCACCGTATTGAAAGGTAGTCTTCAAGGCGGAAAATGTTAGTACAAAACATAACAGGTCAGTTCACACTTTGTTCATTGTTGGAGATGCCACATTCAATCTCAAATTTAAAATCAAAGCAAAACGCAAATCGACAGACCTTACAGCAAATAAGTAACAATATTAACGCGGCCAAACAAAAGCAGGTAACAACTGTAACACCCTAGAAAGAAATTGCATGTACAACATATTTTAAAAATAAACAAATTAAGAATGAATTAAATAGTTAGCTAAATCAGATATGCATTAAAATAAAAACAGTACTACCTTGAATTAAAACACGTGGTGATATTACACACAAAGAGCAATAAAACAAGAATACTCAGAACAAAAAAATATGATGTTAACACTTCGAAGGCACGAACAAAGATGATGCTTTTCAGTCGAAAAAGATCCATCCCGCGCAAAAATGTCGCCAGAGCGGTGTTGCCACTTGTTGCAGAATCGTGTGGTATGTTGCCAAAGCTTGCAAAATTTCGTAAACAGCTACTCTTTGGTTACCTCAAATGTCACAGAAACTTTTAATTTATGCTGTAGGATGTAAGATTTCTCGCTGTCCACCACGGTTAGACTATAATTCTGACATCTTTATTTTTATTTTATTAGTTATAGCGTAAAAGTTCTCGCTTGCAATCACGTAACGTAATTATAATAATGTCTTCAAAAACTTTTATTTTTTAATTTGTAAAATCTCTCGCCTTTAATCACGAATAGGCAATAATAATTAAGTCTGAGGACTAGTGATGTGCGCAATTCGAATGAATTCATTCGAAATAGTCGATTGTTGCCGAACGTCGATTGTTTCGAAATGATGCTACGATTCTCTCGATGAAAAAATAGTAACAATGAAAAAAAGTAAAGTAATTGTAGAAGTTCTCGGTCTTGACGATCGAATGAAAATAGTAGCGGCTGAAAAAAAGTAAAGTAATTGTAGAAGTTCTCGGTCTTGACGATCGAATAAAAATAGTAGCGTTTGAAAATAAGTAAAGTAATTGTAGAAATTCTCGGCCTTGACAATCGAACTACCGTTGGTGAATGTTTGGATTTGTGGAATTTATTAATTTCTATAGAATTTTATATATTAGATATTGAATCTATTATTATTACGACCACCTATAAAACAACCTATTCACAAAAAAAAATTGTACTTGTTTCAGAAAAGAAACTATTAAATCAATTCTTTGCTGTAATGTTTTCTGAGGACTTTTCGTTTGAAGCATATTTTGTAAATACATATATTATATCTACATTTATATTAATTAATAAAGTATTAAATTCTTATGTAATAAAAAAAAGAAAATCCTTCTCTTTAAAGGGCATTGTCCTTTTATTGAAGGAATTATATAAATTACAAACAGAATTAAACTCGTGTTTTAACCTATTTTGAACATCTGGATATTGTAAAATCCTGTTTATTTTACTTTTCATTAGTGATGATGATCCATAATCTAATGTCCAAAGTGCAACTAAAAGAAATGTGGGAATTCAGTTTAGCCGTCTAGCCACAAACGGTAACGCACAAACAGTTGAAAGAAGGTACATCCGAATAAATCATTCGAATGATTCTTTCGATTGTTGTACAGTTACTATTACTATTCATTCGATTGTTAATATCGCTCGATTGTGCCCATCACTACTGAGGACATCGCCCTCACAAAAGTAGTCGCTTACGAAAATGTAACCAATAATTATGTACAATGATTTCTCCCTCTTTTACGGATATAAAAACTAAGAAAAATGGATTCAATCAGTCAGAAAAGTCGCACCTAGAAAACGCGAAAAACTATCCGCGAGACGGCGCGTAGTCAACTTATATCTTAGTTAGTAAGACCGATTAAAAGTTAAGTTCGTTAAATGTATTAATTATCCACAAGTGTAATCGAGATATTTACGAATAAATAACGTAATTAAATCTGTGGGTTAATTTATTGAAACGTCGAAACGTTTTCCACTTGGAAAACTTAAAAATATAATTGGCGCTGCGCGAACAGGATATTCAGACAACATCAACTGCAGATCGTTGGAGACCTTCAGGCCTTTACTGGATATTCCTCAAGAACCTGGAAAAGAAAAAGGAAAACTTGCGAACCCTAAGGACATCACTGCGTCACCTTGTTCTGTAAGTCCAATTTTTCTTTCCCGTATATTTCTGCTTGAATACTATTTTTTTTTAAATAATAGCGACTCAGATTTAAGCGATAGTGATATAAGTGAAATTGTTAGCAATTTTAAAGAGAACGGTGTGTCGAACTACGTAAATTTAAAAATAAATTTTAAAATGACTTCTGCCGGCAAACAAAGTAGTTCTAATCAAAATTTAATTGACTTTCCGTTATCAGTTAATGAAATATCAGTAAGTACATTTGCTCATCTCATTCCTGAATTTACGCCAGGTAGTGGACTTAGCCTTATTTACAAAATTAACCGAAGAAGCTCTTTTATTAGCATTTAATCAACGCGATCCTGGTTCTGTTTATAATCGAACTTTACTCCAAATAATTAAAACAAAATTAAAAAACAGTGCGGAAACTGTATTAAATAACTATGACTGTTCGTCTTGGGGAAATTTAAAACAGGCGTTAATCAAGCAATACGGAGATATTCGTTCCGAACAACTTCTTGTTAATAATAATAATAATAATAATAATAATAATAATTTTATTCCGTAAGACTTTGTACAAGTATGGAAAACGTCAAGGGGCAAATAACAAATACAACAATACTTATATACACAGTAAGATAAAAGAAAAATACTGACAATAGAAACTATTTGGTTATACATAGTTATAATTAAAATACTCTTCAATATTATACAGAGTCGTCTCCAACAGCAGGCTTCTGACCTTTTTTTTAAACAATGTTGTACTAGTTATAGACTTTATATTACTTGGAAGGTGGTTGTACAATTTCACTGGTAACACATACGAACTGAGATGTACTATCGCTAATCTATGTTGCGGCAGTACTAAATTATTATATCTTAAATTGTGGCTACTGGTAGGTTTAGTGTACTTCTCACGATTCACATGAATGTACATCACACTATTTAATATAAAGATTGACACGACCGTGAGAACATTTAGTTTCTTGAACAGATGTCTACAAGAATAGTTAAAGTTTTTAAAACAAATAGCTCGTATAATTCTTTTTTGTGCTCTTACTACGTCACCTGTGCATTTAGTAGCACCCCACACAACTATACCGTAATTAAGTAACGATTCGATGTATGCGAAGTAATAACATAACAATGTCCGATGGCTTACAACACCTCTTAGTCTCCAGATAACAAAGCAACTAGATGCTAACTTTTTCACAAAGTGACTTGCATGATTATTCCAGCTTAAATTACTGTCTATATATATCCCAAGAAAATTGACGGTTTGCGATTGATAAATACTACGTTCTTTTGCTCTTACTAGTACACTGTATGGCTGTTCATTGCACGAGAAAAGTATCGCGGTAGTTTTAGATGTGTTAAGATGTAGTTTCTTTATCTCGCAGAACTCTGCCATCTTACTCAAGCATTTACTGGCTGTCGAACTGAGGGAAGGTATGTTTTCTTTCGAGATCACAGCAGATGTATCATCCGCATAAAGTGTGATGTGACAATTATTAAGTTTGTCAATTATGTCGTTCACAAATATGACAAATAATAATGGACCCAGCGTGCTTCCCTGAGGTACACCCAGTGTAACGTTTTCCTTCTTAGAATAATGTTCCTCACCTGCCGATTGCTTCAGAACAACCCTTTGCTTCCTGTTGTTAAGATATGAAGAGATCCAATCATGTGCAATTCCTCTTACGCCGTATTTCCGTACCGTAGACAATAACAAATCATGTTGAATAGTATCAAATGCACGACTTAGATCAAAAAAGATTCCTAATACTTTCATTTTTTTATCAAGTTTTTCTAAAATTTGATTAACAAACGAAATCATTGCATGCTGAGTGGATAATCCACGACGGAAACCAAACTGACAGGCATTCAAGATATATTGTTTTTATCGAGATGAGCAAGAATTCTGGCATAGAAAACTTTCTCGTATATTTTTGAGAAAACTGATAACAAGGACACTGCTCTATAATTTTCAATCTTACAGTTATCTTGCTTCTTATGTATAGGAACCACGATAGCTGTCTTCAATTTGGTAGGGAAGATCCCCTCACGAAGAGAATCGTTAATTAGTTCTGTCAGAACAGGAGTAATTAAATTCATCGCATGTTTAATTAAGGAACAGGGAATACCATCGTCACCTGCCGAATTTTTAGTCGCACACAATTTCATGATGTTGTACACCTCAGGAATGCTTGCAGGTTCCAAGAGCATTGTATTGTATTGAAATGTGTCGGATTCAATGTAACTTTTATCCTGAGCACTGTTATCTGCAGATTGCTTGGTACTTGACCAGGATCCAATGAAATACTTGTTAAAGGCATTTGCTACATTTGATATGGAGTAGCTATTACCATCGGCGTCGTAAAATCTCATCGGATATTTAGGTTTGCTCTTCATATTAACCTCATCTTTAATAATGTCCCAAACTACTTTTGACTTATTAATAGAGGTCTTGTACCTGTTGTCATTGAAGTTCTTTTTAACTTGTTTAATGTGTTCTCGATGCTTTTTTGCCAGTACGTTGTACGTGTTATATAAATCCACATCATTATGTAATTTACAGTGTTGATAAAATTCCCTTAAATCTTGTCCTCTCTCAATTATTTCACTAGTTACCCAGTTTTTAGTCCTGTTATTATTAGATCTCTTGCTCCAATTAGTTCGATAGCAAACCACTGGAAACGCTTTATTAACTAAGTCAGTAAACTTATTTATGAAATTCGTAAACTTTTCATCACTGTTATTACTAGCATAAATATTAGACCAGGTTTCGCTGCACAGAAGCGACTTAAAAGTAGCAACACGGATAGGGTCTGTAAAGTTACGTTTCGTTACTAAGTTGACCTTGCGTATTGATAACCTATTAGGATCAGAAAAACACTCTAAACAAACAATTTGCATATGATGGTCTGAACCAGGAAATGGAAGAGATGTGGCGTTCAAAACACTCAAGTTAGTAAAAACGTTATCAATCGTAGATGCACTATTACCTTGCGCTCTCGTAAAACCATAAATGCACCGTTGCAGACCAAACGAGGCCAAGATATTTATTGTTTCGCGAGCATAAGTGTCCGTATTCGTTCTACCAAAATTATAATTAAAGTCACCACACAAAAGTAATTTTCGTTTACAGTTTCTCAACAGTTTCTCCATTAAATGTGATAAATTGTAAATATAAACACTATTATCACCCAACGGTGATCTATAAAAACAAACAATATTTATAGGTATATTAATGAATTAAATACCGTATTTCAATTTAGTAACGAGAACTATCGGGAATATCATACTAGGGTAACTAGCTTACTTGCGGAATTACTCCAATGTATACAATTAAAAACAAATAATCCACTAGTTACCCAGTTTTTAGTCCTGTTATTATTAGATCTCTTGCTCCAATTAGTTCGATAGCAAACCACTGGAAACGCTTTATTAACTAAGTCAGTAAACTTATTTATGAAATTCGTAAACTTTTCATCACTGTTATTACTAGCATAAATATTAGACCAGGTTTCGCTGCACAGAAGCGACTTAAAAGTAGCAACACGGATAGGGTCTGTAAAGTTACGTTTCGTTACTAAGTTGACCTTGCGTATTGATAACCTATTAGGATCAGAAAAACACTCTAAACAAACAATTTGCATATGATGGTCTGAACCAGGAAATGGAAGAGATGTGGCGTTCAAAACACTCAAGTTAGTAAAAACGTTATCAATCGTAGATGCACTATTACCTTGCGCTCTCGTAAAACCATAAATGCACCGTTGCAGACCAAACGAGGCCAAGATATTTATTGTTTCGCGAGCATAAGTGTCCGTATTCGTTCTACCAAAATTATAATTAAAGTCACCACACAAAAGTAATTTTCGTTTACAGTTTCTCAACAGTTTCTCCATTAAATGTGATAAATTGTAAATATAAACACTATTATCACCCAACGGTGATCTATAAAAACAAACAATATTTATAGGTATATTAATGAATTAAATACCGTATTTCAATTTAGTAACGAGAACTATCGGGAATATCATACTAGGGTAACTAGCTTACTTGCGGAATTACTCCAATGTATACAATTAAAAACAAATAATCCACTAGAATTAAATTTTAAACAACAATTGTATCAACAAAATGCATTACAAAGTTTTAAATCAGGTTTATTAGATCCTTACAAATTTTACTAAAGAAGTAATCCACCTGCCAATTTAAGGCAATGTCTTAATAAATGTCGCGAATACGACGATGAATTAAAACAGCAAAAATTTAAAAACATGCTTAGGAATAAAAATGTTAGAAAAACTTTTCAAAATTTTCAAAAACCAAAATTATATCAAACTAACAATACTTATCAAAATTTATATCCTCAATTTCAACGACCACAAATAATTTTTCAATCTTAATCGTTCCCTCGTAGACCAATTCGTGTACAACCAAATCCCGTACATTTTTACGAATAAAGAAGTGTTCGACAATTCGACTAATTCAACTATTACACATTTTGAACCAGTCCCTATGTCAACGTCTACAATCACTGCAAAAACACACGTTAATAAACCCATTCAACAATATTTTAATCATGCAGGACATAAGAATTTTATTTCTGAAGAGTTACATAACGTTAATGAAATTAAATACAATTCAAATAATTATAGTAACAAAACTGAAGCTAATAGAGAATACACACAAGATTTGCACAATTTTCCAATAAACGCC
Source organism: Aquatica leii (assembly GCA_035610365.1). Classification (NCBI taxonomy): domain Eukaryota; kingdom Metazoa; phylum Arthropoda; class Insecta; order Coleoptera; family Lampyridae; genus Aquatica; species Aquatica leii. Next base: position 86,693,596 of record CM069435.1, read on the forward strand.
ATTGAAAAAAATAACCACATAACTTTAGATTTAAATTCAATCTCAAGTAAATCCAAATTACCTTTTATTTACTTACCAAAATTAGACTTAAACATTTTAATAGACAGCGGTGCTTCTCATTCCATTATTAACAATAACGTAGCATTTTCAAAATTTAAAAATTTTATTTTCAAAAAACAATTTCAAGTTAAAAGTTTAAATAAAAAAAATTCTAGCGATAATAATATTCACTTTCCAATGTTGCAAGAATTTGGTATTAATCATTCAATTAATTTTCATGTTTTAGATTGGCATACAAAGTACGATGCTTTATTAGGCAGTTTAGATTTTCAAAACCTTAGTGCAGAAATTAATTATAAAAGTAAAACTTTAAAAATTCATAACACAATCATCCCATTTTATCTTAAATTTAGTCATGAAAAATTAAACCAATTCCGAAATAAGACCACCTATTACAGTTTCGAATACAATAAAAGACCAAGTAAATATTTGCGAAATTCAGTCAAATCAAAAAGTAGTTATTCCGAGTTTAACTCATTGGCAAACTGAAACATGTACTTTAGTTCGTAAACCCGTCAGGACAAAAACATTTAAAAAGGAAAATTTAACAGCAGAAACTATTCGAGATTATAAAGTAACAGAAACTCATACACAGTCACTTTTGAATCTCAATAACTTAAAAATCGAAAACCAGGTAGATGACGCATGATCAAATATAGAAATTAACGTTAATACAAATATAAATTATAAATCAGTCACTCCACAGGTAGATGTTAAAGAAAAATCTGTTTCAATTAAAACTTCTAATAACGTTAAACATTCCAAACTTTTTTAATAACAATTATTTTATAAAATTAAAACATAATCCTAAACTACTTAAGTAGTTTTAGAAAATCATTTGAAAGAACTATAAAATTAAATAAATTTAATAGAATTTATTTTAAAAGAAAAAAATTACAATTGTTATCGTTTGATATTTGCAAAAAATTGCTTACTAGTAATCCTAATTTCATTAAAAATTGTTTAATTATGTTTTATGGTAAAAACTTTATTTATAAACACTATAACAATTCAAAAAAAATAATGTGTAACAAAAGCATGAAATTAAAAGTTAAGTTCGTTAAATGTATTAATTATCCACAAGTGTAATCGAGATATTTACGAATAAATAACGTAATTAAATCTGTGGGTTAATTTATTGAAACGTCGAAACAATAAATTGCATAGAAATCACCACTTGGAAAACTTAAAAATATAGTTATATACAATATATATTTATGAGTGTTATAACATGTTATAAAAAATATGTGAATTTAACAAAAATAACTGCACTTTTCTTTTTGAAGAAGTATCAGTAAAAATTTTTATCATCTGCATTTAGTGAGTTGAACTCTGGTGTACCAATTTCTAAACTTTGGTGTACTAATTTCTATGCGTCTTTTGAAACCGCAGTACCAGTAGGTGCAGGATTGCTTAACGCCGACACACAAGAATAATTATTCTGTATAAATAAAATACAAAATTAAAATTTATTTTAAAAAATTGACATTCAAACATTGCGCTATCAAAATTTACACTAATAAAAAAAGAAGTGATTCCAATAGATACCTTTAGTAGTTCTGGATAATTTCTTTTAAGGGTCCCTAATTTTTATCCTTCGTGTCCAAACAAACCACAGGTCCAAACGTTCTAAATACACCGCACAATTTGCACAATGCACAGTACACAAGTACGAATCAAATTTATCAAAAATTAGATTAATATTTTTCACACGATGCATACAGACATTCAATTCGAGGTAATGATGATAACGCGGTCACGTTGCTGCATGCTAAGCATTATTTAAAAGTACAATGCTCAAAATAAAAAAAAATAATTTTTCCATTTTAGAACATCAATGTTTCTATGGTTTTAATTTTTGTAACAAAGTTTTATACATTGAAGTGCGTCGTTTTCTTTGTTTTTAGAACGCGGTTGCATTGTTTCTATGACATTTCTTTAAAACAAGAACTATTCCTAAAAAAATAAGTTTCCTGCATTAACAAACTGAAAAATCTTAATGTAATATAATTCTCTTAGTTTGAGATCAGCTTTAATTAAATCGAGTAAAAATATTCAAGAGAATAGAAGTCTTCAATTCGAGATAACTTTTTTTCTGTGTAGTTTTAGTAGAATATTTTAGCGCTTATTGTTTGTTTGAAGCAATTTATCTATTACCGGCAACCTTACGTTTCGTTAAATCCTTGGTAATTGCAAAATTATCTTTAGGTATTCTTTGATATCTCAATAGTTTCAATAGCTACAAAGGTTTTGAACTATCTCCTTATTGGTTCTCGGTTATTGCTTAAACGCTTCTTTCTCAACTGTAACCAATCTGTTTGTTTGCACATATGGAAAACTTATTAATATTAGTTTAGATTGCGGCCGTTAAGGCTTTAGGCTTACGTAGGTATATGTAAACAAATTAAGGATTCTATATCTCGAATCATTTCCGATTAGTAATAGCTTGTTACAACGACGGAACGCGGTCCTAAAGTAGTCATTCCAAAATATTTGAATCTCGATTTTCGAAATACATCAAAAATCTTGAATCCGACTTTAAACTACATGTCTTATCATTTCGTTGAAAAAGAAATGTACGCGAGAAATATCGCATCTACCAACAAAGTACCGTTCAAAAAAATTCAGGGATTTGAATCTAAAGAAAATTGTAGATATGAACGAAAAATTGCATTTAACGACAAAAAAGAGCTGTTACGATCTTGTTTTTGTATGCAAAAACAATAACGACATCAAGCGAAAGAAATAGTTGGCTATGACTGTTTTCAAAGACAACAAAAACATGAGTACTTATAATTTTTTTCAAAGTAAACAAAGCAACAAATTTTAATTTTTAGAAAAAGTTAACTCAGAAATCAAGAAATCGTCGATAGGTTACTTATGCAGTAATTATGGTCTAAAACAACTGTTAAAACGAAAAAGCTTATTTTAGAATAGAACAGAATAGATCTTCTTGCTACACCAACGAAGATACGTTCAAACCTCAGTCATGCCAAAAACATATCGGAGGTTCTCTCTTCACAAGTGTTTCTTACTGTTCACTTCTAATATATTAGAAGTATACCTACTTAACGCAAACTTTGGATCAAGCATAATGTTGGACAATCAATAAACTGGGGTTTTTACCAACGTTCATTTAACTGCACCGTTTTATCTACCAAACCCAAAATCTAGTAGGTATATTATCTATGAGCGTTGGCAGAAAATAAAAACAATTGCACGACAGGTTCTGACACTTTGAGTATCGTTTTGTAACAGTTAAATGTAACAAAAAGATCAACTAAAAAAGAGTATATCAAGGCAAGTATAAGACTTTATTCACATCGACAAAAAAGCCAGTGACTAAGACGCTTGTAATTATTGGTTTCTCACTAGTTATGTTATATATGGACTATAAACAGAACGCTTCTAAAAGTTAACAGCTTGCTAGACGTAAAACTATCAGAAAAAAAGCAGTAGTAACAGAAAGTCACATTTAAAAACATTTATTGTTCAAAGACTTACACGTACATGGAAGACTGAAGTTACTAACAGCTCATTAGTTTTTAATTAATAAGCCCATACGGAATGTATTCACGTTGTGGGTAGATATCGTTGTTCTTTAAATCTGGACTGGTGCCGTGCAACAACTCTGTCATAAAACTGATGTAGGTGATGGCTAAACGTAAAGTTTCGATGCGGGACAAGCGTTTTTCGTACGCAAAAGTCGGTACCTATAAATGAAATCGTTAAAACAGTGTTACGTTTCAACCTTGGTACCCACCTTCCTCCGTAACTTGTCAAAAGCTTCGTTTAAATTAAACATACGCCTTCTTTCGCGAATATTAGCCGCACGTCTTTGGGCAATTGTTGCCACTCTACGCCGCGGTTTTTTTTGCGATTGCACCGGATTATTTGGCGACCCATTTCTCGATAAGCGATTAGTAACTAAACCGCCGCATTGTTGACGCTGCCACACTATAAAACAAAATCTTTACGTGTGTAAATTAATCTCTCAGAATATACCTAATTCGCTGTTAAACACAGTTATAATATCTGGATATCCACCTAATCCAGGATTTTGAGCCGTTAAACAATGGTGAGGATCCCAAAGGCTACCATAGGATGATATTTCGCTGTGATAATTTGGTACATCGCTGTTTTTGTAATCCTACAAAAGCACTTCATTGTCTTTTAAGCGTCGATGATTTGCACTTACGTTGTTGGCCTCCCAAGGGCCGTGATCGTTAGAAAACGACATTTTCATTGAACCGTTTTTGTTTAACGAAACTTATTGCACAAACTAAAGTGTTTTGATGTAACAAGAAATTTTTGAATTCTGCATAAAATCTACTCAATGATATAGGGGTTGGGTTTATCAGTGTCTTTTACACCCTGTATATACGGCTCAACGAAAACACGATCAGTGCTGATTGGTCGCACTAACTACTGGGAGTTTTATTAGAACCAATCACAAAGCAAAAACATGTCGCACGTGTGTTTTTCAATTTTAGTACTAATCGAAGTGTGCTTTAAGTAAATCGGAACTACATAGGGATTATCGACCGTTTGGTAAAACGGGGAAAATTGCATTTTCTCGTGTAACAAAAATTTTATTTCCTGCGTAAATTAAGTGCGCTAATGCGCAAAATAAGCTTATGACCCTAATGTCACAAATACATATTTTTCTATTAAATGCTCTGCAACTTTAATAAGTTTGATTTGTTTTGGTTGGGGTTGTCACAGATAATTAATTGTATCCCCGTTTCTCCGCGTTAAAAATCACTGAGCAAGTGTATCATAACAGAGGGTGAATCTTAATAAATTCTAAATTGACGAGTAACATCTGTCATAGTCAAGGGATCGGCGATTATTAAAATTCTATTTATACTTAACATTTATTTAATGTAAAAAAAATTGACAAAATACTTAATCCATTCTAGTCTTCAACTCACGTGTGGTCACCTTATCTTTCTCTCTGCAAAATACGACTTAATAACATAATCTATAAAATGCTGCGACTCACATAATGTAAACTGTAGCACCCCAACCAGAAATTGCATCACGATCAAATGCGTTGACTAATGCTTGAGACGTGGTTTCGAAAAGATCATCTGGCCCCATATTTGGCTCCCACAGTGATTCGCACATTCCAAATAATTGTGCTGAAGCTGAACCACCGGTAACAAAATCGACAGGTTCGTTCCTACACCCGATCAAATCCATATTGCATATGTAGGGTTTGAAAGTTTGTGGATGCAAACCGGCGATCATAGGTTCAACAAAGAATGGCCCAAAACGTTTCTCATACAACATATTTGATACCATGGCACCAAATATCTGAGGTGACATTTGCCTGTTTTCTCTTAACTCAAATAAATTTTTCCTAAACCTTAGTTTTTCGTATACAGTGGCAATATCAGTGGCTAATCCAGGTAGGCCAAGATACAAGTGCGGGCCCATTTCGAAGACTTTGGGAAAATCCATTGAGACAGTATGGGCTTGGATGCCGAATCTTTTGTCGGTGGCAATCGAAACGCATTCGTCGCCCTTCATCGCAACCATAGCGCTTCCGTTGTAAGTTAAAATCGACTAGAAAAATTAGCTTTGTCATTACTTAACCTCAAACCTCAACTTGAATACGCTAAATTAAAACGCGTATGGAAATAAACTTACCATTTTATTAATTGTTTATAAATAAATTCAGGCACAAACAAAATCAGTTTCTTTTAGGAGAAAATTAATAAAATGATTTGCACAATATTTGATTGTATATAAAACTTTGTATTCGTAGATGGCGCTAATCGCGCTAAAAAGTAAGGTTTACACTTATCAAAGAAACCAATAAAGCGTAGTATTCGACTTTTCTGTCATTATTTTTAACTTCTTTCTTAGCTTATTTGTTATTAAACTACCAGACGCTAAAAACCTAAGCAACATCAAATAGAATAGTCAAAATTGTAGAGTTTGTAATAATGTTTACTGATAAAAATATACCCAAGTAAATAAAAATAATGTTACACTTTGTATAAGTACAGTATAAGCACAGTACTGTGGTATAAGTAATAGCGTTTTCCACTGGTAACACTAGTGCACACTGAGTGCACACCAAGATCAAATTTTACATTCCACTGAACACACTAGGTCAATATTTTTGTTTCACTGGAGCAACTGGTGCAATAAAAATTGCACTCAGTGCATATATTTGTGCACGACGTTTTATAGGTCGTGGAGTATTTCAGTGCAAAAAAATGGCGTCCAATATTGAAATAAAAGTCTCACAAGAACTTAAATTGTTGAAATATTTAAAACTTATAACTACTTTCAGCATATACAAAAGATAAAATTTAGTTGTTAATTTATATCTTAAGTTGTCTTCGTCATCAGGAATTTTAAATTGTAAATTTCATTATTTATTTTAAACTATAATTCATGTTCCATTGTTAATCGAAGAAAGGCAGTGTTGTAAATAGATAATTTTTAAATTATATATAGATTAATTTTTTTCTTTCAAAAATTATCTAGTATTAGATAAATAGATAAATTATTCAAACTTTATATAGATAACAGATAATAGATGAAATAATCTAGGTAGTAACAACAATAGATGGAGTTCATTTGAAGAACTACTATGGAATGCGGGAAATTACTGAAGAAAAACATACATACTTATTGTAACTGGAATTTTACGGGACACTCGACTTTTTATAAATATTATTTAAATAATTTAAATTTAAAAAAAATATATATATACAGATACATATAACTCTTAGGTATTTTTTGATTGTATCTAGATACATATAAATAGATAAAAAATATTAATCTAGATTAATTTATCTATATGAATTTATATAGATAATTTACAACAGTGAAAGGTTATGTCTTATTTTTTAGGTAATGTTGATTAGCAGCTGATTCAAGGCAACAAAAAGAATTGTTCCACTGAAGTCGCACTGGTGGGGTATTTGGTGCAATTTTTGATGAACTAGGGCAGTTTCAATTTTGTATTAAGCTCATGCCAGTTGTGTTCAATGGAAAACGCTATAACACTCCGTATAATAATCGTTCGTTTTTAACCTAAAATGCTCATTTAAAAACAAACTTTAAAAATGAGTAACGAAGATTCTCAAAGTAAACGTTCAAATTCGGACGAAGAAACCGAAGCGGTTGTCAGCATTAAACCCAAAAAACGAAAAGTATTACAGCACGAAAATTTGTACTTGGAAAACTTGCCATGTGCCGAATCATACGAACGAAGTTTTATGCATCGGGATGTAATCTCACACTGCTTGGTAACGAGCAGTGATTTCATAGTTACGGCAAGTGGCGATGGTCACATAAAATTTTGGAAGAAGATAGAAAAAGGCATCGAATTTGTTAAGCATTTTCGTAGTCACTTAGGTCCTATTACGCATATAGCTAGTAACATACAAGGCACATTGTTGTGTTCAGCGTCTCTGGATAAATCCCTGAAAATTTTTGATGTTTTAAATTTTGATATGATTGATATGATGCGTTTGGATTATGTACCAAATGTTGTTGAGTGGATACATGGTGCTGGAGATGCCGTACACACTTTAGCTGTTGCTGACTTAGACACACCTAATATATATATTTATGATGGTTTAGGTGGTAGCAAAGCTATTAAGGTTTTGGAAAAAATGCACATGAAGCCTGTTACACTAATAAAGTACAATCCACGCTTTCATTTTGCAGTGTCTTTCGACAAAGGAGGAATGTTAGGTATGTTTTTTTTTTCTATTACTGGTTTTGTGTTAAATTTGATTTTGTAGAGTATTGGACAAACTTAAAATATGAGTTTCAATTTCCAACTAATGTTCAATTTGATTCTAAACTTGAGACCGATTTATATGAATTCGCAAAGACAAAGTCAATCTTATATAATTTAACGTTTTCACCTGATGGTACCCGATTTGCAACAATTGCCAGCGATAGGCGAATACGAATTTTTAATGCTTTATCTGGTAAAATTGTGAGGATACTAGATGAGACTTTGCCGCGCTTCACTGAGCTACAACAAGCAAATCAGCAACTACCGAACATGGAATTTGGTCGGCGTATGGCTGTTGAAAGGGATTTGGAGAAATCAGATTCAAGTCACCTTGCCAATATACAATATGACAAAAGTGGTAACTTTATCTTGTACACGACTTTACTTGGCATCAAACTGGTCAACATACAGACAAATAGATGTATACGCATAATAGGCAAAAACGAAAATTTACGGTTATTGCAAATAGCACTTTATCAAGGTTCGGCCAAAAAGACTAAGGCTGCAGTAACTTTAGAAATGGAAGGGTCTGATAATCCGACATTGGAATCGATTCAGCCAGACCCAACAGTTATATGCACTGCATACAAAAAGAGTCGGTTTTATTTGTTCAGTCGACGTGAACCTGACGAGCCTTTAGGTGCTGGAGAACAACAGGATCGAGATGTTTTTAATGAAAAACCTTCGAAAGAAGAAGCAATGGCTGCTACTGAAAACGCAACTGTTCAACACCTCTATGAAAACGCGATTATTCACACTATATTTGGTGATATACATGTGCAGTTGTTTCCAAAGGATACTCCACGAGCAGTTGAAAACTTCTGCGTTCACAGCAAAAACGGTTATTACAACGGTCATATTTTCCACCGGGTCATTAAAGGATTTATGATACAAACTGGTGATCCTACAGGAAATGGTACTGGTGGTGAGAGTATCTGGGGTGGTGAGTTTGAGGATGAATTTAAACCCCATTTACGGCATGATCGACCATATACAATTAGTATGGCTAATGCCGGTCCTAACACTAATGGAAGCCAGTTTTTCATTACTTTGGCACCGACTACTTGGTTGGATAATAAACATACAGTGTTTGGGCGTGTTGTGCGTGGTATGGAGGTTGTTCAAAATATCGGTAATGTTAGAACTAATGCTAAGACAGATAAACCTTTCGATGATATTCGTATTGTGTCAATTACTGTAAAGTAGTTATTAGTTAGTTAAAATAAAACTATTCTTTCCATCAGTTCTTCCATATTTTATATAATATTTTTTCTAGGTTATTATTTTCATGTAAATGTATGTAAATATAATTTTCGTTAATAGATCAGTGGTTAATAGTAAATAAAGTCCTTGCTTTGACCTTATCTTGTACTTATTATTTAGTATTAATTTATTGTTATCATGATCATTTCTATAATCTTTAATTAAACGTAAACAGTAATTTTTTTAAATTTCAAAGTCAGTATGCGACTGGAGGGCAATTACAGGGTACGATTTTATCGACATAAATGTCCTTGGCGATAAATATGTAACTATTGCCTGAAATACCGTCATATTGCATGAAGTACTTAATTATAGTCAAAGATATTATAGTGATGTGTAATTATAAAATAAGATTTTTAAATTATCTGAATAAGTCGCATTACGTTTTGTAAATACGTTTTATCGATTACGCCACGCTTGAATGAATAGGGAAATTAAATCCGTACAGATAAAGTAGATTTCTAACCTTAAATCCAACCGCACCTTATATATCGAAAAACCGTTAGAGTTTGCGGCGGTAACGCTAGTGTGCATCATCTCCTAAAATAGTTTGGTTACCTCGAAGACCTCGACCGCGTTTTCGTCGATAGAAGTGTTACTTTTACCAGTTGGTGACGAGATTTATTTGGAAGTGTTTGTGTTTGTAAAGTGACATGGCATCGAAGACAAGGAAAAGCGCAACGCCGGCGTCCCAAACGGGCCGGCCATCGAGCCCTTTAAGTCCAACTAGACATTCGCGTCTACAGGAAAAGGCCGATTTACAAAATTTGAATGATCGCCTTGCGGCTTACATCGACCGAGTCCGCTACCTGGAAGCGGAAAATAGTCGTCTGGGTCGCGAAGTACAAACTACCCAGGAGACGGTCACCCGGGAGGTCCAGAACATCAAGGCTATGTACGATCATGAATTAACAGACGCGCGAAAATTGCTCGACGAAACGCACAAGGAAAAGGCCAAGTTAGAAATTGATACGAAACGACTTTGGGACGAGAACGAAGATCTCAAAGCGGCTCTTGCAAAGAAGTCGAAGGATTTGGTTTTGGCTGAGAATTCAGTTCGCATATTAGAGACTAGGAGCAACGACTTGCAGTTGAAGTATAACCAAGCTCAGGGTGATGCTAAAAAGGCCCAGGCCGAGTTAAGAGAAGTTGAGAAGGAACGTGACAAGATTAAGAAGCAATTAGATGAGTTACGCAAACAGTTGGAAGATGAATCATTAGGTCGTGTTGATGTTGAAAATGCTAACCAGACTCTTCGTGAGGAGTTAGCATTTAAGGATCAGATTTATCAGCAACAACTCACTGAGACTAGGACTAAGCGTCAAATTGAGATTACTGAAATTGATGGACGTTTGGCTGAGCAATATGAAGCAAAACTTCAACAGGCATTGCATGATTTGCGAGACCAATATGAGGCACAAATGGCGAATAATCGACAGGAGATTGAGTTGTTATACGAGAATAAAATCAAAAATCTTCAAAGCGCAGCTAATCGTAACACGGGTGCTGCAGCTGCAGCTATTGAAGAGTTACGTCAAATTCGTACCCGTATTGATACTCTTTCAGGTAGAATTGTCGACTTGGAAAATCAAAATGCTATATTAACAACACGTGCTAGAGATCTAGAGAAGCAGTTGGAGAATGAACGATTACGCCATGCTGAAGATTTAGCTGTGTTGGAGAACGAGTTAGCTCGGTTACGTGATGAAATGGCATTACAGTTACAAGAGTACCAAGATTTGATGGATATTAAGGTATCATTAGATTTGGAGATTGCGACTTACCGTAAGTTGTTAGAGTCTGAAGAAGATCGTCTGCATTTGACTCCATCTGGGGAGGTTAATACATCGACTAGGGCTGGTTTGTTACAACGTCGTGGTACTCCGATGCGTGGTGCTAGTAAACGTAAACGCACACTTTTGGAAGAAAGTCAGGAACAAAGTGTCTCCGATTTTAGTGTTTCAAATTCGTCAAAAGGTGATGTGGAAATTGCCGAAGCTGACCCAGACGGACAATTTGTTAAGTTACACAACAAGTCGAATAAGGAGGTGTCAATCGGGAGCTGGCAGATTTTGAGAAAAGCAGGTGATTTGGAAACAACATACAGATTCCACCGGGCTATTAAAATGGAGCCAAATGGATATGTCACAGTTTGGTCATCCAGCTTGGGTAAAGAACATGAGCCCCCCACCAGCTTGGTAATGAAGTCGCAGAAATGGTTCGTGGCAAATAACATGACTACCACTGTAATCGATAACAACGGTGAAGAAGTTGCATCTTCTGAAAGGTACGTCAACTACCAAGATAAACAAAATTCATTTTCGCGTCGTTATTAATTTACTTTATATTTTTATTATAATTAAGTGTAGCTTTAACTAATAAAACTGTATAATCTTTATACTGGTTTTTTGTATTCGTCGCTACACAACCCACTTGATTCAATCACCTATTTACATAAATTTAAATTTTTCCAAAATCTAGTAGCCTTGAAATATTGTAAATAGAAATGATGTCAATAGGTGACATCACCAGTAGGTACTCGACATTTATAATCAATAATTTCGAGGACGTTATCTATTTTTAATCTTTTCTAGGGTAAAAAGACAGTTGGGAAGTTCGACGATGAGACAACGAGAGTATGCGGGCCTTTTAGGATCAGAAGAATTACATCATCAGCAGGGTGATCCTCAAGGTGAAGAAAAGTGTCGAATTATGTAACTTTAATATTAGGGAGATATTTTTTTTTAATTTTATACAAGATCGCCATATGTATTATATTTAAGTACCCGTTTTATTTTTAAATAGGTACAAAAACTCCAGTTGCAATAAATGTGCAACCAAAAAAAGTTCCAATTTTTAAATGTATTAACGCATTTTTGGCATTAAATTTCTTTTTGTAGTTTGTGTTCAAATAAATATTTAATTGGTGAATTTCTTAGTATTAAGCTTTATCTATATTTAATAGTATGTTTATTTTTACGTTTTATTTAGAAGGTGCCTTAAATCATAAGCGACAATTAAAATAATGTTTTTTTTTGTGTAAGAACCTCGTTTTCAAAATGTGCTTGTATTATAGAATTTAGCAGATTAACGTCTACAATGTCTTCGATTTTGCACAGAAATCAATATATATTTTCACCAGATACGGTCTATATTTAATCATTACATCATAGTTTGGTGGTGTGCGTGACTCATCGAGTACATTGACGTCATGTGTATACTTTCTATGTTTTTGATTATGTATTCAAACAACAGCGACATCTTATTAGTAGTAGCGCCATAGTTCGCTACTTGTACCAAAGTATACAGTGAAATAGTATGTTCACTCTCCGTCGGTACCTTTGATGTTTATGGTCAAAAATAAACTCGCGCAGGTCGCTACCGTCAGATATGGCTGCCTTTCGTACGTATTCGAATTGACGATCGTATATAATCGTAAAGAGGGATTATTTTGAATTCAAATTTGTTTTATTAAACTCCATATACCGAGTCTGAGTTTGCATGTAATTTATGGTCTAGGTTCAAATTCAAGATTGTCAAAAATTTTATAGCTAACAATCACATATATAGATTCTTAAGAAATCGATCTTGAACATTACTGAGACAGTCAGAAACAGGTCTAATGCAATTGTGTAATGAAAGTTACAGTTCCTTAGTGGAAGATATAGAGATTGGTTTGTTGAAAAGAAAGAAGTAATTACATTCAGGATTTAAACAGCTTTTGTTATAGTATTTTTAAGCTTCACGTTATCTTTACTTTCACATAAGTAATTATTTTGAGTACGCTTTAGTGAAGTACCTTTTTAGAAATGAACAATTTATTTCATTATACAAAATATAGAGTACATCTACAGGAAATTATTAAAATTAATATCGCAAAAATGGTCACACATTTCGTGTGAAACATACACCTACGTACATGATAACTCAATGAAAAATTGCAGTTATTGAAATTGGTAATTACGTTCTCATAAGAAATTACTAACAATACATTAGATAAACAAGCTTGATCATAAATACACCCACTTGTAATTCAACAATAATTATACATGCAGTTCTTAACAATTTTTATAGCACATTTTAAAAAAAACCTGTATGCTTTGGAACTTAATAATAAAACAAACTGCTTCATTTCATAACTATATCTTAGTCCACATTTCTGCTTTCTCATACTTTCTAATTTTAGTTTTATACAATAAAAAATAGTTGGTATAAATGTTTCCTTATAAAATTTTAAAAATTCTTCATCTGTTATTATCCTTTTGCTTGAATGGGATAATTTAGAAGACAAGAGACTTTTACATCTTCATTTCAACTTACGTATTTGTTTTTTCAAGACCATTATTTCTGTTAAAATGAATTACAATTAATATCTACAAATTTTACATAAAGCTTTTAACTATTCACCTAATTTATCACTGCGCAGCTTGGAATCAGTTTCTGTCCGAATCAACATTTATTGAGGCTGAAACGTAAATATTATGTATTTAAATATAGACTTTATTAAATAAAAGTTGCCAAAAGTTGTTGGTTGGAACGATGTAGGCATTAACTGTTTGCTTCCAGACGGTTCATTTTCAGGTATATTTTCTTTACTCGGCTCGTTTAATGCTAATCACATGCACCATAAGTATACTCATGATTTTGTAATTTAAATAAATTTTACCATTATGCCTACAATTTACAAAAATTGTTTCGCTCAGCATCTCGTAAGAGTTGCCTTCTGCCACTTGTAAACATACAATCTTTAAAGTGAATACTACGAATTTTAACATACACTTGTACACAGCACAATAGTTTCGCATTTTTATGAAATGCACAAGCGTAACTTTTTACCAAACAATTTTAATATTCTTTGTTTTGGTTCTCATTATTCACCAGCTGATGTCGCCATATTGGATTCTAGCGACTTGGCATTGGAGGGGGAGCGACAAAAAAAACCGGAGAGTGAACATACTATTTCACTGTATACTTTGCTTGTACATTTACTAATAGAACAAATACTAAAAACATACTTTTAATTTGTTTACATATAATTCGTTATATAGCAATTAAATCGAAAAAAATAAACTAAATTATTAGGTCTTGTATTCTCTTCCGATTTAATTACATAGCTAAATAACCCGCTATATTTGATAACAATCGTTGTCTAGCGTCCTCTTTCACTGTATAAATTAAAAAAAATATATGCAATTTGAAAGCGTTTAAAAATCAATTTATTCATAATCGTTATCTATTTCGGTGGCGGCAATCAGGGGGCAACTTACAAACGCTTTTTCGAAGTGCTGAGCACCCCACAAAATTGTCGTTTACCTTATAAATGTGTATATACTTATTTTTGTTAAACAATAAAATTGTTTCTCAATAATCCAGTACCCCTCAAAGTTTTTGAAAGCGCCGCCGCTATCCAGAGTCACGATGCCTTTTCTCTATTAAAATTCTCTACGAGAAGCAATGTTCTAGAGTTTTGATACATGATTGTTTTCACTTTTTTGTGTTTTATATACCATTGTGATATGAAAAATTATTCTAGCAAAGCAGCTGGAATCGAAACCAGGCCTCTAATTATAGTTTCTTCTGCTTATACTGATTTTGATTGATTTGATTGTTGGACAACACTTATTAGTTATGTGTCTTTTTGTTGTCTAGCTGTATTACCGCGGTTGCTATAAAGCGATTTGTCCTATTTCTGTCCTCAATTTTTCTGGTTTTTTAAATAATTATTTTCATGTTAACACATACCTAGCATGACGTTGACAGTACATGTTACATATTGTGCATGTCGCCGATATAGTATATGTTGCATTGTACCAAATTCTTTTCTTTGGTTATATTATATTTAGTGGTATGCGAACTGTTGTTTCTTCGAACCGAGCCCTAACTGAACCGTGTTCGAGAATATTTTTACGAACTTCTAACTATAATCGAAGTATTGTTTCCTCAAATTCAACAATAGTCATGTTCGACAATATTTTACATAATTCAAACTATGTATAATTTAGAAGACATTTTAGAGTTTGTTTTAGAGTAAACAGATTGCTAACGAAGCAAACAATGCGTGGCATCGAATCATTTTTTGGAAAGAAATTTGATAAAATTTTCAATATACATAACATGTTTTTTTATATTTTTCATGAAATTGAATAGGCTTTAATAACATCCTATTGATAGTTATAATCATCAAACGACAGTTTACGTTCTACACTAGACGGCGGCATATGTCATTTGAAAACCGTATGTTTACGAATTTTTTTTAAGAGCAAAATATGACTGTCGATTGTCTTAGTGTATTCTAATTTATTTATTGCCTTATAGAATAAGCTTAAATAAGTATTTCCGGAAAGAAGCATTGGTAGATATTTTGATTGATTGGGTTGTCCACCTTCATTTCTTCGAAAGTAACGTAAATAATAATTTTACAAGAAAAAGTTAAGATCATTTTTTGTTCAAATGTTTCTCGTTTACAACTATAGAATATTTTGAGTATCGCGGGAGTCTCAATTTCTTCTATACAGAACCGTACTCAGTTTTTTTTTAAATGGAACATCCTTTACATTTTTGAAATCTATATTTAAATTTAGGTCAAGTTTGTTAATTCTTTTCTTGACTTAAATCCACTCGTTTAGAAGTAAAAAGATATGTTTTAAAGGTTTTCACCGTAATTAACATTCAGTAAAAAATCGTATCTATTGAATCGTTAACAGCAATATTACGGCGAAAATCTTTATAACATTATAAATTATAACGATAAAAGTCTTAGCAAACTTGACCTAGATTTAAATATGGATTTCAAGAATAGAAAAATATAAACGGTGTTCCCTAAAAAAAACTGAGTCCTGTACACAGACTCAAAATATCAAGTTGTAAACGAGGAACGTCTAAACAAAAAGTATATCTTAACTTTTTCTCGTAAAATTATTATGGTTACTATCTCAGAAAGAGAACAAGTGGGCAACCCTGTATACACGTACACCGTACCGTATTTTAGAATGTATTTATATATTTCCAACTGTGTATTTAGATATATACCGAGGACGTATAAATCGAAATACAGCACTGATTATCACCAATAATAAAGCACTGATCATGCGTTTTTGTGGTTGCTTTGTAAATTATGCTATAGTTAATTTGTCGCAAAATTCGAAATAAAGTTCGGTTCAAAAATTTTGAAAGTTTGCACACCCTTCCTATTGAGTGCTTGTCTGGTTGTTTTTGATACAGATTTTTTGTGTTCGAGCTTGAGTGAAATAAGATAAAGTTGCGTATTTTTATGCAAGCCAATTACGAGAATAAAAATTTAATACTTCGTTTTTAATTATTTAAAAAAAAACAGAAAATTAGAAATTTTTATAATAATTGTTAGATCCAAAACTATTGGAATGTCTTTAACTTAGATAATACATAAACAAGCCCAACCCAAAGGGCCTAAAAATCTTTGTCTTAACAAATTTTGATTTACTTAATTTTATCATGCATCAGGAATAAAAAACATGACTGGGTGGTAATCCGAAATTTTTATATAAATACATATATTTTTGTAATTGAAAATAAAACAACGTATTTAAGTGAAAGATTCAAACTCAACTCCCTGTCCAATCATACACAACCTTGCTAACAACCCAGACATTTGCAGTAACGTCGTTAACCCATCGACAATCTTCATATGAGTCACACCGATTTCCTGTAAAAAAAAAACGAAATTAATAACAGTTGTGATACAACCCTGATTTCAACACACCTTAATAAACGACAACTTTAATGGCTCATTGACATCAAGATTCTTACACACTTTAAAAACATTCTTAATTATATCTTCGGCCGAATAACCCAAATTCCATAAATGCTCCATTACTTTATAAGCAGCACGAATTTCGCCTTTAGTACACTCAATCAACATGTCCTTAATCAGAAGTGGATGCGGTTCATCACAGACTTTAAAAACATTTTCTGAATTAACAATACCAAAACCGTTGTATGTAGATTGGAGATTGTTAAGGGCTTGTCGCATGTCACCTTGTGCAGTAAAAACAATCGCTTCGAGTCCATCTTCAACATACTCTACCTAGAAGAAATTAATCAAACTGAGTGTTTATACAACATTTACTGACATTTTCCTGTTGGCAAATTTGGATAACACGAGCTAATACTTGTGCATCAGTTAATTTCGAATAACGTAAAATTGCACACCGTGACTGTATCGCTTCAATGACCTTTTCACTATAGTTACAAGCTAGAGCAAATCGAGTTGTGTTACTGTATATTTCCATCGTACGCCTGAGTGCTTGTTGTGCTCCTTCAGTCATGCTATCAACTTCATCCAAAATAATTATCTTGTGTTTACCCGGTGGAAGAGTCACTTTTTGCTGTGCAAACATTTTAACTTTATTACGAACAACATCAATGCCACGATCATTCGATGCATTTAACTCGAGTACAGCATCTTTAAAAGCCGGGCCTAATAGAATTTTCGCCAGGCATAATATAGTGGTAGTTTTACCTACTCCAGGTGGACCCTACAGCTCACATTATATGTTTTATAATTCATCTATGGATAGTTACCGCAATTATTATATTTGGAACATTTCCCTGTTTAGAAAATATAGATAAACGTCTAATTGTATCCTCATTTCCAACAATGTCTTCAAACGACTGAGGTCTGTACTTTTCTATCCTAATTACAAGAAATTTTGAAAAACTAAGGTGAGAATGTTGATATTTTACCAAGGAAGATTATGCTGGGGATGTTTCGATGTACTTGTAGGTTCCGAATCTACTTCCATTGAGTCGGTCATTATTTAAACCAAATTTAAAACCGAAACAGCCGAAGAAAATTTAAACTAGCCTATTAAAAATGTTGAGGTTATGAGCTTCCCTCCAATTTTTATATATAAAGTGCGTCACAAGAAATTAAAAACACCTGCGCACACATAGACATGAAAACCTAAAACCTAACTTCGCATCAATGAGCTACCGCAAATTCAAAATATTTCGACACAAGCAACACTTTTTCGTTTTTTAGATTTTCAAAAAAAACTAATTGACCCCATTGAAAATTTAGCGAATTTTTCGGTTGCTTTTTATAAGTTTTTTTTTAATTACGACGTTTTCGATTATTTTACGTACATACGAAGTCGATGTTACCAAGCCTCCAAATCGCTGCTATTTTTGAAGTGAAACTTCTTTATCGGCGTTGGAAAAAAATTTACCGTCACATTTTACGCGTCACGTCACATTTTTTATCGTCACATTTTTCCGTAGCGTAGCGACGTGATAAATAATATATCAATACTAAAGTGATCAACAAAATCAAAGGCTTTATTTTAATTCTAATTCCAGTGGATTTTTAACAAAAGTAAGTAATTATATCTATTTTTCTAATACTTGGGTGGAATTAATTGACATAGAGTATAAATTCTGAAATATGTTATTAATTTAAATTTAAAATATTTAAGGTTAACCTCAGTTTCTGATTGAACGATGACATTTAAAATTTAATATATTTAAGGTTAACCTCAGTTTCTGATTGAACGATGACATTTAAAATTTAATATTTTAAGGTTAACCTCAGTTTCTGATTGAACGATGACATTTAAAATTTAATATATTTAAGGTTAACCTCAGTTTCTGATTGAACGATGACATTTAAAATTTAATATTTTAAGGTTAACCTCAGTTTCTGATTGAACGATGACATTTTAAATTTAATATATTTAAGGTTAACCGCAGTTTCTGTTTGAACGATGACAATGATAGTAATAATTCTATTACAATTAATGAAATGCTGTAATAATAAATAATAGTAGCAAAAAGTTAAAGTGAAATAATTGTATTATTTGTATTCATGTCTACTATAATAAAATCCTTTTGTTTAAAATTTATCTAATTTTAAATTTAAGATATTTAAGGTTAACCTCAGTTTCTTATTGTAACTATCGGTCAATGTATATGATTTCATTAAAATAGTATTTATTAATTAATAAGACTGCTAATTTAATGAACATCAATTAATTGGCATAGAGTATAAATTCTGAAATATGTTATTAATTTTTGTAAATCAATTAACTAATTTTTGTAGATTCAATTTCATATTTCAGTTACCATAAGCCATTAATTATTAAATTTAAGATATTTAAGGTTAACCTCAATTTCTGATTGAACGATGACAATGATAGTAATAATTCTATTTCAATTAATGAAATGCTGTAATAATCTTAGTAGCAAAAAGTTAAAGTGAAACACGGTTGGTTCAGACGAAGAGTACTTTCAGTTTCTCCAACGCAGTAGGGATAGCATGTCGCTTATTTCGTTACGCGTCACATTTTTAATTAATACGACTGCTAATTTAATGAACATCAATTAATTGGCATAGAGTATAAATTCTGAAATATGTTATTAATTTTTGTAAATCAATTAACTAATTTTTGTAGATTCAATTTCATATTTCAGTTACCATAAGCCATTAATTACAAAAATATATAATAACGATGACAATGATAGTAATAATTCTATTACAATTAATGAAATGCTGTAATAATCTTAGTAGCAAAAAGTTAAAGTGAAATAATTGTATTATTTGTATTCATGTCTATGATAATAAAATTCTTTTGTTTAAACTTTATCTAATTTAACTTTATTTAACCAATTTCTGAAAAATTGCATGTAGATCATTTTGCGAAAAATAAGGCCATAAAGAAGTTTCACTTCTTACATGTGTACACTAGTACACGCCCTCATTTTTTTCATTGTTAGCTTCCACGAAATAATAGAGCTACACTTCGGTTTTTGAGCGCGTACTGAATTGGTGTTCCGTAATCAAATTTCAATGCTCTTCGTCACTATAGAAATACTGCTTATACTAAAAACTTTTTCAAAAATCTGTACTGACACCACTGGTAACAAAGAGGTATTGTATAGCGTCACTAAATAATAAAAAGTTACATACATCGACCTGGCAACAAGCGTACACAATATTGTAAGAGATAGAAATCGTATTTGTAAACAAACGATAAGCACTACTTGTCAAACTTTTACATATTCCTATTACCAGCTAAAGATACATTGTATTTATATTCCATGTTTAAGGTTTGATTCAATTAATTTTAATATCTAGGTACTTCAATAATGCTGCTAGAACCGTTTCTAAAATTTGTAGTGCGTACCGTAAACATAAACAAATGTAGACGTCTTTCAAGATCTCGTGAAATGTGGCGCTGTAGTCTGTATATGTCAAAATGTTGTTATAATCCGTCATACAAACATTCGTCGGTACATTTTTCTAACCTATCTCTGCTTTTATCGTTGTATTTGTTGTTAATAAGTCTTTAGGTATTATTATAAATAAATTAATTTTTATTTAATAAATAAATATCTGAATATTTTTAATTTTTATTCACGTGAGTGCCTTTTAAATAGACTAACGTTTTTGAAATTCAGATAGATTTGTCAAATTTTTGACTTAGTATATTAATTCCGATTTTCGACTCAAGGTCATAGTTCACGACATAATGAAATGCCTCTACTTTGTGTATTTCTTCTTCCAGAGGGAAGCGTAGTTTTCCGATGTTGCCAGGTCGAAGTGACATATCTATGCTTTAACCTCAATACGTGCTATTATCGCAAATATTATACTAGTAAGCGTCGTAAGCGAATACTGTTCGGGACACGGGCTTTCTAGCAATGGGTGCGTTTAGGTAGACTCAGCGGTGCTCAGCAGCTATTCTCAGTTGAATGCACTTTTGAATTTTTTAAAGATCACAGGTCATCATTGAGGTCATGAAAAGTATATATGTGCCCTCTCATACAGTTGGTGGATATGTATAAACAATTTCAAAACGGTAGCTTTTGTGGTTTCGGAGGAGTCTTCACCCAAAGAAAAATAGCTTTGTAGTAGATTGGCAAATTGGCATGCATCATATGTGCATATAATTTTATTAATGGAGAAACTAACAACCCAAAGCAACCTTAAATTGTTACAAAACGATAGTAAAGTATAATAGCGTACAATTTTGGGATTGTTTAAAAAACTGTAACCCAATAAAATGGCAGAAATTTAACGTTATCTCAGGTAATAAAAGTTACGTTTATTTAACGTCATTGGTCATTAATGGTTGCTTGGGACGACTAGATATTTTTACATTCCTTACTGTAGTATCTAAGATTCAATTTATGTCTTTAAAGGAATACTCAACTATATTAAACTTTGTTTTAATGCCCCCCTACTATTGCAAATAATCCGTGCGGGTACAGTGACCACTATCATCACCACCACTATAAAGAACTTGTATAACCTAAAAATCGGTTGTATAACTTTTTACATTTTTAGAAGATAATACCATATAGCACTAAGCCAAAAATGGCTACGTTATCAGAAGAATCCTTAGAAAGATTCTCCGCGATAGTGGAAATTGGTAAAACCATTTTCCATTATGCGTTTATACCGACTGTTCTTTACATGGGTACGTATGGTCACCGATTAACTTCAAATTAAAAAAATTTTAAATAGGTTTTCAAAAAGGTGCAGATCCTGGGATGCCAGAATTATCAATTATGAAGTAAGTAATTTTTATATGCTTGTAATACATAATTAATGATTGGTTTCAATTAGCTTATTCTGGTGAACCATCGATATTGGTAGTTTTAGTAAATAAAATGTTTTTTTACATAAATAAATTTTATCGATATTGCTCAAATGGTTTCTCAAATACCTCGTTCCAGTTAAAAACAGATAAAATAAATAAGATTTATTTTCAAAAGGCATTTCATGATTAAATAAAAAACGGAATGAGTGCAAATAATCTTAGCTCTATACAGCATGCAACAACATTTGTGTAATCTAACATTAATATATATATATATTACAAATAAAAAATCTATTAAAAACGGTTACATAAATTAAAGCTCCCGTAAACAATTTTATCCTTACTAAATAGATAAATGCTTTGAATCTTATAGTTAATTGTTGTATTGTTCAGGTAGAACATAAGAGATGTCATCCCAGGGATGTCTGTATAGTCCTTGTTTTAACCGTTTTTGATCCATGTAATGACCAATGAATCCGATCGAACGCCCTAATACGAACAAAGAATTAATGGCACCGATGTTGATGTATTCTTGTGCCTCTTCTCTGGTGAAGCTTCCACAGTGTCTTAACATATCAACAAAACTAGTCGCGATTACTCCATCTACGTTTAAAATTAAATTTGGTTTCTTGCTCGTTGTGATTTTTTCAACTTCCAAAGCATATTTTAACAATGGGTTTGCTGGAAAGTTTTCCAAGACGTAGTCTTTGATGATTTGTACTCTTTGATCGGGGTTGTTAATGGATTTAATTCGATGGCCGATACCCATAATTAGCTGTCCTTTATTTCGCATTTGGTTGACAAATTCAGCTGGGTGCATACCTGCATCGTAACCTTCGCTAAACTGTTTAGCTGCACCATCGAGTGCACCACCGAATCTGTCTCCAATGGTTAGAAGACCAGATACCAAACTTGATACTAAATCTTTACCAGCACGTGCACAAACTATAGTGTTGTGTGCTCCCGATACTGCCGGACCGTGATCGGCTGTGACCATTAAGCACATTTCGAAGAATTTACACACGTACGGAGGCAAACACCTTTGGAACCACAACAACGAGATTACACCACCAATTCCGACGTTTTTATTTAATACGTCCGAAATTGGCATTCCTAAAACATAAGACTTATTAAAATCGTATAGAGTACTTTACAATACGAACCGGCATATAATAACTCCTGTCCTCTTTCGTCGCAAATTGAAGTCATGAAGCTTGCTGGTTTTCGAATTAATCCAAGTTCGCGTGCCCAATTATAGTCCATTGGTACTGTTGGTGGAGGTACTTCGGGTTTTGGTACTATTATACCTTTTTTAACAAGGTTCTGGTAGACATTTTGAATGATATCACCTAAGGTATCGAAAGAATCAGGTACAAAAGCTCCAGCTGCTTTAAGGGCATCGTTTTTGGAATTGGCAGTTTCTTTGTTGGATTGTGCGCATGAACCGGCGTGTCCGAATTGTACTTCAGATGTGAACATTCCAGCACAGGTACCTATGCACCAGGCAATTAACGGTTTTGTGATTGCTTTTGTTTGTAGTGCCTGACAAACTTCGTATTCTTCGACACCACCGACTTCTCCCAATAGTACAATCATTTTAATGTTGTCATCATTTTGATATCTCATTATGAAGTCCATGAAAGTCGTGCCTGGGTATCTGTCGCCACCTATGGCGACTCCTTCGTACACGCCATCAGTTGCTTTTGAAACAATGTTGTTCAACTCATTTGACATGCCACCAGATCTTGAAACGTAAGCTACACTACCTGGTCGGTACAATTTTGAATGCAAGATGTTGTCCATCATGCCACCGGTGTTACCGATTTTAAAGCAGCCTGGTTTGAGACCACCGACAGTTGCTGGTCCTATAATAGAAACGTTTTTCTCATTCGCTAACTTGATTAATTTTCTGGTCATGTTTTCGGGTATGCCTTCAGCAATAATGGCTATTGTGCGTATCTGTGGATACTCCATGGTTTCCACTGTACTTTGATAGGCGGATCTTAGTGAAGCAAAGTTTACCATAACATCAGCATCTGAATGCTTCTTCATTGCGTCTTCCATTTTTTTATACACTGGTACTAATACTTCTTTATGTCCCCAGTAAAATTTCTGCTTGTGGTCGCCAGTAAATGGATAAACAATTGCAACAACGCTTGGTTCTTCTCGTCTACACACGAAGTCAAAATCAAGCATGCTCTGCACCGCGCGTGTTTGCATACCCCAAACAATTGCCTTTGTATTCGCTGAAAATAACGGCACGGTACTGGATACTCCATCGCCCTAACAAAATTAAAATAAAAAGGTACAAACTCTATAATTGCCAATCCATGACCCAAAAGCACCCAAAACTTCAATGATTCTACATAAAATGATTGCGCCAATAAATTTAAAAAAATTTACCTGTTGCATTGGTTCTGGCAGGTTTAATTCTACATGGTTTGGTCCGGAATCCTAAACAGGTGTTGCAAATTCACTTAAGCAGATCTAACTATTTTGTGCGAGCAAGTGTTAAAACATGAAAAAAACCAAAACACGCTTTTGTTATACGGAAGAAGCTAATGCGACATTGCTTAAACTTTCTTATTTCCATTCGATATAAAATACTGTACCTTTCAACATTTTTGCGTGTTACTTTGCAACAAAGTTTAACTAAAACATGCATCAAAAACAACATGCAAAAATTTGTACGTCACAAAGCTTAAGCAATGACAAATGAATAACAAAACACAAGCGAGCTATGAACCAAACCACAATAAAATAAGCCAGAAGCACCTACCTGAACTACCCGATTACATAAATAAGTGGAGGTGGTCCCGGTCATATCGAAAGCTGGGACTTTATCAGTCTGTCCACCAGGTAATAAAAAATTAGCTGTAGCGAATTCTGTAATGTTGTTTTCAATTGGAATTGGTTTTTTCCCTAGCGCCATTCCACAAATCGAAGTCATGTGCGTTTCAGGACCAAAAACATATAGGGGAACACCTAAAAGAATCATTAAAAGTCTTGAAGGTAACTAGTCAAAAATTTACCCAGATTTTGTCCAACTTCACGCATTCGTCTCAAACCTTCTTGATAATTTGGACCAGCGCGCCTAACGAAAATTGAAATTTTGTGCTCAATTAACCTCGGTTGATACTCTTGCAGAGCTGTTATAATGCCTCTAAATGTAGCAGCGACGTTTGTAAAATTGGCGATACCTCCACCAGTAATCAAAACTTTTCCATCTGGATGTTTTTCCTGAGTCATTAAAGATAAAATTGTCTTTGCATATTCATAAGTTTGTTGTTCAGATGGTGCACCCGAATACTCTCCGTAATTAGCTAACTCCTTAGCACCTCCCAAATCGCATATAGTATCGCTGTAAATAACAGAAGCACCACCACCGGCAACCATAGTCCAAATCCGTCCCGATTTATTTAAAATTGTTAACTTCAGGCTAGCACCTGATTTTGCATCTAAGTCTGCTATGTAAGCTTCTTCAGGATATGCATCACGTCCAAATGGTGGTGGGTAGTCGATTTCGCCCCAAATAGGTTTACACAAAAAATCTGCTGTCGCATCAAGCTTCGCAGCTAGATCCAACACATAAATCTCTTTATCCGTAACAACCAAAGGATTAATTTCCAAGTAGGTAAAATACAAATCAACATAGAGTGAGTACAGTTTATGTATGAATTTACCAATCATGGCTTTTTTACCACTTGCCACCTGGTTTAATAATTTCTTTTCGATTTCAGCTGCATCGATTGTTTCACCAACGGGGACATCTAGTTTAACTGCTTTTGAGTCAACATCGCCCACATCAACACCACCTTGGTGATAGAATAATATTGTATCAGCATGTCGGTGCGAGTAAATACAAACATACACTTCTTCATTGTCTTTATGAGGTACGAACGGTTCAATTATAAAATTACGTAATTTACCCACCGCTTCACCAATCTTTTGATCTTTATTCATTCGTTCCGTTATCCATTGCTGCACTTCGGCAAAGTCTTTGTTTACGGCAATCAGACCTGTAATACAAATAAATCAAAATTGCACCTATAACTTATGCAACATATAACACTGATTTTTAACAGCAGGAACTAAAACTTGACGATAAAAATGATCTGATCTAAATACAAAAAAACGAGGACGAAAACAATGACCTCGTAACCTAAACGAAACTATCACAACGATAACGAATTTAATTTCGCAATTTTTAGTTAATGTATGTAAAAACCACCAAACAATATTAATTTAAACAATAGAAGGTGATTAACATAATATAATCGACTTTACCTAATTTGCCACGTCTTTTAATAAGTTGATCAGGTTTGACAACTAATTTGTTAGTCTTCAACCACGGGTGCGAATCAACTAGATCTGTGAATTTGGTTTGGGGATCGACCGATGCAAATCTGCATTTAACTGCAGCGGTGCCTTCAGGTAACTGTCTATTAATGAGGTCCTTGCCAGTTGCTTCTCGTATCGCTTTAGCTGACATTTCTTAGCACTATAAAGGTGAGATTTGTGTTAAAAAGCTGTTTACAGAAGAAAGTACTCACCAAAGAACCGGTTTAAAAGAAGAAAGTTAAGTGACCTGACTGGTGAAGTGTCCTGAGTGTAAATGGCAACGTTGTTACATTCACGCACGAAAATCGTACGATGCCCCTTCTACTTTTAAACCTTTTTTCTTGGCGTTATTGTTAATTACTTAACGGGCGATCAAATTGGTTTTTTATAATTGGTAGCGGCGTCGATATTTGTGCTGGAAAAAATGGTTCGCGCAGCGTTCTTATAGTCGTTTTCGTGACATTGAAAAGGTCAACGAGACGGATAAGAGATAACTGGAAGGAAAGAATTTTTGGGTCAACGCGGATAAAACGGTCATCGTATTGCTTACTTACACTAAAATAGGCCACATTTTGAGGTTAGAATTTTTTAAAAGTCATTGGCAAAAACAAACGAAGAACACTTACCTGCAAGTTAAAACAAAATGGACGTATAAAGCCTAATGCACACTAACGAAAGTTTTAACTGAAACGAAACGGCGATGACAATTTCTTGAATATTTAATGATACGTGACGTTTTATACAAACGTTAATCCGCTACACGACTACAATTTCAGGTTGTGCGCGTGTCATAACAAATATTTTAACGAAACATTCAGCTTAAATTAAAGAATTCCCCACGTTATAATTAAACAAAAATTTCCTAATCACCAACGTGAACAACTACCCTTAATTGGAAATCCTTAAACTGTGATTTTTAAAAATTTAATTATTCAATAAATTATGCAACAGTAACGGTTTAGTCTGCACACGTTCTTATCAATTTGTTTGTTTTAGTATAATAACTGCCAGAGATAACCACATTTTGTTGTGTGGGTGGACTCTGTACTGTTTGCTTTCTTCTCATTTGTATCTACCACTCCATCTTTTCATTTTCTTCCTTTCTTTCCTTATGAACAAATCGTTTTGTTTTCTCTATATAGTTTGTTCCCAGATTAAAAAAATTATGAACAAAAAAAAAGCTACAAAGTTCAAATACGACTCACTGTGTATATAAATTATTCTATACACTTGGTGATTTTAATTTAGGGGAGTTTATCATTTAGTGTCGACTTACGTTCATGACAACTAGATGCGAATTAATTGTAAACAGAAATCGATAGAAACTGGAGACGTTTGTCAGAATGTTCAAAATGACACGTCAAGAAAAGGTTAAAATGTGAAACTGTATGTATTTGTTTATTTAATTATTTTTAAGATAAGAAGAAAAAATGTTTAAAAAATTAAAGGACAAAATAGCGGAAGAAGTGAAAAGTTCGCCGCAAAGAATCCAACAGTTGACGCAGTCTGTTACAGAAAAAATTCACACGGCCACCAGCGACGATAGCTTCTTCTCAATTGGCGAAGATGGTACCTAATTAAGAACCATTAAAAATGTTCCAGGGAAACTTAACTAACCAGTACCGTATTTTAGACGCCCCAAGTTCGAACGCCACGCCAGAACCCGGTTTCTCCAATGTGTACCTTTCGAACTACTCCACACCGCAAAGTACACGCGTTCGAAAGAATTCTAATAGTTCGGTAGCAAGTGACATGTCGTTTTTACCTCGTTATGAATCTGCCACCAATTTGTATCATTTACAAGTAAGTGTACTTAAGCACGTGTCCGAAAATAATTGTCCCCAAGTCTGACTTAGATGTATCAGCGAGTGAAGTTGAGGACAATGTTTCAACATCATCCCAGCTCGGACACCTCACTAAAGAACAAATTTATGCTGCATTTCAAAAGGCTCAAATGCGATACCACAAGTACCGTGGTCGTTACACCGACATTGCTAATCATTACCGCGAGCTAGAACGGGAAAACGGCAAAATGAAAGTAAGCAATCATTCATATTTGACACATGTACCTTTAATATTAATGTTACTGATGTGACATTTTGAATTACATTTTGCTTATTGCAATTGTTACTTGTATAGCAAAAAATATACAAGGTGTTTTTTAAAAAAAACCTTTATACAAAATTGAATCTAAATTACCAAAATTATAAAGGATTCAGTAGTAGGGTCCCATATAGATGACACTTGGAGTTTCGTGGGCTCCAATACATTTTTAGGTTATATATAGAAAAAATTTCAACAAAAAACCTCTTTCTTCTATCAGTTTTTTCTTGCTTTACCAATCTTTCTACGTTTTTCAGTTCAGTTCTATTTTTATTCAGCTGTGTATTGTTTGCTACTTTCATGATCTTTACAGTTTTTTTTATTGGTTTCCAATTGTTTTTCAATTGCTTAGTTTTTCGTTTTTTTTTACGTTTTATTCCTTCCATCTATTTGCTTAGCATTTTCTTGATTTCTTTCAGCTTTTCGTGTTTGACTCGATTTTACTTATATAAGTGCACATACTATAATGAAGGTATTTAATGTCACATATTTTTTTGCAGTCTGTATTAGTCGAAACGCAAGATACTGCATTGAGAAGAGTAGCAGAACTAAGGGAACAATGTTCTTTGGAACAAAAAGCCAAAGCTCACCTCGAAAATGCCTTACGAATAGAAATCGACGAAAAACAATACAAAATAGATACGTTAAAAACTAAAATCGATCTTTTACAAAACAAACATTCCGAAGAATTACTGGTAAACGTGGAGGAAATCAACTTAGAAACACTAACGAAGGATTTAAAAGATGCTCGAAGCGAAATAGAAAATTTAAACGAGCGTTTACAGGAGTCAAAAGCGAACGCGATCATCTTTAATAGTAAAGAATCCGACTTAAAAAATAAAATTCGGGAGTTAGAGGAACTTAACAGACAGAAAACGATCGAAAATGCTGATGTTTTAGAACGCGAGCGTGAGAATAATTTAATTATAGCGCAGACTAAGATGGAACTGCACACGGAAATACAAAATCGTGATTTAGAAATCGAAAATTTAAAGCACGATGTCGAGATTTTAAAGACAGATCTCGAACAATATGAAAATAAAAACAAAAGCACTAAGTTAGAAAATCTGCAAAGTCAAAATACGAAACTGATAGAAAAAATCGAAAGTTTGTCGCAAAAATGTAAAAGCTATGAAAGCGAATTGTTGAAGCTAGAACAGGTTAAAATAGAAAACGAAGAGAAGATGAAAGAAATGGAAGAGAAACATTTCAAGGACATAGAAACCCATAGAGAAAGCACTAAGCAGCATTTATTGAACCTTGAAGCGAAAATTCGGGAGAAAGTTGAAGACGAGTTTAAGATAAAGGAAGAGGAATTGGAAGCTAGTTTTGAGGAAAAGTTGCGACAGCTAGCAGCCAACACAAACAATTTCCAGGAAATTCAAGTAATGTTATTGCAAAAAGAAGATGATGTTAAGGATTTATCAGCAAAAGTGAATGAAGTAAATGTCTCACTTCAAAATCAAAAAGATAAATACCAAGAGCTTGAAACTAATCATTTAGAATTAATTAATGAGAATAGGGAGAATATGAACCGATTGAAAGAAGTTGAAGTCAAAGCTAAGTTAGAAGAAGAGCTTCGGTCCAAATTGGACGATTTACAACATAAATATTTGCGACTTGAGATCGAGTTAGGTGATGTGAAAACGCTTAATGCTCAATTAGAAGTTGAGAATGTTGATTTAAAAACACAAATTTCGGAGTTAATAGTGGATCGGGACAAAGAAAGAGTACATTTTACCGAGTTGGAGGAACGTGTTAGAAAGCTCACTGAAAGTAATGATAAACTAAGAGAGGACAATGACGAATTGGTCAAAACAAAATTAACACTGCAGAAGAAACTCAAAGATCAAAAAACCAAATTTCACAGTGAAATACAGGGTCTTAATACCGAAATATTAGCGTTTAAGGAGGAAAATGTTCTTATACAAAGTCATATTGATGAGTACAATGAGAAACTGAACGAGTACGAAGCATCGTCAACACAAAAATCAGTTCAGTTAGACGAATTGGTGCAACAAAACGAACATATGCAGCAGACGTTGCAAAATAAAATCGTGCAATTATCGGAAAAAGAGCACGAACTTGTTAGTGCCAATCAGGAGGTACAAAGACTGATAACTGAAAATGATAATTTAAGGGATCAACTACGATTGGTCGATTGCGGTTACCAAGAAAAGATCATTACGTTAGAACAATACGAAGCTGAGTATAAAAGCGAGAGGATTAAGTTCGTTGAAGAAAATGCGCAGCTAATAACATCGAACGAGCATCTTCAGACACAGATATCAAATTTAAAAGCAATCGAAAACGAGCATGCAAAGCTAGGTAAAGAAAATCGAGAACTCGAAGAACAAGTCGTCGGTTATAAATCGAAACTCGGTGAATTGCAGAACAATTACGAATTGTTGAGAAAAGAAATGGACACGCTAAGTAGGATTAATTCGGATTTGGAAAAAAAATCAGACGAAAACAATGAACGGTATACGAAACAAGAGGAGGTGCACCAACAAACTTTAGAAAATTACAATAGGTAAGTAAAAAACAGTTTAGAATCTTATAGGCCGTGATTTTGAGTCAAAAGGTATTACAGAAAGCTGTATTACCAAAGTAGGACGTGTAGTAGCTTGGTGTAGTAGTACAAAAACGCGTTTGGCAGTAGCTTATGTCCATTATATTAAACCGCATAAAAATATCGCCATTGTAAGAATTTTAAATTTAGCATATCTTACTTAACAAATGTTTTTGAGTGTTCATTTATACTTGTCGTACGGAATGACGTAGTATATGTTCAAATGTGTGACGTCATGTTAGTCTCTTGATCATAACAATTAAAGTACTCTACATTTTAACATACACTACCTATAAAATAATAATTTTATACCACACAGAACATCAAAAAATTTCAGATCCATAGAAGAAGTAACCAAACTGGAGCACTGTAACAATAATTTGACTAAAGATAACGAAACGTTAATGAAAGACATTGATGAACTAAAACACAAGCTAGAAAACTTCACCGAATTACAACAAAGTGATGAAAATTTAGAGGCCAAAAACAAAAAACTAATAACTCGGTTAGCTACCTACGAAGAAAAAATCGAGGGCTATGAGAAGGACAATTACCAACTGCAGAATCAAGTTCGTGAGCTAGAACATCAATACACGGAATTAGGACACGAGCGTCAACTGCTTCAAGACGAAATACAAGAATTAAAGATTTCCCCTCTTAATGCTAATAATAATTCAACTGATGACGATACCGTAGGCACGTTACGTACCGAGCACGAAAAAGAAATTAACCACCTTAACGAGAAAATCGTTCAATATAAATCGTTAGATTTAACCAATCGTACTTCGATACAATTTTACGAGAACGAGCTGCAAAAGTTAAAAAATAAAAACGAAAAGTTGAATCGTAAGTTAGACGAAACTTTAGTTACTTTGAATCATTGTACCGAATTAACAACATCGACAGAAACTGAATATTTACGAAACGTACTATATAATTACATGTTGGGGAAAGAGGGATTGGTGTTGGCGAGGGTAATCGCAGCGGTGTGTAAATTCGACGACAGTCAAACTGAGGCTATATTACAGAGGGAGCAGCAAAAACAAACGCTGGTACGTAATTGGCTATAACGTTTTTCGTTTTTGATTTTTTTTGTTTCAGTTGGGCCAATTAGGATTCCGATAGTTTAGGATTTCTACATTTTATAACGGTTATTAACGTTCTGATTTCGAAGTTGATTGAAACACCGAAAAGTCTACTTTTGTTGTATATATTTCAATTTTTTTATATATTTTAATACGTAATGGTGCAATATCGTAATGCTTTTTATATTATGTATTATATTGTTAATAAATATGTTAGTTTATTGAGTTTTAACTAATGCAGGAATCAGTCTGGGTCATAGGCGACGACTTTAATTTTTTTTTCGTTCTTAGTTTAATTCGAACCCATAAAAACCGGTAGGTTTTTAAGTTTGGTGAACCATTAGGAAACGCAAAATATATAATGTAAAACAATAAACGTATTACAGAAAAGCGTTAAATCTATATTAAGTGTTAAAACCATGTGCGAGGCTGATATTTGATCAGGCTACAGAAATAAAATATGTGACGATCAGTGTTCAAACTATACAGTAACCAAATATTGGGTTATCTGTAGATCCTACAGACTAAATTATATAACGCGATTCATTAATTAAAACAGAAATGCAGAGTAAAAAAATTAAAAATATAAGCTTGTTATTTTTACACATAGCACATCTTACAACGTCTACATACGTTAAGCCTGTTCTACATTATACTTTTTGTATCCAAGTTTACACCAAAGTTACTATGAAGTAGAACTTGTCAAAGAAAAAGTATAGTGTGAAACAAAACTTATCGTGTCTAAACTTTTTTTAAAACTAGAAACGATCCAAGTTTCTGTTCAAGCTTGTATCATAGTTCATGCGCAGAAAAGAGACAGGTAATCATCTACTTCTTTCTGTTTTTACTAAACTTGTTTCTTTGTCAAGTTCTAGTTTATAGAAACTTGGACACAAAAAGTATAATGTTGAACAGGTTTTAATGTAGATTTTTTTGTGTAAAGAGATATTGTGAATTACGTGCAAAAATACCAATTTGATATGTATGTTACGTATATGTGTATATTTGTGCGTAAAAGTACGTACTTGTGTATATGGGTTTTAATTTTTTCATTTTCTAAAGACAGAAAAAAGTTTTGCATATTTTTAAGCTATCTATTAAAAAAATAACCAACATTATTGGCAATTTCGATTACCCAGAGATGGCGCTGTTCGCCCTCTGTGGCAGCTGTATAAACTAAAAAGTACACATAAGGTACAGTCGGAGAGAAGATATACTTAGAGGGGAATCTCCTGTATATAAACTTGGAACACAGTTTGTGGCGCCCTACAACGGTTGTGGGGAAAACAAATAGCGCGAATTTTAAACTTAATGTGTGGGTAGCACCCATTATTATTACAATGGTTTATTTTGAATGTTTTCTTGTTTTTGAAAGAATAGTTATGAAAATTGTCACTTTTTTTATAATTATGCATTAAAAAAAGCGACTTATTTTATATAACATTTTTTTATTTGCACAAATACCATATAAATAACTTCCAGTTTCATTCGAATCAACACCGTGTGAATATTGTAACAACTTTTCTTTAAAACGAATATGAAAACCTTCAGTTTTTAAATAGTAATAAACGTTAGAATCAAACACGTGTAAAAATAACTTGCATTATTTAGTCGATTTTATTCGAGAAATGCAATTCAGCGTCTAACGGTTGTGGGGAAAAGTTAAAACATTATTCCTTTTCTCTCAATTAAAGTTACTCGTCTACAAATACAATAACAAATACTTAGTTTATGGGTACAGTAATGCTGCAGTAATGTTTACGGTTGGTTACAAGCGCGTGCTTTGCATATAAGATTTTTTTTGTCATAGCCGTCAGAAAACCAACCGAAACATTCACTTTCAAAACTTGTATGTAAACAAAATGCTTTAACAGCGATTTCCACACAACGATATGCTTATAATTTACTAATTCTTCTCCTTCTATGAGACTATGATGCATAAGCTTGTGGGTGTTGTATTTAAAAATGAAAAAATTGGTGCAAGTTTTAAATACATCGTAAAGGTTAAAAGCACTGTAATATGTGTAATAAACTTTAGCACAAACTAAGAAATAAAGTGTAGTTAATACACCAGATCATAAATAAATATAAATTAACTAAACAATTAATAATTAGGGACATTCACTATTTACTTATAACCTAACTGACATTTTAAACTTTTAATTATGCTTTTAATATTGTACCAATTGTATGAATTGAATAAAACAAATAACTACTACTTTAGCAAAGTCGTTTGCACTAATAAATAAAATCACTATTTCCAATTAAAAATATGGATAAATAAAGTGATTGACTGATTGTGTTGGTACAATTTGTGCATCGTCTCTCATCCCTGAAAGTTTTGCGGTACTTCGTGATATAAAATACTTTTGTATTTTTTGATAAAAGTATTTACTGTGCGCTGCTATGATCGAATGGGTTACTTACTCTCAGTGTTTTAAATTATCTATATAAATTTATATAGATAAATTAATCTAGATTCATATTTGTTATCTATTTATATGTATCTAGATACAATCAAAAATATATAAGTTATATATGTATCTGTATATATATAATTTTTTATTTAAATTATTTAAATAAAATTTATAAATAATCCAGTGTCCCGTAGAATTCAAGTTACAATATGTATGTTTTTCTTCAGTAATTTCCCACATTTCATAGTAGTTCTTCAAATGAACTCCATCTATCGTTATTACCACCTAGATTATTTCATCTATTATCTGTTATCTATATAAAGTTTGAATCGTTTATCTATTATCTAATACTAGATAGTTCTTACAAGAAAAAAAATTTATCTGTATCTATATAATTTAAAAATTATCTATTTACAACACTGCAGTTACTCTTCATGAGAGGAAAGACGCAGGAAACAAAAAAAAATATAACACGCTACTTTACTGCTTGATAATCACTAAATTTACAGCGTTTTGTACAAGAGTCTAATATAAAACGCATTACATATTGACCTTACGTAGTTATTAAACCTTATACAAATAATTTCACTCCATGTTGTTTTCATTACTTTCAGATCATGAAGATACATAAAAAACGCAGTGATTTTTACAGGAAACAAAAAAAGCTAATGAAGAATCTAAAAAGAATAAAGGAGCGTTACTCAAATAATTTGAATCGGCTAGCCAAAAAGGTGTGCCTGAACATGATATAGAAACCAGTATCGCTATACAAGTGAAAAAAGTGCCACGTCTACTAGTGACAGTATTGTTAAATTTGAAGCTTTATCTAATAAAACAGCTGCAGTTAGTGAACAATTGGAATCATAAGAAATTGAACGATCGACAAAAAAGCACATAATGTGATTGTAAAGGAAGAGCAAAAGTGGAGGAAGTTGTTGGTTAAGGATACAAGATATTATTAGATTTTTTGCCAAACAAAATCTAGCATTGCAAGGTTACAGGGAGATTGTAGACGATAGTGCCACTGGAAATAAAGGCAACTTCTTAACCCTTCTGCTTTTTGTGAATATCTCACAAAAATGAAGCTGCAAAAAACTCACCCAAAATTCAAAATGAATTCATAAACCCTCTAATCAATTATGTTCGAAAAAGTATATACTGACTGAAGTGAAGCAAGCCAAGTAGTTCACTATTGTATTCGATAGTACGCCAGATTTCTTACAAAAAAACTAAACGAACCAAATACTGCGTTATGTAAAAGTCGACGACACCAGCTGCAAGTGATTGAAGCATTCATTGACTTTCTTGAAACCGAAAGCAAAAAAGCTGAAAATATATCAAAAATGATTCTGGACAAAATTAACCATACTTTGAATATGGTGGGAGTACAGCGTCAGTAGCAGTAAACTCAGTTATGTTATTTTTGTACTATGGACCGAGTTTTTAATTATTTTTCGTCTTCCACTCGCTGCTGACAAGTTCTTACCGACATTGCAGATGAAGGTGTCAAAGGCCTTATTGAAACACGCTAGAATGCAAGACACGAAGCCATAGCGATCATTATAATGAGATTGTTGAAATTCTGGAATCACTTTCGCAGAACACGCAGAGACAAGATCAAACGCTGGGCTCCTATTCCCTGCTATCCAATCGTTGTCATTTTTGGTCTTCTTTGGATTATAGAATCGAGTTCTTTGCGAAATAAATATCATACACTATTATCTCCAAGGTCGAAATGTGCTATGAAAATTCAGGCATTGCAATTGCTCCTAGTAGCGTTGTGAACGAATAAGCTTCTCAAAGTAAAGTTAATTAAGAAAAATATTTTGTCAATATAGAAGAAAGTATCACGGATGAAATTAATTTTGACGATCGCGACGACCCTCAAGTCTCTAAAAGTTAAATTATAATGTATTTTTATTTATGTACCTAATATATTTTAAAATAAATATTTTCGTCTGGTCGTTTATAATCACTGACTTATTTTTTAATGTCAAAAGGACGGAAAATTGTGATTCCGCACCGGGCGCCATTGCCCCACACCTATGCCTTTAAACATGACTATACAGATTAAATTTTTCGTGTAAGATTGTAGTATGGCATTATGTAACTTTTTGTGTACCTATATCACCTATACAATGTGATTGAAATTCAAGCTTAAACATTTGAAAAAAATACCTAAAAATTACGAATTTCGAAAATCGGCCATAAGGTACTTCTTTTATTTGTTTTGGAAAACTATTACAGCAATCTATGGTTACCGTAAAAATCAAGTTGCTTAAATGCAGTTTTTAATTATGTTTCCAAGACAATCGTCAGTCCGATATTTTGCTATTTTAGTCAGAAATTTAAGTTAACGTGACAAACAACGCTACATTTAAAGTAAATGTTCAAAAACGTTTTCTCTTTCTGCAATACACAATCGTAGACGCTTTTTAACTATGTTTTCTACAACACGTTGTATTGTTCTCCGAGGAACGGCATTTATTACTCGGAAAACAGCTCCTCGACTCTAAATTGTCAAAATTATGGTTTAACTATAAACCTAAACGGTTTAGATCCGAAGACCTAGCAACTGATCCATTTGTTCCCATCCATCTAGCCAGAAAGATTTCATGCAATCTATTGATGACGATTCTTGCATTGTGTTTCGTCCTGCTACCACCATAAAAACGTAATTGTTGAAGAGGAACTTCATCAACATAATTGAGAACTTGATAGTTCAAAAATATAGCTAAGCCGTCGGGGCCCCATTAGGTACAAAAAGTCTAACCATACTATTTCTCCACAAACCCACACAAATGTTAAAATGCAAATGTGGATTCTTTCTGGCCAAGTATTGTGCCGATTACGTCATACCAAATTTGTAAATTTGCACTCCTCTGTCCAAATATTATTTTTTTTTAATCTTGGTTGTTTCCCTTTCATCAAGAAGTCACTGACAATAAAACTATAACCGACGTTCTTCATCTCCGGGTATTAATATGGGTCAAATGGATATTGTACAGTTTAAACGTTTCTGTTTTTAATGCATTTTGAGTGTGATAATACGTTTTTCTGATTGACACATAACCGTTATAATTTATCTGTATAAATGTAAAAATATTTCATTTTTTAAATCCATCCTTATTCTCTGTTGACAGCCTACTTCCATACTTCTTTTCCGGTTTTTCGAATGCTCCGTATTGTCCTAAATTGATGTCCTAAGTAGCAAAATATCGGACTGACGATTGTCTTCTCTCTGAATATGTCTCTAGGGATCCGTGTGCACTTACTAAAGAATTTCTGCGTGATGAATAAAAAACAGGTAGCATAATATCGTGTTTTTCTTCATTGGAAAACACCATCCTAAAAACTGCATCTAGGCAACTTGATTTTTATGTTTGTCATAGATTTTTGCTTTTTACACGTTTCTTTACTCAAAACTCTTCAAAATGTCAATGTTTCATACATCAACGGTTTCAGAAAAATAAATGCAATCCGGCGACAACGTGCTTATCTCATATTGTACCCATAAGACAAAAGGAACTTTGTAAAACAAAATCGAATCAACTTATAAGAAATAGGTACCATCTACCTACTATCAAATGCGCCTGTGAAAGTTGCTTTACAACTATGAAATAATTTTTCAAAACGATCCCAAATAAAGGAAGTATAGCGAATTTTCGAAATTCCAAATCTTCAGTTTTTTTTTTCAAATTAGGATAACCAGCAGATAACGAATTAGCGTAAAATTTAGAAACTTTGCCTCTATTTAACCGAGTTTCTATCTTTTATAATAAGAATTCGAATTTAAATCACATTGTATTTTTTCGTAACATTTTGAATAAAGTAATTTTAAAAAATCATAAACTGGTTTTGCCTCTTTTAATGCTTCTTTTTTTATATCTGAACAATCAATGCATACTATAAAAGCTATCTTATGAATTGAACACATTTGGTGTTTTTTATTTTCAGATTCCTTGCGTAGATAAGTTTTTAAAATGTATACGAAAATGTAAAAAAACCGTTTACTACCTTGAAGTAGAACTATTGCTATAACGCTAACGACTCGTCTAAAAACATGTGATACATTTATTACGCCTATTAATAAGCAACCCATAATACACCCGACACAGTCGTTTTAATCGTATTTAATCGACCTTTATTCTTCCGCTAAAGATTGGAGATTGGATCGATTGGATTGTTTGTTTCCGAAAATTATTATCGGGTAAAAGGTTTTACACTTTAACCTAGTTTTTATCCATTCAAATACAAAAAACGTTGCTAAAATATATAACATAGATTAGAAATTCTCCATTACAAGGAAGTTTTAGAATAACATCTATCTAAAACGTGTATATATATAGGCCATAAATCAGTGACCTCAAGTTTGTTTATATTTAATAAAGATTAACTGTGTAACATTTGTTATATTATCATGTATGCTTAATTGTTTATAGAGTGCAAGATAAATTTATCTTTATATTGTTAACAACACTTGTTACTTCTATGCTTAAAATATTGTTTTATTACATAATTGCAATAATAAATTGTTATCATGAAAAACGTTTTTAACTTAAAAAGTATTTTAGACATAAAATGAGCCACGAGGAAAATAGTTTTATAAAACTAGACACACCGATTGAAAATCTTACAGAAACGACAAGTTTAAAATGGAAAGATTCCTCAAGACAGGTACATCAAAAACACAGATTTATTGATTAACTAGTTTTTTTCGTACAGATAACTGCATCCTTGATTGCCCTTGCCATTTGTATACCTGCTGGAATAAACTTATCGTTCAGCTCAATTTTACTACCACAACTATATGGCAGCGATGATATACCCATTACTAAATCGGAAGCTTCATGGATAGGTGATTCTTTTACTTAACCTGGTTTATATATTCATTTGGTGATGGTGTTTTAGCCAGTTTAGTTACAATATCATTACCGATTGGTACTGTACTAACCGGTGTGTTAATGGACAAATGCGGTAGAAAAAAGGCTAACATTTTTGCTACGATACCTTTTGCAGTAGCATGGATTGTTACTGCAACTGCACAAAACGTTGAGACCATTTACTGTGCACGACTACTCGCAGGAATTGCTTCAGGTACGTTCCTATCTTTTAACTAACCACAAACTAATTAATCTTTCAGGTTTAACTACTACTGCCACAATATACATAAGCGAGGTTACCCATCCAAATTTTCGACCAATGTTACTTGGCCTTGTTAGTGTTTATGTTTCCTTCGGAATTCTTTTAACATGCTTGTTGGGTACATATTATCTGAAACTAAATAATGAATACACGTTTGATTTTAGGATATTGGTGCCATTGGCGCACAATGTGTTACATTTTCTTCCTGCTAGAAATTATATTATTTGGGTTATTATTTTTAGTACCAGAAAGTCCATACTGGCTGGCGGTGTTTAAAAAAGATACTATTGGTGCAAGTAAATCTCTTAAATGGATTTATCAAAATCCTGAGACTTTGAATAGCGAAAGTCGTAGATTTTTCTCAGTCGAAATAAAAAAACAGTTTGTGCAGAAACGTTTTCGATTAAGCAGTTACTTTACGCCGATTGTATACAAACCTTTTATAATACTCGCTGTTCTTTTTGTGATACAACAACTAACGGGTGCTTACGTAATAATTTTTTATGCAATGGATATTTTTACTC
The DNA here is from genome assembly GCA_035610365.1 of Aquatica leii. Classification (NCBI taxonomy): domain Eukaryota; kingdom Metazoa; phylum Arthropoda; class Insecta; order Coleoptera; family Lampyridae; genus Aquatica; species Aquatica leii. The sequence goes on from CM069435.1 coordinate 86,733,455, forward strand.
GGATTTCACATATATCGAAAAGCACGGATAATGAGCAAATTGCTTTGGTGCTTCTTGGTGTGATACGTTTTGTTACTTCTGTGATTTCGGCGTTGGTTTCAAAGAAAGTGGGGAGGAAACCTTTGTTATTAGTTTCAGGTGCTGGCATGTGCGGTTTTAGTTTAATCACGGCAATTTATTTATACCTGAAAGATGGTACTGAAAGGTACGATCAATACGTGCCGTTAATTTGTATTTTAAGTTACGTGTGCATGGGATCTATTGGGTACTTATTAATTCCGTGGACTTTAATCGGTGAGCTGTTGCCGATCGAAGCACGTGGAAAATTAGGCAGTTTTTTAGTTGGTCTGGCTTACATATACATGTTTGGTGTACTTAAAGCATTTCCGTATTTGTTAGATGTCGTTTCACTCTCTACAATTTTTTGTATTTTTGCCATTGTTAATATTATTGGTATTTGTTTCGTGCAATATTTTCTACCCGAAACGTTAGGCAAACGTTTTTCAGAGATTGAAAAGAATTTTGTATAGTTTTAATAGTTGATGATAACCAGATGTTTAATAAATTTGTTATGATTTTATTGTATTGATAAAAAAAACTAAACTGTGTGTTGTCTATACGTCCGGTGGTCAGTTAACATGCTTTATTTAATTACATGATTACACCCAAATTAAACTAGTGTGAAATTTGGGTTTATGTTTGAGTCCAAATTGTATTAAAGAACTCGAAAATGACAAAAAGTTAAAAAAAAAACATGTAAAAGTTTGATGGCAATTAGAAATAATAAAGATATCGCCATCTATTATTTCTACGAAAAAACACTCATAAGTAAGAAATGGTTAAGATAAAACACGATAATGGTAATCAACAAACAAATTTTAAGTTTAGATATTCTTTGTTAGATATGAGCTGCAATTTGTAGTAGTAAACATGTATGTATTATAGTTACACAACAGGTTGCCTACACGCGACTTGTAAGAACGCCTTAATACTGGGGTAATACGTTGTCAATCGACAACGCAATCTGGAAAGAGGATATTAAAATGGGAGAATTAATTATTCAAACTATTTTTAACGAATTTACGCACTTATTACAGAAATATTTTCTATTCAAATAAAAGTTTATACTTAAGCATTTTAAATAAACTGGTTTTCAACTTTATGTTGATTATAAAAAGGTATTTAATACACTTGAATTAATCGCCCGAGCCGTCGAATCATACCGCTGATAAAGCGAGTTTCTCAAAGTAGAGAGCTATTTGTCACTACATTAAAATCGCCCCTAAATTTCGGACTAAAAAAATGCTCTGAAAAATTGAATGCGTACGTTGAATCATGGGCCAATGCGCAACTGATTAGCGCCTTTTTAGTACAATAATTTAGAACATGTTCTAAATAAATGGGTGTTAAGCTCAATGATTCAACGCGCGCATTTTATTTTTCCGGGAATTTTTGAAGTCCTGAATTTATGGGTAAAATTAATGTAGTGGCAAACGGTTTTAGTGTTTTGTTGTCGCCACAAAGACTCTTAAAAACCTTTGTTCAACCCATCTAGAACACATGCTGACGCGGAACCGACTATTGAATTGCCATGAGATAAAGAAAATGCTATACTTAGCACAATTAGCTAACTTTAGGGCGTTTGCCGAAAACCATAACGTCGACCGCCAATACTTCTTGTTTTAATTAACTTAGATTCTGTGAGCTATGAGTCGCGCCGTTCAGAAGGTTAAGTTTCAAACTAGTCGCTTTTCGTAATCCTTCGTCATTACCGAGGACTACTCTGCATCAGGGACCTGGACCGAAACGTAATAACGGTTCTGGTTTAATTTAAAATTTTTCTAACGGTTTCGGTTTAGGTTCTTATAGACAAACTGCCCGGTTCTTGTTTTTTTTTCGGTTCCAGTGATTCAACTACATATTTAAATAAATAACTAAACATTATTTATACAACTCCACAAAAGCTTACGGAAGGAAAAGATTAATTAGTGTCATGGCCATTTTTCACCAAACATTAAGTGAAAATTATATAAACGTGTGCTACATACTCATCATATGTATTGTAAACCCAAAATTCATTAGTTCATCAATTTATGTTATCGTCATTTTCTCCATTATGTTTTGACTATAGGTATGACGGGAAATATAACTCATTCTACGTTTGTTTCTGTTAAACAACTACAAACTCAAGGGAATTTTTTCTTTAAATATTTGGTCTAAAGTGGCCAAGAGATATTTGCAATTAAAGTCTTCAGGCCGGTCCTGACTACTTAAATAAGTGAAGATTGATCGTGAGCTCTGCATTTTAACACGTATTGTGTTGATTTTTTTTAAATTCTCAATCATCTACAAAATAAATTGCTAAAAAATTATTACAATAAATGAATAATTATCAATCTTCATTTCTTCCTTTTGACACTGACCTAACTAAACAAAATGTACTTTTTTTTATCTTGTTGCAACCAAAACAAGACTTCAACTAATTAAACAAAAGAAATGTACAATGTAAGAAGTATAAATACCAAATTTAGCTTTCTTAGAAGTAATTTCGACAACTTTCTTTATTTCTGCGTCGATTTCTTCAGTTGCTAAATTACATATTTGTGTAAATTTCTTTCATGTGTACTCGTGTACTAGCAGCTGAAGAACAAATAAAACAAATATTTTCAATAGAATCAAAACTTAAATAGTTGTTTTTCTCTAATATATGTACAGGTATTGCAAATTGTAGAAAATCGTCGCCGAAGCAGCACTAGAGTATGAACTATCTTTCCCACAGCAAAGAAATTATTAAAATACAGTGCACGCCGCTTATTAGAATCACGGATAATGTTATCAATCGAGTAATGTTATCACTTTATTAAAGAACAGGCCGAACGTATGCAACTACATAGATAAAACACCGCTTATAGTAATCATAATTTCGTTATCAATACTCATAAAGGAGTTATATCAACGATCTTCTCAGGCTTGTTTCTATGCATACATTTTTTTGCGGAATTTTCACAATACGATTGTTTATAGTAAAAGCTTTATTTTTGCAGTCTTGTTTATTTATTTAAGTACTTTGACTAACCAAAGTTTTTGTATATTACGCTTAATAATTACGTTTACAACTTTAAACCGAAAAATAAATAAAGGTTCCGGTCTGGTTCGGTAAATTTAACTTGGACACATTTCAGTTCCGGTTCCAATTTCGGTCCAATTAAAAATACCGGTTTCGGTCCGGATTTTGGTTTTATATCGGTCCGGTCCAGGTCCCTGCTCTGCATTGGAGCAATTGCAGTTCTCTTTGCGTTTTGAATCGTCGTATGCTCTGTAGAATTAGATAGACCCAGAACGTTTGTACAGAAAAAAAAAATTGTCAGACATCTCCGAGTATTGTTAGATTACCCAGATAAATGCTCATTGAGTACTCAAGTAATGGTATTTTTGTTATTGGATTATAGAATAAGAAGATAAGAATCATGAAACTAAAGTATAGTAGTAGTAGCAAGAATCAGCGAAAACGAGGTTAAAGGGTAATCCGAACGGCTAAGCTTGGTGTAATCTTAAGAACTACTGCGGAACTAACTTAAACCTTCTGTACTTGTACCTAAGGAAATACTGAAGTAATGCATATCTTACAGTGAAAAAGCGCAATCTTTGGAGTGGGCAAAATAAGCAGAAAGCAAGTTTCTGTAATTGTAGCATTGAACCACTTTTTTGGTTCTACTAGTATGTAGTAAAATCCTCAGTTAGCAAAGACCAAACCAAACTTAACTAAAAAACTGCACTTGTAGAATGACTGCTCTTCCACGACACGGAAAAAGAAAAATTTGTAGGCGGTAGTTTATTTGTAAAGAAAGCTGAAAAGAGGAATAATTTGGAGCTGCTAAGCCAAAAAAAGGTAGAGCATTACCGTATCATAAATGTTCTCCAAAAGCAAAAGTACGCATCTTATGGAAAACAAAGCCAGCTTTCAAGGCACTGTTTTGTCTTTTAAATGCAATTGAGCATCTACTTTAAAACGACGCTTTTTATTTCGTATTGCAACTCAATTTATGATTGAGTTCCTAAAGAAATGCGAACGTATGTGTACGACACTGATTACCTGGTGTGGTAAAAACAAAAATAACACGCCACTGTCTGATATTTACGGCATTTAAAAAATTCGATTTTTATTTATTTGAAACGTAGAAAGCAATCAATTAGACTTAACACGAATTTCCAATACAAGATACTATTGCTTTGATTTGAGCTTAATTACACAATTATAAGATTTATTTGTAAATAAATTTAATGGTTTTTTTGGGTTGCGACCGCGACCGGAAATCATCGAACTTAACCGATAAGTAATCAATGAAGGTGTGTGTTTTCCAAAACCAAATATTAATTTTAGTGGGTGTTTGCCATTAAAAAAACATCGAAAATCGCAATAAACCCGCGCGAGAGGCAACGAAAATGCGAAATTTATGTTAAAAAATCTAAAATTGTGGATAATCAATAGGTATTTTTAAACGCGAACAATGTCGATGCCCATCCGCAAAGGTATGTCCAAGTTGAAAAAAAAACATTTTCGTGTGAAACACCAAAAGGTGAAGCTTTTTCGGGCTAACGAGCCTTTACTGTCGGTGTTTATGTGGGGTATTAACCACACGGTGAGTTAGTTCGGTACACATGTATTGTACACTAAGTCGTTTCTTTTAGATCAACGAATTAATGCATGTTACCATTCCGGTGATGCTGCTACCCGATGATTTTCGTGCATACTCAAAACTCAAAGTTGACAACCACCTGTTTAATAAGTCTGCATCTGTCAGTTATAATATATTCATTAATAACAATTTTGTTACAGGGAGAACATGCCATCGCATTTTAAAGTAAAAGAATATTGCCCAATGGTTTTTAGAAACATACGTGAACGGTTTGGTATTGACGATCTCGACTACAAAGAAAGTTTGACGAGGTCACAACCATTACCTGAAGATTCTTGTGGGAAAAGTGGTGCAAAATTCTACCACAGTTATGATAAGCTCTTTGTGATTAAAACACTAACATCAGAAGAAGTCGAGCGGATGCATTCTTTTTTAAAACACTATCATCCCTACATTGTTGAACGACATGGCAAAACGTTATTGCCACAATATTTGGGAATGTATAGGTTAACCGTTGATAACGTAGAACATTATTTAGTTGTTACCAGAAACGTGTTTTCAAATCATCTCAGCACGCATCGGAAATTTGATCTGAAAGGGTCGACAGTCGATCGGGAAGCTTCTGATAAGGAATTGGAAAAAGATCTGCCTACGTTAAAAGACAACGATTTTGTTAATCAACAAATGAAGGTAAAAGTCAAAGAGTTGAGACATTTCTAAAAGTATGTTTTTTAGGTGTACATTGGGGAGGAAGCTAAGTTAAAGTTACTTAATACTTTAACGGCTGATGTTGAATTTCTCACGAAGCTTCATTTAATGGACTACAGTTTACTTTTAGGTTAGTTATATTTTAATATTGGGTTTTGCTCAGATTAGGTTTCTAGGTATACATGAAGTCGAAAGAGGGGAACAGGAATTATTACGGGAAAGAGAAAACGAATCAGATAATACAGGCTTAGATTCTGATGAGAGTGAATCTGGTTCTGGTCTGGAAAACCGGAATTTACCAATTGGTACCCCACCTGATTCACCGAATGCTGTGGCTCAATTCATTCGTGAGCACAGTTTACAATATGAAGGTTTGTATAAATTGATTATAAACGTTTAATCAAACTACTGAATTTAGGGAATATTATACCTGAACTTGACATTTATGCAATTCCTAGCTGTGATTCGGCACCTGTTAAGGAGATTTATTTCGTTGCCATTATTGATGTTTTAACTCATTACGGTGTTAAGAAACAAGCAGCAAAAGCTGCAAAGACCGTTAAGTATGGATCGAACGTTGATGGTATCAGTACGTGCGATCCCGAACAATATGGGAAAAGGTTTATCGATTTTATGTCGAAAGCTATTGAGTAAATTTTTTTGCGCTGTGTTTTTGCCCCTTTTCGCTAATCTGATTTAACCCTTTCGTTTCTGACAGGAAACTTTAAGCCAGTATGTGAGACACAAATTTTATATGCGAAAGGGTTAAGAAGCACTTTCGTTTGTTTAACAACAACTGTGATTTCTGTGTGTAACGATTTAAACTAGTTGGTAAGTTTCCATAAACCGTACAGTATCAGTTGCGCTGTTTACATCGGTATCATTTTTTATCCATAGTGGTGCAACGATTTATAATTCGATAAACGGCAATAGCACAAAATTGTATGAATACATATCTGTATAGAGCAATTTTTTATTATTTAGAAACATTCGTTGCAACACTAATAGATTTCTAGATCGTAGATTACGGTGTGTGATTTAAATGTAGATGTTTCTACTATTGTGTTTTTTGGTGCTGTAGAGCCATGCTGTAAAATCTATGTAATATTAAGGCTGAATCTGATGATTAGGTAGAAACTATAACAGATATTTTCTACATTTTTGTAAATTTCTATTTGCTACGTAAATTTCTAATTTTTTATCCGATACCATCGCACTTATGATCTTTGCATTATGTATATAAGCTTAAAGATGCTTTTAACCATTTATCTTCGCAATGATGCCAAAAACGTAAATTTTTTCTCGATTCGAAAAAAGTACAGTCATATTCAATGTTTAAACGACTGTTATTGTTTGTTTCTTTTGTATATATTATATTATATGTAAATTATCTAGTCTTAGTTACGATAAGGTGTGGAATTGTATTCGTTTGTATTAGCTTTATTAAATTTTGTTATCATTCCTATGTTGTTTTCGGGCGTAGTTTAATTCAGTGCCGTCAATATATAGTGTTTATGTTTTAAAAATAAAGACGTTTTGTTCGAATTCCCAATTTTAAATTCTTTTACTTGATAGTACTGGTGTGCTGAGGTGCACAATTGTGCCAAATGAGACACAATGTTTAGCTGTTTTGCGCAGTAACTCCTCTATAGAAAAGTGCATAATTGGTGTAGAAAAGTTATTTTAAATGAATTGTGAGTATGAGTCTGACAACGTAATTTGTAAAGGTTTACAATAACAACATTCAACACATTCCATTTATTGGGTAATTTGATTATTGGCTTAAGAATACAGGTGGGTAAATATAAGCATATCTTTTTTTGTTTATTTTAGATTTAAAATATCTTGAATGTACCTATGTTAAGCTTTGCTGTTGAATAAATACAATGCTCTTTTTAAATTCAGATCTGCACAGTTGGCGCTAAAATGTGCACGCGCAGCCAACGGCACTTATAAAAATAACCTAGGAACATCACTGCTTTTTACTAGGCAACGTCGGAATACGATGGTTTACTAACCACAAAAAATTCCCCTAAATTTAAAGGTTATGGAACATGCCCAATATTTATAAAATGTAAAATTATTGTAAAAAAAATGGCAAGATTCATAGCGCAAATAATAATAACAGGCACGCAAGTTGTAATGCGTGCGTTCGCAAGAGCCGTTAAACAAGAAATGCAAGCTTCACAGGAAGCCGCCAGAAGATTAGGTAATTCGAAAAGTAGAGCCGAACGAATTGATAATTTAAAACACGGATTAACGTTAGAAGAAGCTAAACAAATTTTAAATGTGCAAGACTTAGATAAAACCGATATCAATAAAAATTATGAGTTTTTGTTTAAAGTGAATGAGAAAGAACGTGGTGGAACTTTCTATATACAATCAAAGATAATACGTGCTAAGGAACGACTTGACCAGGAGTTACAAAATATAGCTGTAAAAGACAAAAATAAAGAAAGTTCGGAACAGAGTACAACGTAGTTACTATTATTTGTTTTTATTATGTAATTAGTTATTGAAATATAAGTGTATTAGTTACCGTATTTATTGTCTTACTGTCGATGTAGCCTCTTGTACTATTTTAGTTTTATGCGTACCATCGCAAAATGGTCGCATATTAGTTTGTTTACATTGACATAACCAATAATCTTTGGTTGCTTCCACTTCAAACTTAACTGGCCTAAAAGTACAAACAAAATACTAAGAAAAGCATTAATACCCAAATCACCTTTGTTTAATTTTCAAAAATGTATTGTTGTGTGTTCCATCACAAAACGGTTGAGCTTTGGATTTACCGCACAAGCACCAAAAGTACTTTTTGCCTAAAATTTCTATACATGCAACTGACTGTTTGAAACAAAAACTCACCAGCTTCGAGTGTTATTTTAAAAGGTTTTTTATCGTAAACTGTTCCATTGCTTTTTTGCAAATGGCTTGTGATTTTATCTTCGAGAACATTTTTGGGTAAATCTGAGGAGGTCGACGCCAACTTGTTTTTAAAGTTAGTAGTTTGTTGAAAAGGTTTGAATATTACTTACGCATAAACTAATTTTTATTTGTTGTTGCAGAAGTGGACGAAATGCTCTAATCAACATTGTTATTTTAAGTGAGGTTATGGCGTTTACTATTTGATTTTTAAATTGGGATCAAGTTACTCAAAGTGTTAGTGATTGTTTCTCAGTAGTAATCAAGTAGTAATGATCAGTTCAACTCTTGAGTTTAATGAATAATATAGAAAAAAAACTGATTTTAGTAGTTGAAATCGTTGGTTTAAATAGTAAGACACAACACGTGGTTACGGTATTTTTAGCATTTAGGTAAGTAAAAACCTATCTTATAAACCAATTTTTACGAAAAAGGGTTACTACGTCTGTAAGAAAAAGAACCACGGGAACAATATCTCTCAACTGTAAATTGTTCCATCTGTATTAGATCTTTGGAATTAGATCCACAAAGGTCTTTATAAAATTTAAACTAGAATTGCTATAGGATAAAGTAAATTCCTACAAGAATGTGCAACTGGTGTCTTTCCGGAAGAGACTTAAGTCTTCAGTCGAGTTAAAACTTTGGTTTCAAATGGTACACTCGAGTAAATTCTGTGTTTGAACAAAGTAAGTTCAAACATATTTCTTTACATTTACGATCCAACAAGTTTTGATTACCTTACTTGCAGATTACTTCTCCAAATCAAAAATAATTATTAATTAAATTCGATCATTATTGAGAAATCTAGAAGTATACAAATCAAGAAGTGCTGATTGTAATGCATTCTATACAGGACAAGCTGGACGTCAATTTTAGAAACTATTTTTGTGTGTTAGAAATAACATTCTTTTCAGTTTCTTTACATTTATTAATTCTAGATAATTTTTTAGTATTAGTCATTAGTTTATTATTAATATAAACAAAAAATATAAGACATTAACATGATGAGTTTTATAAAATAAACTGTCCAGCGTAGGATATAACTGTATCTGACTTATCTTATATTATACTCAGCTTGTCATGATGATAGAGGGAGACACTTTGTAATAAAATTACACATACTCTCAAATTTAAGATTCTTAACACGGACATACACTTACTTGAATCACGAAATTTATTGGAGGTTTTAACAAATTTTGTCTCCAATATTACCAATCGAGGCGAATAAACCTTTGCGTTTTGTAAACAAAGTTGGTGTCGATCAATTTTAGGGGCTTGATCACAACACATAGTTGAAGGTCGAAACCTGACATTTTTAAAGTTCAGTACTATTTGCAGAGACTACCTCAACTCAGCAATAATTTTGTTTTAATTCTTTTCACAAAATACTTACAAGATTATTGTCCTTATATAGTTAAAAGAATGTTCATCCGGTTCTTAAATAAATTCGAATAAAAAATAAATATTTTAATTTGAATGTTTAATAACATATCGTATTTTGACGGCTACATAAATACATAAATTATAATAAATTACTTAACTAACAAAACAGGCACACTTAAATAAACAAATTACACAATAAATATTTGTATACAAGTATATCACAATGCGGAGACTACCATTTCCTTATGAAGGAAATAATTTCAGTACACATAATGGCATAATAAGTCTTTTAAAACGCAGGTAGTTTCATTTGCGACATTTTATATTGTTGTAAATCTTCATCTTGAGGTATTCTGTAAGGACCATTATCGACTGGTGTTCCGTCTGGGTGTACTCGCACAACCATAGGTCCAGTTAGAGGAGTATCGTAATTATACGATTCTAAATCATTTAAGGGAGTTGACAGAATGTTATCAAAAGGTTGCCTATATTCAGGTGTGTCGCTTTTTACAACATAAGAAGTTTTTACGGGTACGTAAATGAATCCTTTAGGCGGGGGCAGTCTATATACGGTTTGTATTTTAGCCGACTCTAAACCTTGACTTCCCAAATCGTCGTTGCCAATCGAAAGGTCATCTTCGTAGGAGTTTGGTTTGGCCGTTGTTGTTGTTGTTTGTATTTTTGTTTGTTTCACATGGCCTCGCATGATTGTGTTCCAAACTGTAATTATAATAATTATTTACCATGACCTAGATGGAAAGTTTAAGGTTACTTACTTAAACTGGTAGCCCCTCTTTGGTAAGGATCCATGGTGTCGATTTTATCTTCCGTCATGTCTTTTAACTTGTTAAGGCCGTACTTGAGTAGGTCCTGGTTGCAATTTGTCATTTCGGAGAATTCACAGAATTCTTCGACCTGGTATGCAAACATCGAGTACAGGTACGATAACTAAAGAAATAGAAATTAGCGTCTCGAAATACACAAAAAAAAAGAAAACTTACTTTCTCTTCTTTGCTGAGTAGTTCCCACATTGGTATGGCCGATGACGCGGCATACGCAATGCAAGTAGCGCATAAAACAAACACTGGTAAAAACATGTTAAGTAATGAACAACAGGTAACTGCGATCTAACGTCGAAGTCGGTTTTCTTAAGCTTTATAAGCAGATTCGCCTTGACGTCACAATCCGCATTCCAACGCTCGCTGATTTGGGGAATCCACGACTCATCTCTATTGATATTTTGCTATTATTTATTATTTTTATTAGATAAACACGATATTAATAGAATATTTTTTAACGGATTCTTTTTATAAGCCAATGGAAATTTTTGTTACTTAAAAACAAACTATATATGCGTGTTTTGGTGTTTTTGTTTACAACACCATATAAGGCAATATCGTCGAATTTGTTGTCGATTAATATTGATTAGAATATTAGACACCGGTTTTTCGCATAAACAAAAACATAATTCTTTTTTTAATGCGTTAAATGACGCATCTTCGATATAAAGGAATTTTTGAAAATCTAGAAACACTGGAAGGTCGATACGCGGCCTTCTTGAGAATTCGACGCGGAAACTTTGTTGTTGTTGACCAATTCCTGTTTGTGGCGAAAATATTTTCGGCGCCGACACCCGGATTATGTTTGGCGACAAAACTAAATTTGCGGAATTAGCCAGCGGCGAATTCGCCATAAAATTTACATGCTAGAAAGCAACAGGAACTGCGAATTTTTTTATCTAATTACCTTGACCTTCGCGCCGACAACAAACAACTTCCGTTTATTATAATAATAGATTTGTATGTAATAGCCGGAAGTGAGCCTTGTCGCGAAGAATTTAACCAAGAGAAAGTTTAACGGTGTTCTTAAGAGCAACAACCTCGTGGTTTGTTTTTTTTTTAAGTTTAGGTACCGTAAAGACACTTGTCGCGTTACATTTCTTTTACGTACGCTCACCGTCGCGACCTTGTCACCCAAAATTCTTCTTCATTAGCTAATGCCAAATTGATTGATTAACATAATGATGTATACATTTTTATGCAAATTAACCTTTAATAATGTTATTTAGCGATTATGCATTAGTTCCACATCGTTTAGCATTAACATTCTGAGTTAATCATCTTTTATTGTTTTCTGTGTAAGAATCAAAACTTTAAAATTGTGTAGGTTGAAGAAACACGACATATAATTAGGAGCGAAGGTGAATTTTTTTTGTTTTTGAATTTTTAGTAATCAGATAGGTACAAAGCGTCATCTTGTGTATACACAATTTAACTAATTCTAGGTATCTGCGGTTTATTGCGATATAGGCAACTTTGTATACATGTTTCTTATTATTTTCTTTTCCACAAGGATATAACGTTTTGAAAATGGGCTTAACGCTAATTTCCGAATAACTCAAAGTACGGTGTGTTAGACCAAAAAACTGACCAAACAATTCGATTTTTTAAAACTAACATTAATTACAAATGAAAAACATCAGTAAGATAAATAAAGACACAACGTAAATACGTGTTTGTTTTCTTAGTCAAAACATTAAACACTGCATCATTAATAATAAAAATATTTTGTTAAAAAGAATCGCTTTATAAATGCACGAGCTCCTCTTAAACCACCCAGACAGTAAAATCCTGTTAAAATGAAACTTTTAGTATTTTTTTTATTTGTGTCGACGTTCGTTGCGGTTAACATGATAGAGATTGATCCAGTGTGGAATAACTTTTGTTGTTCGGTAGATCAAAATTGCGATTGCTCGTGTGCACCAAGAAAAGCCTGTATTAAAAAAGCTGGCATTATTTGCGAACGGTAAATATATGTTGTTGATTTTTAAGTTTTTTTAAATATTTTTGCTATAGATACCACTGCCCTCATTCGCACGTCGTTTGCTGTATTCCAAGGGATTAAAGTTACTGAATTATAGAATTATATAATAAAATGGTGATTACTTTAATTTACTATAGGTCTGTGTGATTTACATAGTTTTTTTTAACTGAAAAAGCTCTGTATATTACATGGCACAATTTTTAATCAGCTAACAATTCGAGGTGTCATTTTTCTGGCAAATCAATCCTTACACGCTACTAACCAATGATTTCTAATCTGGTATTTTAAGCAAAGTTCTGTAAAGTAACCTTTTCAAATATATTTGGTCTACGTGTTCTCGTTCAATCGAGTACAAAGTAAAGTTCTATAAAAATGAAACTTAGTTCTTTTTTTATTTGTGGAAAAGTTGCGCCTAATGGGATAGAGGTTTCTCCTAAGTGGAATAACTTCAAAGTTCTACTCATGTGTACCAAGTATCAAAATCCTGTCATTTTTTTGAAGGGTAATTAGGTGTTTTTACATTTTATTTTACATGAGATTCTCCACATTCACACGTTGTTCGCTGTATTTTAAGTTCAAGGTATTGAAAGTACTAAATTATATAATAAAACGGTTATTATTTCAATTTAACTTTATTACGAACTTCAGCAACTGTGACATCTATTGCCGTTTTTAAATAGCTAAAGTCTCTAATTTGTTGTTAGAGGGCGTCACAAATGTTGAATATTTTTAGATTAAATCAAACTTCATTGGTACCAGGAATTCTGTAACTACAAATAAATATTACCCGAATATTAATACTGTTATGTACCTAGTCAAAATGGGTCTTCTACTAATTGTATGCCTATTACACTCTTCGACACTTTCACTCTTCCAATTATGTCTACAACCCATTATTATACTTTGAATTGCCACTAATGTTTGTAGCGCAATTACTATTATCAACAGCGGATGCATTTTCTCACAAGCAACTAAAGAATAACACGACCGAAAACTAAAAATTAAATATTAGGTGGGAATTAAGTCGATTGTATAAAAGGTAAACAAGGTATTAACGTAAATTGACAAGACTTTATTATAATTGTGCGATAATATCTACATATTCAAGGTTGGATTGAGATTCTTTAAACAACATAATGGCAGCAATTTATTTGGAAATCATCACAAATGGTTCTGTAAAGAAAACGTATTATTGGAAGTTACTTATTTAAATTTCATACGTAAGCGAAACTGGTATTCCGCTACGCTCGTCGCACTCGGCTAAAGTTAAACATTCAATTATCCCACACTGGTTATCTTGAGAACCTAAAGTTCTACTTTGAATTACAAAAAACAGTTGTAGCACAATAATAAACATGAATAACAAATTCATTTTGAATATTAACATGTGAATGAAGTAATTGCAAATCACATGTGTACATTATGATAATGCTAAATAATTATACTTATCTTGATGATTATAAACTCTGTAATTAAAGAAATTACGGCAAAATGTGAAGGTTTTGTTTTTATATAAAATAACGTAATCTAATAGTTTTTACAAAAAATGAGTATTAGCTATAGCTGCTTAAATTAGATACAAACTCATTTTGAACACCATCAGCGTCTACGCCTTGAATTTAATGAAAAAAGTTTGGCGTCAATTTTCTTCATGTATTTCAATCACACTTTTTTAACTGGAGGCTCTCACGACATACGGGATCAACTCTTTTTATTTTGTGCAATGCAAAAGAATTTTAAAATATCTGTTTGGTCTTGTTTATTTTGTTTTCGGGAAATTAAACGGACGGGTTCATTTAACTGTCGGTTTAATAAGATATCGTCCATACTTTTTATAGTGCGTCGCTTTAGAAGTTTGGGGTCTACAAACTCTTTAGCTAACTGAGAAGCGATTGTAATTGTTTTTAAGAATATTGCAACAAAACAGAAGTCTGAGAACGACGTCACCAATAGATTCAAAAATACTGCTTTGAATGCCTTATTCGGTTGTTACTTTTTGATATTATTTAAAACAGCTAATATTAACAGTTCGTCCATGTTTATTGTTTACTACCCCAATATGAGTTATTTGTCTTTTTCAAGACAAATCTGTTAATCCGCTATTTGTAGCGTAGGTTAAACGTTATTATTAGTTGGAATATGTAGTTGTGGTTTTGTTTTCACCGTGTTTGGTTTGGTTCGCTCCCTAGCGAACCAAATAAGTGGTGATAGGCAACCTATTTCTCGTTTAGTCTCTGTCGTGTATGGTCTATCAGGTGACATTTCGTTTCATTTACGTTACAGAACTTTTATGTTTCTAGTTATGACAAAGTCGTCTCAAGTGTTGTTTAGTTAAATTTAAAAATTGTATCTAATAAAAACCGGTCATAGAGTCTGTGATTGGACTGTTTACCAAATTGTTGTTAAAATTATCTAGGCAGTATGTTTAGTTTTTATTTCATGAGCGTTTACACTGACAATTTTTTTAACGATTTAGCTTTAAGTGATTGTAACCTACTCGTTCTCTCTACGTTATATATACAGTAGGTCTTTTATTCTTAAATAATCATCTTACTAGAAAGATATTTGCAATTCTTAGTCAATTAATTGGACGTTCCTTTGGTAATCTTGAGGCAGAAGTGGTTACAACAAGATGAAACTCTTCGTACATAATGCCCCGCAAGTTCGTTAGTTTTTGGATGCAAACTTTCCAAACAAATGAATTTGTTTGAACGGGCCCGTACCTTGGTCTTCCAGACCGACGGATTTGACAATGTGTGATTTTTTTGTGGGGTTTTATGAAAAGTAAAACGCCTCCAAACGCCTCCAACAACACCTGACGAAATGAGAAATCGGCCTTTAGGGATATCACACCAGCAATGCTCGCCAGTGTAGTTAGTCTCTGCCTCCGAGAAAATGGCTGTCATTTCAAACACTTACTTTACTTTCTACCGTTTGTAATAATAAATTCTTTTTAATGTGCTCTAAACTATGTCTAAACTTGTTAGATAGCATTGAAATGACTTTGAACATCAAAGTACGTGGCAAAGCCAACTTGCTTTTTTGTTAAAAGTGGGAAAATTGTCAATGCTATTCTCTGTTCAGCTAACAGAAATAGTTAAGCACCTCCTTTAAAATTTATGCTTGCGCAAAATAAAAAGCGCAATAACCACTTTTACACGATACAATTTATTAATCCGAATCATACCTAAACGTTGTTATTACGTTACCTTAATGAAACCAAATACAAACAGAAGCGTTCAAAAAAACTGTTTTTCTAGATTAATTAGTTTGAATAGCAAAACGAAGAACGAAAATTTAATGACTGTTCCTTTTAAAAAAATGAAGATATCCGTTTGAAAATTCTCAAATTGAACGGTTCAATCAGATCATTATGGCACCTTACAAAATTTCAAATTACGTCCAAACCGTACATCTTAGGACCAAACTGTGATACAGTTAGGTACATATAATTCAACGTTCCATTTAAAATATCGTAGTTGTATAGAATCGATTTTCGGTATAATCGGAGGTCCGCCTTCTTTGTAAATAAAGTAACGAATTTTTTGAAACTAATTCATCTATAAACAAAATATTTACACGCAGATCTACAAGTAACTAATTAAATCTAACGATATTTACGAAAAACATTTACATTAATTTAAGTGTTACTATCATCTAGGTCCACACTTTTTAATTTTATCTAAAACTGATAGTTGAATTCGTTAATCACGTGTATACGACAACGCGAACAATGGCTGTAGTTTGCCTGACATGGTCTCCTGGACAAGACATCAGCGTTCCGATGATTGCTTCCGGCACTTTGTTCAGTAATTCTTTCCTGGCCTAGACAAAGCCTTGCTAAAATACGCGATGACTTTTTCTTGTCCATCTTGCAGCTGTGAAAGGACCGACCAGATTACTTGCGTCGGCATCCAAAACAAATTTTCCATCATCTCTTGGATAACCTATATTCGGCGAAGTGACTACGGACTTTTTTAGTTGATGAAATGCGTTTTTGCACTCTTTATTCCATCTAAATTTTGCTCTTTTTTCGGTCAGGTTTCCTCAAAGTTTTGGCAATATTAGCAAATCGGGTACCAATCGTCTATCATAGGTGCACAACCCAAAAAAAACTTTGGACCTGATGTTTATCGATCGGTATTTGCCATGCTTGCACTGCTCGGGGCCAGCCTTTACTCAATCCCTAGATACGACGTTGCCAAAGTATTGCACTTCCTTTTTAAATACGTGGCACTTTTTTAGGCTCAGTTTTAGATTTGGCCTAGTTAGTCGTTAGAACAATTCCTTGTTAATTGTTTAAATGTTCTTCAAACGACTTTCCAACCATGACCACGTCGTCTATATACACCAGACAGGTTTCCCAAAACAATCCTCGCAACATGATATCCATCAAACGCTCGAACGTTTCAGGAGCGTTACACAGACCGAAGGGCTTCACAGTGAACTGCCACAAACCAATTGTAAAAGCTGTGTTTTCACGATCCTTGGGTTCCTATTCTACCTGCCAGTCACCAACTCTTTAAATCCAACGTGGAAAACCACTGGGATCCTGATAAGGTGTCTAAAGAATCGTCAATTCTCGGTAAAGAGTAGCTGTCCTTTTTGATCACGTCGTAAAGCTCTCTGTAGTCTACGCAAAACCTCGTTGATGCATCTTTCTTCTTTACAAGTACCACTGGGGACTGTTTGAAGGTTCAATCACACCTTCTCTTTCTCTATATCCATAATGGATATAAAGGAAGTTGGCGTGGATGTCGTCTTATCGGCCGAGCGTCTTTGGTATTTTATGCTTCACCACATGATAGTTCTTTCTTTGGAATCACTCGATCCAGCGCGAACACTATCTTGATACTACTGGATCAACACCTTTAACCTTAGCCAGTTAGTCTTGGCTGAGGTTTTGGCATGTGGTGGTCAGAATGTCCAATAGATGTTGTGATCACTTCTTCGGCGACGTATCTTCGCTAGAATTCATGCATCTCACAATTTGAGATACTGGCGTGCATTGACCTACCACGATCTTCTTCTTTAACGTTACTGGATCTGAGTTGACATTCAAGATCCTTACTGGCACCGTGTTTTTCACTAGTACTAATATTCTGCCAACCAGTAGTCCCTTTTCCATCAAGTCGTCCTTCATTGGTTCATTAGCGTGAATGTGGCCTTCCCGGAGATTTCCATCCAGGCGTGCCATCACCACACCTTCAGTCCTTCCAGGCTCGCACGACTGTCTTCTGTGACGAATGAAAAGGAATTTCTTTGCTGGCGATCTTCAGGACATCGCTCTTCATATCCAAAATAAATTCATACTGTTTTATAACGTCCATTCCTAGGATAACTTCTTCCGTGATGTCCATTACACACTTTGTCCATTAATCTTGCCATCGAGATAAATACCATGCAATTGCTCCTTAGGCGATGTCGTTTGAATGGTAATTTTCGAGGCATGATCGTCGTACGTGGCCCTCACTACTCTTCCCTGAGCTACTTCTTTGCGAAATACACGTCGCACTATTTCTTCAATGCTTTCGTGTGTCTGCGAGAACATTTCTGCAGCACAGCGGAGCTTATGACTGCTTCGGTGCGACGCCTGTTTCGCCGCCTCGAAAGCATTGGTTAAAGCGTCATCCAACGTCTTCGGTCGAGCTAACCAAAGAGTCCGCTGCGTTTCGCTGTCTCGGAGGCCGTCAACAAAGATTTGAATAGCTAACTGCTCCAAGAAGGTGTCTAGTGCTGTAGAATAGGCAAGCCGTGTCAATCTGGCAATGTCAGCCTCGAACTCTTGAAGACTTTTCGCAGCTTTTTGAACTCGACTTTTTATTTGGGCTTGGTACACTTGTTGCAGATGAGCATCTCCATATTTCATTTCTAAACGTGAAATTAAGAGTTCGTTATTTTTTTGGAGGTGGTCAGGAACAGTCTAAAATATTACAAGCGCTTCTCCACGTAAGGATATTATTAAAGACGTGGTTTTCTGGTTGTTGCTCTAACCATTAGCTGTAGCTGCGGCTTCAAACGTTGACCAATGTGTTTTTCCATAAAAATTTGGGGGTAGAATCTTAAGCTTGTGTGTGGCTTCCTCTTGATGGTCTATTAAATCTTCGCTTGTGACATTTCATTTCTTCTAATTTGTCCTCTATTGCTTCTATTTTGTTTTCTAGAACATCGCATATTTCTTGTCTTAAATTTAACATATCTGCTTTAGTTTTCTTTTAAAGAATTTCAATTTGGTGTCCTACATTAACTAGTATTTGTTCCTCAATAGTCTTTATTTGATTTTCAATGCTCGTTCTTGTTTCTTCTTTTAAACTCCTAGAATTTTTCTTCATTTTCTGAGAACGTTTGGACAGTTTTTCTTCCATATTTCTAAATTTTTTTTCCATTTTCTTAGTATTTTCGGACAGTTTTTCTTCAATATTTTTATTCATAGATTACCATTTTTTATTGATTCGAAAAATTCAAATAACTTTGAATCCATTTTATTTGCTTGCAAACGCGTCACCGGCAAAAATTAAAACACGTATAAAAAGGTTTAATAACACTAAATTTTAATAACGCTCAATTCTTTATTGTTAATTGCACTACTTTAACGAATTGGAAAACTATAATTAATTAATTATACCCAATAAACAAACACACGGAAGCGAACTAAACAATTGTTTATTTATACGATGTCAACGGGTTTCGATATCGCACACCTGCATCATACTATAACAATTTATAAATTAATTTGTTTATAAACCAATATTTACACAATTAGAACTACATGTATTTAATGAAATCTAACGATATTTACGAAAAACACATTAATTTATGTATTACTATAACAGTCCGCTTTTTAATTTTATCTAAAACGGATACTTGTTTATATTAACCACACGTATGCTACGTATTTATGTTCATTTATGTTTCACTAGCATCGGCACTTTATATATTTATCTTGGCACACAAGTTAATCACTTATTTATTTTAAACCGACAAAATCTTCTTCTCGATTCAATTCGCAAACCTTAATTATACCTGCCTTGGAAATACTTTTTACATTTCTGTTATCTGTGTCGAGAATTTTCCATCTTTCGGGTATTGTCTCGAAGTTGACAATAACGTTCCAATAATAATTTTAAAATGTGTCTTTTATGATATATTGTTGTGTAGAACATTTCGAATTTCTAGCGGAAGTGAAGTTATAGAAGTCGGACACGCGATGTATAGAAATTGTTTACAAACATGATAAACTGCTCAAAGTAAAAACATTTAAATAAAAAATTCCAAAAACTGTTCTTATAAAAATAAATATTTATTGTACAATATCAAATATGTTAACATTTAAAAACCCACAATCATCGATCGTCGTTAATCCGTAACTTCAACATTTCTTGTAAGCAAACAATACTCTAAAACATTTTAATTAGACCGCATCGTACAAATCGTGTCAAACTTACTTCGTCCGAACTACAATAATTTGTAACTTGGTCCTGAAGACTCTCGACGCTAAGTAATTCGTGTTCAATCAAAGTATCAAGTAATAAATTCAAGCATTCGTGCGATAATTCGAGGTTTTGCGATTTTGACATTAGAAAATTATTACGAGGTGAAACTATTGTTTCGAAAAAATCGTTGATATCCGATGACGTCTTGAACAGCAAACAACAAGATGAGAAGAAATCCGTTGTAACTATTTCAGGCTTGTGCGTAACTAAAACCGTTTATTAATATAGCAATCGCCATCGAATAGTTCTTACTTATTAAAAATAAAAAATCTAGAAGCATTCGATTAATGCCCAACACCATGCAGTTGTTAATGTCGCTACGCTCATTGAAACTTTGTTGTATCGATCCTAGAAGTTGGTTTACATTTATAAGTGTAATCGTTTCAGGTTCTGCAACAATTTTCCAACTAAGTTCCTAAAAGTAGTGTTTAAAATCGGTAGTAATAAATTCGATTGCTTACTTTTAACTTTTTCATTAAGTCAACACCGCTGGCAGTGTTCGTGTTGTGGTTTTGGGTGCCGTTTAAGTTAAGGAAGATATTTGATTTTGCCGGATTGAGTTCAGGATCTAGTTTTTTAAGCTCGGTTTTAAAATAATTGATGAAGATGTCTACGTAAAGAAAAAGTTATTATGAGCCATATGATTGAAGTAACACAAACCTTCTTCAATGTGTGTATTCACCCATTCTTGTACACGTTCTAAGGAATTTCGCACAGCTATGGCTATGCACAGAGCTTTAGTTTCTTTTAAGACAACAGTACCTAACAAAGCATCCATAGCCAAACTGATTCGTGTCTCGGTTGTACTTTTAACAAAACAATCTATGTCGTTTTTTAGATTTTCCAAAGATGTTGTCGCAATTTGTTGTATAAAGGACAAATCTTCGAAATCGGTTTTCAGTTTTGCAAATGAAGTCTGTTTGTGAACGGGTACCATGTCATAGCAAATTTCTTTAACACAACCTGAAGCCACGCGTTCACTGACGAATTCGACAGTTTTGCGGACTGAATCGGCTTGACTTTTAAAAAAAGCCTTTTCTAGTTGTTTCTGTAACAACAATTTGCAAAATATACTCATGATGAGCGCAAACCAACCTGTGTACGTTTACTTGGCGTGATAGAAGAAGACTCGATTTTACTAATTGGTGTTATATGTTTAAAAGTAACCAACCGATTGGTTTCATTTGCGTCATTTAAAAGAATTTTTCGAATTTCCTGTAAGTAGGGACAACAAATATACGAAACGTTGTGATCAAAGATATCGCACTTATCCAAATAAAAATCGTTGGTTTCTGGTTCTGGTAACAGAGTGTTGGTAACCCATTTGTTATAAACCTCGTTAGAGAAAATCGGTAGATCAAACAACCACCCAAGAGTCAATCTAACAATAATAGAATCGTAACGACTGCTGTAATAAATTTGTAATAGAAGTTGCGTCAGTTCTTGTAGGTGTTTTAATTTGAGCGAGACGGCATCCAGCATAGACAAATACTCGGTTAGCCACGGTATGGTCAGCATTAAAGTTTTTTTACGAACGGCTCCTAACACAATTTCATTAAAATCTAAACTTGTATAAATCTATAATAGAGATTAAGTAGATGCGGTCGGTGAGAGGATATACGTACTTTACTCCGTATTTGAAGTTGGCAGTCGACGACTTCTTGCGACAAATTGCATTCGCTTTTGTATGGAAGAGCTTCGAGAAACCCGTAGAATTTTGCCAAGACTCGAAGAGATTTTAACCGATCTAAATATATTCTTTTGATGCATTCGTCCGCGTCTGATAAAGAATAATTACAATCCGTAACCGAACGCTTCGTAATAGTCTTGGATCAAAGGATGGCACCTAAAGACCATATGCAAGGATAATTAATGCCAAAATTATATCGAAACACATTAACACCAATTTTGAGAACCTTGACACTTTTTTTTGAACTTGTATTAACTAATATACATTTAATGAACATATTACTAGTACTCCATTTAAGAAATAAGTGGTATTTAATGAAATTGATATATAAATCTTCTTCTATTAGTTAGTTCAAACAATACCAAACTTGTTTACAGATGCTGCGACACTGTATAATCAGATAGTGGTAAGTAAAAACCAATAAAAATCGCATTTTAGGCACTTGCGCGGTTGAATCGAAAAATTATGTGCGATAGACTTATGAAATTTTTTTATACATCTGTCCATTATTGTTGGCTTTACAACGCAATTGAAACACGCAATAGATTCTATATATATATGGTATAGTGACTATAAAGAAACAGTCGATGAGACCCGATAGAGTTGAAAAATTGAAATTCAAAACTGATTAGTTGAAGGAAACAATCGGTAATATAGTATTCTATAATAATGTGCCATCCTTCGCGTCAAGACCTGTACTTACTGAATTCTTCGGCGTTTACCGGAAAATCGTTAAGATGTATTATCTCAATGGCCAAGGCATCGATTAAGTGTTTGTTGAATACATAACTATCAGCTATCAAAACGAAATCTTTAAAGAATTCCTCATGTCCGATAAAGCCAGGCACTGCATTAATCCCACTAGAATTTTGTTTACCAACCATGCGAGTATTCAATCGTGACAACTTCCCAGCATCAACGTTCGGCATAGAGGTCACAATAAACCGGGAATCTGGATCCTAAAACCAACGTCAACCAAAAACCTTGGCAAATTATAACCGTACTTACTTTACACACGCTAGTAATCAACTGAGCTTTAAATAACTTAGCTAAATGCATAAAATTACACGGCTCCCAATGCATATTAACCAATACACGAATTCTATTTCCGAGCATTGCATCAAAACTCCAACCATGCACTAAATGCTGACTCTCCCAAACTTGTAAAATTTCATAAAACAAATCTCGTTGTTTGCGAAAGTTTCGAAATGACGAATCGCTCGGAAAATTACTTCTATTGTCAGTGTCGCACATAAAATAAACACTCGCTTGTACATCATCACTTCTCAAACACATTTCAACTTTAGTCTCAAGCATATGCTTAACTTTGTTTAAAAGTTTTGTCTCTGCGAATTGCTCAAATCGATTATTCTCAATCAAAAGACGCATGGTAAACTTATCCAGAATCTTTAAAAACTCATGCAGTTTGCTCAAAACGCAAACAGCAAAATAGACTTTATTATGAATCGAGTTTAAAATATGTTTTGAATTTAATGTGGAGTTTTTACACAACAACATTGTAATAACAAAATACACTTCACTGGTAATGTTAACGACCAAATTATCTAATAAAAATGAATAAACACAAGCCAAGATGTTTAAGCGTTCACGAAATGTTACTGAATCAATGTTAGCACTAATTACATGCAGGCCCTCGTCAACTAAATTAACAAGATCATCGTTGTCTTTATCAAAACTAAAACTATTTTTATCTGTTTTTAGATTTGTACTAACTCGTTGTGACACATTCGTAGGGTTAATACGTCGCACGCAATTGTTAAAAGCATTTTCATTCAAATTCCTTTGGACCTTTTTTTTCGTATCTTTGCGGGTTAAAAAATCACCTAGGCATATGCTTGGTGGTGTTTTTGGTGTTGATTTTTTGGGTCTATACAACGGAGACACAAAGTTTGAATTATTTTCGAATAGTATCGGACGTGTCGGTGTGACTGCAATACCTTCATTGGGTTCATTGTCGTCGCACCTACGACAACTATGTCATTACTTAAAAAACAAAGCACAATGTACCTTAAATTTCCATGAATGTAATTTAAGAAAAAGGATATAAAATCAACCCGATCACAGTTCCATTTTGTGATTTCCTTGAAATGAAATTTCTACAGATAAAGTGATTAATACAATATGATTATAATTTACATAAATACCTCTGTGTTAACACCTTCTAACCAGTTCAACAATACATTTAAATGTATTTTATTATTTAAAGTTTCTGTTAAAATGTTTTCGCACATTTTTAGGTTAGAGGAAATCAACGCTACCAACCCTACCAACTTTTATTATTTACTTTCTTTTTTGCTTTCTTTTAGTGTGCTTTTAGTTATGACATGGTTATGACCAAGGTTACGACAGTGCAGTTAGTTACCATTGGTTACAGAGCTGTATTCTGTTTGGTATCCTGCGTTTCGTCATATTTAGTACACAAAAATGGAAATGACCACTGTAGACAGATAATTGTTTTAATATTTGATTTTCTGATAGCTTCAAGTACAGTTATCGATATCGTGGGTTACGTTGGGTGATTGATAACCAGATGAAATCGTGATTTCGTGAGGAGTGATATTTGATCTGCACTGTTTACTGGTTGGTGGTTAAAAGATTTTCGTTTTCGGTAATGATATGAATATTGAAGCGGCGATCAGATACTGCGCGATGTCGCTACATTTATTGGACATGGTTCCATTTTGGGTTCCATTATTAATTTGAATTTCGTTATGCGAGAACGCCATACGAAAGTCGTGATCACGTCACGCTTTAAAATCACTGATAATAAAAAATCGCAGTAACGATTTACAGTGTTACTGAAAAATTACTTTATCGGTCATCACTACTGGTAAATTGCAGTTGATTAACCGGATTTGGCACCAAATGATTTTTTTCTATGAAACTTGAAATCGAATAGAGAATTTGAAGAATAAAACGGAAGAATGCCGACAACCTGCTAATGTGCGCAGAAGGACTAGGGGCCTTATTCTTGAATCATACGTTATCGAAACGTATACGTTATTTCTAAAATAGCGTATGAAATTTTTAAAAGTGTATTCTCCGATTTCATATACGTCTAAAGCATTCGCTATTTTTCAGATTTCGTACGCTATCGTTACGTATGGTCAAACACTACTAGTTGGATCATTCCATGTCAAATCAACATGGCACTCAACTTGACCATTCCAGATTTTGTTGAAACTTTTTTTCTTTATACTCGCTGACGTCCTCAAGTCAAATATAATTTTTAAGAATTCTATGTCATAGTTTTTTAGTTAAAAATTTATAAAAATCACAAAACATCGCGTTTTTGTAAATGCGCTGAAAGCTAAAATACGCTCTAATTTGAGTTCTATATCCAATCAACAAGGAAACATTTTTGAAATCTTTTTTTTCAACGGTTTACAAAAGATATATTTACCTTTTTAAAAACATTGCAAAAACGTCTTAATGGCCAGAATTACGTTGCAAAGTCAATATTAGAATAACATTCTAAAAATTTTTTTAAAATATTTATAATATTGTTTATCTATATTTATAATATTGTTACGTATCTATTTATTAAAAAAACTAATTTATTTAAACGATTAAAAACTACGTTTACTTATTCTAGAAATATATACACTTTTAAATTCACCGAGCTAATTAAATCTAATAATAATATTTAAGAAAAACACTTACACTATAATTTATATCACTTAAGATAAGATAACGTTCTCGGATTTCACACTTGTTTACACTAATTATCACATACACGATTATTCTCGATTTATTTATGTAGACAAACACGTGCTAACGATACGTATTTATTTCAACTTGATAATCTTCAATACAGCTGCATTCGCGTTTCGACAATAACTGACCTACAATTTCCATCTTCGGCTTTTATAGACATCGGCGAATTCTTCTCGATCGTTCCTCACTTTTCGCTATATCTTCTAGAAACTAGATAACAGTTCTAGAAGGTTCTTGCATTTGCAAGTAATTTCTCGGACGTTTCACTGCCCCCTTCTTAGGACTGTTCTGTCCCAGAACAGGAGACTGTATGCGACACCGGTAAAAGGGATCGTGGCGATAGCGGCAGCTTCCTCCATTTCGGCAACTTCCTTGACCATAAAAGTAACAGTCAATGGACTTTTCCTGACCCAATACTCTCCTCGGTTGGTAACTACAGACCAACACTTGAACGCCTGTTCCTCGGAAGACGACCTCCAACATGTTTCGAACTGTCCTCCAATTCAATTGGTCTAAGCCACAACCAAGCTTGGGTACTGCCAATTTCTTAACATGATGGAACTCCATTTGTCTCTTGAGACTCCATAATGTTCGCCACAGATCTTTGTATAACGGCTTGACACGTGAGTAGTTCTTGGTGACCAGATAGAAAACGAAGCGTCCGTCACCACGTAGTCCTAAAACCTTTCCGACTGCCGGTTGCTGTCTTCGTAATTCATCTAGCTGTCCAAACTTCTTTTTAAACACGACTGCAACCCCTTTGGACATGTCAAGCTCCTCGCTCACGCAATGTGCGATGGCGTAATCTTTTTGTGTCTGGAACAGGTCTTGTTGTTCCTCGGTAGTAACTCCGAACCTAGCTTTTCCAGAACCTCCGTATAAGTTCATAAACTTTTCGAACTCCATTTCTTCGATTGGATTCCTGGTTCTGCTACTTATTACTCTGGTTCGGACCTGAACTTGCGGATTGTGGTTATCGCCAGCAAACGGGGCTAGACGATCGACGTGGACCACTTTTGGCTTGCCTCTGGGCGGTTTTCGGATGCGGTATATAACGTCGTTAATACGCTGCACGACTTCATAGGGGCCCTCCCATTGCCTTTGCAGCTTCGGCGACAAACCACGTCTCCTTTGAGGGTTATACAACCAAACCATATCGCCAGGTTGAAACCCACCATTTTGCGCCTTGACGTCATATCTTGTTTTCATCCTGTCGCTGGCAATTTGTGTGTTTTTACGAACCTCTTCATGTACTTCGTCTAGCCTCTTTGCCAGCTTGCTGACGTAATCTTCTCCAGCGACTTCTTCTTCCGGTCTTCGTCCAAATTGAAGATCGCATGGTAATCTTATCTCACGACCGAGCATGACACAGGATGGTGTTTGGCCTGTGCTTTCGTGAACGGATGATCGGTACGCCATTAAGAAGAGGTGCAAGTACTGATCCCAGTCTCTTTGATGTTCGGACACTACCTTGGCTAAGTACTTGCCCATTGTTCGATTCATCCGTTCAACCATGCCATCAGACTGAGGATGGAGAGGCGTTGTCTTAGTCTTTTTAATTCCTAACAGTCGGCAAACTTCTTGAAACAGCCCAGACTCAAAATTGCGGCCTTGATCGGAGTGTAATTCCAACGGAACTCCAAACCGGCAGAAAAACTCCTTTACTAATACGTCTGCGACTGTAGCTGCTTCCTGATTGGGTATGGCGTAAGCCTCCGTCCATTTCGTGAAATAATCCATCGCCACCAAGATGTATTTATTTCCCGAATCGGATTCTGGGAACGGCCCTGCGATGTCAATCGCTACTCTTTCCAAGGGCTTCCTACGTTGTATTGTTTCATGGGTGCTTTGCGCTTTCTCGCTGGACCATTTCCTGAAGCGCAGACTATGCATTTACGGCACCATTTCATGACGTCCTCTTTGCAGTTCATCCAGTAGAATCGTTCTCGCACTTTACCCAACGTCTTCTTAATGCCAAAGTGTCCTCCTGATGTCCCATCGTGGAGATGCTTCAACACTTCTGTCACCCTGCTCTTCGGCACTACCAGCTGTAGTCTGTTTCCCGTGCCCTCGGCACTTTCTAGGGATCGCTTAAGAAGACCGTCTTCTACTATCAAGGAGTCCCACTGCGCCCAGTACGCTTTGATATTTTTGCCCAAAGCACTCACTTCTTCCCAGGTTGGTCGTCGGCCGCTTTCTTTCCAGTCCAGGAGTAGTCTTATTTCAGGATCGTCTTTTTGTTCGCGACGTAACTGCTCAGGTTCCCACTCATCATCAACCATAGCAGTTCTCCGGAGACATTCGACTTTTTCTTCCAGTCGCGAACAATGGCTGCAGTCCGCCGGACATGGTCTTCTGGACAAGGCATCAGCGTTTCGATGACTGCTTCCGGCACGGTGTTCTGTGTCATAGTCATACTCTTGCAGTCTCTCGATCCATCTTGCCACTTGTCCTTCTGGGTTACGGAACTGCAGAAGCCATTTTAAAGCGGCGTGGTCTGTTCTCAGTAAGAACTTTCGTCCATACAAATACTTGTAGAAATGTTCGATGGACTTAACGACTGCTAACAGCTCCCTCCTAGTGACGCAATAATTCCTTTCTGGCCTGGACAAAACCTTGCTAAAATACGCGATAACCTTTTCTTGTCCATCTTGAATCTGCGAAAGGACCGCGCCTATGGCCAGATTGCTTGCGTCGGTATCCAAAACAAACTTTCCATCTTCTCTTGGATAACTCAAAATCGGCGAAGTGACTAGGGCTTGTTTTAGTTGATTAACAGAACTTTCGCAGTCTTCATTCCATCTAAATTCTGCTTTTTCTTCAGTTAATTTTGTTAATGGTTTGGCAATATTGGCAAATCCGGGTACAAATCTTCTATAATAAGTGCACAACCCAAGGAAACTTCGGACCTGATGTTTGTCGATCGGTCTTGGCCATGCTTGCACTGCTCGGATTTTGTCTGGGTCAGCCCTTACTCCATCTCTAGATACGACGTGGCCAAGGTATTGGACTTCCTTCTTAAATACGTGGCACTTCTTTGGGCTCAGTTTGAGGTTAGCCCCACGTAATCGCTGGAACACTTCCTTCAAGTTGTTCAAGTGCTCTTCAAACGACCTTCCAACCACGATCACGTCGTCCAGGTAAACCAAGCACGTCTTCCAAGACAATCCGCGCAAGATGGTCTCCATCAAACGCTCGAACGTTGCAGGAGCGTTACACAGGCCGAAGGGCATTACAGTGAACTGCCACAAACCAGTTCCGAT
Source organism: Aquatica leii (assembly GCA_035610365.1). Lineage (NCBI taxonomy): Eukaryota > Metazoa > Arthropoda > Insecta > Coleoptera > Lampyridae > Aquatica > Aquatica leii. The sequence continues at coordinate 86,762,115 of CM069435.1, forward strand.
CGTAAAAGCTGTTTTTCACGATCCTTGGGTTCTAATTCTACCTGCCAGTATCCACTCTTTAAATCTAACGTAGAAAACCACTGGGATCCTGACAGGGTGTCTAGCGTGTCGTCAATTCTGGGTAAAGGGTAGCTGTCCTTTTTGGTCACGTCGTTTAGCTGCCTGTAGTCTACGCAAAACCTCGTTGATCCATCCTTCTTCTTCACGAGTACCACTGGGGATGCCCATGGACTACTTGAAGGTTCAATTACGCCTTCTCTTTCCATATCCGTAATTATTTGTTCGGCTTCTTCTCTTTTCGCCAAAGGAAGTCTGCGTGGATGTTGTCGTATCGGCCGAGCGTCTCCGGTATTAATTTTATGTTTCACCACGTTAGTTCTTCCTTTGGAGCCACTCTCCAGCGCGAACACATCTTGGTACTCTTGGATCAACACTTTAACTTTAGCCAGCTGGTCTTGACTGAGGTTTTTGCATTTGGTGGTAAGAATGTCCAATAGATGTTGTGGACACTTCTTCGGCGACGTATCTTCGTTCGACTTCACGCATCTCACAATTTGTGATACTGGCGTGCATTGGCCTACCACGGTCTTCTTTTTCAGCGTTACAGGATCTGAGTTGATGTTTAAGATCCTTACTGGCATCGTCTTCTTTACTCGTACTAAGGTTCTGGCAACGAGTAGTCCCTTTTCAACTAAGCCGCCCTCCATTGGTTCAATCGCGCGTATGTAGCCTTCCCGCAGATTTCCATCCAGGCGTGCCATCACCACACTTTCCGTCCTTGCAGGCAGAATCACGTCTTCACTCAACAAGACTCGCACGGCTGCCTTCTCTGACGAATGAAAAGGAATTTCTTCATTGTCGATCTTCAGGACATCGTTCTTCATATCCAAATGGAACCCATACTTCTTTATCACGTCCATTCCCAGGATAACTTCTTCCGTGATGTCGGCTACCAGTACTTGATGGTCGAGTACTCTATTTTCCAAACCAATGGTTACTTTGACTTGTCCGTGAGTAGGTATTTCGTCGCCCGTCGCTGTTCGAAGTCGTGCTGTTACTGGTGATGTCTTCTCGTTTTTCAATAACATGTCAGGACGAATGATGGTCTTCGTCGCTCCCGTGTCAACCAGTAACTGGACGCTTCTCCCATTGATCTTGCCATCGAGATAAATGCTATGCAATTGCTCCCTAGGCGATGCCGTTTGAATGGTAATCTCCGGGGCATGGCTCGTTGAGGTCGACTTTCGCCCCATTCGGTCGACCTGTTCTAGTTTTCCGGACGCTCTTCTGGTCTTCTTTTGGGCTTAGTACAGCGTCGTCGTACGTGGCCCACTTCCAGCAGTTCCAGCACGTCACTTCTCTTCCTCGAGCTACTTGTTCCCGAAATACACGTCGCACTATGTCTTCAATGCTTTCTTCTGAGTTCGAAGGTATTTCTGTAGCACAACGGAGCTTATGGCTGCTTCGGTGCGACGCTTGTTTTGCCGCCTCGAACTCCAAAGCATGGGTTAAAGCGTCATCCAACGTCTTCGGTCGTGCTAACCGTAGAGTCTGCTGAGCTTCGTTGTCTCGGAGGCCGTCTACGAAGGTTTGAATAGCCAACTGCTCCAAGAAAGTATCTGGTGCTGTAGGATACGCAAGCCGTGTTAATCTGGCGATGTCAGCCTCAAACTCTTGAAGACTTTCGGCAGCTTTTTGAACCCGACTTGTAATTTGAGCTTGATAGACTTGTTGAAGATGGGCATCTCCATATCTCATTTCTAATCGTGAAGTTAAGAGTTCGTAATTTTCTTGCAGGTGGTCCGGAACAGTTTGTAAAATTCCAAGCGCTTCTCCACGTAAGGACACTATTAAAGACGTCGCTTTCTGCTTGTTGCTCCAACCATTAGCTGTAGCTGCGGCTTCAAACTGCTTGTGGTAGGTTGACCATGGAACTTTACCATCAAAATTCGGTGGTACAACTTTGAACTTGTGGGTGGTTTCTTCCCGACGGTCCATTATTAAATCTTCACTCGTGACACTTCCTTCACCATGGTAATTCATTTGGTTCATTCTTTCTTCGAGCAGTTTCATTCTGTCTTCTAATTTGTCCTCTATTGCTTCTATTTTCTCATTCACAGATTCGCAAATTTCTTCTTTCAAATTTAGCATATCTGCTTGGGTTTCCTCTTGCGCAATTTTGATTTGATTTCCTACACTAACCTGTATTTGTTCCTCAATAGTCTTTATTTGATTTTCCATGCTCGCTCTTATTTCTTCTTTTAAACTTCTAGCATTTTCTTCCATTTTTCTAGAATTTTCTTCCATCTTCTGTGAATTTTCGAAGAGTTTTTCTTCCATTTTTCGTGAACTTTCCGACAGTTTTTCTTCAATTTTCTGTGAATTTTCGCCCATTTTTCTATTCATCGATTCGAGAATTTCAATTATTTTTGAATCCATTTTAACTGCTTGCAAACGCGTCACCGGCATAAATTTAAATATAACACGAATATAAAGTTTTTAAATACACTACTTTTTAAAATGCAGTTTTTGTATAACACAAAATTTAATAACTATCCACTTATTAATATTAAACCACTAGTGTTCGGAAACGAATTTAATCGCGATCACGCACTTGTTAAAAGAAAAAGTTTAATAAACACTATTTTATACTTTAAAAATAAACACGCGTATCGCGCAAACTTAAAAGTTATTTATGCAATGTTTTTATTACGGGTGCGATATCAAATAACTTAATGGTATTCACACTAAAAATCGCGAACGGTTTGATACCTCAACACCTGACGCCACTGTTACGTATCTATTTATTAAAAAAACTAATTTATTTAAACGATTAAAAACTACGTTTACTTATTCTAGAAATATATACACTTTTAAATTAACCGAGCTAATTAAATCTAATAATAATATTTAAGAAAAACACTTACACTATAATTTATATCACTTAAGATAAGATAACGTTCTCGGATTTCACACTTGTTTACACTAATTATCACATACACGATTATTCTCGATTTATTTATGTAGACAAACACGTGCTAACGATACGTATTTATTTCAACTTGATAATCTTCAATACAGCTGCATTCGCGTTTCGACAATAACTGACCTACAATTTCCATCTTCGGCTTTTATAGACATCGGCGAATTCTTCTCGATCGTTCCTCACTTTTCGCTATATCTTCTAGAAACTAGATAACAGTTCTAGAAGGTTCTTGCATTTGCAAGTAATTTCTCGGACGTTTCAATATTTTACAAATGTTTATATTAATGTATGAAACATGTATAATCAACGTTTTTTTTTTAAATATTGCAATATGCTTAAGGGCAGTTCTACAATAATGGTATAAATATAAGTTTAGTTATACTTGCTTTAATTTTAAAATACTGAGACATTTTCTGTTAGTTTTATTTATATTAACCAATGACACAGCCAGTAATAACAGTATTTTACAGTCAAACTACGTATAACTTAACTGGCATTTATACCATTATTATAGAACCAGCCCTAAAATGCTTACAAAAGATAGATAATACAATCTTTGTATACTCAAAATACTTCAATTTCATGTGGCTGCAAATGAATTTGGTGCCTATAACAAAAATTAACACATTAACATAAAAGTAAAACAAACATTAATCATGTAATAACTTTATATTAATTGAAATAATAATAATCCTCACAAAAGTTTCCAATTAATCAAACGTTTTTCTATTTTATGGATAGGATCTTTCGGAGTGGAGGAACGGCAACAATAAAAATAACTTTTATCTGTTGTTAAGGCCTGAACAATAAAGGTTGTTTTTATTGTTGCCGTTCTTCCCCACCGAAAGATCCTATTCATAAAATAAGAAAACTTTTGACTAATTATGCATGTACCTCTTCGTGTAAAAACGAGAACCAGAACAACTAACAATCCAAGCTTTTATAACTTTGTACACACAAAATAATGCTGCATCAATATCAGAAAAAATTACATACCAAGATTAATTGGTTATGGTGCATGTTCAAATCTCCCATTTGGCCAACATTATAAATATTTGATAACCTTAAAACATCACAAAGAATGGAAATCATGAAGTACATAAAATGAACGTTTTAGTGTTTAGTATTTGCTTTAGTCCAGTTGTAGAGTTGGCGAGGAGTCATAATCTGGTCACTGTATACCATTCCCAGACTTGCTTGTGTTGCTAAACGTTTAACCGAACTCCCTACTTCATGACATGCATTTTTTCTATGTGAAGATGGAAAAAAATTCCATTCTACTTTTACAGAAAAGTCTGAAATGTGACGACAGAGGTTAAGAAATTGTGATTTAATCTTATATTATGATACTGTACCATCAGAAAAATAATGAATATTTTCAAGGTCATTTGGTAGTTCTTGCTTTAGGAAGTTTATCATGAGTCTCTGGAACAAATGCACAGCCACTGTATCGTCAGCCATGCAATCAGAAATTATCACTAAGCTCAAGTGCTGCAACTTGTTTTTTTCATTGTAGTAAATGACGAAAGGATGTATCGTTGCTTGAGCATTGTTCCAGTGAACGCCTTGCGCAGCATCTTGGAGGACAAAAGAATAAGTTTCAGCAAAGTGGCACAGAAAAATGCATTCATTTTGGGGAAGATTTTCTTTCACATAAAAGAATGTTTCAATAGTTTAGGCAAACTGTCAAACAAAAAGTTCAAGAAATCTTCTGTGGATTTGGTAATGGTTTCAAGTACACACTTATTGTCAATCTACAACCACTTTTTGAATGTCACATGTTTGATGCTATTTTGTTCAAATGCATCTTCAAATAGAGCCTTAAGGTCATTAATATCTAGACATTCTGTACATTGTCTGAAATAACATTTGTCTGTAAGACTTTCACAAACCAGCAGCAGATCCTGAAAGGGCACAGTGCTTTGGACGAAGTTTACAGAACTTAGAAAACCTTATTTTCTGTTCAGGATGACGTTCTTTGAAGAGGACAAAACATTCTCTTACTGTATTCAAAATCAGAATTTTTTTTAAATGAACACGTTTGCTATCTACTTTAACAGAAACAAAATCCTTCTTACCTGATGGCATCTGCCGACTCACCTCATCAGTCTCATAAAATTTGAGCACTATGTGTACTGTTTCTGAGCTCAGTGTTTTTTCAGGTTTCGGATCCGAAGAACACATTACACCTTTCTCTTTAACAAGATTTTTAGCTTTTCTTGCGATAAAGTTAGTTACTCCAAATTCAGTCTGAACTTGTTTCAAGGTCCAGCTTTTCGGAAGAGTTGTCAAAATTTGCATTTGTGAACTTTTGTTTTTCGTACTACTGAATTTTTCTTTTAATTAACTGATTTTCTCACTGTCATAGTTAGGCTGGACTAGATTTTTTGGGCTTAAACAAAGTATTTTCGTTCTGAATGCTTCTGTAACTTTTTTACTTTCCTATAAGGAAAGTATAGCAATTGCAATTTTTTTTCAAAAAAATTTTTTTTTGAAGAATTTTACGTTTCAAGGTCTCCTGAATCAGAAAAACGTATTTTTGACAAAAAAAATTTGAGTGTCTGTGTGTAACGTTGTACCCACGATAACTTTCGAACCAAAAGTCCTAGTAACTTGAAATTTGGTATGGAGGTGGCTTTTCGTATTCTCTCGGTTCTATCAAAAGATGGGTATGATAAAGAAACCGGAAGTGGGTGTATCCGCCTTTTTTAACAGTTTTTCTTATATAATTTTGTACGAATGTAAATTATTCGAATTATTTTTATAGTTTCTTATCCAGACAATACGTCCTAACAATTTATTTAAATAACAATTTTTTCTATCATTAACAGTTTATTAGATATTTAATTTACAATTTAAAGTGAATTTTATTATATAATCTAGGTTCGAATCCTGCCTGCGACGATTTAAAAAAAATATTTTTTTTGCATAAGTTTACGTTTCAAGGTCTAAATCAGAAAAAAATGTTTTTGACAAAAAAAACTTTGGGTGTCTGTGTTTGTGTCTGTGTGTAACGATGTACTCACGATAACTCTCGAACCAAAAGTCCTAGTAACTTGAAATTTGGTATAGAGCTAGATTTTCATATGCTCTCGGCTTTATCAAAAGATAGATTTAATAAAGATACCGGAAGTAGGCGTATCCACCATTTTGAACAGTTTTTCTTATATAATTTTATACGAATGTAAATTATTCGAATTATTTTTACAGTTTCTTATAAATATAATTCTTCCTAACAATTTATTCAAATAATTTTTTTTCTGACATTAACAGGTTATTAGATGTTTAATTTATAATTTAAAGTGATTTCCATTATATAATCTAGGTTCGAATCCTGCCTGCCACGATTTTTTTTAGAAAAAATAAATAGCCGGTTGCACAAAAGTCTGGTTAATTGGCGATTTACTAATCGTTTTTAATACAAACATATCACTTATCAAAGTGGTTTTATGACAACATAACCCTATAAAAATACATTTCTTCATCATTCCTTATAGGAAAACAAGTTTTTTCAATTTGTTTTCAGGATATTTCCTTTCACTCAGTCGTTTTTTTTTTCACTGGTGTTTCATCAATCACACCCAGACTTTCATTCAAGCTTTCAATGACTTGTTCTTTTTCAGGAGTAGATATTAGTAGTTCTTCTTTTTTAATGTCCTTCTGGTTCAATTTCTGGTTCTTGTAATGATAACTTTAAAACTGCTTTACGACAACTGTCACATATTTTGTCACCTAAAAGCAAGTATGTACAAGCAGCATGATGCGTTACATTTGATAATGAATTATGAATTCATTACCTGCTACTTCTTTATGAACGCAATCATTTTTACATAATGAACTTTACACTTAGTTCTAATTAAAAGTATACCAAAAATGAGTGTAGGCGTTCGAACGAACAAATTCTCTTTTATATAATCATTTATCCAGTTTCGACATCTGTATAGGTATAATTATTTAAAAACTTACTGGTTGCTAGTTGCGGATTTTTGCGTATAAATTCAATTAAATAATTTTTTTGCGATGATATTTTACGACCTTTTACTTTCCGTTTTAAACAAAAACTAATAAGCGCGTCTTTATGTAGGTACATACGCGTCAATACACCAAATATAACTAAAACTTTTATTGCGTTTTTAAACATTTAAAAAAAAAGATGATATATTTCAAAATTTTAAGCACTGTTTACACGCCATTTCATTGGTGAATACACAGCACTTGGGTAAAACAATCTCAGACTTCTGCTGTGAATTATAACGTCGAGAGTCAAGAATACAAATTTTTGCTATCGTGGCGCTATCTACTGTACGTTATAGAACGTATACATTATTATAACGCACAACTCAACAATTAGGCCCCTGGTCTCTGTTGTTTAGCCTCTAATGGTGGTCTTTTGGTGCATTCAATTTGATTTTCTTAATAATTTCTGTTAATGTGTTCATATTCGTTTTTTATTGATTATTATGACAAAACTGACATTTGTAACAAAAAAATTTGTTTTGGAATCATTGCAATTGTGATTTTTAACAGATTTAATTTTTGAAGTGAAACTTCTTTATCGGCGTTGGAAAAAAATTTAACGTCACATTTTTCGGTTACGCGTCACATTTTTCCGTTACGCGCCATCTTTTTCTTGCCCCTACCACGGTTGGTTCAGACGAAGAGTACTTTCACTTTCTCCAATGGAGTAGGGATAGCATGTCGCTTAAGCGGACTTACTCCCACCACCAGACTTTACCGTAAATTGAATTTATCCATGAAAAACAGTCCTCAAACGTCAACAACAAGATCTGGCACTACAATTGATGGAGTTTTTGTACACTAGTACACGCACATATTTTTTTATTTTCTTTTTTGAACTATTACTATATTTTAGGAAAAAACGTAAATTTTAAGCAGTATTTTCAAACGCTACCGCCTTGATGCTGCAAACTTTTTTCAGCTGTCTTATTGCATATGAAAATGTTTTTAGAATGCAAACGATCTACCGGCAGTTTTTTAAGCTAACTTACTACTCTTTCGTGTGGAATTATGCCGGCCCCGCGACATGCTAGAGCTACATATAGTTCAAAGCAAGATGGCGTCCCATTCGGAACGCGCAAATATACGGTGAATTACAAATTCTGACAGTTGTAAAAGTTCAAAAAAACTATTTTCAGAGGACTACGGGATTACCCAAACTGCTGGCAAGATCTCTGGATGGTGTCGCTATCGGTACTAATTAACGAAACCTGGTAAAAAGGCAAGTTAAGTTTAATCGATTAAATCTTAAATAACTAACCACTAAATTTAGAATTAAGTGAAAATGTTATATATTTTTTTAGAAAAAGCAGAAATAAATTTTTCCCGAAAGCTTCAAGGTGTTGAAGATAGAACGATAGCGGAATTTATCATGAGCTGCTTTAAGAATTAGTAGGTAAAAAAGGTTAAATTAAAAAAAAACACAAATCGTAGTAGGCCGAAAAATTTATTTGTCACCTACGTATTTTGCATCCTTCAAACTCGTCCGATTTATCCATACATTGATATTGTCCATCGCAAAAATGTTCTTTTTTTATACATTGACCATTGCGGCAAGGAACCCTTTCACCGGGACACCGATAGCCGCACTCGGCCTCGTCGAAATTATCCCAACAGTCGACTTTTCCATCGCAGCGCCTACTTTGATGCAAACAACTTGTCGAATTCCCGCAATGAAAATGAGTCGTTAAATCGCAATCTACAAACGTATAACAATAAAAAAAAATATTGAAATTGGCACGTACCGCAATTTTGTTCATCTTTGCCGTTACTGCAGTTGATGATACCATCGCAGCGCATCTTCATCGGTACGCAGCGATTACCACAATTGAATTGTTCTGTTGAACAGTTTAATTTGATTAGTTCCCTACACTGGTATACTCTAAGATGGATTTTTTTACAATATTCTTCGTTAATTCTGCATAAACCTCCACAACCGGTTGGATCTTTTCGATCCACGATGCTTCTGCACTTTGGCGTTAAATTTTCTACAATTTTCAAGCAGACTTCGTCATTGGTACAATTACACAAAGTTTCCTTCGTAATTTCGGTAAAGTTCATTTGAAAACTTTTAATTTTAGTAAATTGGAACAGTTTCAAATCTGTAATAGAAGGCAATGAATTTTGTTAACAAAACAAAAGCGCTTACCGATGGAAACAAAAATTCCGAAACAGACAGCGATTAGAATACTCGTAAAAACTAGAGAATATGCGGCAATTTTAATTTTCGATGTTTTATTAATGTCTTCGGTTTCGTTCACTTTTAAAATCCATTTGTGGCCGAAGATGTTGCGTTTGATTATGGAGTTTTTCGATATTACAAAAATATGGTCATCGCTGTAATACATTTTGCGAAATCATCGCCGACGATACAAACAATGTTGGTTCAATATGAGCAGGTGACTAATCGTACAGGTGAGGGTTGTAGCAACATCTGGCTTTAGGAAGGCGTAAAAGCGGGGAGCGATTGTGCAAATTTGTTTATTATTATCACAATTTTTTTTACAGCTGACTTACACGCAACTATCGATTTATATAAAATAATTCACCAATAATGACTAAACATATACAGTGCAACGCGATAATAAGAGCAGCAGTAATAATAATAATAATTAAATAACGACAATATAATTATTTAAGGTAATTAGAATATTTACAAACTTACAAGTCGACTAGATTATCATTAACACGTTTAGTTTGTGACGAAAATTATGAAGAAGGCAAAGTACACTTAAGTTGGATTTCTCGTTTAAATGCGATCCAAGTCTACTTGAGCACGATCGCATTTGATATGTATGTACAATGCTGTTTTTTGCCGGAGAGGAAACGATGCGCACACAATGTATTGTCGTAACTTTTTTGAAATGAACCGTTTAATATCACTAATTATTATAAACATGGCCGGCAATTTGTTTAATGTAGAAAAATTCTATTTACAAATATTTAAAAACAACACAAAATAGCCACTCGTCGCCGATTGGTGTTTATAAGACAACGAACAATGACGTGACAAAAGCGGCTTCTGTACATGCTCTCTTTGTTGGTTATATACAATTTTATTACACCATTAAGGAGAGAAAAAGAAAATCGTAAGCAACTGACAACAAACAAAAAATTATGCTATGGAGCTCCCCGACATGGTCGTTACACAAGTTTTCTCGCACGAATCGGTGTTCTCCGAGTTGGACCTAACTGCTTTAACACTACCAGTCGCTTGATCAATAGTTTCGGTGTTATTATTCGTAGATGCTCTTCGTCCGATGTCTCTAACAGCATTCCGAACATCGAAAACACTACACTCGCTCTCTTGGTCACTGCCCTCTAGCTGCAACACGTTCAACTACAACAATACCAACGTTAAAACATCACAAGTTGATTAATCACCTGCCGGGGATTCGAGTACAACTCACTGGAGTCCGAGCCGCAGCTAGAACTCTCACTTAGTTCCGAGGTAAATTTACGTTGCGCGCGTGGGCTTGGTGGCGCCCGCCTACTACACACCTGCGCTTGAATATGCTCGCAAACACGCCGAAACCTTCGAATATTACCTAAAACACTTTCTTCATAACCTTCACACAACAGCATCGGCGAAGCTTACCCGATAAAAGCGTAAAAGTAATCGCATATAAAGACTCTTTCATATTATCATTGGTTTGCTTAGAAATAGCAGCTATATCAACTTGGAAGCGCACTTGTCTTTGAAACATCGCAGGTGCTGTACTACCTCTTTTATATTCAACACGAAAAGACATCGGACTTGACACAGAATGACTTAACTCGGCTATCTAAAATTCTAACAATAATAGAGACATTTACAAAAAGACACTAACCGAAAGAAACGCGTGTATCAAATCCGCTTTAACAGAAGCCAAAGGTTTTCCTTTAACTAAAATAGTAAAAGTTTCATCTTTTTCCGTAGTCATTAAACTACCAAACCAAGATTTTTTCGTTAATTCCGGAGAGGATTCCGGTGTAAGGTGCACTTCTTCCGAAGAAGCTAAAATTTTGGCGTTATTATATGAGTCGGTTTTGTTTACGTTACCTTGTAGTTTCCTGCGGTGAAATCGCGGGGATCCTAAGAAGCTATTTTTGATTGTATTTAATCGGGAGCGCCAGTGGTGGCTAGCTGCTGCTTGAAAATGCGGAGAACCGGGAGGTGTCATTGGTACTAAATTTGAATCGTTTTCAGGTGACATCAACGTCGATAACATCGATGAAGCGGTTGTGCCACCGCTGCTGTTGGCTCGGTGATGCGTTGGCGTTGGTGGTGGTTGTGAAACGCTTAAGGTGTTTGTTGGTGTGTGAGATCTGTGGTGCGTTGAAGCGCGTGGACTTACCGGCGATGACGTTGTCACTACCAACACAAAATTAATTTGGTTTTTACCAATTTTGGGTATATTACTCGGTGCGTTGTTGAACATAACTGGACTAGAAGCACCTGAAGACCTCGTTGGCGAATGCACATTTAAAGACCCGTGCGTACTACCAGTCGACGGACTTCGCCTACTGTGATGTCGTCTACTTAAACACATTATAAGCCTAATAAGTATAACATGAAAACACTTACTTTAAATGCGATCGTCTAGGTGTTATCGGAGATCCTTCGCTTATTTGCCCGAACTGCAACGTATTCTGTCCGTTGACGCGGCACGTATCGATGCGTTTTCTAGGTGGATCGGTTGATTCAACGGTCCGCACTCTTAACATAGTATCGGTTTCGTCTTCATAAGCCGGGCGTCGCCGCTTTCGTTCGAGCAACAAAAAGTAAATTACTTTCTCGGTGTTGTGACTAAAAAAATACTGTTAAAACAAAACATACTAAAGCAACACTTACTTAGGACTAAGCAAATGCTGGATCAACTTCTCTTTTTCTTTAAAACATCCTAAACTGCAGATTGCTTGCAACACGTCAGGATCCACAGAGTCGATTGATGGTAGAACATGAGTTTGTACCACTTCCATCATCGGCAATTCTAACTCTAACTCACCTTTACCACCGGCTGTTACCCATTGGTGTTTATTAATTTCAGTTAGCTAAAAAATATAATAATTAAGTAGGTACTATATATAGAATCTGAGATGCTTAAATGCTAGGGTAAAACAAGTACCGTAAGTCGTTTATCGGGATTAACTTCGATCATTCCCCGCAAAAGGCTTTGACAATCTGGTGGTACAAAGTGGGGTATGTGAAACACTCCTCTTTTTACTTTTTCTAACAATTGTCTAAGATTATCATCATCAAAAGGTAAAGCACCAACTAGTAAAGCGTATAAGATAACCCCACACGACCACACGTCGGCTCTGCGTCCATCATACTTTTCTCCCTAAAAATAAACAGTTTTATGAAGTTTACAAAAAGTTTTGATGACACAAACTCTAATAACTTCAGGACAAGCATAATGGGGCGAACCACAACTAGTCTCTAACATAGACCCAACCGGCTGCAAAGACGCCATACCAAAATCGGCTATTTTAATATTGTTTTTTTCGTCTAACAACAAATTTTCTGGTTTTAAATCCCTGTGACTATAAAAAAATATTTTAAACTGAGTTTTAAATACATAAATGCTCACCAAATCGAATGGCTGTGACAGAAATCCAACGCAGACATAATCTGCCTAAAAAACCTTCTGGCTTCTTTAGGCGTAAGGCGACCTTTTTTGACTAAATAATCGAAAAGCTCCCCACCCGAAACGTGCTCCAAAACCAAATACAAATATTTTTTATTTTCGTAAACATCTGACAGTCCCAAAACATGAGGATGATCAATCAGTTTCATTATTGCAATTTCCCGTTCAACCTAAAAATTATTAAATTTATGCAACCAACACTACTTTACAAAAATCACCTTCATAAGAACACTTTCGCTCAGTTTCTCCCTGTTAATGATTTTAATCGCAACTTTTCTCCCCGTAACGCAATGTATTCCCAATTTAACCAGTCCTATAAAAAATTGTTTTAATGTAATATTCGTGCATTAATTAATATACCTGTTTGTCCTTTTCCCAGCGTTTTCTCAAGACGATAAGGTCCAACATACTGTTGAATTTCAGACGATGAATTGCAATTTTCTTTCTGCATGTTCTTCATTCAACTTACGTACATGTCACAATTTATGATTACTTTTTAATTTTTCGAAACCGGAATGCATTATGTCCAAGTCGGTCTTATGCATTTTGTCGCATAATTTCCTGTTAAACTCGCAAAGTAGAAAATTTTTTTACGACGTTTCATTCATTTTGGTAACAACCACTTGTGTTTAGCACAGCCTTGGACGCACTCATCGAACATCGCGTATACCCAATTTTATTTACTAAACGAATTTTGAAAATAAATAAAAGGATTTTACCGAGGCTGTAAGTTACACCAATTTGTAGTTTTAGTACCTTTCTACAGAAGGGTGGGTAGAAATCAATATTCTAGCTTTAAACCCCTCGCGCTCAAATATCCCCAACTGGGGATTTATAAAACTTTATTTTTGAAATAATCTTTCCAAAAAAATAGTATTTTTTTAAATTAATTGCGATGTTACAATTTAGAAGATTTTCTACCTGACGGCAGATGCACTCGTTGCACCTGCACTATTCGTACATTGAAGCGACTAAATGATTCGTATTTGGTGGGTTTATTAAATAAATTTTAAAAGCATTAAGGAAAAGCTAAATGAATACCAAGTTAAAAAAAGTTATTTAGGAATAAAATTTTTAACGTGTTTTAAAAATATCGCCAAAAGCGCCATCTACGCGGATTTATGATTTTCATATACGTATATACCCACACAACTTTTCATGTACGCCTTGGATTTAAAACTAAAACTTAAAAAAAAAATTATAATTACAGCCTTTGCTTTTTGCGTATTTTGATTTCTTAAAAACAACTGATGGCCTAAACACAACAATTAGAATTGTTTGATAAATGTGTAATTAAATCATCAGTAACGGGGAGATGACTGCTTAAGTTTAACAGAAGCGTTGACAGAAGTGCAGACAAATAAGTTTTTCGATTAAAAAAAATAAAAAGGTATTCATAAACTCTACTTCAAACTCTTTTACTAATTGTCACTCATAGTGAAGCCGCTAAAGGACTCGTCGTGACTTTGAAACACAGACACCATCGTGAACAAACTATAAAAATGAAGTTGAGAAATTTTTAGGCATCACGATATTTTCAACGACGTTTGCCACCTAGGCCCTAGCTTACACAAGCTGTTTTTAATTTTACTACCTACACGCAAAAAACTTCATATATCGAAAGACGTGAAATTATGGTAAAGAAATATAAGACGTTCAATTTGTACAAAGTAATTACACGTTTCTGGAAACATTGAAACGTCAATTTTATTATCTCTATGAGCCTCTTATCCCGGTTGTTGAATGGACAGGAAGTAATAAGCATAGATAACAAATAACACTTCAATTATTTTTATTATCATAATTATAATTATTTAAGCATTCAAACGTGATTATTAAATGAAATGTTGCTTGTTTACGAAACTTGTGCATGTTTTTAGAATTAAAAATTATAATACTAAAACAACATATCTCCATAATTAGAAACTTCAATTTTAACAATTGTACACTATATTAAAAACATAAGAGGCGAATTCAAGAAGGTCGATGGAGAATAAAGATGGGGAATTACAGACTTAAATAATTACAAAAAAATCCAAAATGATAGACCGTTAATTTTGGATTAGTTATTTCACACCTATATTAAAAGTAAGGTAAGAAAAATAATATCTGCATCTCGAGAGCTTGTAAGTGAACAATATCAAAACAAAAAGCGACCAGAATCATTAGCAATACTACTGCTGGCTGCAGGGGGAGCCTGGGTGGGCACATGACCACCTTGTTTACCAGATTGTCTACTTGCATGCCCACCTAAGTTCAAAAAAACTACCTTTTAATAAAATTAATTTTATTAAAAAAAATTAATAGTTCTTCGCTTGAGCTGCTTTGTATATAAGTAATTTTCGACAAAACTCGACAGCGGCGGATGTTGTGCCGATGAGCATGGACGCCCATACAGTAATTTCCAGGGCGGGGGGCAATTTGGGGAAGATCATGAGCTGTCTGGAAACGACAAACGAAAAAAAAACTAGACTGCTTTATTAAAAATTATTTCAACAATATGAAGCAAATTAAAACTCAAGTATGAGTAAATTGAACAATTAGCTTTATTTAAATTAAAAGCGTGTCGTTATTTAAGAAATTATTACTCCATTGAGTCCGAGTCCAGGGGAAAAACAACTGCCTCCTCTTGCCTCTCCTTATGGGCACCCTTGCCGATAAGTCATGACAACAAAGCACAAGAATAAAACTCAAGCGTGTTTTTGTTATTGACGAACCATAACTCTCCTAATTTACCATAGCTATAACAAATCTTGGTATCAAAAAGTTCAGTTCAGTTCAGCTCCTTACTTTCTAGATTTGAATAAGATGGACGGTACAAAGAATAAAGAAGGTTGTTAGTTGCTAGTGTCACTTCGTCTAAAAAACAAATTTATGAACAACTCGTCAAGCAAAAAAAGCTATAATCGCCAAGTTGTTGAGGTGAAATAAAGAATGTAAGTCTGTTAGTTTCCTGACTAAGTTTATAGTAACAGATGTTTAAACCGTATGTAGGTTCCAGTATGGCGAGAGTACTTGTAGAACAAGTGTATAAGACAGTCTTGCTCTTGTCAACCACATAGGAACAGTTTATCATCGAGCAAAAGTTCGAGGTGTTTGAACTCATAAACCCTTCGGACTGGAATGTTGTTTAGTCAAAACGAGAGATTAGTCATGTCAGTTGCGATGTCAATTTGTTGTTGACAGCCCAGTGAGTAAGAATGTTTTTGCGCTGCCGTGATTTTGTCTATAAATCGCGTTTATTGTTTGCGGGTAGTGATATCGTCCGCGTAAGACAAAATGTCACAGTTATCAGGTAAGTCTCGTTTAAGTAAGGAACCTACAACTACGTTCAACTAGGTCGGCCCGAAAACCGGTCCTTGAGGGCAACTCTTCGTCAGTCGTTTGGTGTAGAAAGCAAGGCTCGTGAAATAAGTGATCGAGCGACTCGATAAATAGCTACGAATGACGCGCACGGAATTTGCATGTACTCGTTTGACGACAAGAGCTTCAATTCTTGATGGCTACATACGTTATTGAACGCTTTTAAAATGTATTGTAACGAATTTTAAAATTAAAATTAATTGATTTATAAACAAATATTTACACAATTAGAACTACACGTAACTAATTAAATCTAACGATGTTTAAGAAAAACACTTAGGCCCGATTGCATAAAGCATTGTTAACGTTAACGATGTAGTTATCTACGTAGTCAAGTCATTAAGCCTCGTCAATGGTCCAAAAACAATTGTTTTGCTGACGACGGCGACGTTCCAAAATCGATAGCTACGATTTAGTTAACAACTACGTTAGTTAACGACATAGTTAACTTTGCTTTATGCAACCAGGCATTATATTAATTTATATATTACTATCACTCGAAAAATAATGTTGGCGAATAACTTTTGTTTATCTAAGCCGGTATTTATTTACATTAAAACCACGTACGCTTATACGCCGTTATATTTATTTTTCACTGGCACGAGCACTTTATTTATTTACACACACGTTAATCGCTTATTTATTTACAACCGACAGTCTTCTTAACTTTCGACTTCAAAACACTCACCTCAGCTTCCTTTGAATATCTTTTATATATTTCTGTTATCTACGTCAAGAATTTTCTACATCCTTTGGTTATTGTCTCAAAGTTGACAATAACTTCCAGAACGTTTCACTGCCCCCTTCTTAACACTGTTCTGTCCCAGAAGAAGAAACTGGATGCTACACCGGTACAAAGGATCGTGGCGATAGCGGCAATACTCTCTATTTCGGCAATTTCTATGAGCATAAAAGTCAATAAACTTTTCCTGACCAGATGTTCTACTTAAATGGTAACTGCAGATCAACGTTTGAACGTCTGTTCTTTGAAAGACGACTTTCAACATATTTCAAACTGTCCTCAAATTCAGTTGTGCCTTACAACCAAGCTTGGGTACTGCCAAATTTTTAATATTGTGGACCTCCATTTATCTCTTGAGATTCCATAATGTTTGTCACAGATTTTTGTATAACGACTTTCTATGTGAGTACTTCTTAGTGACCAGTGTTGTAAATTATCTATATACATAAATTGATATAGATAAATTAATCTAGATTAATATTTTTTTTCTATTTATATGTATGTATATACTATCTAAAATATATAAGTTATATGTATCTGTATATATATAATTTTTTATTTAAATAAAATTTATAAAAATCCAGTGTTCCGTAAAATTCAAGTTACAATATGTATGTTTTTCTTCAGTAATTTCCCACATTCCACAGTAGTTCTTCAAATAAACTCCATCTATCGTTATTACTACCTAGATTACTTCATCTATTATCTGTTATCTATATAAAGTTTAAATAGTTTATCTATTATCTAATACAAGATAATTCTTGCAAGAAAAAAAAATTATCTGTATCTATATAAATTAAAAATTATCTATTTACAACACTGTTAGTGACTAGATTGAAAACGAAGCGTCGGTCATCACGTTATTTTAAAACTTTTCCAACCGCCGGTTGCTGTCTTCGTACTTTATCTAGCTGTCCAAACTTCTTTTTAAACATGACTGCAAACCCTCTGGACATTTTAAGATCCTTGCTCACGCAATGTGCGATGGCGTAATCTTTTCTTGTTTGAAACAGGTCTTGATGTTCTTAGGTTGTAACTCCAAACCTAGCTTTTGCAGAATCCCCGAATATGCTGATAAACTTATCGAAAGCTATCCATAAACTTGATTTCTGGTTCAGCTTGTGGTGATTACCTTAGCTCGGGGCTGGGTTTGCGTAATCTTTGTTATCGCAGGCAAACGGGGCTAGACGATTGATGTGGACTACCTTTGACTTGCTTCTGGGTGGTTTTTGAATGCAATATATGACGTCATTAATACGCTGCACGATTGTACAAGAGCCCTCCCATTGCCTCTGCAGTTTCGCCGACAAACCACGTCCTCTTTGAAGATTATACAACCACACCAAGTCGTCAATTTAAAC
This sequence comes from Aquatica leii, assembly GCA_035610365.1. Lineage (NCBI taxonomy): Eukaryota > Metazoa > Arthropoda > Insecta > Coleoptera > Lampyridae > Aquatica > Aquatica leii. Next base: position 86,780,214 of record CM069435.1, read on the forward strand.
CTATCATTAGAAAAATGTGCAAGTACTAATCTCAGTTTCTTTGGTATTCGGACAATAAGAAAGTAATTAGCCAAAGTACTTTACCATTCATCCGTTGCCATCAAATTGAGGATGGAGAGGCATCGTCCTAATTTTCTTAACTCCCAACAGCCGGCAAACTTTTTGAAACAGCTCATACTCAAAGTTGCGGTTTTAATCAGAGTGTAATTCCAACCAAACTCCAAATCGGCAAAAGAACTATTTTTGTAATAAGTCTGCGACTGTAGCTGCTTTTTGATTAGGTATGGCGCATTTCTCTGTCCATTTCGTAAAATAATCCATTGCCACCAAGATGTTTTTTGTTTTCCGAATCGGATTGTGAGAACGGCCTTCGAACGTTCATCGCTACTCTTTCTAAAGGGTTTCTTACGTTATACTGCTTTATCGGTGCTGCCATTTGAATGTTAATCTTTGAGGCAGGGCTCGTTGAGGTCGACTTTCGCCTCATTCGGTCGACCTGTTTTAGTTGAAGAGCATCTTCATATCTCGTTTCCAAACGTGTAATTAAGAGTTCGTAATTTCTTTGCAAATGGTCAGGAACAGTCTGCAAAATTTGAAGCGCTTCTCTAGATGCGGCAATTAAATTTTTTTGTCAGTTCTCAACTATATATGTCAAGAAGCACAGAGTCTTACTTCTAACACTTTATTTGACAGTTTTTTACTTTTTTGCTGTCAACTTAATTCTATTGAAATCTCCATTAATAAACTAACCAGGCTGATTTTTAAATCTAACCAAAATGGTTTAAACCAAGTTTGTTCAAATTCTAAAGCTGGTGTACCGTGGTCCATAGGTAAATAGCAGTATTGCCTGGGATGAAACAATCTTTGTAGAAGGATGTTGTCATATAGTTTGTTTAACAGTAGTCGTTCGAAAAGTTTACCTAGTTCGGAAAGTAGCGTTATCATACGTTACGAATTAGAGCTAGCGAGATCATCCCTCTTGCCAGGCTTGAGAATCGTCATTAGACTACCAGACTTCTAGAACAGTTATTATACTAAAATAAAAATAAACATAATTTTAATTTACTCGTATAAGTGTTTTTGTTAATAAATATGTAAACGCTTTCTTACTTTTTGGAGAAGCAATTTGTAACCGTGTAAAACAGCATTATTAATCAATTTTGGAGTTAGTTCATAAGAAGCTAATTCTAGCTTCTTATGAACTAACTCCCCCGCGTTGTCTTCCATATTTTTACAATTTCTCTTATCTAAAATTACACATCCATTAAATATAAACTAAATAGCTGGAAAACCAGTACGATACTTACGGAATTGTTGATATTTTCTTTTGTTTGAAGATACTTTCTTAAAGCGTCAAGTTGTTCTTGAGAGCTTAGGGGAAGGTGTTGTACCTTAGGACATATTTTAGTTTTATTTTTTTTCTTCAATATTTATCAATATAAATGAGCTCTGCAAACACTGTAAAATCGAGTTGTTTCTTCACATTTTAGGATAATTTTTGCTAAAATTAAATGCTATACTTTGCTATCGATACCTTGCCTACAAGTGGCAGGTACAAATTGTCCCAAGGTACAACAGAGTGTTGTACCTTGGAACAATATTAATTGTACCTTGGGACATCGTCTAAATTACGTATAATAAGAGATTTAATAATTTGAAGATTTATTTTTAAGCAAATTACTACATATTATAAGACATAAAGTCGATTGGAAAAGAAAATTGTTCCATCCTGCGGCCTGAACCGCCAACTGCTGTTGGCTTTGGTAACTTTTTCACTATGTCCGACTCATCAATTTCGTAAACCGTTTCGCATTTGACAAACTTGTTACAACCCAGCATCTTCTTCATATATATAACTTCAAAATGTCCTTCCCCAAAATTCTTGATTATTTCCGCCACATAATGACGCGCAGACTTTTTCCTTTTTAATTCCACCAGCACAAAGTCTCCTTCCAATATTGAAGTATTATCTATTTCTGTCTCTGTTTCCATTTCTATATTTGCTTCCTCAATTATCTTCTCCAAATAATTGTCATCGTCGCTACTAGAATCCTGCGTTGGTATTTCAATATTTTCATCGTCTGAACTTTCTTCTTGCAACACTTTTCTAATCACTTGTGAACCTTTAGTTTTAGATTTTTTAGCTTGTTTTCTAAAAAAGTCTATTTCCAACTAAGTTTTTTCGGGTGTGTCCGTCAATATTCTAGACTTTCCTTTTTTTCTGCCTCCTGTGGTTTTTCTTGGTGGTGCTTTTGGATACGGTCTTAACATCTGGGGGCCACAATATTATTCGTTTCTCTTAGGACATTTTGAGGTTGATTGGATGGCCCAGGTTCATCCATATTTGGCATATCTTGTACTGCTAGCGTTTCTGCGTCAGGGTTTGGTCGGTCTGTTACAAAGGCACTCAAGAATTGGTTATCATCAAAAATGTCTGAATTGAAAGGGCAAACGCCCGTTACAGAGAACCCCTTGGTGATGTTCTGTTGAGTAAATGCCCTTGGGTAGGCTTTCCCAACTATTTCGGCGATTTGGTACAATGAAATTGGTTTTCCTGGATTTTGTAGCATCCATTCATTAGCAGCTTGGTTGTAGTAAGTCTTATAAGGACCGAAAACTGTTCGGTTCAGCGGTTGCAACTTATGGGAAGTATGAGGTGGAAATGTAAGTAAACGACACCATGGGATTTTGCTAGATCAATCAATGGAATGGACATGTGACTGTCATGGTTGTCAAATACTACTAAGACCGGATTCTCCTTACTTGGCTTAACATGTTCGATGAAATGTTGCATGTACTCAAAGAATTTTTCTTCATTCGACCAACCTGACGGGTTTGCAGCACCGATAGTTCCTGGGGGGGCCCCATTCAACATATGTTGTTTAAAATGGACGCGAGGAAAAATTAACATTGGTGGTACGTGGTTTCCTACAGCACTAATACCAGCAATCATAGTTACATTGATACCACGTTCGCCAGAAGTCATGCACCCAAGTTGTTTTATTCCTTTGGGAGCTATGATACGCGGTGGAACATGAACAGTCGTATTACTAGTCTCGTCGACGTTATATATGTTATTTGGTGTAAATTTGTATTTTTGTTGACAATCTTTAAGTTTCGAAAAGAACTCATCAACATTTTTTTTGTTGAAACTTGTTGAACGAGATAGACTGATTGCCTCTGGTTTTCTCAGTGATAACCTTGTATGACGTTTTAGGAAACACCGAAGCCACTCTCTGCCCGCTTTCTTTTCTTCTTTCCATTTATCAGGAGTTTCTTTACGATTTGCATTTGCATATTGGTAAGCTAATATGCGGATTTCCTGTTTATTTAAACCATAGTTAAGCCTAGCTGAAAATTCCAAATACTCTACTAAACACTGCTCCTCTTCTTCTGTAAATATTTTTTTACGGCATTTGTTGCGGAATATTTAAAAGTCTGATTGCCAGATTCACGGTGTAATTTGATATGACGCGCAATGGTTGATTTAGTAACATTATGAAGCCTAGCTGCTTCTCTGAAGTTCATATTATTAGCTAAGACATCATTTACAGCTTCTCGAAGACAATCTTTATTAACAGCTGCTCTTTTTTTTACCGATTTTACTTCGTGGCATGTTGCTGCAATAAAAATTAATAAGTAGGTACCATAGGTAAACAAACCAAAAGAAATTTTTAATGATAATTTTCACAAAACTGTAGATGCATGTACCTTGGTACAGTCCAGAGGTACATGCAGAAGCCTGTCCCGAGGTACAAGTCATGCACAGTAGTTGCATTTTTCTGATATATTTTTTGGTGTTAAGAATTTATTATTTCTGATATAACTATTAAAAACAGAACAAAATGAAGAATCTACACACCTGAATAGTAATTTAATTGTATTAAAAACACAAAATTCCGCCGATTTAACGTTTACGGTTGGCGATTGCGTTGAGAACTGAAGATCCATAACCGCGTTAGGGTTCTTGAAATTATATCCAAGAATTTCGCGTCTGCGATCACAGATGGCGAAAATATTTGTTTTGTCCTAAGGTACATGCGTCCCAAGGTACAACACTTTCTCCTACAGGAAGCTTTAGCTCAGTAATAGAAATACTCCCATATTGTTTAACTAAACGATAAAATTTTTGTTAGAATAACTATATAACCTCACTTTCGCTTATATAAAATCTAAAAGTGATTTTTTAGATAATTCATAAAGAATACAAAAACAAGCATAATTACTTACTTACTCCAATCAAAATTTTTTCAATCTTTTTTTTACGTACGCAATAATCAAGATCACAGCACAAAACAAAACAGCTGAAAAGCCAGTGAAAAGATATCCTACGGATATAGTTTTAATGATGTGCTAAATATATCATTTTTATGATATCCCATGGATATTGTTTAAATAGCCGGGACATACATCCATGAATTGGCGAAGAAACTGACATCCTCAGGGTAGTGGGTGCTGTATGGGCTGTCTTTGTTTTTAAGAAAACTGCTAAGCACAAACTCTATGTTCTTTTTTGTAACCACCCAGTCGTGTCGGGATTCAATATTAACAAAAGATCGAGATTTGATTCGGGCTTGGTAAACATCACCGTTCGTTCGATCACCGTTTGGGAAAAGGAAACTAACTATTGATTTAATTAGGCCGCACTCGTTGAGACTGTATCGTCACCGTCACGGACGTTAGAGCATGGATGGATAGCAAGGAACTTTTGAAAAACAATCCTATAAAGTAATCTCCACGGACTCACTGCTTTTCTCTACAAACCTTTGCCATGAGCTAAATTTATTGCATTCTACACTGTCAGTTTGTACCACTGAAGTGCAGTCTTGTACGAGTTTTTAACTCTAGTGGAGTTTTTTGGGTTTGGTTTCTTAAGCAACGTACGACTCTTTTTAATCTATTTGGCTATAGACTTTACCATAGTACACCAGTTCTAGAATTCGAGCGAACTCGGTTTAAACCATTTTGGCCAGATTTAAGGATCATCCTGGTTAGTTTATTAGTGGAAACGTCGATAGAATTAAGGTTACAGTAGAAAATTAAGAAACTTGTGAATAAAGTCATAATAATTTGAAAAAGAATTTATTGTAATAAACAGTCCTGTTCTAAAAAGAATCATCGACATAACATTAATGTTTAATCGTGGCAAAAGTTAGACTTTGTGTTCTTTGATACATATAGTTAAAAGCTGATAGAACCAGAATCACAGAAACTATACCTAAATTTAAGAAGTAAAGATAGAAGTATAGTCTTATAAGAGCATGTTAAAGAAATCAACAAGACAAAATCTGTTAGCCTCAATGTAGATTTTTGTCAAAATGTTAGCGTGGTTAATCATGCTGCAATTTGCGTTTGTTATGTTAAAATGGAATTCCACAAAAACGGACGGCCAGCACGGTAAGAAAGAATTCTGTAGTTTTAGAAAGCGTACAACAGGCAATAAATGACAAAATAGAAACAGTAGGAGACAGAATAAAACTACTTAAAAAGAAAATAAATTAATTGGCATGGTGAACGAAGTGCCACGAGCGAACAATTACAAATGTACCATCAAGAAGAAATCACTCAGAAATTTAAAGCTGTACTTACAAATTTTGATAAAAAAATTCCTTGATTGACATACTATAAGCAGTTTGAAGCCGCAGTGACAGCTAATGACTGGAGCAATTAACAGAAAAAAACATGTTTTTAATAATGGCCTGGATCTAAGACGTTGGATGACACTTTAATCCATGTGTTAGTATTTGAAGCAGCCAAACAGACATCGCACCCAGACATAAACTCTGTTGTGCCTCATACCACTCGGTACAAGTTCGCCACAAGAGGGATAGGTTAAGTAAGAAAATGTTGCAAGTAGATAGAATAATCTTACAAGACCAGTAGGATGGGCTAAGTATTACGGCTTATCCTCGTTTCTAGGTTAATACCAAGTCGTTAAAGGAAAAGATCTGCATATAGATGGAAAAAAAAAATAAAGAAAGGCAGAGTATTAATCAAACAGCGACCAGCTACAACGAAAATCAAAGGTGTTATTTAAATAAAAATGTAATAAACTGAAGTGACTCTAAATAAACGTGTAATGTTATATAACGAAACTAAACTCCTAAATAATAAAACTTAATTAGCATGCATAAGTTAGCCAAACTAAAGAAAATATTTCTAATAAAGGCTCTAGTCTCTTTTTGCAAAAGGTATTAACATGAGGCACCAGGATGGTCTGAGGGTATTTGGGATAGGGGTCGATTGGGGCTAACAAGTCACCCCGAACGTCATCGAATCGAATTCAATGTGCATCCAACAGCAACAGGAACGCCATAGAACGGACAGCTGGCGTCATCAAAAAAACCAATGTGTTTTAAATGACTACGAAATCCGACAGGTGAAGAAAGAATTTGCCTCTCGTCGAGGCACGTGGGATATTCTGACCCAAATAAGGATATCCAGGATGAGGGAGTGTGCGTTACGCCCTTTCTGAAAAGTATCCCGCAGCTGCTACCATTCACCCAAGATCAAGACCTTTAAGTGACGCTTGTTCGCTGAAAAGAACGGAAAGTCATTGAAATGGCAAGGAAATTGCACGTGCCAGCCTTGCCAAGAACTTTAGTGCGGTAAATTTTCTGCAAAAGAAGATGTAGGGAAGGATGCTTGGATTTGACACAGAGGGTATCTACGGGAACGGTGCGATAAACCCCGAAGGATAGTTCTAAAGAATAGAGATTGGAGCGAGGCTAGTTTCTTGACCACGTGGGAATGTCAAAGTTTGTGATACTAATGCCAACTGAGCAAGGGTGTAATTGCACTGTTAAAAATATTTGTATCAGCGGTGAAATAGATCACGTATGTCGACACCCTACTAAGTCTAAGAAGAAGACAAAAAATCGTCTGAAAGAAAGAAGGGTCAATAAACGAAGTGTTAAGTTACTGGTAGACACATGTTATTAGAAAATGAGGCATTTCCAGTAACAGTACAACTTTGAACGGCGACTGGCGAAAAGACACCTACACGCACAGACAAGTGAAAATAACTATTTGTTTGAAAGGTGGAGTACTCGACTAATACGTACTGGTAGCAGACATCACGGGAAAAGTTATCCTGGGAATAAGTAAAGAAGTATGGGTTCCATTTGGATATAAAGAACGATGTCTCTAAGATTGACGGTAAAGACATTCCTTTTGTTTGTCAAAGATGTCAGTCGTGCGGGTCTTATTAGAATGAAGACATGATTCTATCTAGAGAGATTTTTAATTGAAAAAAGCTATTGATTGGTAGAACATTAGTACCAGTGAAAAATATGGTACTAGTAAGAACCCTGAATGTCAACTTGATAACATTGAAAAAGAAGACCACGGTACGCTAATGTATGACAGTATTCTAGATTGTGAGATGCGTAAATTCTAGTAAAGCTACGTTGCCGAAGAAGTGCTCACAACAACTATTAGATATCCTCACTTCGAAGTGCCAAAACCTCAGTCATGACCACCTCGCTAAAGCAAAAGTTGTCTGGAAATCAACAGAAAAACCTTAACGAGCGCTTGTAACCTCAGATTCAACACAGTCAAGGTTTAATTTGCAAAATCTTTGCTGATCCAAGAAATACGACAAACCGATATATTAGTCATGAAGCAAAACTGTGAGAAAAGAGGTGCCAAATTAGTATTCACGCATTGTTACGCGTATGTTTTTAATTAAGTTATTTAAGAAGCGACGTCAATCTGCACTAGATCAAATAATTTAATGAGTTTCTTCGAGTAAACAAATTATTTAGAAATCATTTAAGTGCTCTTTTGTGGGTAGATAAAATCGCAAAATACCTATTAGAAACCTATTAGAAACAAGTTAAGAAGATTGAAGAACATCGGAACAACAAGATAGTGAGTCGAACACAAATCTTTAACCAATATCATACAGAAAACTCAATAGATGGCGTTGATAAGAATCTTAAGTGCCATATCTTCAAATCCAAAGTTCGAACTGAAGGTTTCATTTCAAGCAAAGGCATTGGATTTGAACTATTCTGACAGATTTTGCATTTTAAAAATCTTTGATTTTTTAACTCCGGTAAGCTAATATCTCGAAATTTCTATATTAGACTGCATACGATACAGTCAATTGCTTAATAACGCGCTAACTCCGTACCAACTCACTAACTCAATGTCAAATTGGCTGCGGCGTCGAAATGACAACCGTATATCCATGAAAGCAGAATCAAATAACTGTAAATATTAATGTCATAGCACTCGTAGCAAAGACAGTTCAAGAAATTGACATAATTGATTTCTAAATCATCTGGAATAACTTGATCTCTTGCTCGAGGGCGTATGCGTGGCATCGAAAAAAAACACCGAGATGCACTATTTACTATGGGGCTTTCGTTTTATTTGATGGCAGAATTGACGACAAAAGTTATGTGACGGTCTCATAAAAATTTGATCCATCTAAATAAAACATTTACAGAAAACCAATTTAAAATGATCACAAATTTGAACAATTTTAAAGAGCAGTAGATCTATAAATAATTAGTATAAGTCGGCACTATTAAAAATTAAAGTTGTTAATTGGTTTAACGTTTTAAAATAAATATGAAGAGTGTAAACATAGGGAACAGTTGCAATAAAACAGAATTATTACATGCATTAGAATTTAAACTGAAATATATGCAATCGCACATGCTTTAGTGTATATACGTACATATACAACTAGTTCTAATATTGAAAGTTTGCGTAAACATTAAAAAAAAATAGAAGAAAATGAAATGTTAGCAAATCGTTGTAAATTTTATTTTTTCCCAAAAAGTTTAAATGTTTAAAATTTTGATTCTTTTTATTTTTTTCATAGAATGTAAAACCTCATAATGCATAACATTTTATTAAACTGTATCTACTACTAAAATTGATGGTTTCTCATGTATTTAGTTTAAAATATTCAATGTATGCTGATTTCAAAGTCATAAAACGTTTTTCCTTTATTTTAAATGACGAAGTAATTACCAAAGGTAGTTATTATTATTGTTCAGTATATAGAATAAATAAAAAAAAATTTGTATTTTATCCTTGAGTTAATGTTTTCAGAGTATAATTATGAAGAGCAAAGCCCGATTCATGTTGCACTTATCAATTGAATCTCTTGTCGCAGTTGGCCATGGACAGTTACCTTTTTTTGTAAACTCACATAGGATCACAATCATAATTATCATACCTACGTTTTTTTGTATATGTCACCTTATTAAAAAAAACTGGGTGTTTCTTTTTAAAATGCTTACGAACTATGAGTCGATTGTACCATAGAAAACATGATATTGTAGTAGGCCATAATTTAAGTTATAGCAATGCATACGCCAAAAACTGTTTTATTATAAAACATTTAATTTAGATTAAAAATATAATAAGAGACAATTCATAAATATCTGTTATTAAAAGTGTCCTTGGGCGTATTAACGCATTTATTGTTATTTCTATATGAATAATAAAATGGCTATTAATTTTATATCAATTATTAATGATTCCGACGAATGCATCCACAGATCAAAGACAATAAAATAAGTTTATTGTTAAAAAACACTGCTACTTAATTTTCACGTTGTTTTTCACAGTGACGATACAAAACCAAAATCTGACTGCTAATTCTTTAAAAGAAAACTAGGCATCACTTACTTGAAAGTATCTTTGCAGAAACTCGTTTATTTTTGTAGATTGTCCGTAAAAGCTAAAACCTACAAGATGGGAAGGTGAGTAAAAGGATTATATGGGTCTTTTTCTTACATTAACAATAATTAAAATTTATTGTCTAACTTTCCAAGTTATAAAAACAACACGGGTTTTACGCAAGGTCCTTTCTACAAAGAATTTGCTCTATTAAATATAATTGATATAATATAAATTATATGGACATCGTAAATAGTTAAAATTGTTAGATTAATCAAAGCGGTTTTTGCAAGATGGTGTTTTACTACTTATTACAAAATAAATGTGGCCTACACAATGTGACGCTTAAAAATTGCAGTTCTAACAAGATGGTTTCTAACCACAAACGTTTGGATTCGATAACGTTATGAAAATCATTTCATAGTCAAATGTTTGAAAAAATCTATTTCAGTAGCTGCTAATAAGTAGTTGAGTAACGTTTTTCGGTCGTTTCGTCGTCCTTAACCTTCACGTGAATAATTTTAAATTTCTTTATCGTTTAAATTGAATTGTGACACTATTCGATTAACTCCTGTAATAATAAATTACCAACAATGGCGTGACTAAATAATATTTTTTTCAAATTAAGATAAGTCTGCGACTATGGTCCAAATATGTGACTCAAACACTTATCGTATAAGACAGGAAGAAACTAATTTACGTTGATATCAACGAAACAGGAACTCTTTACACTTGATAAAACAACTGAAACAATTGTAAGAAAACAACAACCTTCGTGTTGTTGTAACAAATACCCTTCTAAACAAAAACTGGATTTGCAGTTTCCGTATTTCAAGTACGACGTGAAATTCGATCGTAGAAAAAATTCGATTTTCGACAGATCGTGTAACAACAATGACAAATGCGTTTTATCAATTATTATTTATCAAAATAATAACCAGCTTTTTCCACCACTCGAAATGATTGGCACGAGCGTGCGTTCATAAATATTATTACTTCGTATCAATCAGTTGTTTTACAACGAACCATAATGTAGCTGAACAGTCACAAGTAAGTACTTGAAAAAAAAATCGCAGTGAGCCGGGGAAAGTTTATTTTATAATAGTAATCAGTTTGCTCAAGGTTGTGCCTTCTTCGTATATCTTTAACTATGTACATTCACCTTAATTGTAACAATTTCAAAGTGACGCAACTCGTTTTTTGTTGATAAACAAGTAGGCTGTGAATTTTGGCATTTGATCAAGTAGGCGTGTAAATTAATTTATTTTTTTGTTGCAGATTAGTAAATATGAGTGAGGTCATGAAGAAAATTTACAAAGGGTGGGGTTACGAAACGGCAAGAACGGTTGGTTAAAAGGTTGTTAAATTTGTGGGGTTGATTTTACAAATGTTTTAGGCTGTAGCTACTATTTGCGCGCATTCTGTGTCGATATCGATAGGCATTTGTCAAGCATATAGTGCCATCCTAATACCGCAATTAACCGCATCGAAAGATTTTCACTTAACGTTAGATGAAAGCTCGTGGGTGGGTAAGTCCTTTATAAGTTTTCAAGGTCGTGTAATAACCATTATCTTTAGCCAGCTTAGGAGCTGTAACAAACCCATTAGGATCAATTCTATCTGGAGTATTAGCCGAATTCCTTGGTAGAAAAGTAGCAATTTTATTGAGCAGTGTTCCGTTTTTGATCGGTTGGGTTTGTATAGGAATGTCCAACGACATAACATTATTATACACTGGACGTTTAATCACGGGTATTGCAACAGGTCGGTGCAAACCTTTACTCCAAGCTTTTTAAATAAAAGAAATTTTAGGCATGTCTACAGCTTCTTATACCTACGTAGCTGAAATCTCTCCACCGGATAAACGTGGCTCGTTCCAATCACTAGGTCCAATTTCAGCGTCCTTTGGCGTACTTCTAACTTTTATTTTGGGATCATTTGTCAAATGGAATATAGTTGCTTTGATTAGCATATTTTTTTGCGTATTCACTATGGTTGCGATACAGTTAATGCCAGAAAGTCCTTCGTATTTACTCAAAAAAGGATTAAAAACAGAAGGTTTTGCTAGTTTGTTGTGGTTGAGAGGAAGTAGGGCTTTAGCGCAAGAAGAAGTACATAAGTATGAAGTTGGTGTTAAAACCGATGAAGTTAGTTTAAAGGAACTTATATTGAGCCCAAGCACAGTAAAGCCTTTTTTTATTTTGGTGACTTTGTTTTTGCTTCAGGAACTTTCCGGAATTTACACTATTTTATTTTATGCGGTTAATTTCTTCGAGGAAGCAGATTTAAACATCAACGAGCATGTGTCTTCGATTATTATTGGATTTATTCGCTTTGCGATGTCGATTGTGGCGGCAGTATTGCTTACTAAGTTTGGGCGAAGGACTTTATGTATGATTTCGAGCAGCGGGATGGCTTTTACCATGTTTGTCGCTACAATTTATTTTAAATATTTTGAAACGCAAGTTAAGACTTTTGCTGTGTTGCCGCTGATTAGTGTGTTGCTTAACGTATTTTTTAGCATGATTGGTATGTTACCAATTCCGTGGATTTTAGTAAGCGAATTGTTTCCGTTACGGGTACGACCGATCATGGGTGGCTTTGTGATATGTTTAGCTCAGTGTTTTATTTTTATATGTGTCAAAATCTACTACGACATGATTGAATGTTTAAACTTCAGCGGGACTTTACTCACGTTTTGTTTAGCAGCGGTTGTCGCTTTTATATTTTGCAAATACGTGCTACCCGAAACTAAAGATAAAAGCTTAGAGGACATTGAAAAATATTTTAAGGGCGACGAACCACAAACGATAGAGGTCTACACAATTAGGACCGAGTAAGCGTAATTAAGTGCTATCTACACTAATACTCAATATCTCTCGTGATAACATAGTAGGCTGTGCGAGTATTCTTTTGTTATTAAAAGTATTAAACCAAAACTGTCTTTTAATCTGTAAAAACAACGCGTCAAGATTTATTTTCAATAATCTTTGGTTTTAAATAACAATTTATTGTATGTCTTAAAGCTTAAACAATGTGCAACAATTCAATTTATTATAAAATACTTAAAATTACATATCACATGACGCCATAAAAAAAATTCCCTACTCATATTCGGATTACCGACGTACGAATTTGAATTCGAATGTATTTTTCGGTAGGGCTAAAGAACCGATTGGTACTTTATAACATGCGTTTTCCAACGGTAAAATGTTAAAATTTTGTAACAGAGTGCTTAAAATGCCGAAACTCACTAATTGGACCATTCTAAAACCCATACAACTACGTCGGCCACCACCAAAAGGTAAAAAATGTTCGGGTTTAATGATATGATTATTGACTATAAATCTTTCGGGTTTGAATTTTTCGGGTTCTTCCCACAGTTTCTCCGACATGCTTAAATCGTAATTGTTTAGAAAGACGAGCGTTCCTTTTGGTATTCTGAAACCTAAAGACAAATTACACTTAATGCTTCTTATAAAACATAAAAAAAACTTACCATTTATTGATGTATCTTGATTAGCAGCTCTTGGTACAATCGGAGACGCGATCAGTCGAATTGCCTCTAAAATAGTTGCTTCTGTGAAAGGCATCGACGTTCGGTCCGATATCGAAACTTTAGAACCGAGCGCGTCAGCTTCTTTTTGTATCTCAATTTGGACTTTTGGATTTTGAACTAAGTACCCTAAAAGCTTCACCAAGAAATTACCGATAGCTGAATGGCCGCCTATTATATCTTCTAAAGCGAACAAAGCGCAATCCCAGTTAAAATACGACGAGTCTTCGTTCTTCACGTGTTGAATTAAACTTTCAACGTAATCGCCTGGTTCATCTCCCGCGTAATTATCGTAACGACTTTCAATGACATTATCAACTAGAAAGGTACGAATTTCATGTGCCAATTCGCCCATTTTAGCCAAGCGGTTTTGGTGCAGCGGAAGTAAAATCGGTAAAAAATCAGCAGCATAACCTTGATTAACCTCATAAAAAATATCATCAAAATTCTCAATCATCTTGGCGAAGCCTTTGTGCCCAAACGCAAAATCCTTACTGCAAAAATGATTGGTGAAGATATTGGCGCAACTGTGCAACACCAATTTTTTAATGCAAGATGTGTTGGCAACGCGCGTTACTAAACTCGACGTTTCGTTCGTGATGATTTCCTCCAACGTTGCAAATTTATTAGTGCAGGCTCGCGGAAACGTGTAGGTTTTTAACATCTCGCGCCTGACTCGCTGCGTTTCAGACCAATCGCAAAACGCTAAAGCTAAAAAAACTTTTAATTTTTGATTTAATTTGTGTTTCAACTTACAGTTTTGTTTGTCCCCGCCAAAAAGCTGCTGGTAGCGTTCAAAATTAGGCCTGCTGTCGAAATGGTGACCTTTCGACACGAGAACTTCACGTATACTCTCCTGTCCGTTAATCACAACACTTTTAACGCTTCCCAATTTCAACTTAATAACATTTCCGTATTTTTTTCCCAAGTTGGTAAATGCCTGATACGGTACTTCGTACCCGCCAAGTAAATGTAGATGTCCAATAATTGGTAAGGATTTTGGGCTTGGTGGTTCAGGTAAATCTGACAAATTTGGTTTCTTAGTGCATTGCTCAATAACGATCAAAATTACGGTTACTACAAATATTAAGATTAGGTAGGTAGATAGGGCTGTTAGGTAAAGGAGATGCAACATTTTTTAATAGGCGATGGGAAAAAGGGACAAACGTATTTGATAACGTTCTTACACGTAACAAAACGTTGTCTGTTAAAAACCAAAAGTGATCTCCCTTATATATTCCTCAAATCTAGCTGAATATTCAGTTGAATCTCATTTGTTTTAATCTCGAAAATATTTAGCATATGTTCTGTTAATACAATTACATCGTATTACCTGATTTACAGATAGAATTTACTGGTCTAAATGTATATTTTGCGAAGACACACCGGAAATTCACATAAATTACAAAGACAGTGATAGAACAAAAAGCTTTATCGGCATAGATTCGTTTTTTCTGAGTAGGCCAAGAAGAAACAAATGATGCAATCGAATGGCACGCCATTGAAAAACGCATGTCCTGTTTACAGTAGGCATCGATATAGTATTTAAATGTCGAAGCAAAAAGAAAATGAAAAAATTCTATTCACAGACTGAATACGTTTAGCATAAATACGGAAAACTTGAGTACTTAGCGTTTCTCATTCATCATTCGAATCTACGCTTCGAGGATGCAGTTCCAAGGTCAAGTTATCTCGCGTTTCTCGATACAATTAATTTTTTAAACGAAAAAAAGCGAGTCAAAGGAAGGATATCGTTTTACAAATGGAGATATGTAAAAATATCTCTGCAATATACGGGAAATAGCGGAGCGCCCTTGAAATTTAAATAAACAATGTGTACACCAGACGACTGTTTTTTTTTCTTGACCACGGACAATGCTGAATTTATTAACTTATTTTTTCCGTTCCGCAACTATTTCGCAAACGTCTTGTATATAACGTTAATTTTTTCAATGAAGCCGGACCAAACTTAAACCGCGAAAAACAACAGTCTTTGAGGGTTTCTTAGCCTACTACTGTTTTTTAAGAACCCATTTTCAAATATCGTTAACCAAAAAAAAAACCAAAATATACAGCTTAATAATTGATTTATTTACTCTCGTATCAAACTTAAATTAAGATAAAAAACATTAAAACACGTTGGACGGTAATACAACACATAACAAGGCCTTTAAATAATAATAGTGTTATGTGTAAAAAGGTTATATAGATTTTGAAATTAAATCGTAGAAATAATCTTTTGTTTCTTCATAAATAAAAACCGCTGCTACTTTGGTACAAGCTATTCTTAGTGCACTATCTTTACTATTATTATGTAATTGTAAATACACCTTTTTCTAAAACTTTATTTACTTTCTATAACCTAAATTATTTTATTTTAATTGCTAAACCAAAACTTAAATAATTTAATTTGTTCACCAAAATTACTTTTTTTATTTTTATACTTTTATAGTTTTAAAACTTAAAGAAAATTGTGAAAATCGAGATTAAATTTTAATGATCATCTCGATTTTTGAAAACATTTGTAACTTTTTATTCAATTATCATTAAGTATTTAATAAATCTATTGAAATCGCAGCTTTTATTTTGCTAGTTCTTCTTAGCATTTAAAAGAAATTATTAACATCTGTCATTATTAACGTCGGTAAATGTAGACGTCATCTTGTCGATGTTTTTAAATTTATTTAAAAATTATTTAAGCTACATTTTTTTATAAAAAAAAATTTAACTGTGCTCTTTTGTAAATATTTTTAATAACGCATATCAATACATTTTACAATCTAACACACCACCGTCCAAAATAACATCGGCCATTTTGAGATGCTTGAAAACGTCATAATCCATACAATCGAATCCGTTATCATATAAAGTCAGAAGTTTCAAATACAATAAGCCTTTAAACACGCCATTATCGACTCCATCCAATCGGTTACCGTTCAATTGCAATTTCTCCAAATACGCCAAGCCGGCAAACGCCATTTTGTTTATAACGCGTATAAAATTATCACTCAAATCCAATTCCGCTAAATTCCTCAACCTAAAAAATCCAAACGGAGATAACGAACGTAAACGATTGTTGTTTAAGCGTAAGTGCCAAAGCTCGTCTAGTGAGGCGAACACACCCGGTGGTAAATTTTCAATTCGATTGAACGATAAATCCAAATCTTTTAATCGAAAGTTTCGGCTGAAAGTCACACTTTCTATTAAATCGAAGTAATTGCGGCTTAGATTCAAATACTCGAGGTTGATTAAACGAGAAAATGAGTTTGGGTCTAAGTGGGCTATGGAATTTGCGCTTACATCTAAATGCGTCAAGTTGTGAAGATCGTCAAAGACATTGTGATAAATACGCGTCAACTTGTTGCGACTTAGGTTTAAAATGGCAAGATTGGGACAATTTTCAAAAAAGTCTCTTCTTACGTCGGTTATGTCATTGTGATGCAAATACAGCTTAGTTAGATTCTTAATAACAAATCTTAAATTTGGTATTTTGTTGTGACTGAGTAATAGCGTTTTTAAATTTAGGTGTGCAAATGTATTTGGCGCGACAAAGGATATGTTGTTGTTTTGCAAATCTAATTTTTGTAGGTTGGGTAGGTTAGAAAACATAGCGGTGCGAACCGCTTCTAAATGGTTGTAACGTAGGTTGAGTTTATTAAGCTTGGTTAAAATGCGAAACGCGTTATTCTGTATTGTGCTGATAGAGTTGTAACTCAGTACCAAATATTTTAAGTTTCGTAAATGTGTAAACGCCGATGTTTTTAAGAATTGTAGCTGATTCCCGCTTAAGCGTAATGTATGTAAATTGTTGAGATCCGCTTGGAAAAGCTTCTGCACGTCATGAATGTTGTTCCAACTTAAGTCTAACGTTTTTAAATTTTGGAGAATGTCGAAAACATGTGTTGGGAACCAAGTATCGTTTTTGATAAACTGTAGTAGCTCCAAGTGTGTCAGTCCTAGAAACAAATGCTTGTTGATTAGTAAACCTTTAGTGGCGTATAGCGTTAGGCATTTAAGCGATGATAAATGAGAAAACACTCCACTAGGCAACGTGGCGTTTTCAAGTACCATATTCAAAATTTCTAAACGATGTTGATTTTGAAACGTGTTTGAATCTAACTCTACGCCGCTTCTTATTTTTAGATTCAAAATGTAATGTCGATCTAAGTTTATTGGTGGTTTGCTAATAACCTGTTTAAGACCGTTAGTAGTGTAGGCATCGTAATAATCAACGCTTAGATGCGAAGACACCCCGTAATTTGAACGCGCGATGACGTCAGTCAACAACATAAAATACTTAATCAAAGTTGCGTTTACCATGGTAAATCTAAAAACTTCACTACTTCACTAGCCACGCGATTAATAAATACGCGAACGCGTTAATGCACATACTGACCTTATTTGATTAATAAACGCAATTCAAACTTGACCCTGTAAAAGCAAAGGTCGAATGTCGTAGATAAGCACTACGTGTTACGTAACACAGAAAAAAATTTTCCCAATTTTTTTTAACCTTGCGAACACCTTCAAAAGTGGACCGTGTCTCGTATTTGTATTTTAAATAGAAGTTTTGGTAATTTGTTGAATTTGGTTATGTCTTCAATATGAATTGGTTTCCGGTTAATGAATTACAAAGTCGAATTTATTGATGTACAATTGCGTCAACGTACGCATTTTCCTTTTTCGTTTTTCCACGACCCGCGTTGAAATTCCATAATTTATTCTAAAACGTGCGGCATTGGCCCACTGCCAAAATTTTAAATTTATCATCCGCGTTGGCCATGAAAACGACTGTTATTAAAAGCGTCTGCCTTTAAATTGACCCCTATTTTTTTGGTAATTTAAATTTCTAAATTTTTTTAAAAAGATTCTTCTTTTTATTATAGTCGCGATGAATAAAGATTTGTCTCTAAGTAAGAAAGTGTAACAAGAGTTAATCTGAATTATAAATTTTGGACTTGTGACCATCTGACCTAATGCAAATTGATGAAAATTATATGTATGTGTGTATCTGCGAATTAATTCCGGATATAAACATTGAAAAACAATACATAATCGTATGGTAATGCGTTATTTCGGATTTAGATGAATGAACTTCACAATTATTGAGACATTTTAGTGTTCTTTGTGTCTTACAGTTAACTATATCATACAAGGAAGAAGAGAAACTCTAAGATTTAGTTCTGTGAGTTTCAAGGTAAAGATAGTCATGAATAAGAACAAAGAGATTCGATAATAGCCAAGTGCTGATATTTTCTAGTAGCCGTACCAAATAATCGACAAATATTACTCTTCCTCGATCGTTTAGATAGTGTTTTATTGACGTTTTTTTTAAATTTACATCTATAGCCTACTTAGATTCAAATTTATTTTTGTTATTTATATTCGAGTATTCACAGTTGTGTATTTGTTTTCTAGTTGTTAATTTAACAAGATGGCGTAATCTGTTTTAAATTACGGTAATTAAAGACAAATTTAATCTTACTACCTGAAATTTTTCGGGGGCCGAATAATTTAGTTACACGTGCCGTTTTTCTCTTGAAGGCTGTCAATTTGCATCGAAATTTTTCACACGTAAAATGCAGGTAAACAATTCTCAACGAGAAAAAAAAAATTTTAAATGAAAGTGAAATTTGGTCGATAGAAATGAATTTATGCTACAATTATAATCGATAATCGTTATATTTACATATGTATGTAATTGGAAAAACTTTTCGATGTCTTAATGTAACGATTAAATTAGCATTTGATTATAGGCGATTGATTTAAATGGGTGTAAATTAATTGATTAATTGATACTTAAACGCGCGCCAAAGATTACAGCGCCACCTAAGCATGGTAGTAGGGTAATGTTTAAGTAGACAGTCGGTAATATTGTTAACGACAATTATAACCTTAAATTCGCCATATTAAAATCACGCTGGTGAGCTTTAGGTGTTAAAGTTAATTGGGCAATTATGGCACAAAGCAAGTTAAACGATCTTGCTGGTAAATTTGGTAAAGGAGGCCCCCCCGGTTTAGGTTTAGGTCTAAAATTACTCGGCGTTGGGGCTGCCGCTATCTATGGTATTTCACAATCAATGTACACTGTTGATGGTGGTCACCGGGCGATAATTTTCAGTCGTCTTGGCGGCGTACAAAAAGAAATATACGCCGAAGGTTTACATTTCCGAGTTCCTTGGTTTCATTACCCAATCATATATGACATTCGGTAAGTGCTCATCTAATTGCATCCATTTACTAAACTCTCAACACAGATCGAGACCCAGGAAGATATCGTCCCCAACTGGCTCAAAAGACTTACAAATGGTGAATATATCGCTTAGGGTTTTATCTCGTCCAGATTCGAATTCTTTACCCGAGATGTACAAACAATTAGGTTTAGATTACGATGAAAAGGTGCTTCCATCTATTTGTAATGAAGTTTTAAAATCAGTTGTTGCTAAATTTAATGCTGCTCAACTTATAACTCAACGACAACAAGTCTCTTTACTAGTTCGTAGAGAATTAGTTGAACGGGCACGAGATTTCAATATTATTTTAGACGACGTTTCAATAACTGAGTTATCATTTGGAAAAGAATACACGGCGGCGGTTGAGGCCAAACAAGTAGCACAACAAGAAGCCCAAAGAGCAGCATTTGTTGTTGAACGTGCAAAGCAAGAACGACAACAAAAGATTGTTCAAGCCGAGGGAGAAGCTGAAGCTGCGAAAATGATATCCTTTTACGCTTAAATATTAGTTTAATTAATGTTAATTTTCTTAACATAAGCTTACTTAGGTGAAGCAATTGGTGCAAATCCTGGTTATTTAAAACTACGAAAAATTCGAGCTGCACAGAATATTGCACGAACGGTAATTATTACAAACCATTAGTTACAAATTTAATGTTGATTTTGTGTTGATATATTTCAGATTGCAAATTCACAAAATCGTGTCTACCTGAACGGAAATAGTTTAATGTTGAATATTCAAGATCCAGAATTTGATGAAAAGTCCGATAAATTAAAAAGTAAGAAGTGATTTTAGGTCTTAGTTAAGTGAGGTTAGTTAGTATTTGTAAGTTGAATATTTCAAAGCTGTTACTGCATTATGAAATTTCAATGCGATTTTTACTACAAATAAAGCATTTATAATCGTTTTTTAGTTATTTTCGGTCAGGTCGTCGTCTGCAACTAATTGTTGTGTTTTGTAGGTGCGTCAATTCAACCGCAACATAAAGTTAATACAGACTTTGACGGATCGCATGTATTGTTGCAATCTATAAATCACATTGTGGGGAAATAAGTTTTACAATTAAAGTAATTGAGATTCTATTTTTGTAATGCTATGTTGAATGACCGTTGAATAAACTGTTTGTTTGTTTTTTTGATACCGATAGACGATGTGGTTTGTGTTATAACTATTAATGGTGGTTTAGTTTTAATCACAGACATATAATATATATGTCTGTGGTTTTAAATTAATAATAACGTTTGGAAGTAGTATAATCGTATAATTAGTCTCGACTGCTACAAATAACGCCATCTATTGCAATTTTATGACGTAATTTTTCTGTATAGACTAATGGACAGTAATTAAACGAGTAAAGCTTTGTAGCTCTTGTGCCATGGTTCATAGTCTTAATTGTACCAAAAATGTAGACTCATCTGCACAATTTCTCTATGTGACTGTCGCAACTGTACCACACTTCAAAGCTTAATATAGGCCCATTAATATCTCCAAGATTTCTAAAACAGAGTTTGAAATGATCACAATATTTCAATTTTAAAATGTTACTTATCTGATGGATCCCAATTTCTTAAAAAAATTAATTTAAGATATTTTTATGCATCTTGTATTAGGGCTAACATACATAGCGCGCACGTTTTTATAAATACTCTAGAGCTAACATGCATAGCATAGTGCACTTGTTTGTTTTTAGTCCTTGACAGCTTATAAGCTGTCAAGGACTAACATGGATAACGTGCTCGTTTCTATAAGCCGTTAATAGCGAACTTTTATAAACTCTTAGGAAGTTCTCTTAACCAGCTCTCGATATTTCAATTTCCTTTTGACACACGTATTTCGGAACATAAACGTTGTAATAAGAAAAAAAATATTTTTAAATCTCCCATTGCTGAACATTATTTTAGTACAGACCACAATTCATTTGTCTTTAATACAAAAGTCTGAGAAGGCATAGAAATCATCAAACACCCCAATAACTTCAATCGTAAGAACGGTTTTGAACTATCTCGTCTTTGGTTCTTGGTTGTTAATGGTTTATAGAAGACACGCCTCGTTTCGAACATAACACAATCAGAGTAGGGCTCATCTCACCGCGACGATATATCTACAGATACGAAAACTTCTTAAGTCACTTCTATGGAGTTCATATATGGCTTGGTTCATAAGTTGATTACCTAACTTTGTAGTAATTTTTTGTTAGATTACTTTACTTTAGTAAGTATTCGATTTTTTTCACAATGTGAAAGTGGGTGAAACGTTGGCAACTTTGGTTACAACATCAACACGGTCCAAACTCGGAAGACTAATCTCAGTATAGACTCCGGCCGTAGAAGCCTAAGCGATTCCAAGCTAAGCCAGCTGGTTTATGGATTGATGGCACTCGTGAAGCATGCGTGATCTTACGCTGTTTCTTTGCAGTGCTTTTATAATGGCTGGCTGACATGATGCATATATTTTGTTTGCATCGGTTTTTGGTAATCAGATTTTCCGCCACCGTCTGGATGGTGTGTACTTTTGCTTGGATAATGGTGGCTTCAGCACTGAGGGATACGTGTCTTTTGAACCTAAGTCCCACCACTTCTGCCCCCCCACACTATCATTTTTTTAATATTGGATCGATCTGTGAACAATTTTTTGCTCCTTCCGTACTTTGGTCTACTTTTCTCCACCAAACTGCAGACGCATAGAGAACTCCAGGTCCAGGTTATGCTGAGGTTCAAACTCCTCGTTTTGCCAACAATTTGTCGGCAAGACCATAAAGTTTTTATAGCCTTGTTGGTCGTTTTGCACAGATGACTTTTCCACCTTCATTTTTGGTCCAGTGTTACGTCCAGGTATTTAACCTCCTTGGAGAGTTCCATTTAACTGAATACTGGAGATATTTAAATTACTTCGTTTAGTAAAAGGAACATTGGTGGTTTTATTTGGGTTTATGTTAATGCCCTCTTTGAAGCACCAGTTACGTGTTAGGTTGATGGCATTTTGTATTATCTCTCCTACGATGGAGTTATGTTTACCCCTCACTGTTATGGTTATGTCGTCAGCATAGCCTAAAACGTTATACCCCTCACTACTCAGGTAGTTTAGTAGTTCATCCACTACCAAAGACCACAGCAGAGGGAATATGACTCCCCCCTGTGGACAGCCTTTTGTAGTGCCTACCTCATGGCAGTGTTGTAAATAGATAATTTTTAAATTATATAGATACAGATAAATTTTTTTTCGTTCAAAAATTCTCTTGTATTAGATAATAGATAAAACTATTTAAACTTTATATAGATAACAGATTATAGATAAAATAATCTAGGTAGTAATAACGATAGATGGAGTTCATTTGAAGAACTACAATGGAATGTGGGAAATTACTGAAGAAAAACATACATATTGTAACTTGAATTTTACGGGACACTGGATTTTTTATAAATATTATTTAAGTAATTTAAATACAAAATTATATATATATATACAGATACATATAACTTATATATTTTTTGATTGTATCTAGATACATATAAATAGATAAAAAATATGAATCTAGATTAATATATTTATATAAATTTATATAGATAATTTACAACACTGCTCATGGGTGGTACTACCAATGCTGGTGCTGTCTACCCATTTGCATGTTGTTTATCCATTGAATGATAAAGTCGTTTATCCCTCTCATTCTGAGGGACTGTGTCATTGAACTATAGGCGGCGTTGTCAAAGGCGCTCTCTATGTCTATAAAGGCTGATAGGGCTATTTCCTTTGACACATGTGCTTTCTTTAAAATGTTTGAAGGTTTCTATGGCCCACTTAATCCTTTCAGGCGATGCAATTTTATTTACAAGGGGACCTTTCTTGTTTCTTCAACTGCTATACACTCAGGAAAATGTTTTTTAATCAAAACCTCTACCGTTTCCTAAAAAGTTGACGTTAAGGTGCCATCTTCACGTTTGAGTGCCTTGGTTGCCTCTTGATAGAGCCTTCTGCACTGTGCTTGCGACAGGTGCTTCATCAAGATTCTTACAAAAGGTCCTCCAAGAACTTCTTTTTGATTTATGCCATCATGTAGAATACTTCTGTATCCTTCCCAATTGGTCTTGTTAGGAACCCTATATGTTTGTTTGGTCATGCAACAAGGCCTCATCTGTACATTTAGTTTCTACCCATAAACCTCGTATAGTTGATATGGGACACCAACAGGTGGCGAAATTTATAAGAGGTAAATACACTCCGGTATTATTTTTGATTCTTCTACAACCATCACCGACTTAAGCTAGTCAAACGGGTGAGTCGACAAACTTCTTTATTGTTAATGTACACTTTCACAATTTGTGAATTGTGTGCTACAAGCTGCAGGACAACATATTGAACATCATCGGTCATAAATTTTAAATAATTGTTAGAACCAATTTTTATTTCAAATAAACAGATATTGTTGTTATGTGTCATCGTTTTTCAAAACTACTTAACGTTAATTTGAAGGTTACAAATCAAATTTCTTAATTAGTAGTTTCTTATTTTACTTGATGCCAATCTAAGCAATGTTCGTTGCCTAACATATGAGTCACGTGCAATACAAGTATGAAGGCCCTCTGTATATTATTGCGCATTTTTAATTTGGTTTGAGCAACGACGTCTAAATATATAAACTAAATATGTTACTCAAATTTAGGCAGGTAGTTTGAATTCAAGATGTGCAAGGGACGTGCAGGGGCGAGATCACCATTAGACGGGCAGTAGAAACTCGAGTACTGATCAGTTGCTGGAGCAATAGGTGCCGGACAATTTTGCGGGGACGAGATGACCATTAGATAGGGACTCGCGCCCTTAGACGGCGCTCGGACATCAGATGATCACTAGTGTTGCAGAACCCACATAGTTACTATACTCACTTATTAACATTAAAGCCTTAAAAAAAAGAAAAAAACTTGTATGGAGATAACAATTGAAATGGAGAAAATAGGTCGTATGTTAAACGTACGCTGGACTGCAAGCATTTGTAACAATTACCCGTTTATGCATGCACACGTTAGTCAAACTCTCGATGCGCCAGCAACTGGGTTAAAAAAAATTAGAATGATCTTTTCTACAAGAATTTGGAACTGAGGGTTTACTCACAATAATGGCCTTCCAGCTGCAAAATCATTGATCGGCACATCGACACAACTTTTCGTGGTAAAATCAAAGCAGACCAAGAAACAGACAAAGAAGAGAATGCTCGTCGGAAACAATTGTTTGTTATCTGTACTTAGCTTATGTCACCGACCCTCCCTTTTCCAAGTAGTATATCTTTCGAAAAATTGATGAGAGCATCATTGAGAATGACAGATGACGTAAAAAATTAATGATTTAGTGCCAACTTTTAGTTATAAAATTCTATTGAGTTGTTGCTTTACGTAAGGGTAGTTTTTCATACAGGAAAATTGCAAATCGTCTTAACCGAAACCAATCCACCAGCATATCCTATTATCAAGCGTGTACTAGGAAAGGTCAGAATCGTCGTAGTCAAGAAACTGGAGTACGGGTGCAACCAAATGGAGTTGCAGGACCGCGATCTTCGATTTATGGCAATAAGAGACAGATTTTCCTGTACCAGATCAATCAATAATAAAGCAATGAAGTTTGTCCTTGTAACTTTTTGAACAGCTTACAGTTGAATCAGAAGTTTCCCATTGCAATCATCGACCACATTTTGTGCTCAACGCCAACATATCAACGCTTGCAGTGATGTACGTTGCGACTCATCTGAAATGCTATAGAGTAGTATTTAGTGATGAATCTCAATTTTACTTAGGGATGCGTGATGGCCGTATGAGAGTCAGACGAAGACGTGGAAAACGCCGTACCTAATATACATACAATTTTCTGTTGAACGGCATGTGCACCACGCTCTGGGGATTATAGTATAGTATAGTATTTTGTGCACTGCTTCTTTTCAGATTGCAGAACTCATGGAGTCTCGTTGTTAAAAATAACTGCAGCCAATTTATTGGCAATTTCGACTATATCTTTACCAAAATAGATGTGTTTTGGAGATTTATTACTGTTTTGATTATTTGTGGCAATACACTTCTCCAGAAAATTGTTATTTGGTAAATCATTATGTACAGTCCTAATTGCTTTTTGCACTTTTTTGTCTATTGAGGGTTTGTCTTCAGTGTTCGACGCGGAACGACGGGTTTGATGACTGCATATTTATAGTTTTGTATTAAAATGTTCTCAAAGTTATTGACAACTTTGAAACAATCACCGAAGGACGAAGAACATTCTAGACACAGATAAAA
Organism: Aquatica leii; assembly: GCA_035610365.1. Lineage (NCBI taxonomy): Eukaryota > Metazoa > Arthropoda > Insecta > Coleoptera > Lampyridae > Aquatica > Aquatica leii. The sequence continues at coordinate 86,805,918 of CM069435.1, forward strand.
ATATATGCAAACTATTCAAAAAAAGCTGAAGTTTTTCGAATTAAATTTTAATTAAGTGTGCGCGTGGGCTAAGATAAATATAACGGTGTATAAATTTACGTGCTTTTAATATAAAAAAATACCGGTTCTATAAGCAGAAGTTATCTGCGGACATTATTTTGCGAGTGATAGTAATATATAAATTAATGTAACTGTTTTTCTTAAATAAATGCTTAATAAACAATTGCTTTGTTAGCGCTTCGCGTGTGTTTGTTTATAGAGTGTAATTATAGCTGTTCCAGTTTGCTAAAATAAAGAATCGAGCGTTATTAAAATTTAGTGTTACTAAACATTTTCTTCGTGCTAACGCGTTATCAAGTGAAACTATTTCTCTCTCGAATCAATCAATAAAAAATAGTCAAGAATCGATTAATAAAATACGGGAAAAATTATTAAAAGAATAGAAGAAAATTCTAGAAAAATGGAAAAAAAACTTTGCAGAAAATTGAAGAAAAATGATTTAAAAATATCCAGAACATAGAAGAAACATTGTTGGAAAATTCTAGAAGTTTAAAGAAAGAAATACGAACGAACATAGAAAACTAAATTAAAATAGTCCAAGAGGAAACTCAAGCAGATAGGTTCAATTTAAGAGATGCAATATGCTAAAAGTTCTAAAAAACAAAATAGAAACAATAGAGAACAAATTAGAGGACAGAATGAAACAGCTTGAAAGGATCACAGGGAAGAAACCACAAACAGTTTTAAGCCGCAGCTATTGCTAATGGTTGGAGCAACAAGCAGAAAGCGACGTCTTTAATAGTGGCTTTACGTGCCAAAAATTACGAACTCCAAATTTCACGTTTAGAAATGAGATATGGAGATGCTCATATTCAACATGTGCACCAAGTCCAAATAAAAAGTCGTGTTCAGAAAGCTACGGAAAGTCTACAAAGAGGTTGAGGCTGACATCGCCAGATTGACACGGATTGCATAGCTTACAACACCAGATACCTTCTTGGAGCAAATGGCTATTCAAACCTTCGTGGACGGCCTTTGAGACAGCAAAACGCAGCAGACCTTCCGGTTAACTCGACTGAAGACGTTGAATGACGCTTTAACCTATGTCCTAGAGTTGGAGGCGGCAAAACAGGCGTTGCACTGAGGCAGCCTTAAGCTCCGCTGTGCTGCAGAAATACAATCGCACACACAAGAAAGCATTGAAGAAATAATGCGACGTGTATTCCACGAACAAGTAGCTCGGGGAAGAAAAGTGACGTGTTGAAACTGCGGAGAAGTGGGCCATGTACGACGACGTTGTATTAAACCCAAAAGAAGACCAGAAAAGCGTCCGAAAAACTAGAACAGGTCAACCGAATAGGCCGAAAGTTGAACCCAACAAACCATGTCTCGGAAATTACCATTCAAATGACATCGCCTATAGAACAATTGCAAAGACCATAATTCCTCCGCACATATTAAAGGAAAACGAGAAGACATCACAAGTAACAGTACGACTTCGAACGGCTACGGGTGAAAAAATACTTCCTCATGAACAAATACAAGTGACCATTGGTTTGGGAAATAGAGTACTTAACTATCAAGTACTTGTAGTTGACATCACGGAAAAAGTTATCCTGGGAATTGACGTTATAAAGAAGTATGGGTTTCATTTGGATATGAAGAACGATGTCCTGAAGATCAACAGTGAAGAAATTCTTTTTCATTCGTCGGAGAAGGCAACCGTGCGAGTCTTATTGAGTGAAGACGTGATTCTGCCTACAAAGACTAAAATTGTGGTGATGGCACGCCTGGATGGAAATCTCCGGGAAGGTTACATTTGCGCTATTGAACGAATGGGGAGCGACTTAGTTGAAAAAGCACTACTCGTTGGCAGAACTTTAGTACGAGTGAAAAACACGATGCCAGTAAGGATCTTGAATGTGAACTCAAATCCAGTAACATTAAGAAAGAAGAGCGTGGTAAGCCAATACACTCCAGTATCTCAAATTTTGAGATGTGTGAATTCTAGTAAAGATACGTTACGGAAGAAGTGCCCACAACATCTATTGGAATTCTTACCTTCAAATGGCAAAACCTCAGTCAAAACCAGCTTGCTAAACTTAAAGTCTAGATCCAGTTGTATCAAGATGTGAAGCATAAAATTATTACCAGAGACGTTCGACTGATACAACATGCCACTACGACTTTCTTTGGCGAAAAGAGAAGAAGCCGAACAAATAATTATGGATATAAAAAGAGAAAGTGTGATTGAACCTTTAATAGCCAGGGGCGTCCCCACCCTAATAGCACACAAGGTCCATTGGACGTCCAGTTTCAGTTCAATAAAGGTCTGAACGTCCATGAACCTTTAACGGATGTCCATGAAACGTTTTGTGCAAAACGTACATTGGACCAAATATAATTTATGTTCAATGAACCAAGCAATGGACATCCTTTGTAGGACAATTGTACCATCCGGTAACTGCTCGTGCTATTTTTCTACAACTACGTATGACCAAGGTGTGACCCATAGCTTGACCTGCGCCATAACACGCAGATAATATGTATGCGAAGTTATGTTTACAATATTTTTATCAGTTTTAATTCTTCAGACTTTAAATTAAACTAGTGATTAAAAACATAGTAGTAGTTCAAACTAAATTGATTTATGGAAGCAAGTGTTTCTGAACAGTGATGTTTAAAACAACAAAAATAAGAATTGCAATTCAACAACTTGATGCGTATGTGCAACAATGGACTCTCTATGATGTTTCATATTTAAAAAATACGGATTACCTAGAAAATAATAGTAACGGCCGTTATCTGGAAAGTGCCGGCAATATAATCATATGCTTGCTCGTTAAATAAAAGATACCATCTAATCGACGTACAGAAAGTACATGCAATACCATTACAAGCAGAGCTGTGTCATCATTGTCAGCAGTATATTCGATGACAGGTTAATATTATTGTCATGTTTATATGTTAGTGGTAAATTATAACTATAAGCATAATTGCATAAAGATTGCTTCTTATTCCGTTAACCTGACTATTAGAGGTAACTTAACTGAACAGTTTTTTTACACTCTCTCTGACTATTTTTTTCATATTTAACATGTAATTTCTTGTTTGCAGGGCATTTTTTTTAAATAAGTGGCAGAAAGGAGTTTAATGATATAAGGAAAATAATTCTTTAGAAATTAAATTTGTGGTCTCGGAATACCCTGTGAAAGTGACACTATAGGTAAGAACAAAATTTTTATAGCCTAGGTGTATTACACACTAATAATAGGTACTATATCTAATATTCACACTCGCACTTAAATTTTGATCAAACCTAGAAAAGTAGTTATAATCGAAGTCAGAAGCGTCACTATTAAGATCTAATAGGGATTAGCTGCGTTTTGAAAATTTATTACAAAAATTATATTCTCATTTATAACAATAATGAATTTAAAAGCTCTCAGGCAGATTTAAATGGTTGCAATTTATTACCTGATGCTGACTGCTAATTAAGATTATACAGTCGAAACAATAATTGTAGTTAATTTTTATAAGTACAAATTTGGAAAAGACATATTTTTAAATAATTATTATAATTTAAAGCTGTTTGGTGAGATACATTAAAAAACTCAACCAACCTAGGAGTAGAAGATGAGATTAAGTCGTAGTTCAAGAATTCAGCTGTAAGGGAGGTAAAATAAATGGAAGAATCAGAATAAAAGCTACAAGATTATTTTGTAGTAACAAATAAATTATTTTATTATTTTGTTTCTCATTTTTAACTAAGAAATATGTTTTTTTTTCATTTTATTGTGTAAGTATGTTATTTTACTTTTAAAACATTTTTTTAAGTAATTATTAAGCTTTGTTTTTCTATTGTTTATAATATTATTTCGGGAAATGTGTAACCAATTCTTAAAAATATGAATTTTTTGTATTGTTTTTCTGGCATTGCATTGTATTATATATTCTATAAATCGTTGTATTTGGTTGTATTATGTATTAATGCTTTTTACTTTTCTATAAGGAAAGTATAGCGATCGCAATTTTTTTTCAACAAATTTTTTTTGAAGAATTTTACGTTTCAAGGACTCCTAAGTCAGAAAAAAATATTTTTGACAAAAAAATTTTGGGTGTCTGTCTGTGTGTAACGATGTACCTACGATAACTCTCGAACCAAAAGTCCTAGTAACTTGAAATTAGGTATAGAGCTGGATTTTCATATTCTTTCAGCTTTATCAAAAGATAGATCTGATAAAGATACCGGAAGTAGGTGTATCCGCCATTTTGAACAATTTTTCTTATATAATTTTGCGCGAATGTAATAATTATTTGAATTATTTTTACAGTTTCTTATAAATAAGATTCCTTCCTAACAATTTATTCAAATAAATTTTTTTCTAACATTAACAGTTTATTAGATATTTAATTTATAATTTAAAGTGATTTTCATTATATAATCTAGGTTCGAATCCTGCCTGCGCCGATTTTTTTTAGAAAAAATAAGTAGCCGGTTGCACAAACGTCTGGTTAATTGGTTGGGTTTTTTTAAATAAATTTTTGTATCTTATTTTGTAATGTAATGAACAGTGATGGATGTCCAACTCTGTGCCAAAGTAACGTACTATATATAGACGTCCATAGTATTTACTTTGGATCTTTTGTGGACGTCCGAAAAACGTTCAGATGTCCATGAAAAGACATCCATTGAAAGTCCATAGGACAGTTTTGTGCTATTAGGGCAATGGTAATCATAAAAAAGAAATATGGATCAACGAAGTTTGCGTAGACTACAGACAGTTTAATGATGTGACCAAAAAGGACAGCTACCTTTTACTGAGAATTGACAATACGGTAGACACCCTCTCAGGATCCTATTGGTTTTCCACGTTGGATTTAAATAGTGGTTACTGAAAGGTAGAATTGGAACCCAAAGATGGTAAAAAACAAATTTTACAATTGGAACTGTTTTGTTGCAGTTGTTGTACTATGGTAAAAATATCCGGGATAAGAAAGTAGGCGTTACGCTCTTTCTGGGAAGTGTCTCACAGCTGCTGCCATTCAACCAAGATCAAGGCTTTTAACTGACGCTTCGCTGCTGAAAAGAACTGAAAGTCGTTGAGCGAAACGCGGCGGTTAAGGAAATACCACGTGCCAGCCTTGCCAAGAACTTTAGTGCAGTAAATTTTTTGCAAAAGGAAATGTAAGGGAAGATGCTTGGATGACACAGAAGGTATCTACGGAAACGGTACGATAAGTCCCGAAGATAGTTTTCAAGAATAGGTATTGCCAGTTTCCTAACCACGTTGGGATGTCGAAGTCTGTGGTACTAACTGTTTAGGCCATAGGTGAGCATGAGTATAACTGCACTGTTAAAGATATTCGCAAGAAATTTCTTGTATAGGTTCTACTTCAAGCATGAGTATTTTTAGAATAAGTGCAAGACGCTGTGTCGTCAAGCAAAAGTCCAAGGTACTTGAACTCGAAAACCCTACGGACAGGAACGTTGTTAAAGCGCAGTGAGGAATATCGTTTTAAAGTGGAGCCAATAACCATGAACTTAGTATTGTCCGCTTAAACCGTCAGTTTGTTGCCGTCAGCCCAGCTTATCACTATGTTTAGGCATGTGTTGGATTTTGTCTCTAAGTCTCGTGTAGAAATTGCAGACACCATCACAGTGATGCCGTCCGCGCATGCGAAAATGTCTCAGTCTAGTGTTAGTTCTGTGCTAAGCAAGTCGTTTACAACCACATTCCACAGGGTCTGCTCAAAAACCGACTCTTGTGGACAACCCTTTGTCAGTGGTTTGGCATAAACAGAACGGGATACGTTTGAAGAAAGTTATCGATCTGTTCGATAATTAGCTACGAATGACCCGCATGGCGCCAACAGGTTATTAAACGCTTCAGATATATTAATGAAAATTGCAAGTTTGTACTTGAAGACGTTCGGTCGTACATTGGTCATTAATCTACGTGCGGCGTCAGTTGTCGTTTTGCCTGGATGAGATGGAAAAGAATTTGTGGAGGAATGTCGTCAATAATCTTTTTAAGAAGTACACGTTCAAAAAGTTTGCCAAGTTCTGATAACAGAGTTATTGGACGGTACGAGTTGGGATTTATGAGATCTTTCTTCCCAGGTTTGAAAATGCTTTGGTGATGAGTTTGCCAGCTTTCCAGGTGGTAGGAAAATAACCACATTTAATGCATGAGTTGAACAAATGAACGATCGTAGAAGAGAAACATTTTATTTGAGCATGTAAAGAGGTATCTGTCGTCGGATCGTCGTCAGGAAACAGGGAGCAAACAATAGCTTTAATCGTCTCGTATTCTGAGATAGTGCATCTGTCGCCGTCTCGGACTATGGAGCACGGTTGGATCGACAGGAACAAGCCATTGAGGTTTTAAGTCTGATGGGGCTTTTTGATGGTGTTTTTGTAAACAACGCACCGCTCGCTTTAACCTGTGTAACTTAAGACTCCACCGCGGTACATCGGTTCTAGAGCAACGTACGTTGACAAGAATCGAGGATCATCCTGGTCAACGAAGACAAACGAGATCTATGCGTTTATAATCAAGGATTATCTTAGAGATAGGTTCTAGATGGGGGGCATCGACGGTTAATTCAAATCGTATCAGTCCGTGGTCACTTTCAATAACTTCTAGAACTACACGCCAGTTTAGGATTTTTCTGGCAACAGAAGAAAACGCCAAAGTGACGTCGATGTTAGTGTAGCTTACGTGGCGAGAAAAAGTGAAATGTTGGTGAGGTTCATTGAGAACACGAAGGTGACGTTCGCCCACAAGGTTCTCCACGCATCGTCTGCGCTCGTCGGTCATCGAGAAGTGCCAAAGCGGAGACTTCGAATTGAAGTCACTTGCTATTATGATAGGAACATCCCTTAGTTCATTAAGAGTTTTATCGAGGCGTTTGAGATGAATGCGTACATCCTCACTCGGCGGCTGATAAACGCCGACGATTGTCAAGGAGGCGTTTCCAACCGTAATCATAGATACATATTGCAGTTAAATACTTGAGTGTAACCACTCCGATGGGCTTCGAACTATTGAAAACAATAGCCGAGTAGTACCGCATAGAAGAGAATGCAAAAAATCTTGTTGAAGAGTGCAGACGCACCAGCGAGCTTATACTTTAAAAGAGAACTAAACACGTACGGCTCTTGTGTCAGTAAGATGTCAATGTCATTGTCGGAGGAGCTTCAAAAGTCGCAATTTGTGAATTGCGAAGATTTGCGTAAACCTCAAAGTTAATCGAGTGTCCTTATTGTCCATAATTAGTGTTTGATTTTACCCTTATGGCCCAAACGAGCGCAGTTTGCGCAGGAAAGGTCTCGCTTCGTGTTAGGGCATATCTTGGTTCTGACAATGAAAGCAACGCGAAACACGGATATGGTCATTGATTCTACACGCATTTTAGGTGACGTAAACGCAATGTGATGCTAAAAGGACTTTCGGACTTTTGGTGGGACATACAGAACCCAGAAACCGTTAGCTCTGTACCGAGGGTCAAAACGGAAAGAACTTTTATTTACTCATTGGCAAGATGTAGGATCTCATCAGAAGCATCGTCAAAATTTTGTGATAGGATTGCCTGCTTTACCTGATCAGGGGAGCGGTTTGTAGAAACGTCGAGAATAGAAACACGAGGTATGGATTTACCTTTTGGTTTGACGATCAGACCGGCTTTATCAAAGACGGCCGTGAGAATTTTTGTTAAGTCCGTTTGCTCAGATTCGGGTCTTATAGAGTTTTCGCCCGTCTTAGTTACTCTGTCTAGTCGTAAGCCATATAATTACGGTTTAAGACTTTTACATCAGAGTTGTTTTAGTTTCGCCTGAAGTTTTCAAAGGAGAGTCTGGTTTCGCTACGATAACGACAGTCAAACGAGAAACAGGGGCTATCTATTTTAGATCGGGCAGCTTGGGCGACTGCAGCAGAAGCGCTGGGAAGTTTGGCGGTAACAGTTTGCAAGGGTGTTTGTACGCCTACTAAGGCATTGGCAATGTCAGCAGTTTTTGCTGCGTTACGCGACGGGAAATTATGGTTTTACGAAAGGTCACTTGAAGTCTGCTGACTAAGTCAGTAATTGCTGATTACTTTGAAAGAGTCAATTTACAGACTGATATTAGTTTTGTAAGGCACGTGACGTTAGTATCACTTTGGTATCACTCTTTGATGCTGTCAAGTAGGGATTCATCAAGGATGAGAACAACGTCATCGTCTTCATGACGACGCGGATTCAACCTCCATGAAGGAGGCTAATGGAGTAAGCAAGACATAGCGCGACGTTTCTACAGCGTCGGCCGGAAAAGGACTGTACCTGACGCTACCCTTTTAACCGTGCACAGGATTTTATTGCCGAAACGGTGGACTTATTGCCTGCGCTTCGTTGCTCACCTTTAACCTCGCGGAGGTAAAGGTCTAAAGCTTCGTAGAAATGAACAACTATTACGCTACACGCAAAATCAATACTAATCTGCTATTAAATTTACTGCCAACCTTTATATATATTCGGCTTCGCTTAGTAACTCACAAATCAAAAATTAATATCCTTTAGCTTTAGCTAAAGGTGAAAGATGTATTCGCACATTGAACAGAAACCAAAGTAAACCTTTGACGATACTAGTATTTAAATAAAATGAAGACTGCGATAACGCATTCTATCAACTATAACAGAGCCTCACTTCGTCAATTTTAAGTTATCTAAGAGAAGATGGAAAATTTGTTTTGTTTTGGTGCAGTCTTTTCACATGTGCAAGACGTATACGTATTTTAGTAAGGTTTTGTCCAAGCCAGAATACAATTATTGCGTGACTAGGAGAGAACTGTTAGCAGTCGCAAAGTTCATAGAACATTTCTACAAATATTTGTAGTAACGAAAATTTTTGCTAAAGTCGGACCACACCACCTTAAAATGGCTATTAAAATTTCGTAATCCGGAAAGACAAGTGGCAAGGTGGATCGAGAGATTTCAAGAGTATGACTACAGAACACCGTGTCGGAAATGCTCATATAGGAACGTTAATGATTTGTCAAGAAAACCATGTCCGGCAGACTGTAGCCATTGTTCGCGAATTGAAGAAAATATCGAATGTCTCCGAAGAACTGCTATGGTTGATGACGAGTGGAAACCTGAGCAGTTGCGTCACGAACAAGAAAACGATCCCGATATAAGAATACTCCCAAAATGGAAAGCAAATGGCCGACGAGACCAACCTGAGAAGAAGTGAGTATTTTGGGCAAAAAACATCAAAGCATACTGAGCGCAGTGAGACTTTTTGTGAGTAGAAGACGGTCTTCTTAAGCGATCCCTAGTGAGTGTCGAAGGCAAGGAAAACAGACTGCAGTTGGTAGTACCGAAGTGCCAAGTGTCACAGGTGTTGCAACATTTGCACGATGGTACATCAGGAAGACACTTTGGTGTAAAGAAAACATTGTGAAAAGATTCTACTGGGCAAACAGTAAAGAGAACGTTATGGAATGGTGCCGTAAATGCCTGGTCTGTACATCAGGAAATGGTCTAGCAAAAAAGCGTAAATCCCTGATGAAACAGTATAACGTGGAATGACCTTTAGAGAGACTAGCGATTGACATCGTAGGGCCGTTCGCAGAATCTGCTTCGGGAAACAAATACATCCTGGTGGCGATGGATTACTTCACGAAATGAACATTGAACATAGGCTTACGTCATACTCAATGAAGAAGCAGCTACAGTTGCAGACGTATTAGTAAAAGAGTTTTTTGCCGGTTTGAAGTTCCGTTGGAATTACATTCCGACCAAGGCGGCAACCGCGGCAACTTAATTTTTAAAACTCGTAACAGTATATTCTTATTAGAATAAATCGTGTAAACGTAAATAAATAAATAAAAACTTACACATAAAAAATTATTCTACTCTACTAACGTAAAAGTGATGTAATAAAAACGCGATTTAGTTGTCCGAGTACTTTTCATTATAAAACTAGACATTTGGAAAAATGAGTTAAATTAAAAGTTTAAACTTCTTCATAAAGGTTGTAACTGATTTTTAATTACATCAAATGTACACCCGGAATTAATACATAGAAAAAATATACATAGCATGTTGTCTATACGTTATTTAGTGCAAATTAGCAAAATTTGTAAGTAGTTGTTACTGTTCTGTTTTTCTTATAGCGTCATCTTTGGAAGTTCTTTGAAACCAAAAAATTTGTTAATACAAGTAAGTCACATAGAATTTTTTATTGATTAAAGCCAATCGATTTCACCTTTAGGGCAACACACAAAACCGTTCACAAAACATACTGACCTGAAAATATTAATAATCTTAATTCAAGATTTAAAAAAATCTGCATATACTTACAATATATCCTCTGTTTCGTTGCAAGATTCTACACAAGTGCGACATTTATTTACGTCCAAAGTACGTGCTGCACACATTGCAAAAATCACAAAAAGCAAAACTAGAAGATGCTTCATCTTAACTCAACGATTTGCTCTAATCGTCTGTACTCTTATTTATAAGTGTTTCGATATGAAGGTCAGTTTTGTGAAATTCCCAACAGTAATCGTTTATACGCTAAACGAGTGTTTGTAAACAGATAACTATAATGTAATGGTAGTAGAAAAAAACCCGCTTTACATAATTCGATTTTCCAATTACGGGCTACAAACAACAACATAAAATGGAAATAAAATAACAGGTGCGATATTAAGATTTCAAACGGTTTATACAAAAAAACCCATAGAAGCCTTCGATCAACACACCTATAAATCTAATAATAAAACCAAAATCAATTAATCATAGTTTATTAATGGCTGTACAATGAGTATTAATATCGTAATTTAAAAATAATTTCAACATTCGCACAATGATGGCACTAAAACACGCATAACCAGAAACTGTGTATAAATTAACTAACTGCGATAAAATATATTTGGTAATCTTAATTATACATAATTTTCCCCATTTTGTTTTAAAACCGAAACCGTTTCAGTAATCTTGAGCAATGGAGCGTATAAATATGTTTTTAAAAGTCACTTAAAACTAAAAACAATCTCTTCAGTTCATGCATAAATATTTTCTATACAATAACGAATGTACGCAGGTTGACAATCATTTCTGGGTCATCCGCATATTTTTTACTTAAGAGTACAGATGACGTGAAATTATTTACATAAGAAATTTCTTGACCAACTTAGATTATATGGTGCTGTATCCGTTATCCAAATACGTCTGAAACAAAATTTTTTTTAACAAAAACTTTCTCGCCCGGGTAAAAAATCGGATTGAGGTGAATGACCGGTTGGTCAAAATTTGTTTTTTTTTAATTAATTGCTATTGTTTCGCATAGTCCGGAAATCAGATAGCGATCTAAGCTAAGATCAATACTTTTATCTTTTGTATCCTCTTCCATTCATTTGCGCATTGGCAACAACTAAAGGTACTGAAGAAGGTCCTGGTACTCTCGCTTCGTACAGAGCTCTTGGTACTTCGGATCGTTCGATTTCATCACCGGATAGATCTAGATCATGTACCATTTGCATAATCTCGCGCTCCTTTTTGATGTCTTCGCGATCTTCACCCTGCAACAGATTACATAAGTTACATTATCACAACGAAATTTTTACGCACCTCGCCATTGGGTATTGGCGTTGCAAATTTTAGATTTGCTAAAGAACCATAGCTGCGCGATCTGTGTTCCTGCCTTATTGAGTAACTAAACGCCCTTTCGTTTAAATGGCCTTTTTTCCGGTAAATACCTGTGTTAAACGGACTTTCATCGCCTAAATTTGGATCGTCTAAGCCGTTCATACTTTGTGCCATTTTTTTGTTTAACTTTTCGTTTTTGCTTTTTTTTGGTTTACCCTGTGGTTCCATTGTAGCGTATTGGTGCATGATATACGCTTCGTGGGGAAAATTCACCGGTTGATAACTAGAAACTGGTGACAAGGTTCTATTACTTGGGAGGTAAATTGGTTCTTCAAGATGTTTAGGTTTTTTTTTATTTTTAGGTAATGTTGGTACTATCATATTGGCGACCGGTACAAAAGGTGGTGGAATTGGTCGCGCAGGTACTAACATCCGACCACGTGGTCTGTGTGAAAAGGTATTGCCGTGATGTTTAATAAACTTTGGATTTGGTAGGGTTTGTGGTGGATGGGACATAACGTAGATAGGTTGTTGAGGTACCGGATAGTGGTGATGGTTTTTTTGTTTCATTAAAGTACCAGCGATGCTATTTGCTTTGCCGTTAATCATTGGGTACATTTCCTCTTTCGACATTTTCTTTTTTTTCTTTTTCATTTCAATTTGTGGTGGTGGAGGTACCACCACCGGTGCGGCTATTTGCCGTGGCCTTGGCGTTCTACTTATAGTTGATGTCGAATAAACGTCATAAATTCCATCTAAATTGTCTTGTGAACCCGCCCATACTTTATGGTTCTCGTCACCGTTATAAATACTGATATCGTCTTTAGTATTTGCCACTGTGTTTATAGTCATCGTGGAACCAGACGTAAAGCGATTTATCTTCCAGTCTTCAACTTTATCTTTAGATATACGTTCTGAGCTAAGGGTGCCGTAAAGACTCCCGGCTGTGTCGACTTGTTTCGCGTACGAAGAATCGGCGTAGGCGTGAAAACAACAACGCACGAGCGCGTTTGCCGCTACTTCGCGTTTACAAATAAATGCATGGCACTCTAACACTTTAATCCCAGTCGTTCGTCTCAAAATCGCTGCAAATAAGGGCGGATGCGTTGGATTAGGCGCTCTGGCAAACGGCGAATCTAATGGTAAAAACCTCGGACTCGGATTATGTAACGTATTTTTTTCCGGGACTAACACGTACCTGAAAAACAAAAGAACGTTTTGAAAGCGAAATAAACGTAATTGGCACACCTGTTCGCTTAGATAATTGCATATTTAAACTTTCATGTCTGAGGAGTTTCTAAACAAAAATGCCGATGTCTATGCGCCGTAATTTATTAACGTGGTCCGCAAGCGAAGATTTTTTCCCACTGGTTCCATTGCCTCCTATTCTTATTTCAACATAACGGTACCCAAAAATTTCTTAGTTCACGTAAAGCGTAAAACGATTAAATGTAATCGGTTATTAAGCACGTAGAATTAGAACGTATTTGATCAAATTTGGCACTTAATTACGCATTTTTATGTCCCGCAGCGTTCATAAATAAATGACGTAAGATGTTATTTTAATCGATTCTAAAGAATTTTATGTAACTGCTCATCAATTGTAAAAATAATGCAATTAGACAATCATAATTTTATGTTGTTTTTTATCATGGCCTACCTTGATTAATTATTTATTTACCATTGAAACGTGACTATTTTCTCAGTAGTAAGAAAAATTGTAAAGGCCGCATACCTAGCTTACTTTGCAATTTTCTCTAACGTAATCGCGTTTATGCTTAGTTTTAAGTAAAAGTAGACATTTTTTAAAATTTATTATTCGATTATTAATGATCGAGTTGACCATGATTTAAATGAGTTTTCTTTAATTTCTAAAACGATGATCCGAAGTTTATGGGACTCGTTTCTGATTATTAATTATTTATTAAGCATAGAATGACTTCATCTTCATTGAAATTTCACGCATAGAAACGATCGTTCTGTTGTTTGTTAGAGAATTGTGTCATTTAAATTACCAAAGACGGCAAATTCATTTTTGGCGAGGTTTAAGTTTAGATGAAATTTGAAACGCGGTGTGTAATTTTAATCGCCTTGAAGGACTTTAGACAGCGTAAAGTCAACATACCTAATAGCTGCACAATAGTGAAGACTTTCGATAGGAAAGAATCTGGTAATTTTCTTGTGATTTTCGTCGACGTTTTCTAATAAAATACCGTTGGACCAAACGCTCAACCAACTATCGATTCCTCTTGCACCAATTGCGCCTTCTTCCGGGTATAGCTCTTGTAGAGGTTCCTGGATGCCCTGTAAACCGTCTTTAGTCTGTTGGGGCACCGAACTGCCCAAATACAACACCCGGCAACGACAAATTGGAGTCGATTCGGTCATTTTTCTAGCCGATTTTCTTTAGTTGGCCATAATTGCTTCTGCAACAGAAGAAGTTTTATATGTACTTGAGTACATAGTTATGTAACGTCGATTACGCTAATGTGTGATTGCGACATTTTCTATATACTACAATGTTAATTATATCGTGGACTTTCATTTATATTAAACATAAACGAATTAGGTCAAAACCCTTTAGAATTAGGGCAAAAGCATTTTTGACGAGTAATATTCCGACGCGCATGTTTACTTATACACAAGGACAACTAGTTGGTACCGTTTTATTTTTGGAAAAAAAGTAGAAAAACTAGCCAGATAATTAAAACGCAACATTCCTAACTTACGCATAAAAAACCCAGTTGGCCGTGCATCGAAAATTTCTAACACCTAGAGAAATACCAATGAAGCATTAAATAACTATAATGTAGAATAGCTGAAGGCGATAACTGAATCCTGTTTAGACCAACAAAGTTGGAATTTAAACTTAATTAACTAAATAAAAACGAGTTTACTTACGTCGATTTTTGACTCGAAGAAAAATTTAACTTTTTTCCACTGTACTTTTAATTATATTCACTTCACATACCACTTCCACACCTAAATTCCATTGCGTACGCACTGATTTATTTCTTCTTTTGCGAAGAAAAAGCACACACACAAGTCCCTTTTGCTGATAACTATTACGACAAACACTTTTTAAAAATAAAAATAATATTCGCCAAGAGAAAAAAAAAGATTTGTCGGAGACTTCAACGGCCGCCTATCCACGTAGCGCAATTCACAGGTAGGACAGGTAACTTGGAGAATGTCCGGTAGTGTGGGGACTTTAACAATGTTGTTTAGAAAAGGTCATTTCAACTTGTTGTTTTCACAACGGCGATTTTCCACAGGTCAAAACGGGGCAGCTTTGAATCGCACCGAAAGTAGTTTTTCGCAAACAAAGTTATAAATTCGTTCCCGACATCTTGCCGATATGCGTTATTATGAAATGGCGTACCTTCATTTTTGTATACCTTGATTTAAAATGACTCAGAATTTATGCACACTGTGAGGTAAAGTCAAAAAGAAGAGAAATGTATGCACATGCGCCTGTGCAGTCGTATACGAAAATTTGCTCGTTTTTCTTGTTTGTTTGACCTCGCATACTGCAAATTTCATTCTTGCGTTGTTGTTGTTGTTGTTCTTCTAAGTGTAAACATTATCTTTTAAAACTCATTCTTAAGATAAAACAGTGTAAATTCGCCAAAAGTATGTTAATATATAGACAAAACCACATATGTGATTTTGATGGTTAAAAAAGATCTAAAATTAATTTAAAAATTTATATGTATAGGCAACACAACTTACAAATAACAGAAATCACTTATAAAAAAGCAATAAAAATATAGGTATAAAAAAAGATTTATTTATTTGCATTACGCAAATTACACGTAATGTTACATTGCAGTGTGTGTTGCATATTCAAAACCAACTGTTAAAAACAGTAAGTCTAATTTACCAAATTAGTCAAAAAAATTACAGCCCATCGATAAAGTTGCCACACTTTAATTTAATAAAACTAAAATCAATTAAAAATTATAGATTAATTGTTGTACGTTAGACGAGGTAAACGAAGGACCAACTATTAGCTCCTAAAGACTAACCAATAAGCATAGATGTAAAATTAATAATTAATGTGTTTCAAAAACTACATGAAAAAACAGTGATACCGGTGATACGAATTAGAGAAATTTATTTTCCAGGTCAATTTTTTTTCAGTTTTAGAAAACATTTTTTAAGCGCCTGATAGATGAGCAATTATGCACACACAAAAGTGAAAACTTTAGTATATGTTTTACCACTTTCGTTGTTTAAAAAATATTCTCGACGTAAATTATCAATTATAAACATTTCAACAATTATATAAACCTTCAATTTTGTAACAACAAAAATAATAATGGGATAGTGGCATTTGATGACCAACAGATGGCAGCACGTTCTAAACCTGCCATTGTTTCTCTAAAACTACAAATCTTGACAATAAAAACTTGTGCCAAAAATTAACAAACACTCACACTGGTTATAAAATTTTATTTATTGCTTACAATAATGTATTCGTTCATTATCGATCACAATTGATTGTTGCTGATTACACAACCTTGCAATAAATGCTCCCTTGACATATCTGAGTGCCTTGACACTGTTACATAAAATGTAAGCAATAAAGCCATCTTGCTTGTAAGGTCGAAACGATGACTTCTACTGTTAAAATTCAATTAGCGTTTTTGTCTTCTTTTTTAATTAAATGCAAATGTTGCTTTTCGTCTTTTACAAGAAAAGAACAACCAAAATCCTTCTTTGTAAGAAGGATTTACTGCCCGTTAACTTCGTTCTTATTTTGAATACAAAGCTTCTTGGTCTTGTTTGCATCTAACATAAGATCAGTTTCTCTAACGTTCGCGTAGTTCCATTTTTGAATCTGAAAATTTGTGTATTATAAGGTAACTAATTATAACTGTAAAGGTTACTTCAGCCGATCCCCATATTTGGTAGACTATGTATGTTGTTATACCCATCCCTGCAGTTATATTAAAATTTGTTTGGTACGCTGCTATCGTGTGCTAAAAATTTTATGTAAATAAGATTTGAATATATATCGACACTTACCCCATCTCGTGTGATGTAACCGGCAACTAAAGGACTAAAAACTCCAGCAATCATATATACAGTTTGGCAAAAACCGACTACTAATCCGCTGAAGTTTGGTGCTATATCCACGATGCTCGCCATGGCACCAGCGAATGGAGCTGATAGAATGTTAATCGCAAGAAAATATAGAATTAAAATTACTACAACATTACATCCAATATACCCCATTAAAATACACAACAAGCTTGGTACGATCTGCCCAACAAATGTAAATAATTTCCTAGTAGTGGTTTTCGTTAACCAACCGCGATTCATAATTTGATCGGCGATGTAGCCAAACATAACCGTTGAGATGTAACATGCCATAAAAGGAGCACCGGATAGTAAACCGTTCTAAAATGTCGGTACTGGTTAAAAAGTAAATGCTTAAAAAACAACGAACCTTTTCAACGCTAAACCCTAAAATGTGTTTCATGTATTGGGGTCCGTAAATTGTAAAAGTGTACAAAATCCAAACACGTCCAAAACATGTTATGGCTATGGCCCATACGGGCGCTGAGGATAAAATCGATTTCCAAGGCACTTTCTGTTGCCGCCTGCAGGCATAAGAACTATCTGTGTTTTTTCTTATATATTCTTGTTCTTCACGCGAGATTCTGGGATGTTTCTCCGGACTGTCAAATACTAAGAAGTACCACAAAGTGCACCACACTAATCCTATGGTACCAGATGTATAAAACACAGCTTTCCAACCAAAATTTGCGATTAAAACTCCGCAGAGGGCGTACGAAATCCCGGTACCAAAGTTCGATCCTTGAAAGCTTGACATAAACCTGCTGCGTTCTTGTTTTGGGATCCAGTGACCTACGATGGAATACATGGCGGGCCATACAAAACCCTGTTTTTTGTAAGTTTATTTGTGCGAGCTTTTTTTTACTTACGCTGGCAAAGCCTTGGACAGATCGTATTGCAATGACTAGGCCGTAGTGCGTTTCGCTAGCCGTCGGTAGGCAGAAACTGCATAAGGCGCAGGTTAATTGCACGTAACCGAAGACGCGTTTGGTTCCGAATTTTTGCGTAACGGCTCCGCCGATTATATGCGCACATACGTACATCCAATAAAACGCGGCTATAATGTAGCTTTGTGCATCCGGTGACCAATCTAAGGTACCACCGTAGTCCTATAATAAACAAAGTAATCTAAATTTGTAAAAAAAAGCTACCAAAACTAATTAAAGGTAAAAGCTTAAAGTGGTTGCCATTTTGACGTTAGTGCCAACTTAAATAGCACGAAACACCGGTTCGCTAAAAATAGACCGTTTTATTTACCCACAAGTGGTAAATTCAAACGTTAGGGCATTAACTTGAACTTTAGAATTTAAAAAACACACGTAAATACATTTGACTTACCAAAACTTCGGTGGCGTTCGAACTCTTGTCGATCGTGTAACAATGGCTCGTCGTTGCACTATTAACAGTTAGATTTCGCTTCTTATCTTTGACCATTGCTAAAATGGTCAAATTAATGTCGTTCCGTATGATAAACGACACCATAAATCCCGACATTGATAACAAATACAACACAAAGCGCGTTGGTATTTTATCTGCAAAAACCGCGTGTTTAGATAGCGAATGGAAAAAAACCAAAAACGTTACCTCGCAACCTGTTTAAAAGGCACTTATTGGCAATTGGTATCGTCATATCGTTGTTGTAAATTTGATTATCAGTTGCGACCGCTAACGAATCCATTGCTTAAATAAACCAAAATCGAACACTTCTTATTACAAAGAGCACTAAGTACATTCTAAGTTGCATAATAGTATTTTTCCACTACTAGAGGAGGTAGCTGATGGAAGCAAAAAAATACTACTAGTTTATTATGCACGTTAATAAAAGAGAAAACTCGTTTCGCCAAGTTGCTTAAACACTTTGTATTTTTTCAACGATCTTACCTTAAAATTTTCAATGTTTACGCACGCCTGTACTTGACACTGAAACCACTCGACGAGCACTTGAAAACCAACAGCATTAAAATGTAAAACGGGTTCTAAAGTAACAAAAAAAAGTTGTTTTATGTGTCCTTTTACGATCTCTCGGTAGATAGAAATGCAAAATATTCATCAATCTTACTTATCATTTTTTTTCGTTCTTTAACAACCTCATTATGCAACAAATTCTATTTTTAGAACGTTTTTCGGTTCGGTTCTACTACCCGAGAATACGAAGAACCGACGTATTAAAATTCTGCAGGAGGAGAAGACCTACTGGTGACACCTGACTTGACTACGGGGTCTTCGTACTAAGGTTGGCAAGTTTTTCTTAACATTAGCCCTGAACTCGTTCATTTAGTAGAGCATTTTTCCTTCTTAGTCGAAGATGTTTAATTAACATTGGTCTATACATAGATTAAGGTTTTTTTTTGTTGACGAAGAAAAGGACGGCGCCAGATGGCGTTTATTTAAACGTAATTAGATATGCATATAAAAAAAAACAAATACTAATACAGCATACTTTAAACAAGTTTAAAGTTTATTTAATTTATGTCACTTAAAAACGTTAGTTTTAACAGTCTTAAATTATTTTTTTTAAAGATTAGATCCGTTTAAAGCTTATGTATTTAAGAACTTTTTTAGGTTATATAAGTAAAATAATGCAGTACTTAGTTCTGATGCGCAAATTCACTGTAGTTGATTATAATTACGTTAAGCTCGATTTTTACTTAATTGCTATCAAGTAGACTAATGTGGTTGTCAAACAGTATTTATAATTTTAAACGCGTAAACAGTTTAGGTTTAAACAACCTAGGCTAAAAGTATTAGTGATAAACAACGTTGATTGTTTTGATGCAACAACAACTGCTTATAGATTTTTCATTTACTATGATTTAATCCAGTCTTAAACTGCACCGGATAGATGGCTCAACTCACGTGTAGCCCATCAGTAATATTTAAATTTAATTATTCTGTCAACTCAAGATAACAAAATAACGCTCATGTTGATCGATTTTCAATATTGTTTACAAATCTATTTACAAGGTAATTATGCACGATTATAAAGCTGATCAATCCTTGGCCGATTAATTGATAAAATAAACCACAATTGCGTTTTAAATTAATTCTCACAAACACAAGTTTTGCGTTTATTGAATTTTTTAAATTAGGATTAACGTCTATCGAATTATTAATGATGTGAATCTGTTGTTTGTGAAATACTAGTTTTACTGTTTTTTACACGCGTTGCTTCATTCTGTTTTAATGTGTTTTTTACATATTTTTTTGTATTTATCTGATTCTTAATTAATTATAGTTAACTATAAAAAAAACTTTATTTACAAATCGCGTTAGTAATTGAATATTTTAGAAGATTAATTAAAAAACCTAATTCAGTTGTCTTATCGAATTCCGAGTAGTCTCTAGTTATTCGTAATTAGAGAAAAAATTTACACGCTACTTAGAATCCTGGAATTAATATATGGAAATTTTGAATTAACAATCTTGTTATTTTTATAATTAGATTTTAAATTTTGACTTAAAACTAGGGAACTATGATTACAAACTATTTGTGTAGTTACCTATTCTCAGGCGTAGTATTAAAATATTGATTCTAATGATCGTTTTTTAATTACTGAATCAGAGTAAAAAGAGAACATAAAGACTTACTAAACCAGTTCAGTTTGTTTTTGTTGGCTACGTTTAGAACTTATACATATCTGAAACCAACGTTATCATTCTCTCTTATTAATTTGATGCTTTTTCTTTATTACTTTGAAACCTAAATTTAGCCTTACAAATTCTCTTTTTCTACTATTTCATAGTTTATAGTCAAAGTTATACGTACAGTAGTTTAGTTTAGATCGCTGACTTTGAAAAAATATTTTGGTTTAGTGAGCATTAACGGTTTTGTGCGTTTCTTACTGTTTTTGCCTTAAATCACTTGGGAGCAGGGACGTAGCAAAGTGCTCCGAGCGCATGAATTTTGAGGGCGCACGAGTCAGCGAGCTGTAAATTTTGAAAAAGCTTATAATAACGCTACTAAACAGTTTAAGCCCCGGTTGCATAAAGCACTGTTAACTTTGGCTATGTGGTTAACTATGCGATCATGTCAGTGGCACAAAATCAATTGTTTTGCCAACGACATTCTCAAATCAATAGTTACAATTTAGTTAACAACGGCGTCAGCTAACGACATAGTTAACTATGTTTTATGCAACAGTTTTATCAGATTATAGGTGTTTAATCAATTATCAATATATGTGCACACAATTTGACAATACTTAACGAACAAATACGACTTTTATATAATATACTCTGGAGGTAATCGTCACTATTCGTACTGTAACGATTATTAAAACTAATTTATTTATACTAAAAATATGTACACGTTTATAACTAACCGAACTAATTAAATCTAAGGGTACTTAATAAAAAACACTTAAAATAATTTATATAGCACTATCACTCGAAAGATAAAATCCGCGGATATCTTCACACACTTGTTTACATTAACGTCATACGTACAAGGTTATACTCCGTTTTATTTATTTCAACACGCGTTAATCACTTATTTATTTAAACTTGAATAATCTTCTTAACACTGCCGACTTCGAATTACTAAAATGAACTATGATTCATTTGTGTCGCTTTTATATAATTTGGCCATCTAGCTGTCGAGAACCTTTTATATTCTTTTGTGAACGTTCTAGACGTAGATAGTAGCTTCGTGAATGTTCTCGAAGCTGAACCCCTTCTGAAGACTGTTCTGTCCCAGAACAGGAAACTGGATGTGATACCGGTAGAATGGATCGTGGCGATAACGGCAGCTTTCTCCATTTCGGCAACTTCCTTGACTATAAAAGTACCAGTCAATGTAATTTTTTTGACCCGATATTCTCGTTGGTTGGTAACTACAGACCAACACTTGAACGCCTGTTCCCCGGAAGACGAACTCTAACATATTTTGAACTGTTCTCCAATTCCGTTGATTTAAGCTACAACCAAGCTTGGGTGCTCTAAATTTTTAATATTGTGGAATTCTATTTCTCTCTTCAGATTCCATAATGCTCGCCACAGACTTTCGCATAACGGCTTTACACGTGAGTATTTCTTGGTGACCAGATAGAAAACGAAGCGTATGTCACTACGTAGTTTTAAAACTTTTCCGACTGTCGGTTTTGCTGTTTTCGTAGTTCATCTAGCTGCCCAAACTTCTTTTCAAATACGACTACAACTCCTCTGGACATGTCAAGATCTTCGCTCACGCAATGTGCGATGGCGTAATCCTTTTGTGTTTGGAACAGGTCTTGTTGTTCTTTTGTGGTAACTCCAGACCTAGCTTTTCCAGAACATCAGTATAAGCTCATAAACTGATCAAATTCTATTTGTTCGATTTGGTTTTTAGTTCTGCTAGTTATTATTCTGGTTGGGGCCTGAACTTGTGTATTGTGGTTATCGCCAGAAAACTGGGTTAGACGATCGACGTGGACCACTTTTGGCTTGCCTTTGGGTGGTTTTCGGATGCGATTTTTGTCATTAAAACGCTGCACGACTTCATAAGGGTTCTCCTATTGCCTTTGCAGCTTCGGCGACAAACCACGTCTCCTTTGGGAATGGTACAACCATACCATGTCGCCAGGTTGAAACCCACCATTTTGTGCCTTGACGTCATATCTAGTCTTTATCCTGTCGCTAGCAATTTGTGTGTTTTTACGGACTTCCTCATGTACTTCGTCTAGCCTACTTGGTCCGCTTGCTGACGTAATCATCTCTAGCAACTTCTTCTTTCGGTCTTCGTCCAAATTAGAGGTCGCATAGCAGTCGTATTTCATCACACAAGATGGTGTTTAGCCATTGTTCGATTTATCCGCTCAACCATACCATCAGATTGATGATGAAGAGGGTTCCTCTTAGTTTTCTAAATTTCTAACAGTCGGCAAACTTATTGAAACAGTCCAGACTCAAAGTTGCGGCCTCCAACGGAATTTCAAACTGACAGAAAAACTGTTTCACTAATACGTCTGCGACTGTAGCTGCTTCTTGATTTTTTTCTTTCCCGTCCAGAAATAGTCTTATTTCAGGGTCGTTTTCTTGTTTGCGACGCAACTGCTCGGATTCCAGCTCGTCATAAACCATACCAGTTCTCCAGAGACATCCAAGTTTTTCTTCTAGTCGCAAACAATGGCTGCAGTCCGCTGAACATGGTCTTCTGAACAAGGCATCAGCATTCCGATGACTGCTTCCGGCACGATGTTTTGTGTCATAGTTCATACTTTTGCAGTTTCTCGATCCATAATATTGCCAAACTTTTGACAAAATTGACCGAGGAAACATTTAGATGGAATGAATACTGCGAAAATGCATCAACTAAAACAGGCCCTAGTCACTTTGCCGATTTTGAGTTATCCAAGAGAAGATAGGAAATTTGTTTTCGATACCGACGCAAGCAATCTGGCCATAGCCGCGGTCCTTTTGCAGGTTCAAGATGGGCAAGAAAAAGTTATCGCGTATTTAAGCAAGATTTTGTCCAGGCCAGAAAAAAATTATTGCGTGACTATGAGGGAACTGTTAGTAGTCGTTAGTCCATCAAACATTTCTACAAATATTTGTATAGACGAAAATTTTAAAATCGTCATTGCAGTTTCGTAACCCAGAAAAACAAGTGGCAAAATTTTGCCTCGGTCAATTTTGTCAAAAGTTCGGCAATATTGACAAATCCGAGCACAAATCGTCTATAATAGGTGCATAACCCAAGGAAACTTCGGGCCTGATGTTTGTCGATTGGTCTTGGCCATGCTTGCATTGCTCGGATTTTGTCTGGGCTTTTACTCCATCTCTAGATACGACGTGGCCAAAGTATTGCACTTGCTTCTTAAATACGTGGCACTTCTTTGGGCTCAGTTTAAGATTTGCTTCACGTAGTCGCTGGAACACTTCTTTCAAGTTGTTCACAAGTGTTCTTCAAACGACCTTCCAACCACAATTACGTCGTCCAGGTAAACCAAGCACGTCTTCCAAGACAGTCTGCGCAAGATGGTCTCTATCCAACACTCGAACGTTGCAGAAGCGTTACACAGGCCGAAGGGCATCACACTGATGATAATTGCCACAAACCAATTCCGATTGTAAAAGTTGTTTTTTCACGATCCTTGGATTCCAATTCTACCTGCCAGTAACCACTCTTAAAGTCTAACGTGGAAAACCATTGCGATCCTGACAAGGTGTCTAACGTATCGTCAGTTCTGGGTAAAAGGTAGCTGTCTTTTTTGGTCACGTCGTTTAGCTGTCTGTAGTTTACGCAGAACCTCGTTGATTCATCTTTCTTTTTTACGAGTACTACTAGGGATGCCCATGGGCTACTTGAAGATTCAATCACACCTTCTTGTTCCATATCCGTAATTATTTGTTCTGCTTCTTTTGTTTTCGCCAAAGGAAATCTGCGTGGATGTTGTCGTATCGACCGAGTGTCTCCGGTATAAATATTATGTTTTACCACGTTAGTCCTTTCTTTGGAACC
This sequence comes from Aquatica leii, assembly GCA_035610365.1. Lineage (NCBI taxonomy): Eukaryota > Metazoa > Arthropoda > Insecta > Coleoptera > Lampyridae > Aquatica > Aquatica leii. The sequence continues at coordinate 86,830,078 of CM069435.1, forward strand.
ACTCTTCAGCGCGAACACATCTTCGTATTGTTGGATCAACACTTTATCTTTAGCCAGCTGATCTTGGCTGAAGTTTTGGCATTTGGAGGTAAGAATGTCAAATAGATGTTGCGGACACTTCTTCGCGACGTATCTTCGTTAGATTTCACGCATCTCACAATTTGAGATACTGGCGTGCATTAGCCTTCCACGCTCTTCTTTTTCAACGTTATCTAAGTTGATATTTAAGATCCTTACTGGCATCGTGTTTTTCACTTTTTTTTCACACCATTTCTCGGGTATCAATTAGACATCATTGATTCATGATTCATTCGCTTTTATATATTTTGGCCATCCGTCGAGAACTTTCGATATTCTTTCGTGAACGTTCTAGACGTGGATAGTAACTTCGTAAATGCTCTCGAAGCTGAACGTTTCAGTACTTATACTTTTTGTATTTGTTAGTTTAATTCGTTACTTTGATTACTTTGGATACTTTGACGACTGTACATTCTTGTGGTTGTAAATACGGGTACCGGAATATAATTCGTTCAATCGTTCCGCTATAAAAATTTTGCAGCTATGAATACTGTAATGAAATGGTGCAAATTAACGAATACTTCGTCTATTGAGTAATCGTTACTTCGAATCCTCGCGGGTAACGACTACTCAAGTAACGAAATTCACTTATTCGCCATTACTAACTCAGAGGTAGTAAATGATTAAAATTTTATTCAAATAGATCCGTTCTTTTTTTGTTTCTAAAACTTCATTATCGTGTATATTTCGTGCGAGTCTTGATTAATTTTAATATTGTATGCGTGAAAATTACCGCCAATTAAGCAAATCCGATAGAGACCGAATTAACGGCTTACGTAAATGTGTTAATAAGAGATCGGTTTTCTAGTACCAGATCAATCGAAGAATAATGACAAGGTAATAAAGAATTATTGCGTGACTAGAAGGAAGCTGTTAGCAGTCGTTAAGTCCATCGAACATTTCTACAAGTATTTGTATGGACGAAAATTTTTACTGAGAACAGACTACGCCGCTTTAAAATGGCTACTGCAGTTCCGTAACCCGGAAGGACAAGTGGCAAGATGGATCGAGAGACTGCAAGAGTATGACTATGACACAGAACACCGTGCTGGAAGCAGTCATCGGAACGCTGATGCTTTGTCTAGAAGACCATGTTCAGCGAACTGCAGCCATTGTTCGCGACTTGAAGAAAAAGTCGAATGCCTCCGGAGAACTGCTATGGTTGATGATGAGTGGGAATCTGAGCAGTTATGTCGCAAACAAGAAAACGATTCTCAAATAAGACTACTCCTGGACTGGAAAGAAAGCGGCCGACGACCAACCTGGGAAGAAGTGAGTGCTTTGGGCAGAAACATTAAAGCGTACTGGGCGCAGTGGGACTCCTTGATAGTAGAAGACGGTCTTCTTAAGCGATCCCTAGAAAGTATTGAGGGTACGGGAAACATACTATAGTTGGTAGTGCCAAAGAGCCGGGTGGCAGAAGTGTTGAAGCATCTCCACGATGGGACATCAGGAGGACACTTTGGCGTTAAGAAGACATTGGGTAAAGTACGAGAACGATTCTACTGGATAAACTGCAAAGAGGACGTCATGAAATGGTGCAGTAATTGCACGGTCTGCGCATCAAGAAATGATCCAGCGAGAAAGCGGAAAGTACCCATGAAGCAATACAACGTAGGGAGCCCTTTGGAAAGAGTAGCGATTGACATCGCAGGGCCGTTCCCAGAATCCGATTCGGGAAATAAATACATCCTGGTGGCGATGGATTATTTCACGAAATGGACGGAGGCTTACGCCATACCCAATCAGGAAGCAGCTACAGTCGCAGACGTATTAGTAAAAGAGTTTTTCTGCCGATTTGGAGTTCCGTTGGAATTACACTCCGATCAAGGCCGCAATTTTGAGTCTGGGCTGTTTCAAGAAGTTTGCCGACTGTTGGGAATTAAGAAAACTAGGACAACGCCTCTCCATCCTCAATCGGATGGCATGGTTGAACGGATGAATCGAACAATGGACAAGTACTTAGCCAAGGTAGTGTCCGAATACCAAAAAGACTGGGATCAGTACTTGCACTTTTTCCTAATGGCATACCGATCGTCCGTTCACGAAAGCACAGGCCAAACACCATCCTGTGTCATGCTCGGTCGTGAAATACGATTACCATGCGATCTTCAATTTGGACGAAGACCGAAAGAAGAAGTTGCTAGAGAAGATTACGTCAGCAAACTGGCCAAGAGGCTAGACGAAGTACATGAAGAGGTCCGTAAAAACACACAAATTGCCAGGGACAGGATGAAAACAAGATATGACGTCAAGGCACAAAATGGTGGGTTTCAATTTGGCGATATAGTCTAGTTGTATAATCCTCAAAGGAGACGTGGCTTGTCGCCGAAGCTGCAAAGGCAATGGAAGGGCCCCTATGAAGTCGTGCAGTGTATTACCGACTCATATACTGCATCCGAAAACCGCCCAGAGGCAAGCGAAAAGTGGTCCACGTCGATCGTATAGCCCCGTTTGCTGGCGATAACCACAATACGCAAGTCCAGGTCCGAACCAGAGTAATAAGTAGCAGAACCCGGAATCCAGTCGAAGAAATGGAGTTCGAGAAGTTTATGAACTTATACGGAGGTTCTGGAAAAGCTAGGTTCGGAGTTACCACCGAGGAACAACAAGACTTGTTCCAGACACAAAAAGATTACGCCATCGCACATTGCGTGAGCGAGGATCTTGACATGTTCAGAGGGGTTGTAATCCGGTTTAAAAAGAAGGTTGAGCAGCTAAATGAATTACGACCCAATCAGCAAGGAAACGTTTTTTTCATGTTTTAAAAACGTTACAACGTTTTAAAATAGTCGAAATAAAAAATGTTTTTCCAAAAAATATTTATGTTGCGTTTTAAAAATATTTCATTTAAACATTGATATTGAAATATTTTAAAAATGTTTTCTAAAACATTTTTTAGTAACATAAAAAACGTTTTTACTTTATTAGAAATCATACTTTTGCTTGCTTTCACCTATACACTTGTTTCTTTTATATATTGTAACAAAAACACAATTATATGAAATTTTGTTACATATTATTAATAAATACATATTAAACCTTTCCGTTTTTCTAAAAACTTTCTTGCAAATTTGAATTAAGTACTTAATAATCGCGTTTGCGCAATGGCGCAAAGTACCGGTACCTGCGTGAAAAGATGGTGAAAAGATGGCGATTTTGTATATTATAATTGCATTATATTTTAAGCTTCAAAGAATCAACAATTTTCATGGTATTACTCGCTATGCTGTGTAATGTATCGTTAGTGTATCAGTTTAATCGTTTTCTAATTTACGTTCTAGTGAAACTCAAATAGATACTTTTAGTTTATATCAGCATTTATTATGGTACGTTTTCTTTGTTTTTTTGTTGTTGTTGTTGTATAATGTTATTTGTTACAGCAGTGGTACACTAAAACGTTCATTCTATGTACTTTATGATTTCCATTCTTTGTGATGTTTTAAGGTTATCAAATTGATACGATGAAATCGGAGATTTGAACGTGCTCAATAACCAATTAATCTTGGTATGTAATTTTTTCAGTATTTTTTGTGTGTACAAAGTTTCAAAATCTTGGATTGTTAGTTCTGGTTTTCGTTTTTACACAAAGAGGTAGTGAAAAGTTTTCTTATTTTATAGATAATATCCTTGATTGTGGAGGAACGGCAACAATAAAAACAACCTTTATTGTTCAGGCCTTAACAGATAAAGGTTGTTTCTATTGTTGTCGTTTTTCCACTCTGAAGGATCCTATTCATTAAATAGAAAAATTTTTAATTAATTGGAAACTTTTGAGAGGATTATTATAATTATTTCAATTAATATAAAGTAATTACATGAATAATGTTTGTTTTACTTTTATGTTAATGTGTTAATTTTTGTTATAGACATCAAATGCGTTTACAGCCACATGAAACTGACTACACGAAGATTGTATTATTTATCTTTTGTAAGCATTTTAGAGCTGGTTCTATAATAATGGTATAAATGTCAGTTAAGTTATACTTAATTTGATTGTAAAATGCTGTCGTTATTTGCTAGTATAAATAAAACTAACAGCCAAATATGTCAGTATTTTAAAATTAAAGCAAGTATAACTAAACTTACATTTATGCCATGATTGTAGAACCACTGGTCCTTAATGATATTGCAATATTTAAAAAAAAAACCTTGATTATACATATTTTATACATTAATGTAACATTTGTAAAATATTATAAATATGTATAAATAACATTTTTAGAATGTTTTTCTAATATTGACTTTGCAACGTTATTTTGGCCATTAAGACGTTTTTGCAATGTTTTTAAAAATGTAAATATATCTTTTGTAAAACGTTGAAAAAAACATTTCAAAAATGTTTCCTTGTAGATTGGGGAAGACAGCAACCGGCAGTCGGAAAAGTTTTAGGACTACGTGGTGACGGACGCTTCGTTTTCTATCTGGTCACCAAGAAATACTCACGTGTCAAGCCGTTATACAAAGATCTGTAGCGAACATCATGGAATCTCAAGAGAGAAATGGAGTTCCACCATGTTAAGAAATTGGCAGTACCCAAGCTTGGTTGTGGCTTAGATCAACTGAATTGGAGGACAGTTCGAAACATGTTAGAGGTCGTCTTCCGAGGAACAGGCATTCAAGTGTTGGTCTGTAGTTACCAACCAAGGAGAATATTGGGTCAGGAAAAGTCCATTGACTGTTACTTTTATGGTCAAGGAAGTTGCCGAAATGGAGAAAGCTGCCGCTATCGCCACGATCCTTTTTACCGGTGGCGCATCCAGTCTCCTGTTCTAGGACAGAACAGTCCTAAGAAGGGGGCAGTGAAACGTTCGAGAAGTTATTTGCAAATTCAAGAGCCTGCCAGAAGTTGTTATCCATCTTCTAGAAGATATACCGAAAGATAGGGAACACTCGAGAAGGATTTCCAAATGTGTATAAATATCGAAGAAACAAATCGTAGGTCAGTTATTGCCGTAATGCGAATACAGCAGTGTTAAAAAGATTATCAAGTGGAAATAAATCGTTAGCACGCGTGTGTCTACATAAATATACCGAGAATAATCGTGTACGTGATCCTTAGTGTAAACAAGTGTGTAAAGCTATCCGTGGACTTTATCTTATCTTAATTAGTGTAAGTGTTTTTATTAAATATTATTAGATTTAATTAGTTCGGTTAATTTACAAGTGTACATATTTCTAGTATAAGTAAAATATTTTTAGTCGTTTTAATAAATTAGTAGTTTTAATAACAAAATTCGTAACAGGACAATGTTTTACGCACAACTTCAGAAACGACGAAAAAATACGACCGTGATTTCAATAAACCGTTGGTTGTTATTTGTTAGTAACATGAATTGTTTTCAACATAAGTTTTAATAAAATTTGAAATGGAGCGTCAGTTACTAAACGCTAAAAATTCTACCCAAAATATCAGTACAAGCTGATGAAGCTGTGTTGGGGTTAATTCCAAACAAGTCTAAAAACCAATATAAAACGGAGTTTTCATTTTGGGAAGCTTGGACGAAAGAAAAAAAGTGAAGGTTATTAATGAGACCGTATTTCGTTATTGTTAATTTTTTTAATTTTATTTAAGAGGTGACTCGTCAGGCGCGCCTGCACTACAGTCTTTTTGGTCCTTTATTGCACCTCCGATTTATTATTCCCTCAGCAGTCAAAGACGTCCTGATACTTATTCCCATGGGCTTTTTTCAACTCATCATTGGTTAGTCTTGGTTTACCGAGAATAGCAGCAACTTCAGCTGAAAAAACAGACAAATATTTATTCAAGGTCAGCTATCTGTGGCGCCTGCGCCCATAGATTCCTGCACTGGTACCGTTGAAATTTTTGATCTTATCTGTGTATCAGATAGTACCTTTAATCGCGTCCGGGTAAATGTTTTCTGTCTACTCGTCTCGTGACGGTATTATCACAATTAATAATAATAATCTTTTGTGAAGCCAGTTCTCATAGTTAATTTTGTTTCTTCACGCAGCATGTTGTATATACTCGATTTGTTTTTTCCGGTAATTGATTCATTAATCTGCAGTCTGTATGCTGCTTGTCTTGCTTCCATTATTACAACCTTTTTGAAGTCGGCCAGCACCTGGAGATTGATCCTCGAGAATCCAAGGTGCAGTTGGTTTGCTAAAGTTTTCGCTTTCTTCCAGAACCTCTTGGGTTCCTTTCGAATCCGGTTTAGTGTTAACCACCCGCCATGTTTCGGTAATGATATTTTTCTGTACCTATATTTTTTTCAGTAGGGTAGTCGGCTCCAGTACTGTTTCCGGGAATCAAGAGATAACCTTTTTGTCCTCTCCAGCAACTCTCTCTCAATATGCGAATAAATCTTTCACCTTTAGCTATAAAGCGAGAGGACATTGATTTTCAAATTGTGAGCAATCAGGCGAAGTCGCATAATTAAGGCCAACAGTAATTTTGTGATTCAGTAATCATAAGGTTGTTGATTTTGTTTTTTTCCTTTCTACGGAACTTTAGACCCTTACCTCCACAAGGTTAAAGGTGGACAACGACTCACAAGCTATAAGTCTAACCGTTCTGGCAATAAGCTACTGCAAACGGCTAAAAAGGTATCAGGCATCTGTTTATCCTCCACTCGGCACCCCACAAGGGTTGCGCTCTACGTTTTCTACTCCTTCAGCTTCCACCAAGCGTCGTCGTGAAAACGACGGCGACATCTTTGAAGATACCAACACCTTGCCTGACAGCATTGAGCAATCCTTTGACTCTGATATCCTGCGTCTTACAAAGGTAATTCTGCTAACAAGATTACCATTTCCAAACAATCAGAAATAAGTGACATCGCCAGCAGACTTCAAGGGACCTTTCAAAAATCAATAACACCCCGTTGCGTTTCGCAGCAAACTGCTGATATCACCAACGCTCTTGCGGGGATGCAGACAGCTTTGCAATCACTTACTGCCAAACTATCCACAACCGTTGTTGCTACACCTCCTACCCAACTATCTTATGCCCAAGCGGCACGTTCCAAAATCGTCAAGAAGGTCAAAGTACCTTCAGATCGCATCTGTTTCCAGGTCGACTGTCGTCATAGTTCCTAAACCCGATTCTCCCTTAACTTTTAGCTGCGCACACTTTTTGAGATTTTGTGATCGCTGTGCACACGTATTTCAGTGCATGCGTGTATATTCGTGTAAAGCAGTTTGACGAATTTAGATGCAGCGAGTTTGTTCGTTAATTAATATTATAAGTAAAACTCTTACAGTAGATATTTATAAAATTAATATAAATATTTAGTTAAAACAAGTATTCCGATACGCCTTTCACAGAATGCTAGGTACAACCAAAGGTACAACTAAGTGTAAGCGCCTGATTATGCTAAACATATTGCGCAAAGTCAATTCTGCGGGATAGAACACGCTAGACGCAAGACGCTTAAACGTAAATATAACCTAGCACACATTTTATTTTAAAACAAGACACGAAAGTACTCGCTCGTAGCGTATGGAGCACATTTTTACGAATATATACGTGTAGAGCAGCAAAAGGGTTAAAGACTGCCGATGACACAAATACGACTCTTATAAAAGTTCTAAATCCCCTAAAGTACAGTCTTAGATTAGATCGTGTGATCAAGACGGGCAAAAGCTTTATTTGACTGGAATCCGAGAAATCGAATCTTACAAATATACTTGCGGCCATCTTCGATAATTAAGCCCCAAGGCAAGTCGTTCCTTCAAATTTCTATGCTAGATGTTCTTTCAAACCTTTTCCCAGAGCAGGTGAAAGAGCTAGGCTATCATCTCGCAGAACTTCCACGACGCTTCCGATGAAGTGCTTCATCTCGCCAATGAGCACCTCAAAGTTCAGTTCCGCTTTGTTCTTAGAGACCAAGCAAATTGCCATTGAATCTTTGAGGTCCAACTGGAAGTTCGACGATACCTTTTGGCATTGCGTCGTGTGTACATGGAATGCGTATCGGGTAAATGACCATATCCGAGTTACTCGCTGTTTCAAATGTCCACCTTTTCTCCGACTGTAAAAGAACCTTACAGTGAGGTCATTAAGTTGAAAAGCACAAGACAAAGTCATGCCTCAACTTTAGTCGAGACCCGACATGCGCAAACTGCGCTCGCTTTGGCGATAAAAAAGACGTCAGCAAGCATAAGGCGATCTTTAACACCTGTCCAGCGTATCTGAAAAGGCTCGACGATAAAATATTAAACACCGCGATTGTGGACTTTGAGAACACTCAATTAACTTTGAGGTTCGCGCAAGTGAATCTTCGCAACTCACGTGTTTGCAACCTTTGAAACAATGACTTTATGGACACACTACTGACCCAAAAGCCATGGTTTGGGGTACAAGCTCGCTGGTGCGGCTATACCTATCAACATGATTCTCTTCTATGTGTACGAAGCCTGTCGGAGTAATGACACTCAACCATTTAACAAATGACTGCAATGCAGTAACTATGATTACGGTTTAAAACACCTTTTTGGCAATTGTCGGCGTTTATTGGCCGCCGGGTGAGGATGTTTGCAGTTATCTCAAACACTTAGACAAAATTCTTGATGAACTAAGAGACATTTCTATTATCATAGCTGATGACTTCAATTCGAAATCGCCTCTTTGGTATTTTCCGGTGACCGACGAACGAGGGCGATGCGTGAAGAACCTCGTGGGTGGGCGTGACTTCTGTGTTGTTAACAAACAACATCGCCCTTTCAGTTTCCCCAGTCATTTAGGTTCAACCAATATAGATGTTGCTTTAGCATCCCCTTGTTTAGCCAGGAAAATAAAAAACTGGCAAGTTATTCTAGATGTGATAGAAAGTTTATTTTAACGTGGAATCTTTTTTTCATGACGTAGTTGTTTATTAGTTTTACCACGTGTGGTGGATAATATTGTTTTATCATTTTGTATACTAATCCCTTTTGTTCGCACTGTAAAAACCGTGTTTTGTTTTTTGTTGAAACTTAGCACATTGTCCGTATCTATCCTGGTTACGTGCTGAATATTATTAATTATACGGTCTTTGGTGCTGTGTAGTGTCGTCTCTTTTTTTAAATCCGAACTGACAGTCGTTTTTTAGCTTTAGTCTTTTCTCAATTTTTTAAATCTTGTTTAATATCATTTTTTCGGCCAGTTTGCTGAGCATCGATAGCAGGTTTATCGGATGGTAACCGTCCGGTGGTTTGCTGTTTTTTCTGGGTTGCGGTATGAGTATCACCATCGTGGTTTGCCGTTTCTCCGGACAGTGTTGCGTTTTAAAGATGTCGTTAAAGATGTAGCTTAATAATTGTACAACGACCTTGATGAGTAGGTTTTCCATTGTCGATCTAGTTTTCGTCGGGTGCTTTGTCATTCCGTAATTATCGTATGATTCTTCCGGTGTGATCCTCTGTAATATTAAAACACGCTGACGGGCATTTTAAAAATCAAATTTAGTACCACCCTTGTTGTTTGATTTTTCTTGCTTAATGGCAGCAACCCCAGTTTGCCTTAAATAATAATAAAATAGTTGTGGGTGTTATTGCAACTTAGTATTAACACCCTGTCTAAAAAGGCCTCATACGAAAAAAACGCGTTATGTATAAGACAATCTTTGGTTCCTTTTTGAAACAACCCACACAACACAAACCTATCTGTTAGATGTCCAGTAGCTGTACTTGCTAGATAATGTGACCATCCAAGAGACATCTAGCTAATGCTTACTACATACAGTGGATATCTTGTGGACGTCCAGTTGTCACAAACCTAGATGTCCAGAGGATGTAATCTGTTAATATCTAGTGGATGTTTATAAGTATGTCTTATGGATATCCATAATTATACTTTCACAATATCCACTGTATATTCTATCAGTTTATCCTGTAGACATCAATAAACAGTTTTTTCAATATCCAGAAGATATTCTATTATTATCTATGGAAGTCTGCAGTGAATGAATGCATATGGAAATAATGGAAATTCAATTTAGTTAATTAATCGATATATTTTGTTACTGATACATGAACTTATTTTCTTATTTTTATAAAAACGAGCAACACAATGTACACAAATTAAAATTACAAATACTTTTAGTTTATGAAATTAAAACACAGACGTACAGTAATCGACAAATGACGGCGCGTCTACTACAAAAAACGCGGAAACACCGGTAACAGGCGGTCACGTTAACTTTTTATCTCCCTCAGTTCAATGCAAACTTAATTTCTCTTTCATGCGACCACGTGACAGATCGTTAAGTTGCGGGCGATTTTACCGACCGATCGCCAACGCAGCATGTACATTGAAAGATTGCATAATTGAGTTGCTACAATTATCACCAGAGGGTGTTAATGTATTTTTTTCATGCTAAACGTTTTTTCATCAGGTACTTTTATTCAAATAATGTAACGGGTTTTTTGTCGTTTCAAATAATGTTTGATGCTGATTTACTTATACGGATTTATAATTTTTCAAAATAGCTATAGCCTGGATATCCACTATCCATTTGTCAATTACATCTACTAGATGTTGTTTAAAGCATATCTCATGGACATTCAGCCAATGTCTTGGATATACGTACATTAGTTAGCCTTTGACTGGATGTCCACTAGATATTGAGTGTTGTGTGGGAAGTGTATAGTTTTTATTGATTCAGGTAAAATACGTTTGAAAAAATGCCAAGCAAAACTGCTAATATTATGAATTTGCCACATCCAGAAGCTCTTTCATTAGACATTGTCTGTGGCATTAAAGAGACATGGTGAAGGGCAAATTTCAACGGTATCAGAAGAGCATTTGTCCGACAACATGAAATTAAAAAATAAAACTGCAAGAATGTTGACTGGTATGTCAGATGAAAGAAGTGAGAATAGTTTAATGGAAAACTCTTGCAATTTGGAAAATATTTTAGTGGAAAATTCGACAATTGTTGGTTTATTTTTGTAAATACTTTAGAGGGAGTTAAGAATTTATAACTGCTTAGTATAACTCCCTTAGGAAGTTATGAACATGTTTACAGTTGCGGTTTAAGCAGAAGCGTGTCTAGTGAAAAATACATTTAAGAGTCTTTGGAATACTTTTAAAAACCGTAAAAAAAGTTTAGTTTTATATTAGCGGATAACACAGTCGCGGCAAACTGTATTTTTTAATTTACATTTCTGACGTTTATATTGACATGAGCTAATCTAACCTTTAATTTCGTTGTGACTATCCACGTCTTTATGAAGCGCTGTTTCGCTTTTTTCTTAAATTTTTAATTAATTTACTTTTTCATGAATAAATAAAAGAAATTAATTAGCAAATAAGTTTCACTCATAGTATAACTCATTCGCATGCAGCGCTTGGCCTCGTGCTGAATTAATGTTCGTTAGTGTACGTTTACACATCACGCGTAGCCGGATGAACCCTAGTGAGGCTGAGCAGAGCTGAGCAGTAGAAGACAGATTGGTTTGTGTTTTGAAGTTGTTTCATCCGAATATCATGGATATCAAAAATGCTATTTACTAAATATATATGTCACCACAATATCTGATCAAAAAATCTACATCTGAAGGTATTTTCTCTATTTCGACATAAGAATTAGTAATTCTTACACTAAAATCCGTGTAAAAATTCGAATTTTAGAAATGTTAGTTATTTCAAAGTTTGTATTCCTGCATCGTAAATTGACATTACATGAAAAAGAAATCAAAATTATTGTAACTTAACAATTGAAATTCAAATGTTGATGCCAAGATAAAATAAAGACGTCCTATTAATTCAAAGTTATTTACTTGTAAACAGTGTTGAAAATAGATACTTTTTAAATTATATAGATACAGATAAATTTTTTTTGTTTCAAAAATTATCTAGTATTAGATAATATATAAAATATTCAAACTTTATATAGATAACAGATAATAGATGAAATAATCTAGGTAGTAATAACGATAGATAGAGTTCATTTGAAGAACTACTATAGAATGTGGGAAATTACTGAAGAAAAACATACATTGAATTTTACGAAACACTGGATTCTTTATAAATTTTATTTAAACAATTTAAATAAAAAATTATATATATACAGATACATATAACTTATATATTTTTGATTGTATCTAGATACATATAAATAGATAAAAAATATGAATCTAGATTAATTTATATAAATTTATATAGATAATTTACAACACTGCTTGTAAAGGTATAAATAGATCATTTCGTATGTGATTTTAGGTTACCACAAACTTCAATATGTCAAAGCGTAAGTGTTGCCAATTCAATAATACACAAAAGTTTCCCAATGTGTGTTTAAAATTAAAATTGTACAGAAAATATTAAAATTGAATCAAAGTAGAAAAAATAGTATAAAATACAAGTCATAGAATACGTTTCAATCACTCGACCGCTTCATAAACTCGCCGCTGCGCGGCTCGTGTAAAAAACCCGATCTCGTGATTGAAGCGATCGGTGGCGGTTCGCTGGAGTTTTCGCAAGCGACAGGCCAAGACATAATTTGTGTTGAATAGTAGTTTTCCCGTCGTTCGCCTCGCCGGCGAAGGTTTCTTGTTATGCGTATTTCATTTATTTACACGTTATACGAAACGTGTCTGTTTAATTCGATTTATCTCGGCGCAGCTACTGACTTTTTCAGAATATACTTACAATACTAACATTAAAAATCAGATAGTCGACTTTTCTGGCGAATGAAGAATCACCAGCGAACGATTATGAATACGACTGTTACTTTAGTACACAGGCAAGAGTAGAAACCTTGCTTCATTCTGAGTTGTAAATATGACGCTACAGCACTATTCAATTTAACTAAATCAACTATTAAAAGTTTAACTTTTTAGTGATAACTATTATGCGTTGTATAAATAATCTGAGGATGTTTTACGGTACAATAGGCACTGTATGGTACAACCTGGAAGTGTCTCGATTCATTATCAGTTTTTTAAATTTAGCTTTGGTCCATAGACAGCGTTACTACTATCATTGCTACTACGAACACCAGTTAAAAAAGATATATAAATAATGAATTTATTGTACTTTTTGATTTACAAACAGACCTACCATTATAAGTATACAATGCAAATAAATCACACTTGTTTTTTGATTGATAGAATCAAAATAAAAACCCAATCTCGTACAACGTGAAACACTAAAACACCTATAAATAGTATTTATAATTATAATCATTACCCCCAAAAATTCAAAACGGTGTGTAAAACGGATACAATTTGTTTTTGGAATAGGTGAGTAATTATACTATACATAAGATACTTATTCTAATAGTTTTTTTAAACGGAACAAAAAATAATCTAATACCATCCAGCCTTATTTAATGTTTGTATTCAACTTACCTAAACGGAATTTAATTCGTTTAAAGCTACGACTATTATTATTTTTATCACAAACACTTGCGGGCTTGTTTTTTTAATCGACTAAATGAAACAAAGCCCCCCGATTACCTAATAAGGAATGGCATTTCGTGGTCTTCTTTTCCCCGAGTTTTACACAAAGACGGCCATAATAAAACAGTAAAACAACAAAAAAACAATTTCCTATTTAAATTAAAAAGATTAAATAAATCACTAGTCATTAGTTTTTGCGTTAGATTTTTTCTGGTGAATTCGCTTGTGGTAACTTTGAGCCAACGAATTCACTATAGATACGACAAAATACAAAATCATCGCTAAAACGAACTTTTCGAACAGTGATCCTAAAATACTACCAGACTCGTGCGTGCGCGCGTGTCTGTGCAATTTTGATTTTTGATTATCTAAAAACGCTTTAAATGGTTCTTGTAATTTTGAACCGATCACCGGTATCGTGCTTAACCATTCCAACGCAGTCACAATTAGAGTTTCGTTAAAAGCGATAATCACAAATAGTTTTTGTATGTGCATCTTTATAACCGCTTTTCCTATCAAAGTTGCACCAAAAAACGTCCAAAACGGTACGAGGAAATGTCCGCACGTTATACCCGCCAAGTCAAAGAGAGGATTTGGTATCTGTAACAAGAAAAATAAAGTGTCGAAGTTAAACAAGTCGGGTACTTACACTTGCGCACGCTAGGATACCTAAAAATCCTACTCGTTGCACTATGTGTTCGACCATCAGCTTGCCGCGTTCTATCAGCGTCAAGTGCTCTTTACTATTTTCTTTGCGTTGTAGTTCCTCAAATTCCCTAAGATCGTCATCGTCTTCTGGATCAAATCTATAGCAACAGTCAATTAAAAATTAACCTAATTATGATTCCAAGAAATAAAAATATTTTTACATTAATTTTGAAAGATTATGCCCGAAACTGAAGGCACAAATCGGCATATCAGTCAGATCTAAGTAGCTTGTTCCTAGCTTAGATAACAATGTAGGGGTCTTCCTATTTTGTTGTGGTAATAAAACAGGAATGACAACCAGATTATTAGCGCGCGAGTCTGAATTTCTTTTCTAACTAACGCCAGAAGGGCTAACTGAATGAAAAGGATAAAAATATAAGCACTTACCCTGATAGCCTTGCAGCCCGAGCCATAAAATAAGGTGGAAGTTCTCCTAAAGCAGTACCAGCACCCCAGCACATCGCCTCCAACCTCACTTTAGACATAATTGTCAGAATCGAAATGGCATAAGAATCCTCAATCGATGGACAAATAATCCTGAAACCGAAACAATCATACGACTTAACAACACTAAAGAGATAACATACTCATCTGGATAAGGCGGTTCGGGAAAATTAAGAGAGTTGCATTCGTACGCTGCCAAAGTGACTTTCGCAATATGAGGCCCTAGATACAACAGAAACGTGTGCAAGCCAGTGCCAAGCCCGACCGATGACAGTATCCCCAAACCGGTCCAGTACAAACACCACAACAACTGTTTATACACCTCCTGCACAACCGCCTGATGTGGCCCGTTTAATTTAGTTATAGTTGTTAATAGTAATACTGACAATGCGACCGTTACGACAGTTTTTTTATATTCTAAAGTTCTACAATAAAACAAACGAATAAAAAAAACAATTGACTCGATCGATAGATCTTAGTTACTTTTTGCCGAAAGTGTACATTAAGAAAAATATTTCTTTGGTAAAATACTCTAAAGTTCGTATTGGTTGTTTCCATATAACAATTTTGTCTCTTTCTTCACGTTCCCGTTGCTTCTTCAAACGATTTGACGAATTCGTCGGCTTCGACGAGTTTGATGAAGCAACATTACCGTTGGCAGTGTTGGTAATAGTCTTTCGAGCATTCATCATCATTTTATGTCCCAACCGTTGGAGCTGCAAAACAAAAAATAAGTTGTGGTAATTCAACAAAACACGTTCAATACTACAGTGTTATCGTCGGCATATTCCGGTTGCAATTCTATAATCAAATTCGATTTTGAGAACATGTTTTTTTTTTCGATTTAAGGACATACACGAAACAATAAAATCCATGCAACATGCTACTTACCTCGTCCAAGTTATAAAAAAAGAAAGTTAAGCAATTACCTGCTCTAACAAAGCATTACGACTTTAAGAAAATTGTTAAAATTTCTGATTTGCACTACAAAAGTGCTGCCAACTAACACACAAAATCCTAAGCAATTTGATCCTATTTCTATAAATATTTTAGACTTTATTTGAAGACAAAAGTAATGGGTAGAAACAAAGCTACAGGTCTCCTACGACAATTATTAAGTAAATCATACTTAGGAGAGGAAATTTAACACTGGTAACCACAGAAACGTGGTAAACTTTTAGTACGAAGACAGAAACAATTGCACACAACATGCCTACTACATAAGACACATAAAGCGTGCAAAACAAAACTAAAATTAAAACGCATACCAATTCGACTTTTGTACCAGTAGTTTTTTGACCTCTCCTTCTACACTCGGCCTTTAACTGTTCTTTAGTAAGCGTAAGTAGATCATCGGGAACTTTATGTCCCTTATTGTTAGTGGTAAGGGTCTGTTGAGGTATAGTACGATTTGTCAAATTAGTCACTGGTATAGAATTGTGCGAGTTTCGTGATCTAATTCGTTTTCCGGCCATTACCTGAATTCAATTCGCATGCAGTTAGTATAAATGAAACGTTATAATAGACCATTAAAAAACACAATGTTTCTACGCTACATGACAATGATTCGGCTAATCAGTTGAAAGGGCAAATGTCATCTTGTATGTTGGATCGCATGCGACACACATATAGCTGTCGTATTTAAATTAAAAAACAGATCTTGAAAAGCTTGGCGAACACAAAAGCTTTGAATCACATAAAATTAACCTAAAAAAATTTGGCCAAAAGCGACGTCACCTCAGAATTCGTTTTATATTTTCCCTATACGCTTTTAGGCTAAAAAAATACTCAAATTAAGCGAATGTTAAACACTTACTTAATTAAAAAGTACGTAAAAACCACATCACACAAATCTTCTGGGATTTCTTTAATTTTTTTTAACTTGACAACTGACAACTACGCAGTGGCGTCACGTTTTTGCCATTGACTTCCACGTTAGCAATTTATTTTTATTACAGAAACTATAAGAAAAGTAAATAAATCATGTTTTATTTACCTTTTATATTAGATAACGTAAAAGTCATAAACAGTAAACGTTTTGTTATTGTAATCTAAATAAAAAGGTATCACAAGCAGAGGCGTGCGCACACAGATTTTCTAAAAGGGTTTTTTATTATTATTATTTTTATTTTTGTAGTTATATCTGGGGGATGAGGGCTTTTATTCTACATTGTTAAAAAATATTCATTTTATATGCTTTTTGCGTCTAATCTCTCTTTTATTTGTTTTTTTTAAACGTTTTTTTTTAACTTTTTTTTAACTACGTACGAAAAAAGTTTTTTTATGTTTTACCCGTTTGCTAGTTTTTAAAAACTATCTTCAACAACTTGTGCAAATATACTCGAACTTGAGCCTGAATTGCGTTTAAGCTTTCTTTTCGTTCTTACTTTTCTTTTATATTCTAGCTATGTGCCCTTTTTTCTCCGTATTTTTTTCCGTTTTGTTTCTTGTTCTTATATCACATTCTTATATTCATGTAGTCATTTCTTAATTTGGTTTTTTTCTTTTCAATTTTTCTCTTCAAGTTTTACTTCATACACGGAAGCAATTAGACTCGATTTTCACTTTCTTCTGTTTTTCTTTTTCTAATCAGGTTTTTTTTATAATCCTACCAAATCAACTACTTTTAGTTTCAAAATTGTTCGTCTTTGTTTTTTATTTCCGTTATTCTTTGAAAAACAATTTTAAACGCAGTGTTCTTTAGTCTTTTCTTATTCAGATATTTTCACATATATTTTGTTTGGCAATTGTTTTTTGTCTTTTTTTTCTTTTGCGTATTTGTTTGTAATTTTATATATCGGTTGTTTTGGTTTATTTCTTTATGTATTTTGATCTAGTTTTTTAAATTTTGTTTTAACATTTATTACAGAAAACGTATTTGCTTTAATTTTTTTTCTATTCTGTATTTCACATTAGTTCTCGTTTGTTGTCTGCTGCTTTTATATTTCTTTAATTTTTTTTAAATATTCTTTTTATGTTTTTTTTCCTCTTTCATTTTATCAGTTTTACAAATTGTTACACATAAAAAATATCTCCTCGTATTTTTACTCTTCCTGGTGTACGTTAAAAGTTGCTTCTTGTAAGGTAAATAATTACCAAAACTAGCAATTTTAAAAGGTTCAACTTCCGAAATCTTACTTTTTTCTGTCGTAAATGAAAAACTCGAATAAATTGAAGAAACATGAATGCAAGTCTAACAATACAAGTACGTGCTTTCTTTATCTACATTTTTCTCAAAAAATAAACTAGAATAACCTTCTGTTCTTTCACCAAATACAATCTGACGTCCCAAAAAAACAAACTGTCTAATGCGCTTGTTTTTCTTGACAAAAATTGTAAGTATGTGTATTTTAGCGCGAGCAACTGAAATGAAGACCTGCTATTATACTGTTGCTTAAAATTACAAATTTGACCCGGAGGCTTAAGGCTGACCACAATATTATTTACAAGATCGTATATAGAGATAGAATAAAGAATTAGTGTTAATGTTGTCCGGCTGGAGACAGTGTATTTAAAACAAACTAAGTTGGCCAAAGATAGAAGCTTTATTATTCTGCTCAAATAAAGAAATCGAGCGAGTAAATCAAATGACGCGTTTGACCAAATTATAGAAATTTTATAATTACAGAAAAAATACAGCAAATTTGCTCCTGTATCCGAAGTCAAAACGTCTGTAGAGCCGACATACGATCTTTATAAAAAATTTGGGTTCGAAAGACCAAAACATGTTTTTTTTATTTAACCTAACTACTTATGCATACATAGGTTTTGAACATGACCTAAAGAAACGCATTTAACAAACTAGACTACCCAAGAAACAGAAGGTTTATTAATAAATAGTTACGGTACTTTGTGAAAAGCAAATTTTTTGGCACTGCCGTACTTTATGTCTATAACGTTTTATATTAAATTTTGTTAATACTTGAAGTTTTGTTCTAAATGTTACTAAATATTGTTGCTTTATAAGGTAGTTTATAATCAACAAAAATTAGTTCTTTGAGAAACGACTTTGCGAATATATAAAGAAATGAAGAAGAATTAAATGACATCCATACAAACTAACCTACATATTAGTATAGTGCGTTGCCGAATAACTAGGCGTTAATATATAATTCCTTTCTAAAATCTACCTATTAACGCAAAATTAAACAAAACAAGAAATGCGGGTAAAAGGTAAACGACATCTTTATTTTTAAACGTAGTTAATGTCATAACACTCTACTATATGTGACTACTTCTGCATATTAGTTACACAGTCAGCACATCCTGTTCAACTTATTCTTTAATTAATAAAAAAATCATTTCGCCGTTAAAATTATGTAATTTCAATTGCGTTTCATCATGTTCTTAAACGTATTATCCCCAATTAGTAAACGAAAGGAGCAACAATCCGTGTTTGTTGTTTTTCTCGTTTGCGCAAAAAAGCCGAATTAAAAAAATTTAATTAATAAGCGAAAACGTCGAGTGACTGACCCATGAAATATAATCAGCATAATTTTGAATATTTTCTATTAAACTGAATTAAAAAAAACTTGGATAAATATAATTTGCCAGAAATACTCAAGGTTGATTATATGTAAACACCAGCTTTGGTTAATATTACGAAATTCTACGAAACGTTTATTGCTTTAACGTAACTTAGACTCAACTTTCAATCAACGCGTTTTGCTTATGTTGAGTCTGATGTCTAATTTTGTGGTGTAATCGCATCACCTAGCTATGCAAGGACACCTAGGTTTGAAAATTCACTTTAGCTTAAGTTTTGAACATAGACAATCGATTATTTTGTAAACAACGAAATGGTGCTTCGATATGTTGAAACTTAGAAGTACCAAGCATTGCCGTGCAAGAGATTTCAACGATCGATTAAGAACTAATTTCGCATAAAAATATTGTCAATATCATATTTTGGTAAAGTCATTATTTTGATTGAAGGTACTTCAACAAGTTGTCTCTAAATGTCAACACAATTTTGCACCAATTTGGCTTTGAGCCAACTGCTGTTAAGTAAACTGCAAATGAGTAGGAAATTAGATGCATCAGCATTTATATTACGGCACAGAAACGTATGTAAAGAGCAGGTAGCAAAATTTCTGATACTGGTTAAAAGTATAAGAATTTTTAAGTAAAAATTTATTTTAATTTTCGAGTTTGAACAATTGATGGTTTCTAAGTCAACGTATATTTTTTTTAACAACAAAAGTTTAGGTTAGGTTGAAGCCTACTAGGATAACGCACCGCTTTTTTTTGAGTAACTGCAACCACAAACAAGTTTTTTGACCTTATTATTTTGTTTTGGATTACCCATTATGCAAATCAATTCCTGTCTGGATAAAAATGACATCAAATAATGCTAATTTACTTTAGCTTTTTTGCGATTAGCGCGTCTCGTTCTCGAATTTTCCGACTAGTAATTGCGTTTTTCCTTCTACGAGTAGATTCGTTTCCAACAAAAAAACAGTTTTTTGTTTCAAACAAAATTTAAGTTATTTATCACTGCTTAAACATCAAATCGCGTAAGTCATTAAACATTTATAAAGTAGTTGAAGATTTTTAAATATTTATGGAAAAGTCTAGACGCCACTTTTATTTTAATACGCGGTCCCGTGCTCGAGAATTCATTTTCATATTTGTAACGACGAATGTAAATTTTTGAACGGAAAACTTATTAAACATTTTGTTTTTACAACTTTATTATTTACGGTTGTAATTGCTAGTACAAATAAAAGTAAGTTTAGGAAATGAAAACAAACAGCCTACTGCGTTGATACTAACATTACAGCGATTAGCTTTACAAAGTTAAGACAGTAACTTAATATTTTAGGTTTCTAAATCTTAACATTTTAATCTAAAATAGATTTAACCTAAGTATAATGTAGGTTTAACCTAAGGTAAAGAATAAAAACAATGATTTGTTATCAGTGCGTGGTCTTGATTTGAAAAACTCGATTCAAAATGTAAACATTTAATAATGCATAAAGTAGTATAAAATACGATATGCAAATATCGTAGTCTGAATAATTTTCTAACCTGCGTATCTATAAAAGCGGGCCCAATTCTTAGTTTCACATTGTACTGCGTATATTCGTGCAAAAGTGGTCAGATGTGATAAACAAATACAAAGTAAGTCATACTCTTTCTTATTACAGTTTTTGTTGTCGTAGTATAAAAATATGCGCATTTTTTTGTGACAAAACGTGCTTCATCTCGTGCTGAATCTTCTAATAATTTTGTCGCGCCTTAAATATTTTTTTTTCAGCGGTTTACACTTTTTTGTGTGCAGATTCGCTGTTTTTATTATTGAAACTTAAAGCCAAAATTTACTCGATTTAAGAAATTCAAATTAATGTTTCTCGTAATTATTTTTTTAAATTTTGATTTATTATTAATTGACAGTTGTTTATTCTCTATATTAATTAATCAGTTTTTATGTTTGTTTTTTACATAACATATTTTTGTTGAACGCATTTTTTATTATACATGGTAGTTGTTATTTTGTTTTTTAGCTTGTCGTGTTTAGTTTACGAAAATTTGGTATTTTTTTCTTAATTTAAATCTCAATACTGCGTAAAAAATTTCCACGAAAAAAAATTTGGAATTTTTCCAAATATTAATTTAAAATATCCCGCAAGTACCAGTCACCTTATTTCACTTTTAACTACACGTAATTGCTCGTAATTATTTTTCGTTGCAATTAGATTCGGTGCAATTAAGAACGATTAATGATGTTTATTTCCGCATTTTGTTTTATCACGATTAAGTGTTTCTTTTTTTTGCACGATTGAACAAGATTTCCTGCTAGACAGAACGTCTCTAAGTTGATATAAATAGCTGTCTTGTAAGTAGAAAAGAGACGACCGACGCAATTCTCGATTTCTTTGTCTTACTCATTCGGTAATAAGAATCTATAATCGAACACCTTAGTATACAGTGTACGTTAGAGCAGTCAAGAAGGAAAGAACTCTAATGTTCATTAAACGGAGAAAAAATTTGAATTTTGACTTTAATTAATTTTTGCAGAGATTTGAAAAAATGTTTGTGACAAAGTTGATCTTAGTTGTTGTGGTCATTTTCGTTAAATTCGCGTGCTCTGTGCCTGTAAACCAACACGTGAAGTTTCAACAAGAAGTTAATTCAGTTAGTGATCAGGAAGACGATGTCGAGAGGAGTTTGATCGAGTATCTTGACTGGTACTACGACGAATATGTGGACCAAAACAAGAACGATATCAACGAGGACGAAGACATTTACGAACGGATGCAATCGGATCAACCAGCGTCTCAAGATTTTGGACCTTTAAGCTCGTTGTTTGTGAATTTGTCATCGATGGAGAGTTTCAACAAGAGCGAGAACCAAAGCGACATCGAGTACATCAGGACGATGCGTAACAGGTAAGAACACTAAAACCATTATAATCAAACAAGGACTTTTGTAAAAATTCTCGTTTTTATGCAGGCGTGATAGTAAAACAGACGACAGGTAAATGTGTGTGCATGAAATTATTTAAAAAAAAACCACGAGTTTTAAATTTAACTGTTTGGCATCGCACCCGTTTGAGCTTATTTTAGTTTGACCGGTCAACTATGAATTTTCGCATGTTTCTTTAAAAAAATTGGCATGGTTTTTTTTTGTGCATGGACCGAAAAAAAGCATGCGCCTTGTAACTATACCCGAAAAGTGAATCACCAAGAGACGACCGAATTTCCGCATTCGCACCTGTCCCCAAAAAAATGCTGTGTAAATAGAAATATGCCGAGAATGAGCTGATGCTAGTGAAATTAGAGAAACACATCCGCATTGTCGCTCGAAGCAAATTGGATCGAAATTGTTCCTCAAGGTTAATGTTTCTAAAATTTTGGGTTGTAATCGAAATTACGCACCTGTTCGTGACTAACGCGCGATAACTGTCGCAACAAAGAAAATTGGGCATCATCATCATAACCAAGCGTCGACGTGGATCCGTTAGAACAATAAGGCGGAATTGTACAATAAACATGTATTGCGTAAGCAGACAGAATACTTGTCTGCAACCTTCTTATTGCGTCTGTCTAGGAATGTAAAGTAAATAAAAATCGTATAAAACGTAGACAGAACCCAGACGTTATATGATTACATCGTATATCACAGACGGGAACCGACAGAGGGAGCTGTCTTATTTTTAAACTTTTAAATTAAAAAAAACCATTTGACGAATTAATCAATAATTAAAGTAACCGCAACGCGATCCGAAACGTTTTTCGCAATAAGTAAATGTAACGCAACTACGTAGTGATATAAGATACAATTATTACATAGTAAAGGTCAATACACTGTACTAGTCTAGACAGTCATATTAAAAATCATATTCTACGTAATTTATTAGCAATAAACGATTAGAAAAAAGTTGTCTACCAGCTTGTTAAGTACCCGCGGAAGTGAACTACAAAAATTCAAACTAACCAGTATTTTGC
The DNA here is from genome assembly GCA_035610365.1 of Aquatica leii. Classification (NCBI taxonomy): domain Eukaryota; kingdom Metazoa; phylum Arthropoda; class Insecta; order Coleoptera; family Lampyridae; genus Aquatica; species Aquatica leii. The sequence continues at coordinate 86,853,108 of CM069435.1, forward strand.
ATGTTTTTGTTAAAACCAATACGAGTATAATTACATAATTAATTCTAATATTTAGAACCAAAGATACGTGGATACAAATCCTAAAAGACAACATTTTGCGACAAGTGGGTCGCGTCAACACCACCCTGCCGAAACCGAAAGATAAAGTCGACATCTCCGGCTTGAATATTTCGCATTTATTCCCTGGTGGGCAAATACCAAGCGATGCCTTATTAGACGACGAGTTTATTACCGAAAAAATCAGAAGCTATTATCCTTCCTGTAAGTACCAACGACACACCAATCAAATCTAACTTTGCGTTTACAGGCGAAATACCTAAAAACACCGATCAGGACTTGTGGAAAGACGAAAACACTATGAATTTGTATTTCAATGTTGACTACCCCGACTCGACTAGCGTCAGCATAGCCACGGCTACTTTACGTTTATACCGCACACCTCAAACCAACACCACCACCGAAACGAGTTGCGAAAACTCGAACGATGAACAGTTAATGCGCATCTCGATTTATTGGTACACTAAATCACTCAAAAGGCAACGCGGTAAGTACCTAAAACTGCAACCTACAAATGCTATACGTTCAATTTTAGTCAAAAGACGTTTGTCTGACAGCAAAGTCATTGGAGAAAACGCCAAATGGGTCGAGTTAAGCGTACTACCTGCAACTAAAGCGTGGATCAAAGGCAAAAACCTAGGCTTAGCCGTTATCGTTGAAGACCAAGAAGGATCCCTTCTAAAAGCCGACAAATACTTCAAAGGCGCATCTTGCATGGTTGGCACGTGTGAGTGTGCATTAACACCACTAATATTTAACGTGTTCGTTCAAACAATAACTGATTAACACTTAACTTAATCAATCTAAGCTTATCAAAGCCTCTTATTAATTACAATTGTTTTGCAGCAACCCCAAAACCAATTCCAACAGTCATCATTGATGCTGCAAGATGGGCAAACGAATTGGAACGCATTAATGGCAATGTTGGAAGAAGTACATCGGCAACCTTATATAATAACCTATCACTGTTACCAACAGTAGACGTGTGCACACTAGAATTTCCGCAAAATACTACCCACGACCCAGCCTCGTTAAATAGTTGGCGAAACGCGTGTGATTTTAAAAGAATTCAAAAAAAGTCGAGTGCAACAACAACGAACAGTCGTCACATTAGGCACCAAAAACAACACATGCACGATTTGAGCGTTGATCCGCGCTCTCGAATAATCGGCCAAAAGGTCATAATGACAAACGAAGAGCTAAGAAACTTCAACGCGCGTCTGACGAACGGCACTTACTCGAACATTAACAGATAATCGCCGAAACATACAAACACTCACACACACATACACACGCAAATAGTTCTAGAAATACACAAGACTGCATTTTTACTTAAGTTGATAAAGCTTTTGGACCGTTAAAAACGTGACTACGACTGAATGTGATTGTAGCAAAGATAAAGATGTTTTACGTTAAAGTACTTAAAGTTCTTTTTGTCTAATTTAGCTTTAGTTATTTATGTTTTTAGTTTTAAAACGTTCTTGTGACAATCCTATAATCATATTTAAGATCTAAACGTTGTAAATATTGTAAATTTAAGATTGATTTAATAAATGTATTTTCTAACAACGTCGTTATTTTTTGTAACCTAAGCGCAAAAAATCTAACTAATTTTGTACATTACAAGTGTACGATGTAGCAACAAAAATTTTGATTAATTTATTTAATAAAAAAATGTACAGAATTTAAAATACTGTTTAATGTTGTATAGTAAGTTGCCTAACTTTACGTTTACTTTAAAATATTAAAATACGCAATTCTAACTTAAAAAGAACAATAGAATGGAGTGTTTTTAATAATAACTAAAAACCTCGACTGTTATTGTAATTAGAATCCATAGAAAACAATCGAGGAATTTAGTCAACACAAGCTGCAGAAAAATTAAATCAGAATAAATACTTAAAAACAAAATATTTAAAACAAGATTATGGTAAAAACGTATTGTGTGTAGATGCATAAATTTTATAATGGTTAAAGTAATCAAACTTATCGATAATAAAGAGTTTTTTCTCAAATTAGTCGTTAGGATACAAAGCAAAGGCAAATGAGTTGCCCACCTTTGCTTAAATAATACCAATTTTTACAACGCAAAATGTTATTTAATACAAACGTAATGTGTTTTTTATATTTATTTGTTTTTGTTTAATCCGATTAAACATATTTGTTTCTTTTTAATTGAGTTGTCATTTCCATGCGCTAAAGTTAAGAGAGCCAATTTTGGAAAAAAATCAAAATATTGTTTAAAAAAACAATATTTGTATAATACACATTATTTACAGCATTTCCAATTGTTTTATTTTCTTGGAAGAGAGCTTACATTTCTATCTTACACGGAGGCGACTAAACACATAAGAACACCGCTGATTTTTAGACTAATATTTTTTATTTATGTCACAAGTCTTTCTTTAGAAAGCGGTCGTTTAAAATTGTTTTATAAACCACATCAATTTTATTCTTTCTTCGCTTACAATTGTTTCATCTTATTTAGTACAATGACGTTTTCACTTTTGCACAAACCCAGCATTTTTAAATTAAAAGTTCTTTTGTTAAAAAAAATGTTTTCGTTTATCAATTTCTCATTGATTCAAAATTGATCTAATCTTTTTTTAAATATTAAAAATTGCAGCCGTAGTAGACGACAGTGCTTGGACTGTACTGTTAAATTATTATTTTGTTTTTTTAAAGATGTCAATTTTCAATGAATTATATTTATTCTAATTTCTTTCGTGAGTGTCATCTGCGATGCATCAGTAAGTGTATGCACGCAAAATACTATAAAACGCAATCTGTCCGTAGACCCGTAGTTTTTTAAATGATTTCTTATCTATCTTCTTCCCGTGGGTTGAGCTACTTATCGGATATCGACAGCTTTATGAGTTGAGCAGGAACAACCCTTGGCAAAAGTTGGAATCGTGCCCTAAAATCTGTACGTATTCCAATACTACTGTAACGCAAACGCAGCTCAAGCTGTAGTGTCATGGCAAGAATCAACACTGAAATAACAATGCCTGTCGCTGTTCTACTGACTTTGGTCAGCAGACACGGCAGCTAAACCCAAAACTATTTGCTGCTGTAAACAACACAAGCAAAAAGTAACTCATCAAAAACCTAAATCTAAAGTGGAGAGAACCAGGTCGATAGATGCGTGACTGAATAGAAGGCCAGTCGTCATTAGTCCGTACTCGTGAGACAATTTATAAACGAAAAAGACAATGACTTTGAGAAGTACCCAAAAACATCAAGTGATGCTGAGCGCAAACCCGAAAGAAAAAAATCGAAGGCTTAAACCACCGTTTCAGAACCAACGGCAGGGACGCGTGAGCGTAAACTACCGATAAAGAAAAGAAAAACAGGCACGTTAAGAACGCAACAGCCACACCAGACGGCGCACGTAAATGCACCAACTGCCGGAACAAAAGCGCCAAAAACCGTCGACAAAGCAAAATCGATAGGCCGAAGAAACCCAAAAAAAGACATTCAAGAATAATCTGACAAAAATTTCTCTTACCAAAAGAATTCCTGAAACCAAGTTCATAGCAGGTTGCTAAAATGGTTAATTAAATTATTACTTCATTAAGTGAATTAGAGATTTGTCTGATACAGATGAATAAATGCATTAAAAAATCTTTCTTTTTCTTTCAGCGTTAATATATTCTTGAACCATCTAAAAAACAAATCAAAACAGTATAAGTAGAAAATGTTATGATTAAGGCCGCAAGCACACTGCGACCACAACCACCCACTACCCCTAACAACCATCAACTACAATCAACTAAAATATTTGTATGCAGTCACATTAGTGGCCACCGATATAGTATCATATTTTAAATTTGGCGCTTACTCATCTACAGTACATAATAAATTAAAGTGTCTATTTCTACAGAAGACTATGAGCATAATTTTTCACTCATTTCGCGCGATGATAAATATCATACAATAAAACTAAATAGAAATACAGTTAAAATGTAAACATGATAACATCAGATGTTCACCGGCGCTTGCGCATTTGCAACCACCGTCGATCACCAACCACTGAATTTCCGACAGGTTGAAAATTTCAAACTGGTGGCTACCGTTTGATGGTAGTTGATGGTTAGTAGTGGCTTAGTGTGACCAGTGCCATTTGTTTATAAACGTTTGAAATTTAGTTGTTGGTCGTGGGTGGTGCAGTTTGACTGAGACTTAACTCAAAATAAGGTACTTTTTAGAAATTTAAGGTGGTGTTGGAAGATTGTTGGTTGCCTATATACAAGGTCTAATTGTATTGTTTGTTCAATGAATTTAATAACAACTTTTAGCTTGTTTTTAAACACTAACTATAAAATTAGACAATATACATATATAATGTATGCAAAAGCTTTGTAATAAGTAGCAAACTAGACAGTAAAAATCCGATTTTTTTAAAACTTGATTTCATTAGATATAGAAAAAAATGTGCAAAAATTTTTGATAATATAAACAATCAATGCGCAATAAACAAGATTAATAAACGAATGCAGTTATTATTTCATATTTCAAACTTAATGTCAAATTGCAAAGTTATAAAAACTCAAGTTCAACACGATAAAATAAATACAAATCATAACACCGTTTGCCAGAGACATCCATATCATAGAATAGTAATTTTAAATCAATCTTCTTTTAGTTACAGAAATTACCACTAGATCAAGTTTTATTCTAACCTTAAAAAGCTACAGAGTGGAAGTATATGACTGTCACTAAGAGTTAGTCAATTGTATGTTAGAAAAAGACCATTTAGGCGTTGGTAGGATCTGCGGTAGGAATTGTTTTTTTACATGACATTCACTTGCCTTTTGTAAAAAAAAAAAAAACTCTTCTCAGAGCTTCTTGTTTTAGTTAATATAAGTTTACGTAGTTTTTAAAAAAGAGTAAATTCTTTTAAATACTTTATTCGTGTAATTGATTTTTTGACATAATTTTTGGGTTTGATATGTACTGCATGAAGGAAACTTGTATAATACCTGGCTAATCGTCCCTGCTTTTGTTAGTCTTTGGAATCAGCAGAAAACGCAACAAATCAAATTTGCATCAACAAAACTATTGTTAAAGGCACATAGAATAATAGAAACATTCATAAACACTAAAACAATAAATATAGAGATATAACATTTATAAATATTAAAAAAATATAATATACTCTGCGAGAAAAACCAATGTAAATATATCTTCGTCTTCAATAAATGTACTATGTAATTCTCTATTGTTTTTATTTATAGTTTTGCCTTTTTGGACGATAATTTAAAGTAGAAACAGTATGAAATTAGTTCCCGACTAATTAGAATAGTTAATTACATAGTTTACAATAAGTAATACTCTTTGTTTAACAGGTAATTACAAAATACATTTAATTTGCACAAAAATAGGTAATCTATAGAGTTGTGCTTTGTCACACAATTTTTGTTCTCTCTAAGAAAATGAATGTTTAAATGTTTATACTATAATGCTTATTCTTAGATTAGTAAATGCACATTAAATATTCATAATTCTTATCACATAATTATATTTGTTTAAATATGTCTTCTGAGAGTAGAGATTTGTGCAAAAATTTGTCCCTTTTTTGGCACATCGACTTTGTAATTTATTTATTTTCGATTAAAAGCTGCAGTTGTAGCACCAGTTCTCTTGCTATTCGTAAAACTTCTTGAGCGTCATGTCGTTCTGCCATTTCTGCAATTAAGTTTTTATTTTTTGTTTAAACTAGGTCGACATTTACCGTTGAAGAATTTGATGATGTCAGTGAAATCCATACTGTTTGATAATATAATGTCGCGGTAGATTTCGAGTAATGCCAACGCTAGAAACAGAACATAGTGGCTGGACGCCACTTGCTGCGCCGCCCAAATAACTTCCCAAAATGCAAACACGTCGTTATAAACTAATTCGCGCTTGAAGTCTAATAGGAACCATCGATAACAAAAGTAAAAGTGGGTGTAATCGCCGTGCGAGTGCATCAACTCATACATCTCCGAATCTAAGATTTGTATTAAAGATCGCATGTTGGCGAAGTGGCAGTCCATTGCGTTCCCGTTAGGAAAATTTTCAACCATGCGTTCCATTAAATGACAGAAACAGGCGTACGTTAAACTTTCATCGTTGAAAATTACCAACAGCGGAGCAACCAAATCGCACATACCTTGCATATATCCAATATCCAAATGCTCCCAAACGTATCTAAAATAAGTTAAAAGTTTAACGCTGCATTAAAACGTGCGTTTTGTTACGTGCACATTACGTTGCGTAGTTTATCTAAATTGTCACCGGTGAAGTACCAATAGTTACGATCGCACCGTTGCACGTCTTTTTCAATCCTGTGTAGATTTAAACCGAACGTTTCTAGTAGTTCCGTCTATAATAGTGTGGCTAAGAATACAGGGTTGGATTGTACGACAACTTACCGAATATACTCCGCCGTTAGAACTAGCTGGTGAGACACAAGCACTACGTGCTGGAGACACCAACCCGTGGGTCTCAATACAATCTAAAGTATCTAAAGATGTGCCTTCTTCAGTCACAGCGCGTAAGCTGCTTTTACGCTGACACTCGACAAGTATATTCGACATATCCACGCTGGGGTTGGTAACAATTACATTGCCAATAAACTTTTTGTCATTATCCTCGATGTTATTGTTACGAGACTCTTCGTTTAGGTGTAAATTCGCAACTTCTGCACTTTCTTGTTCTAACGATAACTTTCGTCTATCTTCGTCGCTACCGTCGTAAATAACTGTATTTTGTTTCGTTTTCTTTGGACGTTTTGGTTTATCCTCGTCGGTGTCGTCGTTCGAATCGAACTCGTAATCGCTGATGTCTTCAAATACCTGTAATTTTTAGGCGTAACAATAACAAGGAAAACTATTTACCTACGTCGTTGCTAAGGTCGCGTTGTATCTGAGGAGGAACTTGTTCGCCGCTTGTGCTTTCGCTGCTTAATTTTGCAATGGCGTTGGCTTGCGTTTCTTTATCGCGTTGCTTTACGATTGCTTCAACTGCTAACCACTCAGACATAGTAGTTTCGTACCTAAACGCTAAGACTAAAACACTAAGTGACGGTTTAAAGGAACTTACGCTTGCTTCGTCTGCTCGCTAAGCTCGTCTCGTTGCGCCAACGTACTACCGAACTTATAATGGCCGAGTAAATACGGCCAAACATCCTTGCGCAAATCGTGTGCAACACCCCCAAAATACGTCAACTTATAGACTTCGTCGGCGTGTTGAAGAACCCCATCGACGTACAATTCGCACCACTTCTCTTGCGTCAACCCATCTTTGGCGGTATCCCCAGTTATAATAGTCCCATGCACTAAACCACTCAAATGAGTCCGCACCGTCGACAAATGCCGACAATACGCTAACCAACCATAAAACGCTCTCGAAATAATCTGCCGTTTCATTGAGTCACAAACGGCTTTGATACAAACATTGGATGTCCCATCGCCGACGCCATTTTGATCAATGCTGAAACTCTTAGTCGAACTCTCAGAGCTGGTGCTCGAGCTACCCAATTGCGCTCGCACTTTAGTAGTCACGTAATTCCGATTCATTAAATCGTGCCGCTTTACTGCTTAGGAACAAAAGACAATTACTAGTCTAATCGCACCAAAAAAAACTTACAAATTTCTTTGTGATTACTACTATCCACGATGCGAAAAACAAAGTCTTTTGGTTCATTCTCTTCGACTAAAGAAGGCAACGGACGTTTCCTTTTACTGTTTCTTGCCGTACACGATTGTTGCGACCATAAAGGTGGATCTAAACGTCCATGCGGTAATAACCCAGTTTCAAGACAGTTAAGAAACGCCAACATGTGGCCTCCTGTAACAGATTATTAATTAACATAACCTAAAAGTTGTCTTTACCTTTGGGGAAATGAATCGGCGGCCTTTGTACTCCGTCTTGGCCGACTAAAATCACCGTTCCTCCGGTTTCGATGTCTTGATGACAGTGCACGTAAACGACTTCGTCTAACCGCACTTGTATGGCATAGTCCCAATAAATGCTTTTATCGGGAACATCGCTTTCCGTAAAACCATTCATTAATTGATTTGGGGTCCACTTAATAGTTAAACAATTTGCGGTTTGGTGTAGGCTGAGGTATCCGGGCATGGGTTCAGTGTGTCCGGCTTTTGGCGGCGATACCAATACGTTGTTTTTGCCAAAAAGCAAAGTGGCGCGAGAGTTTTGATGCAAGCTTTCGACGTAGTCTTTAGCTATGTGTTGAGTAGTGCACCGACTAGATGAATCTTCAGAACTAGTGTTTAACGATCTTCTAAAATTTGGAATTGGACGTCTAACTGGAGGAGGCGTTGAATGACTACTAGATATGCGATGTCTCTGTAGCTAAGCGGTACGTTAATAACACTCTTTAAAAAAACTATACATACCAATTCATCAGCCGGTGGATCCGTCCAAAAGTGATCGGCTGTTTTAGTCCGCGAGTAGTCTAAAGCGCACGGTCCCACTAAAAGCGAACTTAAGATACTTCCGTAATCAGGATCAGCGACCAACGCATCTTTATCATAATATCTAGTGGCATTCGCAACTAAGTAATCGATGATACGTGACAACTGCTTTTCAAAAAGCGCCAAGCGTATCCACAAATACTTAGGCAACAAATTCACGTTTTGCAATGACATATTCTTCATTAACACTGGTTTAGTCGTACTATCGCTACTACTTGAAGATCGCCTATTGGGATCTAAATTTTCTAATTCTATTACTTTTTTCGAAATAACCGCAGCGTCGGAGTTATGCTTTGCTATTTTATGTAGCAAAGCAGTCGTCGACGATGTCTTGAATAATCCCAAAGCACGTCTGCGTAATCCTGAAATAATTTTGTCTACGCTGAAAAAAAAATAACGAGAAAAGGTAAGTTACCTTGAGATAAACAAGCCTCGACGGCGCCACATAGAGACGTAACCGAACCAGATTCTTCGTGTACGAACTTTTTCGTCACCGACTCTTCCATTACTTGCTTTACTTCTTTTTTAACGCAAGCAATCAGCTTAGCTTTGTAATCGTTTTCTTTAACGAAAAATATATTAATTGAAATTTTAATCCCAACAATTTTCGTTACCTGAGCCCGACGTCATTTTATTCTTCAACTAAGTACTAAAGCGTGTCGGAAAAATTAAAAAAAATAATAAATAAACGAAAGTGGATACGCCACATCACAGTATTTGTTAAATATGTAGCTACCTTGAAAATGTACAATCGATTTTATGTGTAACGCAACGCGCGCAAGACCGTTTGTGATAATAATATCCGGTACAATGCGTTGCGGTTATCGCCGCCACTGGATAAGTTGCCTAAAAAACTGAATGCACGCGGGACAATTCGTTTTCAAATTAAACGTCAATAAATGTCAGTAAGTTTGTTAATCGATCGTTAATTCATTTTTAACTTGATTTTAACGTCGCGTCGTAGATTTTTAAAATTTTATTCTTTTCAAATAAAGTGTTTTCGATTACTAACATTCTTTCCAACGAAACATTACAAGAACATCATAGATAAAGTAATAACACATTAAAATCATAAAAATTGAAAGAAAATAGATCTTATTCCAAACATTAGAAAACAAACTAAAAAAAAAGACAGTTAAATAACACGCAAGTTTGTAAAAAAATAGTAGATTGAGCCATCTATCGGTCACATGTTTAAGTTGATTATTGGATTAGATAGTAAATAGTGTTGCGCTAAAAACCTAAACAGCTGAGTAGTGGTAAACTTTGTTATGTATCTTAGTTAACTATATAGATTCACAAACTAAAAGTCATATGTATCTCGTCAATATTGTTATCACGTTACTAGCTTTCTTATCTAATTGTGTCGTGGGAAAACCAGCACTAGGGTAAATAATAAAGTCGGCTATCGACAGATATTAGCAGGTCATCACCAAATATCTATACTATTTCGGTTTCTATGCGCGAAGAAGAGAACCAAAACACAACGTTGCATAACTTTATCCAAAAAATAGTATCATTCGATCGCATAATCCAGCTAGTCGTAGCGGTATTTGTGAAAGTAAAAACCAGTATGTCTCCACCGTTTTGGTTACGAACGAAAAAAATTAAATGAGTGAGGTTCTCGGCGCCACGCAATTGCACATCCCTAAGTATTGCTTGCAGTGTTAATAACTGACAAGTTGAAGTATTTTGAGTTTAGTTTAGTAGGAGACTCGGATTTCTTTCCGTTTCACAAGATGATTGACGATTTTAAAAAGCACCGTACCAACTAACTAAATTAAAAACTCCAAACTAAAACCCAACTAAAACCTCGATTATAACAAAAAAAAATCAGTAAAGGATAATCATAAACGCCTCTTCGTAATCTTTCTTTTGTGATCATATTACCCGAAACACATCGATGTCTAAAAAGCGATCGCTCTAGGTCTACAATGCCGGCCCGAAGTTATATTTCCGTCCGTGCAAGCTACCGTTTTAGCGCCCTTCTTCCGAGATTTTTCTTACCCAATCCGAAACTCACCTCGTAAAAAAAGGAAGATGGTTTTTCTACGCTATGATAACTAATTTTTACTTGAGATTTCAATAAAAATATTTTTTTGTCTGTATTTTTGTTGTAATTTCACGAATTTCTACAACAATTGGTAACACTGTGCACAACCACGACAACTAGTGCGGGTTGCCGCCAATAGATGATTTAAAAGGGTTTCCACTCCAATGCATTTACTGTTTATTAATTACCATACTTTGTTCATTGTTTAGTTATAGAATATGAATAATGCATTATGTTCCTTTATTGTAAGACGTGTTATTATTACTGGCGCCTACATTTATTCATGTTATTGATATTAAATCTTTTTTAAAATTGTAGTCCTTCCTTATTCGACAGTTTGGCGCGCTTGCCATTCAAGTGCACGACTCGCATGGCCCTTGGGCCGGTACTGAACGTCTAAACATTGAGGTAAAGAGTATTCCAACAACAACCTGCGAGCTCTTTTTTGACGAAGGATTTAAACTTCGAAATCCCAGATTTTAGCATTCCACACGGCCCTATTCAACCAAATGATTGCAATGAAAACTATTGCAACTCGCCGTAGGGTGCTCGGTGAAAATAATGATTTGCGCCAATACATTTATAAGCAGGTTACGTGCCCATAAATGGTTTTCCTTAAAAAAAACTTTTAGGATCAAACCTCGTAAGGGTTTAATTTAATTTAAACAAGTTCGCGACTTCGTCACAAGAGGACGCTAGTCGTCCTAACCTCTATTGATTTTCTTCAAAATCCGTCCTGCAATCAAAAGGCGACAACGAATTCAAAACCCTAAAGTGCAGGAAAATAATGATCCATGTAAACACGGATATACAAAACAAAGCCGAACAAATTCTCAAAGGTTTCCAAGTGTAAGTGTTTTCACACCCTTGGTGTACCCACTAAGTCTTCTATTACGTAGGAACTGGATATGCTTACGAGACGCCGACGGTGGAAAAGTTTTTTGGCAGGGCTCGGATGACTTAAGTCTACCCGACATCGAACACGAAGCACACGTACCCAAAACTATACTAAAATGTCGTGCAGTGTCACGGGAATTCAACTTCAGCTCTAAAGAATGCATCGAGAAGTTTCGCTTAGAACAAGTATGTGACGCTGAATCGATACCGTTTGTTAATTAAACTCATTACAGAAAGTACTGTTTAAAGGACGGGTGTTAGAAGAATGGTACTTTGAATTTGGGTTCGTTATGCCTGAATCAACAAATACCTGGCAATCAATTATGGAAGCAGCACCTGAATCACAAATGATGCCTGCATCGATTTTAAAGTAACTAAAATTATTCATGTCCTGGCGTTAAATAATTTATTATTTTTGCAGTGGGAACGTTGTAATCGAAACAAAATTTTTTGACGATAGCTTGCTGATCTCTACATCGAGAGTACGACTTTTTTATGTGTAAAAGTTTTAAACGGTTACTAAGGGACCACCCAGGAACTTTACTTTTTTTTAAATTTACTATACTGTGATTTAAGTATTTGTAATTCTGTACCTGTAAATAAACGTTTCTTAATTTTTTATGAATATCGGTGGGATAAATAAGTTTAACTTAACAACGTTGCTAAATTTAATAGCCTTTTGACGTAATTTACTTGTACATTGTTATGATTCTATCAGCTTCCCTAAAACCAGTTTCGATAGCACCATGAACTGTTGAATAATGAGTGGGGTTGCTAGCTTCGCCGGCAAATAATAAATTAGGTTTTTCTCCATTGTTACCCAGTGGCTCAGATAGAATAACTGCATCAGAATGTATACCCCGGCGAGTATGTGGCGTTTGGAAGGAGTAAGTGCCTCGAAAGTGTGGGTTAGTGTACCAATTGTTCCTGAAAAAGTGTATTTAGCGAATATTATTAAAACCAAAACTACCTAATAATGGTGTCAGGCCATGTTATATTCTCCATAACTACGCCGAAATAATCCAACAAATACATAACTCCGTTAATTACAACTTCATCTGGACATCGCTCAACTTCCGGTACAAAATGGCCAACTATCCAAGCTTCTAAAATGTTTGAATTATGCAGAACTGGTAGTAAGACTGACATCGATGTTAACCAAGAAACTCCATCCTAATACAATTATTTTAGAACTAATCGCACGTTGTTAAAGATTACCTTAACAGGACCTTCGCTAAACGAAATACGTTTACCATCGTTTTTGTCCCATAAAAGGTAAGTACCACCGTAAGAGTCATTCCACCACCTCTGGGGAAAATGTAAAAGAACTTTGTGAACTGCGGCAATTCCCAATTGCTTAATTGCTTGTATTTTATCACCAGGAAGTTTAGGTTGAAAGAGAGAATCGTGTTGGTGCTTTAGCACTCCAAGAGACACGGTCACTACAACATGATCAGCTGCATAACTAGAACCATCAGTGCATTTCACCACCGCTTGTTTTGAGCTCCAATTAATTTCATGCACTTCTTTATTTAACAAAACCTTATCATCAATCGGAAGAGATTTTGATGCAGCCGGGTACTTTTGCATCAATAAATCCAAAATTGTTTTAAACCCGTGTCCGTTCCAATTCAAGTTCAAATCTCCTTCGCTTACCATGTAATCGTCGTCGTCAGAAACGTCAAACCAAGAAAACGCACCCTCGTAACCAATTACGTAAACCTCAAAAAACTTAATAGCTTCTTGCGCTATAGCATATACACTTGGATCATTTTTCCACTGATCAATTACCTCTTCATACCTGCAGTAAATTATTAATCAACAACCAAGCAGTAAAATCCGTACCTAGATATCAAACGTTCCCCCATACTAGCACTTTTTTTGGGCTCGGCAATAAGTTTATCAAAAGTATGGAGCAAAGCGTTAGAAAAATTCTGATCAAGGCGTTTGAACTTTGAATGATACATTTCAGGATCAAACTCTTGGGTGTGTCGCAAAATGTTCAAATCCTTGACCATTTCATATACAATGTTATCTTTTTCTCCGTGGCACCATTCGGCACCTAAATCCAAGTAACCCTCGCCAAAGCGAACGCTATAAATACGTCCTCCGATTCTACCTTCAGCTTCCAAGATTGTAATGTTAGTGATGCCATTTTTTAACAGTCTAGTAGCTGCTGCAATTCCAGACGCTCCAGCTCCTATTATAATAACGCTAGGGTCGCAAGCCCCAAATGACGCAAAAAATAATAAGAAGACTGTCTTTATTAACATTACCGCGGCGTTGTTGTTATACAACTGCAATGAAAGGTCGAATTAAAGATATCTCTCAATGCGATAAGACATTTCAAAACAAAATTATATAACACTTGCAACAGTGTCCAATATCAAGAATTTATTAAATTAATTTCTCGTGAAATTTAAGCAAGCATTCGATAAACTTAAGTCGTCCTTTATGATCTACCATCAGTTTGTGAGCCTTGATGTCAGCTATTACGACGGGCCCCTTCTCCACGTCACATAATAAAGAATAATCATTTTGAGAATCCCTGTCCACTATTAATGTTTGAAAATACGTTTTAAATTATAAAATATTTTCCATAGTTCAATTCTAAAGCAGATTATTTATAAATTAAATAATAAAACATTTCGAACAGCAGCCCCGTCTACAGCAATGTGCAATGTGTGCAGCGCACACAGGCGCCAGGTCTGAAGGGGCGCAAAGTCTAAAACATTTTTACATTAACACGATTTATATTTAAGATCAATTATATTTAAGATAAGATTTAAGATATTCATCTGTCTTTACAATTACCAAAATGACCGATAAAAACTTACAGTTTTTAATAGAAGATTTTTTTTGCTTAGCATATAAATACACACGACTTTCTTGTCCCATAGTATCGCCGATTGCGTAAAAATGGTTCAATTTTTTTACGTAGAGAAACATCGCTCTCCAGTAGTCGCAGATAAAGTCAATCAGTTATTTTATTTAGTATAGGTATGTATTCTTACAAACATTTTCATTGTGGTCTTTAATTGACTTTCAGCAAGCGCTGTCCAATTGTATTTGTAAGCAAATATTAACGCGGCCAAGAGTAGCATAATTCATACAACTTTTCACGTGATTCGCCGATAACGTAACCTTTTTCACTTTTTCTTTTAAATGCTATAAATCGGTAACATTATTTTTACATCATAATGACCTAATCAGCAAGGAAGCGTTATTTTCATGTTTGGAAAACGTTACAACGTTTTAAAATAGTCAAAATAAAAAACGTTTTTCAAAAAAATATTTTTGTTGCGTTTTAAAAAATATTTCATTTAAACATTGATATTGAAATATTTTAAAAATGTTTTCTAAAACATTTTTTAGTAACATAAAAAACGTTTTTACTTTATTATATACTTTTGCTTGATTTCACCTATAGACTTTTTTCTTTTATATATTGTATCAATAATTGTTACATATTATTAATAAATACATATCAAACCTTTTCGTTTTTTTAAAAACTTTCTTGCAAATTTCAATTAAGTACTTAATAATAACCGCGTTTGCGCAAAGTACCAGTCTCTGCGTGAAAAGATGGCGATTTCGTGTATTATAACTGCCGCAAAAGCATTATATTTTAAGCTTCAACAAATCAACAATTTCCATGGTATTACTCGCTATGCTGTGTGATGTATTGATAGTGTATGAGTTTAATCGTTTTCTAATTTGCGTTCTAGTGAAACTCAAATAGATACTTTTAGTATATGTCAGCATTTATTATGATAGTACGTTTTTCGTTGCAAGAAATTTTGCTGAAGTGTAGTTTTATTTGTTACAGCAGTGTTACACTAAAACGTTCATTCTATGTACTTCATGATTTCCATTCTTTGTGATGTTTTAAGGTTATGAAATTAATATTATGTTAGCCAAATGGGAGATTTGAACGTGCACAATAACCAATTAATCTTGGTATGTAATTTTTTCTGATATTGATACAGCATTATTTTGTGTGCTCAAAGTTTCAAAATCAATGGATTGTTAGATGTTTTGGTTTTCGTTTCTACAAAAAGAGGTACATGCATAATTCGTCAAAACTTTTCGTATTTTATGGATAGGACCCTTCGAAGTGGGTTCCAGCAAACAATTGTGATTTTAGAACTGTTGAATTTGGATGTACATATAAATATAAACAATGAATAGTTACTAAAGTGTATTCATTTTTAAGAGGGAGCGCGCGTCAACAAAATAAAACGCATGTTCTATGCGAGATTATCAGGTGCTGTTGCAAATGATTTTAAACTATCAATATATAGCCTGACTAAAAATTAAATCATAGATGTACCTAATTAATTATTAAATGCACCACAAAAATGTAAGAAATGCAGTAATATCAAATAAAAATACTGAGTAATGAGTACAGTTCTATGCGGCATGTTTACGTGAACACCACATGTGTTTGATTACGCGCGCTCTATCTTGAATATGAATACACTTTAGAAATATGTTTTTAATATGTACTGCTTATTTGTATACATATTTCAAGCTTTATAGGTAGGTATAGGTGTAGTTGTTAATTTTGTACCAGTACTAGTGAATAACACTAAGTACTTTTAAATACTACATTGAAAACAATTACAGTCTTTAAAATTTTAAGAAAAAGTTTACATGTTTAGTATTTTTTTGTTCAATACCTTAAAAAATTGTATCTACCAAATATTTTTGGAATCTACCGAAGTATCAAAGTAATCTGCCAGCCTAAACAAATTTCTTTTGAAAACAGTCACTGTTCTCAATCAACATTTGTCTGCGTTAATAAATACCAGTGCGTCATAGTTGTTTATGTTTTATGAGCGGTGTGTTATGAATTGTTTGCAATGGAGCGCTGGCTAAAAGCAAGAACCTTTAAAAAACTACGTACATCAACATACATACAAAATTAAAGCCTGGATCTTCTAGTTCAGGTACAAAATTTTTCAGTTTCTTTATTATGTATTGTTTTTAGATTTTCCTTTATTCGGAGTGTTCAAAAGCAGATACCTTAGTTATGCCAAAAAGTAGTAATAAGCGTTCTCTAGTACGCCAATCTTCGCATCAATAATTTTTTTTAAAAATCTCATAAAACACTAAAAAAGAGAAAGTATGACGAAAGTTACATAGTTTTTGGATTTATGCATTCCGATAATTGTCCTCAGTATGCTTTGTCTAACAAAATCTTAGCAAACAGTTCTATGTTTCATGCAAAATTGATTAATCATATAATCATAATCCAAAACCAACTAATGTGCGCGAGGTGAAGAGATTTCTGGGAATAACATCGCTTTTTAGACGCTTTGTAAGTGGTTATCGTAAGACCGATTAGTGATTTAACGCGAAAGGAAACAAATTTTGTGTGGGGTGATCAACAACAACAAGCATTCGAAAAAATTAAGATACTACTAGTTTCCCAACCCGTGCTACAACTATATAATCCAAGGGCATACACAGAACTACATACAGATGCCTCCTCAAGGGGATTAGCAGGAATGTTATTACAAAAAGGCGAAGACGACAAAATGCACCTCATATACGCTGTTTTGAAGAAAACAACAGACACTGAGGCTACTTATCACAGTAGCAAGTTAGAACTGGTGGCAATCGTTTGGAGCGTGGACCAATTACGACAGTTATTGTTACCAATTAAGTTTACCGTTATAACCGATTGTCAAGCTCTTGTATATCTTAATCTGAACAAAACTACGTGTCCGCAAATAGCAAGATGCAGTTATCTTTTACAAGAATTCGAGTTTGAGGTAAAATTTCGAAAAGGGGAGCAGATGACACATGTAGATGCCATGAGCCGAGCTCCAGTGGAAGAATCAAGTAGAACGATGAAGGAAATTTATGACAAGCGACTTGAAGTCTACAGCATTATGGAGGAGGAAGAGTGGATTTTGTTAATACAAATGGGAGACCCGGCATTACGAGAAATAGTTTCTATTTTACGAAGACCAAAAACAGATAGAACCAAACTCGAAAACGATCAAGTAAAAGGGTACAAATTGACAAATGGACGATTAAAACGCGATATTCGAGTGAACGGTGAAATAAAAACTTTGTGATTCCAAATTCAATGCGGAAAAGCACGTTGATTAAGTTTCACGATCTTGCAGGACATTTCGGTGTGGATAGAAGTGTTCACCTAATTACGCAAAAATACTGATTTCCAGGAATAAGACAATACGCAAAAAGACATATAAAATCGTGTGTTGACTGTTTAATAGTGAAGGTGCCGAGCGGAAAACAATACGGAAAATTACACCCAATACTCTTAGTCGAAAGACCATTTTACCGAGTGCACGCGGACCATTTGGGACCTTTCGTGAAAAGTTCGAAAGGAAATACGCATATTCTAGCTTTTATAGATAGTTTCACTAGATTTATACGACTTTATGAAGTGAAAAGTACAAAAAGTAGTGCATCAATACGATGTTTACGTGAATTTGTGACAGACTTTGGGTTGCCCACAATTTTAGTTACGGACAGAGGCACAAGTTTTACCGAAGAAACTTTTGAAAATTTCTGCTTGCAAAATGGAATAAAACATGTGTTAAATAGTTCACGACATCCCATGGGAAACGGAATTCTAGAACGCGCTAACCGTGTTATTACACCAGTAATTTTAACGAAAATGCAGAAGGAAAAAAATTGGGACGAAGATTTAAGGGAAGTGCAGAGATATGAATAACGTCATAAATAAAACCACAGGGAAAACTCCCTTTGAAGCTTTATATGGTTTTAGACCTAGTTTTACGGACGGCATAATGAGAAATATGGCGGATGTTGAAGAAAAGTATGAAAATACAGAGGAAATTCGAACGGAAATACGTGAAAGGCTTTCGCACGAACAAGAAATTTACAAAAAACGGTACGATGAAAAACGCTGTGTACATGAAGGGATTAATCCTGGAGATATCGTTTACGTAAGATCACCACCCACTGCCACCGGAATACCAACTAAAACCCAGAGGAAATACAAGGGACCATATGTCGTTATACATAACCTTGGAACTGACACATCTAAAATAAGTTCAATCGGTGAAAAACAGGGCAGAAAATATACTACAAATGTGAATGTTTCGACCATGCAGATTTACCCAAATTTTGACGGGAAAAGTAACTCCGAATCAGATGTTGAAAATTCCACGAACGACTAAGATACACAAATGAAATGTGATGACAAGACCGAACGGAAGGGCATCGACCGTGAGATGAAAACACCATCGTCAACAAGGTCGCAACGTATGAAACGCAGACCAGAAAGGTTACAAGATTATCAGTTGTGAAACAAAATACGATAAGGTTAATTTTGTACGATTATTTTAAGTTACTTACGTATATATATTATGTCATATATTAGCATTTATTTACAAGTAATAGTTGGTAATAGTTTTTGAAGAAAATATTTCAACAAGATGCGCATGAGCAAGAGTAGTAAGGATATAGAATTGGTGAAACTAGGCGTGGTATATTATGTACGAACTATGTATTAAATTTTTGGAGTTTTGTGTGTGTGAAAATTTATTAAAACTGTTAAAACTAATCAAGGCGACTTTCATTAACCCAGAAATCGATAACACGTACGAATGTGATACTTTAACTAAGCATCATTTACAAGCAATCCGCCGTGGGGTAGTGTCCAAAGGTCTTTCATTACGCCGATGGTCCCTGGTTCAAATCCCGTAGCTGCCACTTCTAAAAACTTGTAAAACAAACTACCACCGCTTTAATTAAAAACTTAGTCATTAATGTTCAACGGTATTCTCTAAGAAATACAACAAATGCCATTCAAAACCAAAATTTTATTCATTTATTTAAAAAAAAAACAAATTTTATTTTACTTTCCAAAATTGTTTTTTATTCAACACCAACGTGACACTTTTCCAACGAAACGTTAAGACAATTATTAAACGAATCCTATTCGTTTTGTTATACGCGGACATTTCACGTTCTTACAGTGATTTTAAAACATTTTGTTGCCAAAATGTACAACGTTCACTGTTTTTGAAAAAACAAATTTGTAATATTTAAAAATCTGATTTGTTGTAAATAAACTTTTGTTATATTTTTATGGTTGCCAAGCAGACGTTTAAATACGGAACTCCAATGAACTATCCAGAAACACAAAAGTGTACTAGTATATGAATCAAAAGCATGGACATTACCACAAAAACAAACGAATAACAAATTTTTGTAAACAAGTGCCTAAAGAAGATATTAAAAACATTATAGCCAAATGTATTCTCAAACAAGGTATTATGGAGTGATACTAGAATAGAAACAATGTCCAAAAAACGAAGATGAAACTTGATCGGACATACGTTATTACGAAAACCTAACTCAGACATTGCAAAACAAGCCTTAGAGTACAATATCAGAGGGAAACGTAAGCGAGGACGGCCAAACCAAACATGGAGAAGAACTATACTTAAAGAATGTAAACAAATAAAGAAAACTTGGACTCAAATCAAACGCATCGCCACAAATAAAAATGACTGAAAAACTTTGGTTGAAGACGTGTAAAAGTGAAAAAGAAATATAACTTAAATTTAACCTAAACCCAAACGAAACGAATAAAAATGTTAAATGCAAAGTAAAAAGTATAGGTGCATTTGCATAAGGCTAACAACCTTATCAAATTTAATTTGTCTAGAAACGCCAAGCAGGGCGACCTTTAGTTCCCCGGAACTTACAGAAAGTAATGATCATATTTTTATGAACGTTGGTAACTGATAAGATAATATAGACAAAAAAGTAATAACTTTCAAACTGCTATAGCAAAATTTAATACGTATAACACATTGCCTACTTTTAGGCGTAATCTATTTGTACATCTTTAAGATTCTATCAGCTTCTCTAAAACCAGTTTCGATAGCACCCTGAACTGTTGAATAATGAGTGGGATTGCTAGCTTCACCAGCAAATAGTAGATTGGGTTTTTCTCTGTTGTTACCAAGTGGTTCAGATAGAATAGCCGGGTCAGAATGATAGCCATGACGGGTACGTGGTGTTTGGAACGAGTAAGTGCCTCTGAAGTGTGGATTAGTGTACCAATTGTTCCTAAAAAGTGTATTTAGCGCACATTATTAAAAACAAAACTACCTGATAATGATGTCGGGACGTGTTATAGTCTCTGCAACAGCTACGCCAAAATAGTCCAATAAATACATAACTCCGTTGATTACAACTTCGTCTGGGCATTGCTCAACTTTTGGTACAAAATGACCAAGTATCCAGACTTCTAAAACGTTTGGATTATGTAAAACTGGTAGAAGGACTGACACCGACGTTAACCAAGAAATTCCATCCTAATACAACGATTATAGAACTAATCGCATTCTGGCAAAAATTACCTTAACAGGACCTTCACCAAACGAAATATGTTTGGCATCGTCTTTGTTCCACAAAAAGCAATTACCGGTGTAAGAGTCATTCCACCATCTCTGAGGAAAATGTAAAAGAACTTTGTGAACAGCAGCAATTCCCAGTTGCTCAATTGCTTGTAGTTTATCACTCGGAAGCTTAGGTCGAAAAAGAGAAGTGTGTTGGTGCTTTAGCACACCAAGGGACACGGTAACTATAACATGATCAGCTACATAAGTAGAACTATCACTGCATTTCACCACCGCTTGCTTTGAGCTCCAAGCAATTTCATGCACTTCTTTATTTAACAAAACTTTATCGTCGATTGGAAGAGATTTTGACGCATCCGGGTACTTTTGCATCAATAAATCTAGAATTGTTTTAAATCCATGTCCGTTCCAATGCAAATACAAATCGCCGTCGCTTAGTATGTAATCGTCATTGTCAGAAATGTCAAACCAAGAAAACGCACCCTCGTAACCAATTACGTAAGCTTCAAAGACAGTAATAGCTTCCTGCGCTAGGGCATACACCCTTGGATCATTTTTCCACTGACTAATTACCTCTTCATACCTGCAATAAATTATTAATCAAGAGCTAAACACTAAAATACGTACCTAGCAATCAAACGCTCTCCGATACTGGAATTTTTATTTGGCTCGCCAATAAGTTCATCAAAGGTATCGAGCAAAAGGTTAGAAAAATTTTGATCAAGACGTTTGAACTTTGAGTGGTAGATTTCAGGATAAAATTTGTTAGTGTGTTGCAAAATGTTTAAATCCTTCACCATATCGTACACAATATTGTCTTTTTCGCCGTGGCACCATTCCGCGCCCAAGTCCACGTAACCGTCGCCAAGGGGAACACTATAAACACGTCCGCCGATTCTATCTTCGGCTTCTAAGATAGTAATGTTAGTAATGTCATTTTTTAGCAGTCTAGCCGCGGCGGCAATTCCAGACGCCCCAGCTCCTACTATAACGACGCTAGGATCGCAAGCTCCAAATGACACAAAAAACAATAATAGAACGGTCTTTACTAACATTGCTGCGGCGTTGTTGTTATACAACTGCGTCAAAAGGTCAAATTAAAGATATCTCTCAATGCGATAAGACATATCAAAACAAGATTTTTTAACATTTGTCTAGTAACAAGAATTTGTTGCATCAACTTCTTGTGAAATCTAAACTGACGTTACAGAAAGGAAGGATAAAGCATTAAAAAAAGTGAATTAGAGGATATGATAATTGTCTAAGCAAATTTATCATGCATAGCAGTTACTACAATCAAACTTGAAGAAAAATAATTTCCTTTAGAACCAAGCAATTAAATAACAGAAGTAGTACGTTCATTTGTGAACTGAAAAAAACTTTTTAATTTGATTGTACTTTTAGAATTAAAGTGACACCAGGTACGCTTTTCAAGGGATTTTGTTTACTCAGATCAACTGTATAGGAAATAATCATAAAACTTAAAGTACAATCTAGTCTTAGTTTGCTTCGACGTTTCGCTGTCCATGCTGCCAGTTTCTTCAGGAACATCCAGAAACGGCAATCTTTCTTCTTCTTTTATTTTCATAGTAAACTTTCTAGATGAGTACTGTTTGTTGATGTGATCAAAGAAGACTTGAATTCTATCTTTTGATATCTTATGAAATCATTTTCCCTGTGTACGGTTTTAACATCTTTGCTAGGTGTTTGGTTAGGTTGTAGGTCGACGATCCAGTTCTGCTAACGATAGGGCGAAATGGTAATCCTTCCTTGTGGATCTTCGGTAGATCATATAGTCTAGGTGGTCCACTGGCTACAAGTATCAACCACTTTTTGTTTTGATTTCTTCAAAAGTACTTTTATTCTTTGAGTAATCTTTGCCATAAGATCTCTCTGAAGTTTGAGGTAAACGTTGCGATGTAGTGAGTGTTGATCTTTTGTTTGTAGGTTTTTTTATCCAGGATCACGGTCGCATTAACCTTGTCAGTCTTTGTAAAGATAATGCTGTCTTCCTTCCTTAGGTTGCTTAGGGCCGTCTTCTCGTCGTTGGTTATATTTCGTTTAGGCGTTTTGGCTTTCTTCAAAACACGCCTCACTTTTTGATGTAATTCTTCTGCTTCGAGACTACTATCTCCACTTCTCTGATGATATCTTCCTTCGGTATACCGCACTAAATCAGGAAGATTACAATATGCAGTTTACAAGATGAAAACCCATACGGATAGGTGCTTACATGCTACGTCACATTACTATCCTAAACAAAAGAAAGCTCTGATTAAAACTTTAATGCATAGAGCAGGAACCAAACGCAAGAAAAACAATACGTCAAGAGAAGTCTAAAGAGAAGTGGATACAACGACACTAAGATAAGGAGAACCCTTAGAAAACCTGGACCGAAACGACACCCACGGTAAAAGAACCACCTAAACAATTCACCCGCTTGCCTCTTGTTTTCCGAACAACAGAGAAAATTAGTAAGATTTTAGTCAAAAAGAACATAAAACTAAACTTCAGCAGTACTGCATTTATCTAAAACATTTTTTACGGGCATCAAAGATAAATTATCACGGACTAAAAAAGAAAGAGTCTATAAACTAATGTGTGAATGCAAAAAAACTACGTTGGACAAACGGGAAGGTCGGTCTAAAAAAGAGTCAAGAGCAACACACGAAGAAAGATAATTGAACAATCAGTAATTGCGAAACATGTACACGAACAGAGAATCATCAGAGATCATCAAAAAAGAAAAACATTCCAATTCCAACTGTGATAACAGTTACAAATTTAACAACACTTGTTACGAAATTTAGTCACAGTGGATGAAGCACACCCAATCAACAAGGAAACGTTTTTTTAATATTTTTTTTAACGTTTTGAAAAGATATATTTACATGTTTAAAAACATTGCAAAAACGTCTTAATGGCCAAATTTACGTTGCAAGTGCAAAAACGTTATTTAAATATTAAAAAAATGTTTTAGAAAATATGTTTAAAATGTATTTAAAATATTGTAGTATCAATGAATAGATAAAATATTTTTAAAATGTAACAAAAACATTTTTCTAAAAAACATTTTTTATTTCAACTATTTTAAAACGTTGTAACGTTTTTAAAACACGAAAAAAACGTTTCCTTGCTGATTGGGCAACAGCCACACGTCGGTGAACCAACGACGTATATAAGAAGAAACAACTACCGAAAAAAATCAGTACGGCGAAACCTAAAAGAAGATTGTACTACAAGCGACACCGGTCGTGAAAGTCTACGGAGTTATAATAATAAAACTTATAAAAGATGCATATTTTCAGTAAATATTCGCATGCGTATTTAAAGTGTTTTTAAATCATAACTATCCAAAGCCTACTGATAACCGTTGGAACTATTTAATTTCTTTCGGTACTTCTACATCACCGACGATGATCAGCAAGCTTCTACCACCGTCACGTACGTAAAACGTCATCAAATCCGCCAATAATCGTCGAGCCAACAATCATATTATCAACACGATTATTGAGCAATCATGACAATCCTGAAAGGAATATGTATACTTCTATTGGACGAAAACTACCAGACAAAAAGTGATATTCTATTCAGCAAAAGCTCCGAAGTTGGAACTTTTGACAACCTCAAAAGCAAGTGATTATGCATAAGAAACTTAAATTGCATAAGCCATGCTAGAATAAGAATCGTTGAATGTCATCATTTCAACGGTTTGACCACGCCCAGGAAGTGCTATATAGCTGTTGCGCGTTGCGTCAAGTATGGTAAGCAGCTACTTACACTTGCAGTAAGACGTGTAAATACGGTCCTACAATGTATAGTCACTACATACAAACACATATTTTTCAAACTACATATAAGATTCTCAGCTAGCTCTAAACAACAGACAAAAGCACCTGTCGCACAAAACATGACTACCGTATCAACGCTGAAGCCTATTTCAGTTCATTCATCAGTAATCGAACCTGCAGAGACAATAGCTGCCCGAACTCAGGATACAAAAGACTTTGCTGTATCTATGGAATTCGACCAGACATCCTAAAAGAACCTTGAATATGAAAAAACAACCCGACGCCACCGCTGCAAAAACTCAAAACGACACTAATTGTTTGGATAGCTTTGCTTTATCTTATCTACAACCACATAGGCATGATGTAAGGTACACCGGGGTAAGTGTAAATTCGAGGCAAGTGGAACCGATGCCTATTCTTATAAGACCAAGAGTTGTAAAGTGGCTCCACCTATTGCATACTAAACCTATTAATATCCTTTAGACATTCTACATTAGATGTAGCGGGCAGCGATTCGATTACCGTCCGAGATTAGCAGTTTATTGGACGTTGGCGATTTACGTCGTGTACTAAGGTAACACGTGTTTGTTGTCAGTGCCTACCACCGCCAAGGAAATTGTGGGATTAATTGAATATTCGAAGTAAGTACTTGACGAACAATAGTTCTCTATATTTTAAACTTACAATTAACGTATATTTATTCGTAATAAGGAATCGTGCATGAGTTACACTTGCCCCTAAAAAGAGTCCGACTGGGAAAGTGTAACCTATGTTAGGTTCCACTTGCCCCGGGTAAATCGACATTCAATATTTGTAGTAGCGGTGTAAATACTCCAAGGAGACGCCGTTAGAGCGGTAAAAAATCAAGAAATGACTGTATACAGAGCATCAATAACTTATAAGATACCCAAAGCAACACTATTTAAACATGTTAAATGTCAAAGGGGTTTCAAACGCTTGAGCATGAGTAGACCGACAGCGATTTTTTATGAAGAAGAACAGAAAATAGCTAAGAGCATCAAGCAAATGGAAAAATGGGGTTTTAGCCTTTCTAAAAAAGAAGTATTAACACTTATAGGCCGTTATGTGGCAGAAAATAACATTCAGACTCCTTTCAAAGAAGGAATACCAGGCGATGATTATTTCATGTGATTTAAAAAAACGTTTAACCTAAGCCAGAAGAAACCACAATTTGTGCAGGTAGCAAGAAAAAAGAGCGTAGATCCGTTCATCATCGATGATTATTTTACATTGTTAAAAGATGTCATAGAAGATATG
This sequence comes from Aquatica leii, assembly GCA_035610365.1. Lineage (NCBI taxonomy): Eukaryota > Metazoa > Arthropoda > Insecta > Coleoptera > Lampyridae > Aquatica > Aquatica leii. The sequence goes on from CM069435.1 coordinate 86,879,044, forward strand.
CCTCCATCCAGAATATACAATATAGACGAAACGATTTTTTGCCTAGATCCAAGCCGAATAAAAGTTGTTGGCTCCAAGGGAACAGCTGGTCTGGCAAAGAAAACTTTACTGGGAAACGCTACTGGGGAAAAACTACTACCGCATATTGTATTTAGAAGTAAAAATGTATGGGATTCATGGCTCGCAAAAAAGGACGATAAATATGCAAGAATAACGTATTTCGCCACAAAAAATAGCTGGATTAAAGCCGAAACATTTGCGAATTATTTCAGAAACAATTTTCTAAAAAACAAGCCTAGATAGAGCTGTTATTCTTATCTACGATGGACATAGTTCTCACATTGGCATCTCACTTGTTCAAATGACAAGACAAGCGAACATACACATTTTAAAGCTTCCCCTACACACCAGTCACATCCTTCAACTAATGGATCTTAGTGTGTTCAGGCCCTTAAAAATAAAATGGGACGAAGAACTTATAAGGAAGAATTATGGGTATAAACTTCCAAAATCTATTTTTGCTGCTATTATGTCCAAAATTTGGGAAAACATAGATCCGGTGATTATTAAACATGGATTTCAAAAAACAGAAATTTTTCTATTTTGCAACACTATTATACCTATCGAGACTTATGAACCACAAGCATATAAACGGTGGTGCGCTTTTAAAGAAAATCAAGGAAATCAAGCTGCCTCAACTGATATTTTAACTTATGAAGCACCTACTATATAGTTATAGCTATAGTTCCTGCAACAGTTACCATTGCCGCCGAAGAAAATCTGCCTATACCATCAACATCTAAAGTCAGTGTGTCAGAAGTTGTAGTCTCAACACCTTCAACCAATCAGAAGAAAACGTTCGAAGAGTTGCTTTTGGAGCAAATCAAGCAAACCCCAAAAATTACCACAGGAAGGAAAAGAATCTGCGTAGGTGCAGAAGTGATAACATCGGAAGACGCCATTGCTAGGCTTGAAGAAATCAAAAATCAAAGGCTTAAAAAAACGTCAAAATAACCGAGACTACAAAACAAATAGCTGAGGATAATATCAGCGAAGGAGGCGAGTTAGAATTATTAGAAACATTTGAAAACAGTCAAAAAAGGAAAAAAAGGCAACGAAAAAGAAACCCTTATTTGATGAGGACAGTAGTGATGATGAAAGTCTAGAACAGTGGCGGGCAAATACTTTTAAGCGCGGGCCAAAATGAAATTTTCAAAATGTCTCACGGACCGGAGGACTATACCGCGTACCTGCAAAATCGCATAAAAGAGATTAAAAAATTGCTCGCGGGATTTTTCAACCGGCCGGATAAAGTAAGCAAAAGGGCCGGCTGCGGCCCGCGGGCCGGCTTTTGCCCACCCCTGGTCTAGAAGATATAGAAGACATTACAAGCGATTCTATCACAGATGAAATAGAAGAAATGAACGAAGAAAATAATTTCCTCAATCTAATGCAACTAGACATGTCAAAAATAAACGTCGGTGATTGGATTATTGCAAAATTCAATCAGAGGAAACAGGTTAAAATGTATGTGGGCCAGCTCACCGAGAAAGAACCAGTCTTAGAAGCGAAATTTTGCAGGAGAATTGGTAAAACATCAACATTCCATTGGCCCGTAGTAGAAGATAGAAGCATAATTAATGAGGATGAGATATTTATGTATTTACCCACGCCTACAGTCGATAAAAGAGGATAAATATTATTTAACATTGTATTTGAATCATATAATATGTGTTAAGTCTTTTTGATTTTTTTAAATAAATAAATATTTTTGCAGGACACATCAAAGCTAATTATTTACTCTTACCCCGGAGAAGTTTATTATGCTCCATGTACTAAAATGTGCCTAAGGTTACACTTGCCCCATACCAAGGGGGTAAGTGTAACCCAAAGACCGAAAAAATAAAAAAAAATACAGAATAAAATTTAAAGTCATTGAAGGTTTCTATATCTGCACATCCTTTAAGTAATATCTCTTCAGTCAGCTGGCCAACTATGACTAAGATTGAGAGACGGGTTTCTGGGTTAACTCAATTCAAACAGGAGCTACTGAAATTCGCGGTTACACTTACCCCGGTGTACCTTATACGAGAAATGAGTTTTAACGAAATTTTTTACACCAACATCCCAACTTTGTTTAAACATGTTACTAAACACTTTCACGTTGTTCCAGATAAGTCTCTAACAAAACTACCATTTAGATAATTATTTATATGTAAATCTAAAGATAAACGCCTCTTAAAATCGAAGCTACGTAGAAGTCTTTTAAGATCTTGCGCACTCTAGCGTTTATATCAAAATGTTGCTATCATCCGTCTTACAAACATTCGGCGAAACATTTTTCCTAACGTTTCGTTGCTTTTGTCGTTGTATTTGTAATTAACAAGTCTTTATCATTACTTGTTTCAAAAAATGCATTTGAATAATATGCGCCGTGTATTCCTAACTGTACTACGTAAGTGAAAAAATAAAACACATAGACAATGATTTTAGTTGGTGGCAGCACACTGGTGCTGTTTTTTCGACATAAAGAAGGCGTTGGATATGGTTCGGCATCATGGCCTTCTACTAAAACATCTAAACAACAGCATCATCTTGTTGTCACTGTTTAACACACCTAATCATGCCCGGATAACCAAAGCTTTACGGCACAGTTATTTGTGTCGACATCCAACTCGCAAAAAACACAAAGCGGACTACCACAGAAATTTGTCACAGAATCGCTACTATACGCCTACCCATAGTGTCATAAGGTCTACATACCATAATATAGTCAAATCGCGTGGTTTAACGACAGCGGGCGCTTAGAATGATCACCGCTTCACTGCTGCACAGACGTACCCGAAGGCACCAAAGTCTATCCGCGCCACTATGCAAAGAATTTTTCCATTTTTAAATTGTAAACCATCGCGGTACAAAAGTACAAGTGTGAGTTTCCATATGGTGGTATCTTTTTTTCTACTGAAGATGTTTCGATTTTATAGTTCGGGAATTTGTTTTGCATAACTAACCACTGCTCTACATTATATGTCAGGTATTGACGTATTGAACTAACAGAAATCACTTTTTTAATTCGATTGTAGTGTACTTGTCTTGCCTAGCTAAGTTAGAATCTTACGATTCATTTGCAATGTAAATCGACGATCTTCAGATGCAGTTCTGACTGCGTCTAGATACTTGAACGCATTTCCATCGAAAGTATTTTTTTTCGTAAAGTTAGTGTCGTAGTAGCTCGGTTACCAGTCTCATAGGCCCAGTCTGCTACACTGTCTAAGTACACCTGTAAAAACTTTCTCACCCATCGACCACATCTATAAATCCTAAAGGATTTGTGCATCTAACGCTCAACACTAACCAAATTAGGATTTCTATCGTTGCTGAGCTTAACAAATACTTATGCATCAAAAGCATCCTAATTCCTATCCTAACCGAATTGAGTTGATATTTCCTTTCGAGTCGAGCTTTATCTATATTATATAACAAGTCGAAGGTCCTGTGTTACCAGTGTAGAAGAATTTGAAAGAATTAGGCCAAAGTATAAGTTAACTGAGTTATAAAGCACCTTGAACTGTGAGATAAAGATATCGCGAGAGTCGTGGCAGCAAGTGGCAGTTTTGATATAATGATCATGGTTGAATGCTCTCGTTCAAAAAAAAAATCAAAATCAAACACGCTCGCATCTTTGATAACGAATAAAGATAGCTTCAACCCTCGTAAAGCCAATTTGAGAACTGTAAATGCTGTTTCTTTAGCACTCTATGTAAGGGTTGATCTAGAAGCGCATGACCAAATAACGCAAACGCACATCAGGTATTAAATAAAAGCAACAACAGCGTGCAGCTCTGATAAATTCAAAGTGTCAAGCTACTATTATTAGAAGAAACCAAGCCTAGACTATGGTTTTTCCAGGTAAATAAACGTTTCTTATATGTCTATAAATGTCGGCAACGCTACACAAAGAACTGAAGAACGTTTAAACAAAATTACAACGCCAACGAAGCAAAATTTAAGGTTGTCTATTTTTAGACGTAATCTACTTGTACATCTTTATGATTCTATCAGCTTCTCTAAAACCAGCTTCGATAGCACCGTGAACTTTGGAATAATGCGTGGGACTGCTAGCTTCGCCCGCAAATAATAGATTAGGTTTTTGTGCGTTGTAACCAAGTGGCTCAGATAGAATAACCTCGTCAGAATATTGACCACGACGGGTACGTGGCGTTTGAAAGGAGTAAGTGCCTCGGAAGTGTGGGTTAGTGTACCAGTTGTTCCTAAAAAAGTATGTTTAGCGTATATCATTAAAAACAAAACTACCTAATAATAGCGTCAGGACGTGTTGTGGTCTCCGCAACAACCATGCCGAAATAATCTAATAAATACATAACTCCGTTGATTACAACTTCGTCTGGACATCGCTCAACTTCCGGTACAAAATGACCAACAAACCAAGCTTCTATAACGTTTGGATTATGCTCAACTGGTAGTAAGACTGACACCGACGTTAACCAAGAAACTCCATCCTAATACAACTGTTTTAGAATTAATCGCACACTAGTAAAAATTACCTTAACAGGACCTTCACCAAACGAAATATGTTTAATATCGTCTTTGTCCCACAAAAAGCTAGTACCAGTATAAGAGTCATTCCACCACCTCTGAGGAAAACGTAAAATAACTTTGTGAACTGCGGCAATTCCTAATTGCTCAATTGCTTGGACTTTATCACTAGGAAGCTTAGGTTGAAAAAGAGTATGGTGTTGGTGCTTTAGCACTCCAAGAGAAACGGTCACTATAACATGATCAGCCGCATAATTAGAGCCATCGGTGCATTTTATCACCGCTTGCTTAGAGCCCCAAGTAATTTGATGTACTTCTTTATTTAACAAAACCTTATCGTCGATTGGAAGAGATTTTGACTCACCCGGGTATTTTTGCATCAATAAATCCAAAATTGTTTTATAACCGTGCCCGTTCCAATGGAATAACAAATTGCCTTCGCTGTAATCGTCATCGTCGGCAACGTCAAACCAAGAAAACGCACCCTTGTTACCAATTACGTAAACCTCAAAAAACGTAATAGCTTCTCGCGCGAGAGCATACACACTCGGATCATTTTTCCATTGAACAATTGCCTGTTCATATCTGCAAGGAGAAATTAATCTACGCCTAAGCACTAAAATCCGTACCTAGCAATCAAACGCTCTCCAACACTAACGCTTTTTTTAGACTCGCCAATAAGTTTATTAAAAGTATCGACCAAAGCGTTAGAAAAATCCTGATCGAGACGTTTGAACTTTGAATGGTAGATTTCAGGATAAAATTGTTGAGCATGTTGCAAAATGTTCAAATCCTTGACCATATCGTACACAATGTTATCTTTATCGCCGTGACACCATTCGGCACCCAAATCCACGACACCATCGGCAAAGCGAACGCTATAGACACGTCCTCCAATTCTATCTTCGGCTTCTAAGATTGTAATGTTAGTGATGCCATTTTTTAGCAACCTAGTGGCAGCTGCAATTCCAGACGCCCCAGCTCCTATTATAACGACGCTTGGATCGCAAACCCCAAATGACACAAAAAACAATAACAGAACGGTCTTAACTAACATTGTCGCAGAATTAATACTACAAAACTACCGAAAGGTCAAATTTAACATATATCTTTATGTGATAAGACGTATAAAAACAAGATTGCTTAAAACATATACCCGCGTCAAATAACAAAAAATGATTGCCCCTACTCGTTAAATCTAAACTGACACACCAAAACTTACGATTTGAATGATTTCGCGATAATTGTCGACGAAGCCATTTTTGACTTTATAGCTAATAACCCTCAATTTATCTGAGAAATAATCTGTCTTTTTGCCTTTGACTTGACCATTATTATTTTCTCGTTATAACTTTATAACCATTTAAAACATATAAATATATACATATATTCAAAACTATTAATTTTATAAAAATAATGTAGAGAGAAGAAACTAATTTAGAAATCAATACGTTTTTGACATGATTTTATCTAAATCTATATGCGCATTGAGTAAAGAATAATAAAACAGAAATTTTCGAATCCAATAAGCGTATCGGTTATTTAAGAAGATAAATAAAAATATGTTGTGATTTTATTACTACTTTCAATTCATCGTTAATATTAGATGCCCCGGTTGATCTTCGACAACCTCAAGAAAATATTCTTATCGCGACACGCATGAAGAGTTCTAATACAAAAGCATCTACTACTTTACTTATGGTGCACATAAAAAAGACTGAATATGCAAAAACCATGCCAACATAAAAATTATCCAACGCCATCTATGCCAACGGTTCCAAAGAACGGTTCGGCCACGTCTAAAGGTATTGCAAATCTATTTTCCGTGAGCTACTACTTAGACTTTCAATAGGAAGCAAGAAATGTAAATCTAATTTTGTAATATGTTCTAACTGCAGAGACTCACACCATTATGCAAAATACATGAGATGCTCAGCAAGTCATATGAACGGATATCGAGTTAGATATAAGACTTTTTTGCTAAAATGTAAAAGTACTCATCACAGAAGACAAAGAACAACTAAGACAAGCGGTTCGAAGGAAGCGATTCGAGGCGCCGAAGACTATTTCCAGAAATATCCTCCATCGATAACGTCTTCCACTCCGCGCTTGTAATCGCAATGATCGCCACACTAGATCAACAATAAAGATAACCGGTAAAAGAGAGCAAATGATAACAGCACCAGAGCGTTTCTTTCAACTTAAAGCGTAGCGGATCTTACGATTGCCTACGCCAAATCCGTTATATGATTACAGAACAGACGATTTCGATCGCAACACACCCGCAGTCACAAAGATCACATGATGCTAAACAATTGATGACTAAGTACAAATTGCTCGAAAGCAATTCTTGGAAATGCAGTTTCGAATCACTCATGACGATAGATAGAATATAAAGCGTTCACAAAAAAATGCAAAACAGTCGCTAAAAAAAAACTCTAACGATTTATATAAATTGCGAGGTTCCTTCTATTGGAAACAAGCAAAAATAACCACTAATCAATACATTACAAAGCAAAGCTGAAGCCACAACTGCTTACTAATGAAGCTCCTAGACAACGGCATCGTCCTGTTCATAATCTAATTTATTCGATCTCACTTGCGTACGTTTGACTGGATAGACAATGTTGCATTTGATAAAATAGCACAATTTTGCACTTCCATTGTCTTTATTTCTATTTCTTAAAAATAAATAAATATACGCTACGTTTTGGTTGCTGAAGTATCTGCAGTTGTCATCAGGTAAATACTAATAAACTTAGAGACTACTGAAGAATAAATCGTGTTTAAAATTTGACATTATATCCCTACTTAAACGACGAAAATTGGGCATACTGAGAATATATTTTATACAAGGAACAAACATTATACTACAGTATTTTTAACAACCCCCCCCCCCCCAACAACATAAAAACTCGAGAAGTGAACACTAGCTAAAGTCAAAAATAGAAATTTAGGCATACGCCAAAGGCAGAACCGTAAAATCCAAAACCAACCCAAAAACAATAACACCCAACCAAAGAAGAAGCGGAATGATACTCCAAAGAACCAAAAACTCCAACCAACAGAAATGAAGTATCAGAAAAGGTACTCGTTGAAAATCGACATCAGTCGTTACGCTATAAAAACAAAAAAACAACGCAGACAACCAAAAGAAAAGAACAAGTAAGAGTAAATAAAGAAGAATATTACTAGAAAATTAAGAAAAAAAAACTTTAGTACAGAAAACTGAAGAAAAAAAAATTAGGTAGCATCCCAGCTATAACTAACAAAATACCGTCAACATAGTCAAAGAACCAAATCACAAAGTCTACAGACGAGAACCAAAAGAATAACCAAAAGTCCAAATCCGAGAGCCAAACAAAACAGACTAGAACTTACGACGCTGGCGACGCCGGTAAAAAAAGGGAACGATTGGAAGAAGACAACGAAGCACAACCAGAAATGTCGAAACGAGGAGGTAAGGAAAAAGAGAAAACTAGCTTTCGCATCCGTAGAGTGACTACGAACTTTAGCAATAAAAACAACGCCGAAGAAAAAGTAACGTCTTGGCAACACTAAGACGACCAGAAGTGGAGTGGACGTGATGATCTTAAATAATTGGCTTACGTTGGTCGTTCGACCAGCTTCCACAGATGCTTATCGTCAGGAGAAATCCGATTCGTTTCCACAGAAAACCTTGAACCACTAACCAACGAGAACATTGGCGATACCATTAGTTTTTAGTAGGGCAGGTAATCCTCGAAAGCAAAGACAAACCAGTCGACAAATCAGAAAGAGAAGAAACCGAACGTAAAGATATAGCACCTTTAGAAGTACAATGAACACGATTATTAGAATTACAAGTAGATATCGAAGAAGAAAGTGAAGAAATATTAAGAGAACATGTAACCGGAGTAGACAACGGCGAACTATCATAGTGTACACTTGCGTTGTCTCAAAAAAATTAGCTTAAAAAGGCGTAGGTGGTTTATACTCGTCAATAGAAACTTTAGATTAAGCGAGCGGTCCTCCATACGACACTAATTTTTCAAAAGTAGAAATCGACATTAACGCAAGCCCGGACTGATAAAACCTTACAGACAATAAAAAATCTATCCTGATTTTTGTTCGAGTTTCACTCATTAAATGTTAACCGAAATTTTGCCGTTCGGTGCAACCCGCAATAAGAGAAAAAGAACAGCCAATAAAGGGTCTCCGGTCCTTTAACTTACATAATTTAGATTTATCAAGCGACCAGTTTATAATTAAAGATTTCAAGCAATATGAGAATGTTAGTATACATCCCAAACTCAAGTCACTTAAACGAATGCACAGATATCATAACAAGTTTAAATCCCAACACATATAAACACGTGCACAAACATCATTATCTTAAACAGAAGAATGGTTAGTTAACTAACGACCTGTCAGTAGATACATAGGTCCTGATTACGGAAGCAAGCCAGCTATTAATTGAATGATCGGGACAAACAAACAAGGGCCAAAAATACACATGTATAATAAACGTACAATAAAACTTATATCAAACAAATGTTACAAAGATGTAGGATCCAATCACAAAAGCAACCTACCGCGACTTTGATACATAAACTAAGCAATTGTCTATAAAATGGATTTAAGTTCCACGATTACACATAAAATACACGCAGGAACCAACCTGCGACCTTAAGATGTTTGCCCCTCACGGTAAAGAAAATATTAGATCACATTTTACACTGGTGTTTTTCCCTGTTATCAAATTCATTATAATCACCATCAACAAGTAAATATTACCATCGAAAATATGTTCTAACTTTGATCAACTTTTATATCCTCAAATTATAAACGTACGAAAAAACAAATATATTATTATGCATAATAATAAATAACTTGCAGAGAAAATGATTTAATAAATTAACACAAATTGATTCTAAAACAAGTCAAAGATTTATATAAAAAAAACATGGGCGTGTACTAGTGTACACATGTAAGAAGTGAAACTTCTTTATGGCCTTATTTTTCGCAAAATGATCTACATGCAACTTTTCAGAAATTGGTTAAATAAAGTTAAATTAGATAAAGTTTAAACAAAAGGATTTTATTATAATAGACATGAATACAAAAAAATTAGATAAAGTTTAAACAAAAGGATTTTATTATCATAGACATGAATACAAATAATACAATTATTTCACTTTAACTTTTTGCTACTAAGATTATTACAGCATTTCATTAATTGAAATAGAATTATTACTATCATTGTCATCGTTCAATCAGAAATTGAGGTTAACCTTAAATATCTTAAATTTAATAATTAATGGCTTATGGTAACTGAAATATGAAATTGAATCTACAAAAATTAGTTAATTGATTTACAAAAATTAATAACATATTTCAGAATTTATACTCTATGCCAATTAATTGATGTTCATTAAATTAGCAGTCGTATTAATTAATAAATACTATTTTAATGAAATCATATACATTGACCGATAGTTACAATAATAAACTGTGGTTAACCTTAAATATCTTAAATTTAAAATTAGATAAAGTTTAAACAAAAGGATTTTATTATAATAGACATGAATACAAATAATACAATTATTTCACTTTAACTTTTGCTACTAAGGTTATTACAGCATTTCATTAATTGAAATAGAATTATTACTGTCATTGTCATCGTTCAATCAGAAACTGAGGTTAACCTTAAATATCTTAAATTTAAAATGTCATCCTTCAATCAGAATTTGAGGTTAACCTTAACAAGTATTAGAAAAATAGATATAATTACTTACTTTTGTTAAAAATCCACTGGAATTAGAATTAAAATAAAGCCTTTGATTTTGTTGATCACTTTAGTATTGATATATTATTTATCTCGTCGCTATTGCGTTTCAGAAATAAAAAAAAAGATGGCGCGTAAAGTAAAAATGTGACGATAAAAAATGTGACGTGACGCGTAAAATGTGACGGTAAATTTTTTTCCAACGCCGATAAAGAAGTTTCACTTCAATAACAAAAACAAAATGGCAATGAAGTTTAAATAGCTTCTTTTTACAAACAAACAAACATCTACACAAAGCCATTTACGATTTTAATAATTTTCAAATTTAAGTATAAAGTATTTAATTATTGCAGTTACATTTCTAATCATAAATGTTTTATACAAAGTTAACATACTAAATGAAGTTATCGAAACTGCAAAACAAAGAAAACGCTACAAATGTAAATTATATCTTAACCGTACTTTTGATGCTTAATGTTGTGCTCAAAATTACACATAAATAAAATTATAAAATAAAGAAAAAACAACGAATCTAGTTTAGTAATTATAAGTTTAATTAATAATTTGTGAAAAACATCGTTTAATAATTCCACATAAACTGATATTGAAATGCATCATACACGTAAAACAATTGAATCAACAAAGTTGAAATGACCGCCAATGCGTTTATTTTACCAAAACAAAGAAAACTTGTAATGTTTCTATAACGCTGGAATTTTAATGCAAAGCGCTCATAAATTACAGTTAATTTTCGCATCCCTTATATAAGCTAACGGTATACAACTACTTGCATTATAAATAATATACAAAACCCAAACACAAATTTTATATTAAGAACGCTTCTAACTCCACGTTCAACCCTAGCGTGCGCCAACCTCCATTAAAATCGATTATTATACAGATTCCAAAGCAGACCTACTAAACTGTTTAAAACTTTTGACAACGCTATACGTTTTTTTTTGTCATGACCTTTTTTTCAGAAGTCACTTCACCTGCCTGCTTTGATTTATTTTTGAGCCAGATTAATAGACCACACTTGAAAGTAAGTGTTCGCTTACCTTTTACTTAAAGACATGTTTGGTATTATTAATCACACTCTTGACAAAAACTAAAGGACTGCTTAAGTGATGTGACGTCATCGATTTTTAGTATTAATAAGCCACACTTGAATGTAAGTGAACTTGAAAGTTAAATTTATTTGACATTTGTAAGTGTCAAATTCAAGTAACCTGCAGACACACTTTAACGTGCGCTTGAAAATTTGCTATTTTGTGATTTTATTAAATTGTTGTGTATGATTAAAGCGATATTATTGTTATTAGTTGATTGTTTATAATAAAAAAAATAGTTATTTCTATCTACAGCTTATAATTAAAAGTAGTGGTTAGTAATGGCTCTGATACTGCAAAGAGATTTTCATGAATTTATAAATTATATTGAAACAAATTTTACTAGGTATTATTTTCTATAGAAGAAACGCTGTTATGAATTCAGTGTTTCTAATTAGCGCAGGTCCCTTGTTATGCTAAACGTGTTTCAGTATGTTTGTACGGTATAAAATTTATTCCCGGAACACCGACTTCCCGCTGCATTGGGAGTAACTGCTGTCAGTTCGATAATATTTGACATCGAGATATCGATGGGAGAAAACTTACTTTTCTGATCTTTATGGTACGCTTCGTACATGATCTACATTAATGCCCAGCGAAGTTTTCACTTATAATTATTCGTTTACTTAATTTTTCCCCTGCTGTCATTAGCGGTTTCTGGATACCCAGACATTATTCCATTAATGTGGAGATAGTAAAACCCGTTTGGTTTATTGAGAAAATTCACGTTGATTGAAGATATACAGGGTGATTTTTTTTAACTTGAAACACTTAAATATCTTGACAAGAACCCATCCGACAAAAAATGTCTCCAATAAAAAGTCCATAGTTTGGAGGGAGAAATTCATTTTTACTATTCAAAATTCCCCCCTCGACCCCATAGGAGATAAAACGGAGGGCATCTTTGAAATTTTAAATAGGAACCGTTATTTTTGATTACATATTCAGATTCTACTGGAAAAAGTACATACGTGCTGCTAACTAGTTGCATTCTTCGAAGGAAAACTAAATGGTAGTATTATATTTCCTACTTTAATTCTTTTCATTTACGTTATCATTCAGTTGCGCGCACGATTGTACGTACATATCAAATTGTTGTTACAATTAACTATAAAACTTTTTTTGTGGGTAACATTTATTAGACGGCGCGCTTTGAATTATCGAGATTTGCGTATTTGTGTCATAACTTACAAATGTAAATTTATTGCTTTAGAATGTAAAAGTTTAATTTTTTGTACGGCATGTTGCCTAACCGAAGAAGACTTTACCTCATTTCTCTTTTCTAGCTTCTCTTTCTTTGATAAAATAAATATAGTCGTTGTTACAACCTGTGTTTTGTCATTTATTGTCTTTCAGCTTTGGATAGATTTAAAGGGTATTTCCCATCCTAGAAGCATTTCATTATGTCGTGAACTGTGACCTTAAGTCGAAAATCGGAATTAATATACTAAAATTCAAAAATTTGACAAGTTTATCTGCATTCCAAAAACGGTAGTCTATTTAAAAGGCACTCACGTCGATAAAAATTAAAAACAATCAGGTATTTATTTATTAAATAAAAATTAATTTACTTATAATAATACTTAAAGACTTATTAACAACAAATACAACGATAAAAGCAAAGATAGGTTAGAAAAAATGTACCAGAGAATGTTTCTAAGACGGATAATAACAATATTTTGACACGTAAATGTGTATAAGAGGACGCACGTGTATAAGAGTACGCATCACTAATATTTAATATATGGTACCACCTATTGGTATTTTAATAAATTAGTTGCAATCTAGACTTGACGTTACTACATAGCTCAAAGTAGAAATCTTAATCAACCGCGTGGTTGAGCAAGATACAACCGTCAAAAGTTTCCTTGGCTTTACACTCAAATTTTATAGTTAGACGTGTTTTTATTTATTAGAGGTAAGTGATAGTTTTATGACTATAAAAAGAATAAATTTAGATTCTCCATAGATTGCTTACATACGACCACAAGGACTTTGTTAAAATTGATTAGTTTTCAAAATTATAAAGCGTAAATAAAACACTAACAAATGTGCATAAGAGTACGCAATCATCGAAGCATAAGAGTACGCACTGCGTACTCTTAGGCATACATTTTAAATACCCATATACAGATACTTAATTTTAATTTTTTAAATATTCAAGCAACAAAATAAGTCGTTACCAAAGAAAAACGAAGAGAGCACTTATATTTACGGAAGAAAATATGTCAGAGATATATCAAAAAATAGCAGTTGGCATTAGTAAAAGAAAAAGAGCTATAGTAAGGGAACTTGGTATAAATGAAGCAACGTTAAGAAAACGTTTAAAATGTGGAAATGTTCAAACATCTTTGGAAAGATTTAAAAACGACATTCCAGTTCATTTAGAAGCTCAATTAGCTTAACAAATACTGCAATTGGATACTACATTTTACGGAATTACTAAGAAAGATCTGCAAATTGCTGCTAATAATCTTCATCACCGATTTAATAAAAATAAGAAAATTGCCAGCGAGTCCTGGGTAAATGGATTTTGTCAAAGACACAAACTTACACTTCGACAAGCAAAAAAATGTTCATTGGGAAAATTGATAGGTTTTAATAAAATTCAAGTAGATAGGTTTCACACGAATTTAAGAATATTACTAGAAAAGGCCAGTATCTAACAAGTTTAATATATAACGTAGACGAAACTGGTTTATCTACAGTTCCAAATAAACTACCTAAAGTAATTTCTAAAAAAGGAAAAAAGGTGATCTTAAAAGTGGCTAGTGCAGATCGTGGACAATTAATAACGGTTATTTGTTGTATGAATGCAACCGAAACATACGTTCCCCCTGCACTAATCTTTCCAAAAAAGCGTATGAAAGATGAGCTTTTTTTAAATGCACCTTCTGGAACCGCAAAAATGATCTCTGAATCAGGTTTTATTAACACTGATTTATTTTACGAGTGAATAGTGCATTTCAAAAATTACACCAAACCTAGTGCTGGAAATCCAGTTCTTTTAATACTGGACAATCACAGCTTACATCGTAATTTGCAAGCTATAATTTATTGCGGAGAAAATTACATAGATCTGTTGTCTCTTCCACCACATGCAAGCCATAAAATGCAACCGCTGGATATAGAGTTTTTTGGTCCTTTAAAAGCGGCATATACCAGAGAACCCGACCATTGGATAGTAAGCAATCCGGGAAAGGTCATCCTCCAAATGCAAGTTGCTGGGTTGTTCAACTTTGCTTACACAAGTGTTGCCAATATTCAAAAAGCTGAAAATTCTTTTAAAAGAGCAGGAATTCATCCGTACAACCCGAATATATTTGAAGATGAAGAATTTGCTCCATCACTTGTGATCGAAGTGCCGATATATATAAACAGCAAGCAAGATGCTGTGGAAACTGATAATGTAAGCGAGACAATACTTACAAATGAAGATGAACAGACTACTGAAACAATAAACAGTTTAACCAATTCGTCCGTTTCCTTAGACGTCACACCATCACCGTTTCAAGAGTCTGCCAGTATAGATAAGCACTTCATCAACTTCTTTAAATCGAATCATTATCATTCCCAGATATCAATGATCTCGAAGTTGTCTGTGAGGATGGAATAGTAATAAATAATTCCGGTACAGTTATTAATCTGTCAGCTTCAGAACTTTTCCCTTTGCCAAAAGGAATAAACAATAATAAACAAAAAACACAGAAGTCTGAAATATTATCTAGTACGCCTTATAAAACAGAATTAAAAACACAAGTAGAATTAAAACGAGATAAAGAAGAAAAGAAAAAAGCAAGGATTGCCAAAAAAAAATTACCTGAATCCAAAAAAATCTAAAACCTGTAAAAAGCAGAGACTGACAAATGAAGATGCAACTTGCCCCGGATGCGGAAAGTTGTATTCAAATTCGAAAGAAGATTGAATTCTGTGTTCAAAGTGCGATAAATGGTGGCATGAATCTTGCACAACTTATGTCTTAGGGCTATTTATTTGCTTTAACTGCAAAAAAATAAATTTTGTTAAAAGTCTTCTATTATTCACTAGCAATTAAGTTACGAGAAAATCCTCGTAACAAACATTTATTGTAAGTGATTTATCTATTTTTTTTAAGACATAAAACTAATTAATTGATTTATCTCTTGTATTTTTCTATTCTTCTGTTATCTTTTTAAACCGACAGTCATCCATTTTATGGCCATACTTGTTGCAAAAGGAACAGTTTTTGGCTAAATATCCCGTCTCTTGACAATTGTCAAAGATACTAAATGAATAGGATTGCTCGATCGCTCGATTTATTCTGCAGAGATCATGTAACGCGATGACGTCACGCGGAGACCTCGCTCTCGATACTTCTATTACAATCTGTACTAAGATGCACGTTAAAAGGCTTCTAAATATTTTATTTCAGTAAATTTAACAACTTTTGTTTTAATAAGCAATGGCAATAGTGTTCATAAATGAAATGTTTTTTTTTGTTAATTAGTTTTGTTGATTTTTTTATGATTTATAATTTTTTAAAGATAAAAAAATACATTTAAATGTAATCAAGCCGAAATTAATCCGCTGTTTAAATTATTTTTACTTGAACGGAAGGAAACTTTCACAAAAACTTTTTATCTCGTTTACTGTTTGATGGATTCATTTTTAAATTGAACTATAGAAAAATTGCTATTAATTTTATAATTTACGGACAAAATAAAATGTGCTATTAACGGTTAAATAAATGTATTCAAATTTAAGGTTGACAAAATAATTAAAAAATAACATAACACACTACAAATTTATTTTGAAATTTTATTTACTTTTCTTCGTTTTACTCTTTCTTCATCGGTTTCTTGAGCTGCTGTATTCGCTCTTTTCTTTCCACTTCTTTTTTCACTAAGCTTTATATTTTGATAGTTCATTCTGTTAATGGTAATGTTTTCTTCTTTCTTAATTTTAATGCTTAATTTTTTTTACAACTTGGGAGCCCTTTTTTATAGAATCACCGTGGAAATGTTCGAAGTAGTGATTCCATTTTTTTACTTTTTTATGCCATTTTTTTACTAAATTTATATTAATCAATTTTATTTAAAAAGCCTAAAAAATTGTTTTGTAAAACTCGTTCATATAACTCTCCTCTGTAAAATGAGTAGAACAAATTACGCTAGTATTTGGGCTCATGTTATCAGCCCTTTTACAACGCCTAATCCATTCATTTTTAATCGTAATGGACACTAAATCGGTGCCTTTTGGGAACTTGTAGTATGTAATCTTAAGGTTTTTATTTTTGGTTGCAATCAAGTTGTTATCGCAACCAAATACAGCGCATCTTCTAATATAATATAAATAAGTTTAAATTTTAAATTAAATTAAACCTGATAATCATTAGAAAGCAACTTGTAGGCACGTATTTGAACGAGTAAAACACCAAAAAATGCAATAATTGTTATTAAAAAAATTGCAAAACCGTTGTATTTAAAGTGTATTTAAGCACTGTTTATAAGCAGCGAGCCGATATGTGGTCTACGGCTGACGTCACGCGTCAAGATTTACTGGAGTGGGGCGGCTTACATTGCGAGAATACGAATCGAGCAATCCTATTCATTTAGTATCCTTGGACAATTGTAACATTTATTTCCACCCCCTTTTTCATAAGTTTCTTGTCTTTTGAACCTATGACATTACCAGCTAATGCTGTAACTTCCTCTTCAGACTTCAATCTCTCTTTCTCTATTAACAATCTTGATGTCAATTCTTTTAGCATACATGTACGAGTGTAAGTACATAGTGTACGAAGTAATCGTGCCTTTGAATCAAAACACTTGGAAGGATTTATTAAGATACCTACATCCAAACGATAGTACTAATTTCGACTCATACAACGCCAGACCCGAGTACTTCTTTACCGATTTACTGTTTACTCATAAATCATTCGACGACGTGCCCGAGTACATGTACATCTTGAAAAATCCTACTACCAAATAGGCTGGATATTACATTAAATCTTTCGAGAGTATAGAAACGATCCCTCCTCTTTACAGCCATTTTCCGATTGCTTATCTTCACAGTGTTTGCAAATGCTACCAGATCAATCGCAAAAACGCTCTCATGTTGCAGGTCAAATGATAACCCATAGTGACGTACACAAAGTTTTTAAATACAAGCATTTTAGAGGCCACTATTTAGAAATACAAAAAAGTTTTGATAGCAAAAGTAACCAAAGCCTTGAAGGAAATGGAATTTTTAGTTTTGTCAAATTAATCTCACCAAATCTAAATATTTGACACCATATTTTATCGACACTAAAAAGCTTGGTACCGATGATCGGCGAGATCCTAGATAAGGTAGTCACAACCACGTAGCAGTTAACAGAAAATGCGAACAATACGTATTTGCAGCGAGAAAGATAACGACAAACGCTATCATTACCAGTGTTGTAATATCGTAAAAATTGTCAATAGTCAATATAATTTCCATTAATATCAAAAAAGCCTTGAACAATAAGTGGTTCCCTAGTACCACCTGAAAAACGACCTCGTGATATAGGATTTAAAGTAAACAATAAAAATTATTTACAATGTAAAAAAAGATCTGTATGTAAACTTTCAGTCATTTTTAAAACGCGCAGATATTTCTTATTCTATTTTGATTGATTTGGTGGAAAATTCTCAATCTCAATTCTTTTTTTTAAATTTTATTACAAACGGTTCAAGTCAAAAGTTCCCGCTTTGTAAATAAATTTAAATTTAAATCTAATACAGCACACAACCTCTTCCATTACCTACTTATTATTTACGACTATCCTCGTCGAATCAGTTAAAGCACGTTTATTAAACAAAAGTTAAAGAAAACATGTTAAACAAATTTTTATTTTTTTTAGATAGACAAAAGTAGTCCTAATTAAAAAATGAAAAACATACGTTTGATTTTCAGAAAAACTTTAAACAGTAAGAACAAAACTTATTTGTACATTTTTAGAATACGGTCGGCTTCCCTAAAACCGGTATCGATTGCGCCATGAACCGTTCCATAGTGGTCCGGGCTGGTGGCTTCGCCCGCAAATAACAAGTTAGGTTTTTGCGGATTATTACCAAGTGGCTCAGATAAAATTGCCTCGTCCGAATTTTGCCCAACACGGGTACGTGGTGTTTGGTAAGAGAATGCACCTCTAAAATAAGGATTCGTGTACCAGTTTTTCCTAAAAAAAGTAGATTAAACGCAAATTACCAAAAACAAAACACTTGCCTAGCAATGGCATCCGGGCGTGTTACAATCTTTGAATCAACCACACCAAAATAGTCTAAAAGATACATAATACCATTGATAAAAACCTCATCTGAGCATTGCTCAACTTCTGGTACCAAATCACCAATGATCCAAACTTGTAAAACGTTTGGATTATGAACTACAGGTACGAGAACTGACACAGCTGTTAACCAAGATGCTCCATTCTAAACCAAAAAGTATAGTACTAATCCTACCTTAATAAATCTTACCTTAACATCGTTTGGGTCCCATAAAAAAAAATTACCAGTGTAAGAATCGTTCCACCACCTACGATCATAATATAAAAATATTTTTTGCACAGCTGCAATTCCCAATTGTTCAATAGCTAGTAGTTTATTGACAGGAAGTTTTGGTACAAACAGATTAGTGTGCTGATGTTTTAGTACACCAAGAGACACGGTCATTATAACATGATCTGCTGAATAACTAGAATTATCTGTGCATTGTACAACCGCTTCTTTAGAGTCCCAGATAATTTGGCGTACTTCCTTTTTAAACAAAATCTTATCGTTAATCGGTGGAGATTTTTCCATTAATACATTCAGAATAGTTTTAAATCCTAAGCCGTTCCAATGCAAATTCTGATCTCCTTCGCTTATAACAAAGTCTACGTCAGCAGCAAGGTCAAACCATGAAAACCCGCCGTTGAAACCAATCACGCAAGCCTCGAGCAAAACAATAGCTTGTTGCGCCAGTTTATAATTACTCGGATCGTCTTTCCACTGATCAATAACCTGTTCATATCTACAAACAAGCATTTATAAGAGTCTAGAAATTTAACCCCATACTTAGCGATCAAAAGCTCCCCAACACTGACACTTTCCTTAGACCTCATAGACTCAACAAGAAGTTCAAAGAAAATATCATTCAAAGCGTGCGAAAAATCCGGATTGAGTAATTTCAACTTAGAGTGGTATATCTCGAGATAAAATGGCGGAGTGCCTTGCAAAATGCCCAAATCTTTAACTAAATCGTACACAACATTGCCCTTTTCGCCGTGACACCATTCCGCGCCTGTATCGACGTAACGCCCACCTAAACTTACACTGTGTATACGTCCACCAATTTGATCGTTCGCTTCTAATATAGTAATATTTGTGATACCATGCTGTAGAAGTCGAGTAGCGGCCGCAATTCCAGACGCCCCAGCTCCTATCACAACGAGGGTGGGATCAGATAAACCAAACGACGCAAAAAGCAACAAAAACCCGATTTCGAGGAACATTATAATCGAATTAAAAATATCGCTCAATGCGATTCATTATTTATAACATAGATTACGTAGCACCTGAGTGCATTACATAACATGTGCTTATCAAATATATTTCCGTCAATTAGTGTATTTAATCCAACAGATAAAATTGACGATGTTAATTAATCAGGAGTTTACAAATTAAAATGTAGTGATTGAAATGCGTTCTATATAGGTCAAACTGGCCGTAAATTCAAAACTAAATTTTTACATTTTTCCTGCTTTGAAAATGATGACATTTTAAACTATCAATCAAAATCTTCTTTGACTAATCTCTTAATTTATAATCATTCTTTCGACTTAAATAAACACAGAAATTTTTCGCTTAAGCAACAAAAAACTAAGATTTTTTTTGGAAATGAAAAAGGTTGTAACACAATACAATGCTAATGCAGACAAATCTCTTAATTTTCTTCAAATAAGTAAAGTTTCTTTCATGTACATGTTTTGTTTACTCGTATAATACTGTTTTCGCCAGAATTATATCTCATTTGTTTATTTATATTTACACAATTGTCCATTATTTTCCACATTATATTTTGTCACTTCATTTTTAAATTAACTGTAAGTCTCTTTATTTATACTTTTGGATTATATTTATTTGTTACTATTTTGAAACCTGATGACTGTTAGTCGCAATATGTCGACTATTTTAATTTAAATAGATATACATATTACACAGTAGAAAAAAATGCGTTTATGAAAATACAGTTAAAAAATGTATTAAAACTGATTGATGTGGTTGTAATTAAACGTGCGTTGGAAAAACATGACAAACGTTGTAAAAATGGCACCGAATCAATTGTCTGTAAGATTATTGTTTTAAGTACCTACCTTTACTCTTTCAATACTCAACGCAATTAGTTTAGTTCCACAAATGCTTGACGTAAGTCCTTCGATAAATATCGTAATAAAAAAGTACAACCTTCTAGTATTTCTAAAAAACGGATCTGTAGGTCTATTGCACCGTAGCTCAAATTTACCTATATGCTTAAAAACTGTTGTGCAAAAAACTTTAGAATAAACTGTTGATTCAGAAGCATTTTAATCTATTTACATTTTTATCTGTTTACACTCTTTTGTGTCACAATTTATTATTGTCAGGATAGTGTATAGTTTTTTTCTGTATCCAGTTTGCGTCGATAGTATGAAAATCAACTACAAGTTGTGTCTTTGTTTCCTTTTATTATTCTCAATATGTAGTACCGTAATCTTCATAACTTGCTTATCGTTTTTCAAAATATTTCAACCGCAAGCGTACGTGTTATTAGTTGATAACGAAAACAAACTGTCAAACGTGGAGCAATACAGAAACGCACAAAAGTATTTACCGAGTTTTCCTTTGGAGTACTGGCAGAATAACACTGGCATATACTTGCAGTTAAACGAGACATGTGCCAAATTTCCTTCGCTGTTTATGATACAATTTCAAAATCACTATTGGCAGAATTTGCGTTCTTCTTATGGACACTATCAATTATTCGGCGCCTACTTAGATACCAGAGTTGCAAACCCTCTTGGTCCCACCGTAAGAATTTTGGCAATGGTTGATCAAGTAGAACCAATAAGACTGATGTACTGCCAAATATGGTTCTATAACAAGAAACAACCAGTCATCGTAGAAGCTTTGAAATACGACTTGTCCTGGCACAAAGAATTCGGAAACTATAAAACTGGTATTTATCAACCATACCTGATACCGTGCAAAGTTCCGTCCGAGTACCACAACTTGACAGTGGCGGCTGTTTCTTTGGTAGAAAATGTTTGTGATACTGCCAGTAACGCTTTGTCTGTGTTTTATAATAAACCAGTCAGAGAGAAGCACGATTTTGCTATTTGCGTGAAAGGTATGGATTTTTTGCTAGAAGATATTTCGTCAGTCTTGACCGAATGGATTGAGATGATGACGTTATTAGGAGCGCATAAAATTTTCTTGTATAATCTCCATGTACACCCGAACGTGAGTAAAGTCTTAAAGTATTATGAAGATCGGGGACGTGTAGAAGTGGTTCCCCTAACTCTACCAGCTGGTCAACCCAACACGATGTTTTGGCAACACATTTACTTAGAAAATCAAGTCATGGAAAAGTTCCAAGGTGAAATTATTCCTTACAACGATTGTTTTTATAAGCACATGTACGAGTATAAATACGTTGTATTAGTAGACATTGACGAAGTTATAGTACCCTTAAACAGAAGTACTTGGAGGGAACTACTTAGTTATCTCCAGCAAAAAGTCGGTACCAATTACGACTCTTACAACGCAAGAAACGTGTATTTTTTTACCGATCTGTTATTCTCCCATAAATGGTTTAATGACATTCCCGAGTACATGCACATCCTAAACCATATAAATCGAGATCCAAAGATAGTGCAACCTGGTTACAACATCAAATCTTTCCATAATACAGAAACGGTTCTTTCACTCCACAATCACTTTCCAGTTGAGTGTCTCCTCGGCAAATGCCGAAATTACCCGATCAATCCCAAAGACGCTCTCATGTTCCACTACAAAAGGAAACCCATAGAGACGTACAAAATTTTTTTAAAAACCACCATATTGGACGTCACCATTTGGAAATACAAAGACGCTTTAGTAGAAAGAGTGACTAAAGTCCTAAAAGAACTGGGATTTTTAGTGTTTTTAAAGTAAGTCTATATGTATACGTTGCCATGTTTCATAAATATAAAAACAATCGAACTTACAAAACAAGCGTTTTACGTGGAATTACTTGTTTTTTAAACCTTATCTCTGTTGGTAAACAAATATTTAAAGTAAGGACTAGACAAAGCTGTCAATGTTTTTTTTTGCTATTTTTTTAATTTTGTTTATCGAAGTAAACTACAGAAGAATATCGTTTGTCAATTATTTTGTAAACTGTCATAAACGCTAGTCAACACAGCATGATGCTGTTTCCACTCACTAACATCTTTCTAAATGTGAAAATTAAAAAAGCTTTTCGCGACTGTGCATACAAGATAGAAGCTAAGTATTGTTTTCTATTTTGAAGAGTTCGTTTGAGAAAACTCAGAATCAGCGCAAATCCTCGGATTGCCGTTTCTTTTAGTAATTGTCTCGATTGGTGCTAGGTTTGATAATTTAATACACTTGGCACGTATTATGATGTTAAACCTTCAATCATCGAAAAAATCTAGATCAGATAGTATAAGTTGTCAAGACTGTAGTGAAATTCATTTATTAATGGTAGGTTTATAGGTATATACCATACACGAAGATTTACAGCTGAGCTCCATATGTCGGTTTTCGATGTATCCTTACTGTTTATGCTGGTAATCCAACAAAGCAAAATTTCAAGTTATTTAAATAATATTTGTCGTCACCTAGTTCTCAAGTGGCAAACATTCAAAAAATAGACTTGGCGTAAGTATTTCAATAAAAGTAATAGATAAGTAAAATTAAGTCGACACGCAGCAATGTTTGTAATGAACACACCCGTTATCATGACTTTTATTACTAGAAATAGTTGGCCTTGAAAATTGGCAGAAAAAGTTCAACAGCAATTTTTTTTTATTAAGGGGGTACTCCAGGAAAACAGTAAAAGTCGTCAACTGAAACAATAAAGTTCAAATAAAGACTCATTTTTCGCATAATTATTTGAACTTTAAATGCTACAAGAAATTAAATAAGAACAAATGTGGTGTTTGCGAAATGTGCATTATGTAGAAAAATGTCTAATTCATTTTATGAAATAAACAGTTGTATCAAACCCACATAGATACATAGGTTAACATGAGGCCAAAATATTAGCATGTAAATCCCTATGGACATCTTTAAAAAAATGCACTGTATATAAGTTTTAATCAAAGTTAAACATTAATACCATTTGAACATTAAACTTAAATCATGCGTTGACTAAAAATAAAACACAATTTTAGAAATACAAGTACAGTAATTACAATAATAACGATAACAATATTTGATTCAAAGGTTAACTATAGACTAAGGTATTAATAAACTAATTTTAAAAAAGGTATCTAAGATAAGATAAGCACGTCTGGCTTTTAATGTAATGCAATTTAAAATAATTTAGTAAAGAAAATAGTGTTAACAATCCGATAAAATTTAAAACGGTTTCTTACAAGTTTTCTTACAGCTACTGTTTATATAAATATGTAGATAGGTATTCATCGTATTCATAATACGTTTTTCACAAATGTGGATTTCTAAAAACGAATTGTTTCGTGGGAAAACCTTTTTAAGGGATGGTTATTGTACTATTTGCGCTTCAATGTAGATTGCTGGTGTCTGTTGGTTGATTTACAGAACTGCTTATAATAACTATTGCTTTCAATAAATATAAAATCTGGTTTACAAGTTCGGAATTTGTCTTTGAAGTGATGGTTACAAGTAGCAAATATTGCAGTAAATTTAGATTACTTAGCAGTTTCAGTATTTGGTAGCATTGTAAATTTTATTAGTAGGTAATAAACAACGGTAAATTTAAAAGCTGGACCTTTCGTGTGAACCGTAATTGTACCATGTATATAGAAAATACCAATAGGTAATTGTCGGTTTCTTTTCAGAAACTTTTTCTTTTGTATTGTATACCTATATATAAATACAACCACAGCAAATTTATTCAGTCTACCAGTCAATTTAGTCGAAGTAAATTTTAAGTCTACTAAGTTAACTCCATCTCTAAGACAAACGAGCAAAAACGTAATATAACAAAATTTGTTATTCGTGTTTCATTGTTTGCGTGATAAAGACAATTATAATACTTTAACATTAACGTGTGTAAGTGCATTAAGTAAAAATAATTACAGTAAGTTATATAATAATTTACTAAATAGAAACTAGGTGTTGAATAAATTTGTATTGATAAACTATACAATTACAGTAGTGATGCCGCGGTTAACTTGGAAAAGTACTCGAAATAAGATGGCTAAAATCAGAAAACGAATTTCAAAAACTCATACAAGTAAACAAATCGGGAACGTTAGTGAAACTACTCCTCAAAAAATAATCGAAGTTGGTATACAAGAAAATACTTTAAGAGAAACTGCACCGGTTCATTTTGGACAAATGAGGAAATTTCTGCAAAAGAACAACAATTACCTCTTGTTAATGGACGGCGTATAGTAAATATCGCAACTTTTTTTCAAGATATAATTTCATTTCAACACTTAAAATTATTTAACTGTACAAACAATAATATGAAAATAGTTAATGAAAAATTGGCGGGTTTACAAAGCAAAATTATAAATGTACAATGTGTCAAGTAGAAAAAATTATAAATACCGACTGTGATCCCAATATGATGGATATAAATAAAAGTGCAGTTTTGACGACTATTTCAACAGAAATTGGTTTTTCTCTATTAGATGATTTTTTTTTCCATTTGCAATATTCCTTCTATAACTCAAAAAATTTATTTGAAAAATCAAGACATTAGCCGAAGCCCGACCCTATGGTAATAGAGTTATTCAGAAAATAGAGTGTCGCTATCATTTGTTACGTAATTTATATCAGAAATTAAGGGATTTGACGCACAAAACAATTAATAGCAAGAAAGTGGATATCCCAACATGTAAACAATTACATAATGAATCAATAATTGATTTTACATTGCGTTTAGATTTATTAGACTCTAAATTTATAAAAGCAATTAATTTAGAACATCAAGACCCCACTGTATTACCAGGATTATTAAAAATTAAAGACAATATTTGTTTACGAGCATTTTTTAGCAGGCGTCTTACCTATATACCAAAATTTATTATCTCTTAATGAACCAAAAAATTATCAGAAAGCTTCGTACTTTTGCATTAAAATTAAAAACAAAAATAAAATTAATCGATCGCATGAGCAATTACAGAAAAAAAACATAACGGTTGTAATTTTTGTAAAAAATATAATCTTACTACTGCAAAAGGTTAAATCAATCAATTAGTAGCCAATATAATGAAAACACTTTTGTTAAAAATGAAGCTAGAATTCATAATGTAAATTCAACTAATTTGATTCGACCTAATTCAAAATCGTTTTGTAATTATTGTAAGAGAAGTAACCATGAGATTGCAGACGATTAAAATGGAAAAAAGAACAAAAAAATACAACTTCTAGTAAAATTCATTTGGTTTCAACTTCGGTTGATACCAATTGTTTAGTTGTAATCGCTGGTTCGTTAAATTTCTATGCAGTTTGTGAATAATTGTAACACAATTGATAATGTTGTAAAGTTATATATTTAACACTACATATATACATGTGGATAACATAAAAACATAAATCCGAATCTCTCTTATGAGTTATGACATGTGTTAGGGTAGCAAACCCCCATTTGGTAACATTAGCTAGGGTTGCGCGTCGTTTGCTTGCGCAACCTTCCTTTACAAAAATATTCAAACTAAAATAAATTTAAAATTAACAAAACACAGCCGCCCAATTATAAAGAAAACACGACATATAAAAGAAGTAATTTGTTTGATTGGGCAAGTTTTGTTAACACCAATAATGAACCTCTAAACCCTTCTTCAGATTCTTTAAACTATCACAGTACCGCGGAAACCTCTGCCAATCCACGGGAAATCAATTTGATTAGGGCAGAATATTCTCACTAACAAAATCCACCACATCTAATGTTTCTATATCTGCTACTACATATTCCAACAAAAATAACTCTTTAAACTTTTTATTGGATACTGGTGCAGATATTTTGCTAATAAAAGTTCAATCTATTCAAGGTAATGATTTAATATATAGAAACCAAATTATTAAATTAAGAGGATTAGATATCACAGATAACCCAACCTCGACGTTAGGTACTGTCACTATACCCTTAAATTTTAATCAAAGGATTTTCCATCATGTCTTCCACGTTATACCTCCAACAACTAATGCCCCACTAGATGGATTATTAGGTAATGATTTTTAAAAAAAAGTAACTGCGGAAGTAGACTTCAAGTCGAATCTTCTAAAATTTTCTAGTATCACAATTCCAATTGATTTTAAATTAAAAACTAACTAATCTAATTTTGTTATACCTCCTCGCACTGAAGCGTTTGTAGAAATCGATGTACAAAACCCTAGTATTGAAGAAGGTATTGTACCAGATGCATTCATATTGGATGGTGTATTTATGTGTAAATCTATTGTTAAGGTAAACGAAAATTCTAAATGAATCACGTCAATTCTAAACACGACTGAAAAATCAGTAACAATTAAACAAATTTCTTTAACTTTATTACCCATAGAAGATTATGAAATTTTAAATTATAATAATTCCAAAGATGTTGATTATTCTAGAAATAAAAAAATCTCAGATCAAATACGGTCAGATCATTTGAATCATAAAGAAAAAGAATCTCTTTTAAAAATTTGTCATGGATTCGGTCATATATTCTATTTAAACAGTGATACATTAACATCAACGCCTACCGTAAAACATACAATACCTACCAGTAACTTCTAAGGTTCCTATTGTCACGAAGACATATCGGTATCCACAAATTCATAAAAATGAAGTTAATAAACAAATTGATAATATACTTCAACAAAAAATAATTAAACCTTCTACTAGTCCTTGGTCATTTCCGGTATGGATCGTGCCAAAAAAGGTTGATGCTTCAGGAAAACGAAAGTGGCGTATAGTTATAGACTATCGAAAACTAAACGAGATTACTGTAGGCGATGCTTACCCTTTACCCAATATCTCAGATATTCTTGATCAATTAAGGCACTCCACATATTTTTCTACACTAGATATTGCGTCAGACTTTCATCAAATCCCTATGTCTGCTGAAGATAGCGATAAAACAGCGTTCTCTACTCCTTTAGGTCACTATCAATTTGAAAAGATGCCATTTGGGTTGAAAAACGCCCCTGCTACATTTCAAATATTGATGAACAATGTATTAATAGGATTACAAAGAATAAAATGTTTTGTGTATCTCGATGACATAGTAATTTACGCTTCAAGTATTGAAGATCATGCAAAAAAACTTAAAGATGTTTTTTAAAAAGCCAACATGATTTAACACTTCAACCAAACAAATGCGAGTTTATGCACAAGGAAGTAGCTTATCTAGGTCATATTATTACGAATAAAGGTGTAAAACCAACCCCGAGAAGGTCGAAGCCATTACTAACTATCATATTCCTAAAAATCAAAGCGATATAAAAGCTTTTTCTGGATTAGTCGGGTATTATCGGAGCTTTATTCTAAAATTCTCTCTTATTTCTCAACCATTAACAAAGGTATTAAAAAAGAATGTAATATTTAACTGGACTGGCGAACAACAAAACTCGTTCGACGAACTCGAACAAAAATTCATTTCACAACCAATTTTACAATATCCCAATTTTGAATTACCTTTTAATTTAACTACTAACGCTTTAAACTGCGCTATAAGTGCGGTACTTTCACAAGGACCAATTGGTCATGACTTACCAATAGCATTTGCTTCTCGAACTCTCAATAAAACAGAACAATATTATTCTACTATTGATCGCGAACTTCTAGCTATTATTTGGTCTACCAACCATTTCCGACCTTATTCATACGGCCGAGAGTTTAAATTAATTACTGACCACCGTCCATTAGTTTGGTTAGTAAATTGGAAAGATCTCCTGCGTGTCAGATGGGGACTCAAATTAGAAGAATATAACTACGAAATTATTCATAAACCGGGAAAATCAAACTGTAACGCAGATGCTCTATCACGTATAATTCCTGAAAATAATGACCAAATTTTAAACTTTGCTCAATCACCTTTGTAAAATAGTTATGACGATTTTATCAAACAACACTACTTTAACACCATTGAACCGAGTGAAAATATTTGCGAAATTAACCAAAATATCTTAAAAGTAAAAGATAATATTGCTCATTGTATCAGTAATGATGAAAAGATGTCATCGGAACTAGCTTTAAAAATTTCAAATTTAATCGATAACCACATAGAACTAAAAAATACGAATACTCAAGTATTAGATATATTAGAATCAAAATTTAAAAACTTTAAAATATCTCATTTGATCACGAAACAAAATTTTTAGGATAAATCAACTGATAGAGATTTATTCAGTTGCTTAATAAATTTTAAAGAAAAATTAATTTCAAAAAACATTCGATCAATCTCCATTCCAAAGTTAGCATGTGGTCTTAATCAGTTGCAATGGAATAAAGTAAAATTAATTACAGAATACATTTTTTCGAGTAGGTACTTTTATTAACGTTACAATTTATTTTAATCAAATAATTCCCGATATTCTCAAAGAATTTCACGACACTCCTATTGGCGGTCATTCCGGTTTTCACAGAACTTATAATAGAATTAAAAATTATTATGATTGACCGAATATGAGAAAACATGTTAAAAAATACGTAAGGACATGCAAAGATTGTCAAATAAATTAGGCGGCGACAAAACATTCAACCCTTAGAAATTACTTCTACGTCTTCAAAACCTTTTTAAAGAATCGCATTAGACATTGTTGGTTCCTTCCCACAGAGAAAAGTACCATAGGCCCAGGCTTGGTCCAGGCTTGGCCCAAGTCTGTACAAGCCTGGGCCAAGCCTATAGGCCAGGCTTGGGCCAGCTTTGGAAAAAGTCTGGAATGATAATCATTGCCCAGTCCTGGTCGCTAGACCTGGTCCATGCTCAGTTGCCAGACCTGGGCCATGCTCAGTTGCCAGACCTGGGCCATGCTCAGTTGCCAGACCTGGGCCATGCTCAGTTGCCAGACCTGGGCCATGCTCAGTTGCCAAACCTGGGCCATGCTCAGTTACCAGACCTGGGCCATGCTTAGTTGCCAGACCTGGGCCATGCTCAGTTGCCAGACCTGGGCCATGCTCAGTTGCCAGACCTGGGCCATGCTCAGTTATCAGACCTGGGCCATGCTTAGTTGCCAGTACTGGGCCACGCTTAATTGCTAAAACTAGCTCAAAATTAAATGCCAAGAATTAAGCATTAATAAAACAATGGAATAAATAATTGTATGAACGTATTTACACTTTATTGTTATTACTTGTATTATGTACTATTTAAATTACATAAAGTTTTTTAATTACTATTTAGATCTCGTCTTAAATTATATTAACATTTAGCTAGTGCAGTTATTATTCTTCATCACTAGTTCACATTCAAGTTCAACTCATTTGGGCACCTTTTGTTTGATATTTTTTGGTTTTCTGTATCACTAAGGGTCATTAACGTCACTCACACAGCTGATGTTTACACTTTGATTATTTAAACTTTGCCGGTTAACAGCTAAATTTGTTTTTTTATTCAAAACTTTTTTGGTTTATTTAACGCACGCCATCTGTAAACTCTAAGGTAAGAATCAGACATAATTACTTTTAGTAGCCTCGCCTCGTGAAAATTGCGGAGTAAACAAAAGAAATTATATTTGAAGGTTTTTTCCTTCTAGTTAAAACGTACTAACATTCAATGACTGTATAACTGAATCTCGGAGATTTGATTCATCACCTTTACTACTCTAGCAATGAGAAAAATCTTACATTTAACTAACAGATGATGTAAACAAGGATGGCGGCTGCGCTAAACGAAAATACCCGAATCTCGCCATACGTAACCGAACGGCTCAAGTTTCAATTCTACACTTTCGATATTATCATAACTCAACTTATTAACCAATTTTTTAAAATCTTTAACATTGAAAAATAAATATTATTGCTATTTTCTTGGATAATCCAGCCTTGGCCAAGGCTGGGTCAACCAGTCTTGAACTAAGCTTGAGTCCCTATGGAATAGGAAGGCTGGGTTATCCAGGCTTGGGCCAAACTTGGATTCTCATGGAATGGCCAAGGATGAGTTATACAAGCTTGGGCCAAGCTTGGCTAATAATTTGCATGGCCGAAGCTGGGTCAACCAGTCTTGGCCCAAGCTTGGGTTTCCATGGAATAGCCAAGGATGGGTTATGCAAGCTTGGGCCAAGCTTGGGTAAGAATTGGCATGGCCGAGGATAGGTCAACCAGTGTACGACCAAGCTTGGGTCCCCATGGAATGGCCAAGGCTGGGTTATCCAGGCTTGGGCCAAACTTGGATTCTCATGGAATGGCCAAGGATAGGTTATACAAGCTTGGGCCAAGCTTGGCTAATAATTTGCATGGCCGAAGCTAGGTCAACCAGTCTTGGCCAAAGCATGGGTTTCCATAGAATAGCCAAGGATGGGTTATGCAAGATTGGGCCAAGCGTGGGTAACAATTAGCATGGCCAAGGATGGGTCAACCAGTGTAGGACCAAACTTGGGTCTCCATGGAATGGCCAAGGCTGGGTTATCCAGACTTGGGCCAAACTTGGATTCTCATAGAATGGCCAAGGATGGGTTATCCAAGCTTGGGCCAAGCTTTGCTAATAATTTGCATGGCCGAAGCTGGGTCAACAAGTCTAGGCCCAAGCTTGGGTCCTCATGGAATGACCGAGGCTGAGCTACCCAGTCCTGGGCCAAGTCTGGGCCAATACAGGTACGCCAAACTTAGGTTTCCCAGTACTGGCCCAGGTCTGGTCCCGTTGTCTAACTCTGGGGTTTCCTGTATGGTTTACCTTTAACTGAAAACGGTAATAAATTTATACTGACCCTTCAAGACGATTTGACAAAGTTTTCACAACCTTTTGCTATTCCAAATCATAAAGCCGAAACTATTTCGAAAGGACTAGTTTATAAATTCACAAGTATTTTCGGTATTCTCGATCCAATTCTTACATCAAAAACAATCAAAAAAACTTGCTAATTATTTCAAATAGACAAAATACAAACCACAGCATATCGCCCACAAAGTAACGGTGCTCTAGAACGAAGTCATGCTACTTTAGAAGATTATTTAAAACACTATATCTCTTCGACTCAAACGGATTGGGACCAATGGCTAGCATTGACAATATTTTCATATAATACAACCCCTCACACTTCTACGAAATTTACTCCTTTTGAATTAATAATTTGGTAACAAACCAATATTACCGTCTACGATTACAAAAGAG
This sequence comes from Aquatica leii, assembly GCA_035610365.1. Classification (NCBI taxonomy): domain Eukaryota; kingdom Metazoa; phylum Arthropoda; class Insecta; order Coleoptera; family Lampyridae; genus Aquatica; species Aquatica leii. The sequence goes on from CM069435.1 coordinate 86,910,971, forward strand.
CCAGAATTTAAATATACATATAACAATTATCTAGATCAGTTAAAACTTAAACTACAATAAACCCATAAAATTGCTAAAGATAATTTAATTGACAAAAAAGTCCACACAAAAAATCAACATGATAAACATTTGCACAACAACTATGTATTTAACGAAGGAGACTTAGTTCTATTACAAAATGAAACCTCGCAAGCAAACAAATCTAAGAAAGTTATGGCCTAATTATACCGGACCTTATACAATTACAAAAATCCACTCCGATGGCAACGTAGCGATTAGAATAAAACGAAAAGACGTAATTGTACATACTAATAGACTAAAACCTTTTGTTTTAGAATAATTTTCTTCTGCATCTTATCTCACCGTGCAGAACCTGAACTTTACGAAATCCAATATGATACACATTCATCAGGATTATTTTACGAACATTTAGGACAAGCTAAATTCTATAACGATTACTGAAAAATCATCATATATGTCGACACAAGTCCATTACATGGTCATATTCAATTACTTGATTCTATCTACAAACAAACGTTTGTTCTTTGCCAGTAACAAGAATTTTCTGTATCATGTAGTAAGTTACCTAAACTTTTTGATAAAACTCTACCTGCTTTAAACCAAAGATATCAATCATTCGTAGAATTAGTTAACCATAAAACAAATAGAGTAAAACGCTGATTAGTAAACGTAATTGACACAGGTCTTAAATGTTTATTTGGCTTAGTCGATAATGATGATTTAGAATATTATGAAAAAACTATAAATCAAGTAGAAAAGGAATTCAAGAACAGACATAAGTTGTACGAACAAGAATTTCAGTTTTTAATCATACCTTGCAATCGTTGAATAAAAACGAACGAATCTTTATTGAAAATATTAATAAAATTCATAGATATTTCGTTAAACTCCAAGGTAAGCAAGCTAATCAGAAACATCATCAAAACATATTAGAACATTTAACCTTACTATCACAGCTCGTTCAAAATTGCAATAATGAAATAACTACTCTTGTTGATATTATACTCTTTGCAAAACAGAATATTGTACATCCATTTATTATAGCTCCATTATTGTTGATTAAGACTTTTAAACAATCTTTAGCGGATTTAAACACTGCTCTCTCGTATCCATATGTATTGGATATCAGCAACGTGCATAAAGTATTAGCATTAGTAGAACCTTTGGTAGAACTTAAAGTTGTATATTTAGAAAATAAGTTTATGTATCAATTAAGTATTCCTCTAGTTAACATATTCAACTTTAATCTGTATCACTTAATACATAATCCAATTTTGTATAACAGGAGATTCATATTTATACAGCCTTCAAGTAAATATTTATTTTTCACTCAAACTCGAGACCAATGTATAAATTCTGATGATATTAACAATTGTAAAAATGTAGATCTAAATCAATTCTTTTGTAAAGACATGAACGTTTTGTATTTAACCACTTTAAAACCTACTTGCAAAACTAATAGAACGTATGTTTAATAAAATTTCAAAATTATGTAATATTAGAATCTCGACTAACACCTACGAAATATTTCATAGATTACATAAGTCAAATATATGGTTATTCATATTATCAGAACCAGAACCAGGCAAACTATTTTGTAATAATACCCTCATAGAAAGAAACATCATTATTAATGGTACAGGTATAATCACTTTAAACAAAAATTGTAAATTATTTACCAAATCAGCAAGGTTAGCTCCAACCAGGCTGTATTCAGGCAATATAGAGGCGCTTTGGTAGAAAGAGTGAATAAAGTCCTAAAAGAACTGAGATTTTTAGTGTTTTTAAAGTAAGTCTATATGTATATGTTGCAATGATGTTTCATAAACATAAAAACAATTGAACATTTCAAAACAAGCGTTTTACGTACAATTACTTGTTTTTTAAACCATATCTTTGTTGGTAAAAAAATATTTAAAGTAACGACTAGACAAAGCTGTCAATGTTTTTTTTTCTAATTTTTTTATTTTATTTATCGAAGTAAGCCACAGAAGAATATCGTTTGTCAATCATTTTGTAAACTGTCATAAACGCTAGTCAACACTATCTATGGTCAACAAAACACAGCATGATGGTGTTTCCACTCACTAATGTCTTTCTAAATGTGAAAATTAAAAAAGTTGAGTTTTTCACGACGGTACATAGAAGATAAATCGTATTTAACACAGAACAGCTAAGTATAGTTTTCTATTTTGAAGAGTTCGTTTGAGAAAACTCGGAATTAGCGCAAAACCTCGGATTGCCGTTTCTTTTAGTAATCATCTCGATTGGTGGGTCGGTTTTCGATGCATCCTTACTGTTTGTGCTGGTAATCCAACAAAGCAAAATTTCAAGTTATTTAAATAATGTTTGTCGTCACCAAGTTTTCAAGTGGCAAACATTCAAAAAATAGATTTGGCGTAAGTATTTCAATAAACGTAAAAGATAAGTAAAATTAAGTTGACACGCAGCAATGCTTTTAAATTTAAAACAAATGTTTGTAATGAACACACCCGTTATCATGACTTTTATTACTAGATATAGTTGGCCTTGAAAATTCGCAGAAAAAATATCAACAGCAAATTTATTTTATTAAGGGAGTACTACAGGAAAAAAGTAAATGTCGTCGACTGAAACAACAAAAGTTCGAAAAAAGACTCATTTTTCGCATAATTATTTGACCTTTAAATACTACAATAAATTGAATAAGAACAAATGTGGTGTTTGCGAAATGTGCATTATGTAGAAAAATGTCTAATTCATTTTATTAAATAAACAGTTGTATCAAACCCGCATAGATACATAGGTTAATATGAGGCCAAAATATTAGCATGTAAATCCTTATGGACACCTTTAAAAAATGCACTGTATATAAGTTTTAATCAAAGTTAAACATTAATATCATTTGAACATTAAACTTAAATCATGCGTTGACTAAAAATAATACACAAATTTAGAAATACAAGTACAGTAATTACAATAATAACGATAACAATATTTGATTTAAAGGTTAACTATAGACTAAGGTATTAATAAACTAATTTTAAAAAAGGTATCTAAGATAAGATAAGCACGTCTGGCTTTTAATGTAATGCAATTTAAAATAATTTAGTAAAGAAAATAGTGTTAACAATCCGATAAAATTTAAAACGTTTTCTTACAAGTTTTCTTACAGCAACTGTTTATATAAATATGTAGATAGATATTCATCGTATTCATAATACGTACGTAAATGACTCAAAAATCAGTTTTTCACAAATGTGGATTTCTAAAAACGAATTCTTTCGTGGGAAAACTTTTTTAAGGGATGGTTATTGTACAATTTGTACTTCAATGTAGATTGCTGGTGTCTGTTGTTGATTTACAGGACTGCTAATAATAACTATTGCTTTCAATAAATATAAAATTCTGGTTTAAAAGTTCGGAATTTGTCTTTGAAGTGATGGTTACAAGTAGCAAATACTGCAGTAAATTTAGATTATTTAGCAGTTTCAGTATTCGGTAGCATTGTAAATTTTATTAGTAGGTAATAAACAACGGTAAATTTAAAAGCTGAACCTTTCGTGTGAACCGTAATTGTATAATGTATATCGAAAATACCAATAGGTAATTGTCGGTTTCTTTTCAGAAACTTTTTTCTTTTATATTGTATACCTATATATAAATACAACCACACCAAGTATCAGTCTAGCAGTCAATTTAGTCGAAGTAAATTTTAAGTCCATCTCTAAGACAAACGAGCAAAAACGTAATATAACAAAATTTGTTATTCGTGTTTCATTGTTTGCGTGATAAAGACAATTATAATACTTTAAAATTAACGTGTGTAAGTGTATTAGGTAAAAATAATTACAGTAAGTTATATAATAGTTTAATAAATAAAAACTAAGTGTTGAATAAATTTGTGTTGATAAACTATACAATTACAGTAGTGATGCCGCGGTTAACTTGTTGTGCTAAACGGGAAAGTGCTCGAAATAAAATGGCTAGGTAAAATCAGAAAACGAATTTCAAAAACTCATACAAGTAAAAAAATCGAGAACGTTAGTGAAACTACTCCTCAGAAAATAATCGAAGTAGGTATACAAGAAAATACTTTAAGAGAAACTGCACCGATTTTCGACAAATGAGGAAATCTCTGCAAAAGAAGAATTACCTCTTGTTAATTGACGGCGTATAATAAATATCGCAACTTTTTTTCAAGATATTTTATTTCAACACTTAGAATTATGTAACTGTACAAACAATAATATAAAAATAGATAATGAAAAATTGGCGGGTTTACAAAGCAAAATTATCATAAAATGTACAATGTGTCAAGTAGAAAAAATTATGAATACCGACTGATCCCGATATCATGAATATAAATAAAAGTGCAGTTTTGGCGACTATTTCAACAGAAATTGGTTTTTCTCAATTACATGAATTTCTTTCCATTTGCGATATTCCTTCTATGACTAAAAATGTTTATTTGAAAAATCAAGACATTAGAAGGCTATGCATTAGGAATTCGCTGAAGCCCGACCCTATGGTAATAGTTATTCAGAAAATAAAGTGTCGCAATCATTTTTTACGCAATTTATGTCAGAAATTTGACGCACAAAAAATTAGTAGTAAGAAAGTGGATATCCCAACATGTAAACAATTACATAATAAATCAATAATTGATTTTACATTGCGTTTAGATTTATTAGACTCTAAATTTATAAAAGCAATTAATTTAGAACATCAAGACCCCACTGTATTACCGGGACTATTAAAAATGAAAGACAGTATTTGTTTACGAGGATTTTTAGCAGGCGTCTTACCTATATACCAAAATTTATTATCTCTTAAAGAACCAAAAAATTATCAGGAATCTTCTTCGTACTTTTGCATTAAAATTAAAAACAAAAATAAAATTAATCGATCGCATGAGCAATTACAGAAAAAAACATAACAGTTGTAATTTTTGTAAAAGAAATAATCATACTACTGCAAATTGTTACGAAAGGTTAAATCAATCAATTAGTAGCCAACATAATGAAAACACTTTTGTTAAAAATTTCATAATGTAGGTAAATTCAACTAATTTGATTCGACCTATTTCAAAATTGTTTTGTAATTATTGTAAGAGAACTAACCATGAGATAAGGGATTGCAGACGATTAAAATGGAAAAAAGAACAAAAAAAATTTCAACCCCTTCTGCTAGTAAAATTCATATGTTTCATTCATATTGTAACCCAATTAGAAAATGACCTGGTGTTAGGGGAATGAGGTCATCAGGATCACTGGATAAAGGTGATAAGGGACGCGAGTTTAACACTGCCTCAATTTGAATTAACAATGTACAAAAATCCTCGTAATTAAGCGTAGTGTTGCCTAATACTCGTTTTAAATAAGTTTTTATAGATTTAATACCGCTTCCCCATAGTCCACCTTGATGAAGAGCTCTGGGTGTAATAAAGTTCCATTCGATTGCCTGATTTGCTACGTACTTTGAAATTTCATCTTTGTTTTTATCGTCATTTAACATTTTGTAAATTTTTTTTATTTCACTTGCGGCGCCTACGAAATTTATTGCATTGTTTGATAAAATAAAGGCATCGGAACTTAGCGATGTGACTAACTCAGTGTGAATTGCTTTTGTTACTAAGCATACAAATAAACAAATATAAGATTTGATAAGTTTCGATTTTCGCAGCTTTGTATCTTTTATTTGAATGGAACCGGCGTGATCAAGACCTACGTGTGCAAACGCTGGAGAACCCGCTTCTAAACGTTTACTTGGTAGATTACCCATGAAAGGATTATAAGATTCGAGGTTGACTTTGAAACAACTCACGCAGTTACGAGTGATTTTCTTGGGTGTATTTCGCGCAGATAACGCCCAAAATGATTGCCGTATTACTGCTAACAGATGTTGAGCTCCGTAATGTAAGTACTGCTCATGATAATTTTCAAAAATTAATTTTGTTAATGGGTGTTCCTTCAGAAGCAAAATTGGAATTTTTTTATTGAAAGAATAATTGGAGTTTTGAATCCTACCTCCTACTCTCATGATGCCTGCTTTATCTAAAAAAGGATTTAAAGGTGCTAAGACATTTTAGTTCAGGTCCAAAAGTTTCGCTTTGACACAGTTTTATTAAAAACTCTAAGAACCTTGTAATTCAGCAGTACTCAAAGAGTTGTAAGTTCGCAATGGTTTAGAAAGTTTTGATTTTTTTGCAAAACGTAACATCCAAGCAACAACGCGTTTTAATTTAGTTAACGTTGCAAATTTATTAAATATATTCGAAACTTCTACTACTATTAAACTTCCAATAATATTAGGGTTTGTCTTAAGCTCAGAATTATAATAATCTTCGGTTTTAAGAATTGGCTGCTTAGGCCAAGCTTCATTTATAGATAATAAAAAAGTTGGACCATTCCACCACAACGAATTATTTAATAATTCTATAGTAGATAATCCTCGAGAAATTAAGTCGGCAGGGTTTTCTTGAGATGGTTCGTAATACCAAAGTAATACCAATGGTAATACCAATCATTTGGACATATGATTCCTTGAATAGCAGCTATTCTGTTAGCTACAAACACTTTATATTTATTTGGCGCGGAATGCAGCCAGTTTAAGACAATTGTGGAGTCTGTCCATAAGAATATTTTGTGAAATTGGATTAAAAGTGATTCTTTAACTTTTCGGTTAGTTGTGCCAAAAGTACAGCAGCAGATAACTCTAATCGGGGAATTGTTGTATTGCGCAAAAGTGCAACACGTGATTTTGAACATAATAGTTGAACAGAGACATTGTTGTAAGTCTCAATGCACCTAATGTAGATACAGGATCCATAAGCTCTTGAACTACTGTCACTAAATCCATGCATTTCAATGGTATTAACATTATAAGAAATTACACATCTAGGAATTTTAAATGTGTTTAATATGGAAAGTTCGCTTTTGAATTGATTCCATTCGGAATTTAGAACCTCAGGAATTCATCAATCCCATGAAAGTTTTAATTGCCACAATTATTGTAATAATAATTTTCCTGTAATGATAATAGACGAAAAAAACCTAAAGGATCAAAAAGTTGAGCCACCGTTGAAAGAATGGCTCGTTTAGAATTTTTTGGATTTTGAAGTGTAATTAAAAAAAAGTATCGTATTGTATTGTCATTCCACGTTATGCCCAGAGCTTTGGCGTTTTCTCTATCGCTTATTGGAATAGTGTGAAAAGATGAGTCTTGTACAGTATTGTTACACAATATACTTGAATTATTCGATAAAAACTTTCGAATAGGAAAACCTGCGCTTAACAAAATACTTATTAATTCATTTTTTATTTGAATCAATTCCGCAGTCGAATCAGCTCCTGTCAAAAGATCGTCCATATAAAAATCGGACTTCAAAACAGACAGTTCTAAGAAATTGCTTTTAATGTAATTCTGCTAAATACTGTAAACATTTAGTAGCTAAATAGCTAGAACTAGCAGTGCCGTAAGTCACAGTGTTTATTTCGTACGTATTTAAGGGTAAATTTGGATTGTCTCGCCAAATGATCCGTTGAAATTTCTTTAGGTACGGATGAATGAGAATCTGGCGGTACATTTTCTCAATGTCCCCCGTTTAGACAAACTTATGTTGTCTAAAGCGTCTAAGTATAGAAAGTAAATCGTTGGAGAACTGGTCCGACTATTTGAGTGTCGTTGATTGATATGTTAGAAGTTGATTTTGCACTTCCCTCAAACACTACACGAACTTTTGTAGTTAAGGAACTATGTTTAATAATCGAATGGTGTGGCAAATAAAATGGTAAGATTTTAGATGATAACATAGATGCACCCACCGCATTAATTATTGAATCATCACTAGCTGATGAATCATCGTAATCAAGTTTTGTAATATGTCCTAAGGATATGTAATCTTCCATGAATTTGGAATATTCAACACGCAAATCTAGACATCCTAACAATTTCTTTTCCATTTTTAAAAATCGTTTAATAGCCTGCTCTTTGGAGTGTCCCAACATTGCAAGATTCGAACGAAAAGGAATCGACACGACAAAGTGGCCGGAAGATGTTCGAGAAGTAGTCTGTAGGAAATGTTTTTTGCAGAATCGTTCTTCTGAAGAAAAATAAGATATAGAGTTTCCAGGAGTAACCTCGTCTAATTTTCAAAGGTTTTGAATTGATTTGTGCAACATGTCGCTAGTCAAATGAAACTAAATTTGAGCAAGCAATATTGTATGAACCCAAAGTTAGACATGTGCCTGAAATTATCCAACCCAATAAAGTTTTTTGTAAAATAGGTTTAGAACTACCTAAAGATATTTGCCCAACACATAGCAAACTGTAAAAGTGGCTTGCTCCTATTAACAAATCGATAGATGAAGGCTTATTAAAATTATCGTCTGCTAATTTGATATTAGACGGGATATTTAAATTTGATTTTTCTAAGTAGCGTAAAGGTAAATTTTCTGATATTTTGTCAATAGTAAGACACTGCAAAGTTGTGTGAAAACCATTTTGAAAAGATGCAATAATAGTATCCACGAGAAAATTGGCGCTTACGGGACATGAATTGATGCCTAAAACTGGAGTATTAGTAGCTACTTTGTTTAAATTTAAATTGCATGCTAGTTTTTCGGTTATCAAATTGCAATGCTTTCCGCTATCTAAAAAGACTCTAGCGGTAAACCATTTATCATGCCTGCCTTGTATCTTTACTAAGACGGTTGAAAGTAAAACTTTTAGGGACTCGTCTAACCAAGATAGAGTAACTACTGATTGTAATGAGTGATTTGAAGGGCACGCTTGGTTAAGTATGTCACCTGGCTCCGAACCATTACCTATGTTTGGTAATAAATTTGACTCAATTGACTGTAGTTAGCTTTTGGTTAGTAGACAAAGCAAGAAAATTAGGACATTCAATTATATAATGATCTAATTTCCAAAATTGACAAGAAATTTTATTTGATGTGACTAAGAGAGTTTGTTGACGATTATTAAAATTGTTGTACTTAATTTTACGAAATACTTTAGCACTATTTAGTGAAATGTTACCTTGAAAAAGATTTCTTTTTTCGTTTGTCTCAATTTCATCAATTCTTTGGCAAGTTTTATTCAAAAAATCACTTATATCTACCAGAGCTGGGCAAGCTACTTTGTAAAAGTAGTTAACTACTAACTAAAGTTACTAGTTTTTAAAAGTAGTGTAAGTTACTAACTACTAACTACCGTAAATCGAAAAGTAGTTAGGTTACTAACTACTCAACAGTTGTATTCTAAAATATAAGTTTTTTTTTCAACTACTTGTAGAAAAAGTAGTTCTGAGACGATTTATGTTATACCACTTTCAGTCATATAAAAATAAGTACCTATAGACACTGAATTATTATTACATTAAAGAAGACAAAGTAAATCAATCACGCTCGCACGAAAACAGTAAAACAATTTTAACGTAAGTACTCTTATTCTATTATCATGTATATCTATTTTATTACAAATTCCCAAAAAAAAATTAATAAAACAAGCCTTTAAAAACAGAACTTAAAGTAATAAACTTATTCTGGTATTCAATATCCATTTCATTTTCATAAAAGTAACTTTTCAAAAAGAGCACCAGCCAATGCATTTCTTTTGAGCGAATTTATGATTGAAAAACGAAAATAATCGCTCGACAGCAGCGAAGATTTTTTAGATAATGTTATCATCATCTGACATAGATATATGAATTCTGTTATCTTTCAAGTGTTTTAACAATTCTAGTTCTATTCTTCTGGTTTTGTGAGTATGTTCATTCTCAGTATCAGAAGAAATGTGTAATTTTTGACAAACCAGGTTCATCAAAATCTTCTTTCAAATCAAATCAAATTCTTCATTTTGTTGAAGTAATACTTTGTTTACGTTTAGATCAGTGGCATTTAACATTTCAAAACAAATTAGGTTTGCTGCGTTTATAAAATTTTTTTGAATAGTCTTTACATTCATGTTTACTTCTGCGTTACCGTTCATCACTTGGATAACACGTTTTAACCTGCGAAACTGCAATGAAAGCTGAATACTTGTAGCCATTGCATGTAGTTGAAGCCGCTAATAAAGTAGTTTAATTATTAGTGAAGTAGTTAAGCTATTAACAAAGTAGTTTAACTATTTTTGTAGTTAAAATAGAGTAGCTAACTACTTTTTAAATACGATTACACGAAAAAAGTAATTTATTCCAACTACAGTTACATCATTAAATTAAAGTAACTTGAATATATAGAATACAACTATTGTCAACAATAAAGTAGTTAGATTAGTAGCTTAACTACTTTGTAGTTAACTACTGCCCAGCTCTGATTTCTACCAATGTAGGAATGCGACGTGGCGTAAAGTCAGTGAAATTTGATTTTGTTGTAACGTCTAATTTAGATAATATGATATGATATATAAAGGACGTACAATTCTCTACCGGAACGGATAAATTTGTTAATGCACGCAAATGTTTTATAAGATCGTCGTACAATTTTCGAAGATCGTTTGCATTACGTTTAGCTAATGGTCGTAAATCAAAGATTCCTTTTATGTGACTAAGAATAATTAATTTTGGATTGTCGAACCGTTTTTTTAATAACTCTAATGCAACTTTGTAATTTTCTGCTGAGGGTTGTATATTAGAAATCGTTTGTGCTGCTGTACCTCGCAAACTACCTTTAAGATACATGAATCTATCTGTGAGATTTTTGTCATAGAATGGAAGTGAAATTTGAGGTAATTTTGCATTACAACCGCTAGAAGCTATACCGTTTACAGAATTATCGGCACTTGAATGCGAAGAACTAGAGTTAGAAGTATTATTGCTTAACAAGATTGTAGCACGCGTTGTAAGATCAATGTAAAAATTATGAAATTCGTTGGAATCAACTAGTTCCGGTGCCTTTACTTCAGCCGCGTCTAATTGTATTTTTACTTGTTCATATTTTTCCGGTGTGTTTTTTATAGCTTCGATATGCAATTGAAGTTTAGTAAGCAAAGATTGATCCGTAATGATCTCTGGAATCGAATCGAAAAATTGTTCGAAATTACTTAGTTTTTTTAATAATTGATCGTCCATTTGCTAGTAAGAGTTGATTTTCTTTGTTTTTAGTCATTTTGAAATTTTTTTTATTTAAAAAAAATTAAAATGTAATGTGACTAAAAACACTTGAAATTTAATGCTATCGGACAATCAATCTGAAATAGAAATAACACTCGAATGTACTAAGAAAGAGGTATTAATTTTATCAATGGCAATAAAGTAATTACAGGTAAAATTTATTTATCCTAAACATGTACTAAAATAGGCAGTGTTAAACAAGCATAATTAAAAAGAATACGGAAATTTCTGACCTGCTTAGTTGTTTATTGTGTAGTATTTAGCTTCGCGTCGTGGCGTGGCGTCGTTTTTGGTCACGTGATGTAACGCTTGTGACGGCAATGGTAAGAAATGATGCTTACTACACTAATAAGAATTCTTCTTCCTTTTGATTAGTAGGTTAATTAAATCCGTTGTGAAGGACCATAAATGTTAAGTTGTAATCGCTGGTTCGTTAAATTTCTATGCAGTTTGTGAATAATTGTAACACGATTGATAATTTTGTAAAGTTGTATATTTAACACTACATATATACATGTAGATAACGTGAAAATATAAATCAGAATCTCTCTTATGACATGTATTAGGGTAGCAAACCCCCATTTGGTAACATTAGCTAAGGTTGCCCGTCCTTTGCTTGCGCAACCTTTCTTTACAAAAATATTCTAACTAAAATACATTTAAAATTAACAAAAGACAGCCGCCCAATTATAAAGAAAACGCGAAATATAAACGAAGTAATTTGTTTGATTGCACAAGTTTCGTTAACACCAATAATGAACCTCTAAACCCTTCTTCAGATTCTTTAAACTATCAGAGTACCGCGGAAACCCTTTGCCAATCCACGGGAAATCATTTGATCAGGGCGGAATATTCTCACTAACAAAATCCACCACATCTTATGTTTCTATATCTGCTACTACATCTTCCAACAAAAATATCTCTTTAAACTTTTTATTAGATACTGGTGCAAATATTTTGCTAATAAAAATTCAATCTATTCAAGGTAATAATTTAATATATAGAGACCAAATTATTAAATTAAGAGGATTAGATATCACAGATAACCCAACCTCGACATTAGGGTACTGTCACTATACCCTTAAATTTTAATCAAAGGATTTTCCATCATGTCTTCCACGTTATACCTCCAACAACTAATGTCCCACTAGATGGATTATTAGGTAATGATTTTTTTTTTCAAAAGTAAGAGCGCAATTCGACTTCAAGTCGAATCTTCTAAAATTTTCTGGTATCACAATTCCAATTTATTTTAAATTAAAAACTAACGAATCTAATTTTGTTATACCTCCTCGCACTGATGCGTTTGTAGAAATCGAAGTACAAAACCCTAGTATTGAAGAAGGTATTGTACCAGTTGCATTCATATTGGATGGTGTATTTATGTGTAAATCTATTGTTAAGGTAAACGAAAATTCTAAATGAATCACGTCAATTCTAAACGTCAATTCAGGTTTTTTACCTAAAAAATCAGTAACAATTAAACAAATTTCTTTAACTTTATTACCCATAAAATATTATGAAATTTTAAATTATAATAATTCCAAAGATGTTGATTATTCTAGAAATAAAAAAATCTCAGATCAAATACGGTCAGATCATTTGAATCATAAAGAAAAATAATCTTTTTTAAAAATTTGTCATGAATTCGGTCATATATTCTATTTAGACGGTGATACATTAACATCAACCCCTACCGTAAAACATACAATACTAGTAACTTCTAAGGTTCCTATTATCACTAAGACATATCGGTATCCACAAATTCATAAAAATGAAGTTAATAAACAAATTGATAATATGCTTCAACAAAAAATAATTAAACCTTCTAAAAGTCCTTGGTCATTTCCGGTATGGGTTGTGCTAAAAAAGGCTGATGCTTCAGGAAAACGAAAGTGGCGTATAGTTATAGCAAAGAGTATGGTTATAGACTATCGAAAACTAAACGAGATTACTGTAGGCGATGCTTACCCTTACCCAATATCTCAGATATTCTTGATCAATTAGGGCACTCCACATATTTTTCTACACTAGACCTTGCGTCAGGCGTTCATTAAATCCCTATGTCGGCTGAAGATAGCGATAAAACAGCTTTCTCTACTCCTTGAGGTCACTATCATTTTGAAAGGATGCCATTTGGGTTGAAAAACGCCCCTGCTACATTTCAAAGATTGATGAATAATGTATTAATAGGATTACAGGGAATAAAATGTTTTGTGTATCTCGATGACATAATAATTTACGCTTCAAGTATCGAAGATCATGCAAAAAAACTTAAAGATGTTTTTAAACGATTAAGTCAACATAATTTAAAACTTCAACCAAACAAATGCGAGTTTATGCGCAAGGAAGTAGCTTATCTAGGTCATATTAGTACGGATAAAGATGTAAAACCAACCCCGAGAAGATCGAAGCTATTACTAACTATCGTATTCCTAAAAATCAACTCGATATAAAAGCTTTTTCTGGATTAGTCGGGTATTATCGGCATTTTATTCTAAAATTCTCTCTTGATTCTCAACGATTTACAAAACTATTAAAAAAGAATCTAATATTTAACAGGACTGACGAACAACAAAACTCGTTCGACGAACTCAAACAAAAATTCATTTCAAAACCAATTTTACAATATCCCAATTTTGAATTACCTTTTAATTTAACCACTGACGCTTTAAACTACGCTATAAGTGCAGTACTTTCACAAGGACCAATTGGTCATGACTTACCAATAGCATTTGCTTCTCGAACTCTCAATAAAACAGAACAAAATTATTCTACTATTGAACGCGAACTTCTAGCTATTATTTGGTCCACCAACCATTTCCGACCTTATTCATACGGCCGAGAGTTTAAATTAATTACTGACCACCGTCCATTAGTTTGGTTAGTAAATTGGAAAGATCCCCTGCGTGTCAGATGGGGACTCAAATTAGAAGAATATAACTACGAAATTATTCATAAACCGGGAAAATCAAACAGTAACGCAGATGCTCTATCACGTATAATTCCTGAAAATAATGACCAAATTTTAAACTTTACTCAATCACATTTGTAAAATAGTTATGACGATTTTATCAAACAACACTACTTTAACACCATTGAACCGAGTGAAAATATTTGCGAAATTAACCAAAATATCTTAAAAGTAAAAGATAATATTGCCCATTGTATCAGTAATGATAAAGAAATGTCATCGGGTCTAGCTTTAAAAATTTCAAATTTAATCGATATCCACATAGAACTAAAAAATACGAATACTCAAGTATTAGATATATTAGAATCAAAATTTAAAATCTTTAAAATATTTCATTTGATCACGAAACAAAGTTTTTGGGACAAATCAACTTATAGAGATTTATTCAGTTGCTTAATAAATCTTAAAGAAAAATTAATTTCAAAAAACATTCATTCAATCTCCATTCCAAAGTTAGCACGTGGTCTTGATCAGTTGCAATGGAACAAAGTAAAATTAATTACAGAATACATTTTTTCGAGTACTCTTATTAACGTTACAATTTATTTTAATCAAATAATTCCCGATATTCTCAAAGAATTTCACGACACTCCTATTGGCGGTCATTCCGGTTTCCACAGAACTTATAATAGAATTAAAAATTATTATGATTGGCCGAATATGAGAAAACATGTTAAAAAATACGTAAGGACGTGCAAAGATTGTCAAATAAATTAGTCGGAGTTGTTACATTTTTGATTTGCTTTGTGCAACCCGCCTTATATCTCTCCTGCTCAAACGGATTGGGATCAATGGCTAGCATTGGAAATGTTTTCATATAATACAACCCCTCACACTTTTACTAAATTTACTCCTTTTGAATTAATCTTTAGTAACAAACCGATATTACCGTCTACGATTACAAAAGAGCCAGAATTTAAATATACATAGGTATAACAATTGCTAAAGATAATTTAATTGACAAAAAGGTCCACACAAAAAATCAACATGATAAACATTTGCACAACAACTATGTATTTAAGGAAGGAGACTTAGTTCTATTACAAAATGAAACCTCGCAACCTGTTTTGGATTTATATTTAAATTTACAGATATCCCGACCATACCCCTTCCTTTTGTTGCTTCCTGATACTCGCCCGAACCCGAATTACGAACTTACTTGATAATTGTCGGTTGAACATACGAGACGTTTTTTGCGACGTGAAGAGTCGCCTTGTGTTAACTTAAACCGGTGGCACCGTTGTCAAGTTTGGGAGAAGAATGGTTATTAAATATAATTGCCGGTAGCTTGTGGTGGTCTTGGTGGTCATTTTCCATTTTTGTATGTTGCTGTGGATGAAGCTCCTTGCCCAAACATTTTATTGGAGACCCCCGTCGAACAAGTGGAAACAGGATCCAATACCCACGTCGTCGGCCGCTGACATTATTATTATTACAAAATCCAATACCTACGTCGCCGGCCGCTGATATTTTTATTATTTTATAATACATTTACTATTTAACTTGTCAATATCATGTTAGTTATTTTTTTGTTGTGTCATTAAATCGTTTTATAAAATTTGCAGCTTGCTTTATTTTCAATGAAACATTTCATGCGGTTTGTGTAAATACAACCAAACAAATCTAAAAAATTAGGGCCTAATTATACCGGACCTTATACAATTACAAAAATCCACTCCGAAGGCAACGTAGCGATTAGGATAAAACGAAAAGACGTAATTGTACATACTAATAGACTAAAACCTTTTGTTTTACAATAATTTTCTTCTGCATCTTATCTCACCGTGCAGAACCTGAACTTTACGAAATCCAATACGATACACATTCATCAGGATTATTTTACGAACATTTAGGACAAGCTAAATTCTATAACGATTACTGAAAAATCATCATATATGTCGACACAAGTCCATTACATGGTCATATTCAATTAATTGATTCTATCTACAAACAAACGTTTGTTCTTTGCCAGAAACAAGAATTTTCTGTATCATGTAGTAAGTTACCTAAACTTTTTGATAAAACTCTACCTGCTTTAAACCAAAGAGATCAATCATTCGTAGAATTAATTAACCATAAAAGAAATAGAGTAAAACGCTGATTAGTAAACGTAATTGGCACAGGTCTTAAATATTTATTTGGCTTACCCGATAATGATGATTTAGAATATTATAAAAAAACTATAAAACAATTAGAAAAGGATGATAAGACAACCTTAATGTTAATTCAAGAACAGACACAAGTTGTACAAACAATAATTTCAGTTTTTAATCAGAAACATCATCAAAACATATTAGAACATTTAACCTTACTATCACAGCTTGTTCAAAATTGCAATAATGAAATAACTACTCTTGTTGATATTATACTCTTTGCAAAACAGAATATTGTACATCCATCTATTATAGCTCCATCATTGTTGATTAAGACTTTTAAACAATCTTTAGCTGATTTAAACACTGCTCTCTCGTATCCATATGAGTTGGATATCAGCAACGTGCATAAAATATTAGCATTACTAAAACCTTTGGTATATAGAACTTAAAGTTGTATATTTAGAAAATAAGTTAATGTATCAATTAAGTATTCCTCTACTTAACGAATTTAACTTTAATCTGTATCACTTAATACATTATCCAATTTTGTATAACAGAAGATTCATATTTATATAGCCTTCAAGTAAATATTTATTTTTCACTCAAACTCGAGACCAATATATAAATTCTGATGATATTAACAATTGTAAAAATGTAGATCTAAATCAATTCTTTTGTAAAGATATGAACGTTATGTATTTAACCACTTTAAAACCTACTTGCGAAACTAATAAACCCTATGTTTAATAAAATTTCAAAATTATGTAATATTAGAATCTCGACTAACACCTACGAAATATTTCATAGATTACATAAGTCAAATATATGGTTATTCATATTATCAGAACCAGAACCAGGCAAACTATTTTGTAATAATACCCTCATAGAAAGAAACATAATTATTAATGGTACAGGTATAATCACTTTAAACAAAAATTGTAAATTATTTACCAAATCAGCAAGGTTAGCTCCAACCAGGCTGTATTCAAGCAATATAAAGGCGCTTTGGTAGAAAGAGTGACTAAAGTCCTAAAAGAACTAGGATTTTTAGTGTTTTTAAAGTAAATTTGCAATGTTGCAATGATGTTTCATAAATATAAAAACACTGGAACATTTCAAAACAAGCGTTTTACGTACAATTACTTGTTTTTTAAACCTTATCTTTGTTGGTAAAAAATATTTAAAGTAACGACTAGACAAAGCTGTCAATGTTTTTTTTTCTAATTTTTTTATTTTATTTACCGAAGTAAGCTACAGAAGAATATCGTTTGTCAATCATTTTGTAAACTGTCATAAACGCTAGTCAACACTATCTATGGTCAACACTAACACAGCATGATGGTGTTTCCACTCACTAATATCTTTCTAAATGTGAAAATTAAAAAAGTTAAGTTTTTCACGACGGTACATAGAAGATAAATCGCATTTAACACAGAACAGCTAAGTACAGTTTTCTATTTTGAAGAGTTCGTTTGGGAAAACTCGGAATCAGCGCAAAACCTCGGATTGCCGTTTCTTTTAGTAATTGTCTCGATTGGTGGGTCGGTTTTCGATGCATCCTTACTGTTTATGCTGGTAATCCAACAAAGCAAAATTTCAAGTTATTTAAATAATGTTTGTCGTCACCTAGTTTTCAAGTGGCAAACATTCAAAAAATAGACTTGACGTAAGTATTTCAATAAAAGTAAAAGCGTTGGTAAAAGATAAGTAAAATTAAGTTGACACGCAGCAATGCTTTTAAATTTAAAACAAATGTTTGTAATGAACACACCCGTTATCATGACTTTTATTACTAGATATAGTTGGCCTTGAAAATTCGCAGAAAAAATATCAAAAGCAAATTTATTTTATTAAGGGGGTACTATAGGAAAAAAGTAAATGTCGTCGACTGAAACAACAAAAGTTCGAAAAAAGACTCATTTTTCGCATAATTATTTGAGCTTTAAATGCTACAATAAATTGAATAAGAACAAATGTGGTGTTTGCGAAATGTGCATTATGTAGAAAAATGTCTAATTTATTTTATTAAATAAACAGTTGTATCAAACCTACATAGATACATAGGTTAAGATGAGGCCAAAATATTAGCATGTAAATCCTTATGGACACCTTTAGAAAAAATGCACTGTATATAAGTTTTAATCAAAGTTAAACATTAATATCATTTGAACATTAAACTTAAATCATGCGTTGACTAAAAATAATACACAAATTTAGAAATACAAGTACAGTAATTACAATAATAACGATAACAATATTTGATTCAAAGGTTAACTATAGACTAAGGTATTAATAAACTAATTTTAAGAAAGGTATCTAAGCAAGATAAGCACGTCTGGCTTTCAATGTAATGCAATTTAAAATAATTTAGTAAAGCAAATAGTGTTTACAATCCGATAAAATTCAAAACGTTTGCTTACAAGTTTTCTTACAGCAACTGTTTATATAAATATGTAAATAGGTATTCATCGTATTCATAATACGTAAATAACTCAAAAATCGGTTTTTCACAAATGTGGCTTTCTAAAAACGAATTCTTTCGTGGGAAAACCTTTTTAAGGGATGGTTATTGTACTATTTGCGTTTCAATGTAGATTGCTGGTGTCTGTTGGTTGATTTACAGGACTGCTTTTGCTTTCAATAAATATAAAATTCGGGTTTAAAAGTTCGGAATTTGTCTTTGAAGTGATGGTTACAAGTAGCAAATATTGCAGTAAATTTAGATTATTTAGCAGTTTCAGTATTCGGTAGCATTGTAAATTTTATTAGTAGGTAAAAAACAACGGTAAATTTAAAAGCTGGACCTTTCGTGTAAACTGTAATTGTACCATGTATATCGAAAATACCAATAGGTAATTGTCGTTTTTTTTTCAGAAACTTTTTCTTTTGTATTGTATACCTATATATAAATACAACCACACCAAATTTATTCAGTCTAGCAGTCAATTTAGTCGAAGTAAATTTTAAGTCTACTAAGTTAGTCCATCTCTAAGACAAACGAGCAAAAACGTAATATAACAAAATTTGTTATTCGTGTTTTATTGTTTGCGTGATAAAGACAATTATAATACTTTAAAATTAACGTGTGTAAGTGTATTAAGTAAAAATAATTACAGTAAGTTACATAATAGTTTAATAAATAGAAACTAAGTGTTGCACTTGTTGTGCTAAACGGGAAAGTACTCGAAATAAAATGCCTAAAATCAGAAAACGAATTTCAAAAACTCATACAAGTAAAAAAATCGAGAACGTTAGTGAAACTACTCCTCAGAAAATAATCGAAGTTGGCGGGCTGTTCATTTTGGACCCAATGGTAATAGAGTTATTCAGAAAATAGAGTGTCGCAATCATTTTTTACGTAATTTATGTCAGAAATTAAGAGATTTGACGTACAAACAAATTAGTAGCAAGAAAGTGAATATCCCAATAGTGCAAAGAAATGCATTAAATAATGCGGTCAAACGTATTCGATGTGGTATAATAGGAGCACTAAATTTTGTGTTATGTGACAATGAAATGTCTCATTCACAAAAAATTCAAAAATTTAGATTCGACATATTAAATGACCCTAATCACGGATTTGGTAACCACAATGGGCATTATTATCTTTTATTATTATTTATATCTTTGATGTTTTAATAAAGTTTTATTTACTTTAACGTTGATTACAAAAGCAGTTATTTCTTCTCTATAATTATTTATATTATGTTGACAACCTTTTTTTTTCACTTAGTTTCAGCAGAATGTTATTACTTCGCATCAAGCAACATTGTTTAATACATTCAGTTATTTATTCTCTATAGTTATTATTTTATATTATGTTGACAACCTTTTTTTTCACTTCAGCTACCCTGATTTATATATCTTAACATTATAAAGAAATTATGGTGGTAGTAGATCGTGTAGCAAGAAATGCTGAAAGTTTTATCTTAAATATGGATAATAACGCAGCGGAGTGTTATAATTCAATTTTAGCAAAGTTTGTAGGAGGGAAAGGAATCAATTTTAGTGGAAGAAGAAACTATCAAACACGGTGTTAGGCGGCGGCTATTAGTTTTGATGCACAACGAGGAGAGTTAGTGAACCTTATACATAAAAAAAGCTGTTCAGTGAAGTCCTCTGGGCAACATACAAAAAAATGTATATCAACGCTTCAAAGTAAGAAAGCGTGAATAAAAAACCGAAAACGTTTGTTTCCCGAAGCATTTAGGAAAAAAAATTGAATTTACTCAAGCCGATGCAGACTATGGAAGAATAGAAGAAAAGTGTTTAACTCCAACAGAATATATAAAAAAAAAACGAATATCTAGAATCCTTAAAAAATAGTTCTTCTGAAATAGAAAACATCCAAATAAACCCTATTGGACAAAGTAACAATTTGGTATACAACATAATCTAAATTATCATTGTTGTATCTAATTACGGTTTTACTTTAGAAACTGTAACCATATTTTTGATGCTGCTCGTAGACTTACAATTTTAAATATCTATTAACAGCACCGGATTGAAACATACCATTTAAGCGATTCAAATAAAACGCTATTAATGTTTTCAGGTTACTTAACCCAGCAAACACAGATGGACTTAAATTAGTGTTGAATTGCCATTAAATTACGGTAATTTAAGTAGTAATTTAAACAGTAAAAAGGGCGCCATTAAGCAACCACTTAAACTACCAAAAATTCACTGACTTTTAAATTACTAATAAGCTACCATTAAAATACTGTTGTTATATTACCATTGAATTACTGTTAAATACTGTTTTGAACTACTAGCAAAACTATTAAATTATAATTAAAACCACTAACACATTTAAAAAAATAGTTTTTTTAATTATTTGTTTCTGTAATTTTTTATTTATTTCGTTTACAGAATTTGACGCACATAATTGATAAATTGTGGGATTTTTTTTAAATTAGAATTTAATTTAAGTACTTACCTGAGGTTTGATCCCACGAACATCAGGAAAATTCCTTGCAACCTAAACGTGTTAACCACTACTCTACCTGACCTAATACAATAAATGCTAACTACATGTTATATATGTTAAATACAAAATCGAGTAACTTATTCGTAATTTAATACTTTCAACGTGAACCATTAAATATTTTACATGACAATCAGACTGATGATGAATTAGTCCTATATATACATTTGCATCGCTACGTATTAATTATACTCTTGTTGTTTTTGTTATTCTGTAATCAGGATAATTCATGTCTTAGTTGCTTGAAGTGGTTTATATAATCCGAATATTTTTGGATACGGCAGGTACATAATTTCATGCAATATTGATATTCTTGTATCATAATTTATAATATTTACTTTTGTTTTATATTCATATTGCGTTACTGGATCCCGCAGATTGACCAATGCTATTTGACTTTCCAATATTAATATTTTCGTAAACTGTACGAAATCTTTTTAGTTGTCGATAATAATAGCCACTTTCCTTCTTTCTATGCATTCTTCAAGCAATTGTTTGATAGCAGACCTAACTGTTTGGCAAATATAACGACTATTTTTAAATAATTTAGCTTAACATTTATATAACAACTCTATTACTACTGACTATTAATTTACCTTGTATTTTAACGGACATTCAATTACCATTAAACTCCCCAACCTAATTCTGGAATTACGACTAAGTTACTGAGTAAACTATTCAAGCTACCATTACTCCTAAATTACTTTTGAATTGCTGGGTAGTGTATATAGCTTTTACGGAAACGAGCATCCACTATTTGGAAATATACAGATGCTTTATTAGAAATACATGAGATTTTTAATAATTTTTTAAAAAATAATACTGTGCATACCTAAACGCATCTTCGGCACACATTTAACAGCACTTTTCCGAAATCGCTACTATAATTGGTTGCAATAATAATGCAAAACACTTTTCTGTTGAAGCATATCAGCAAAAAAATACCGCAAGTGCTCAGCAAAAACAAAAGTTTTAAGTAGAGCAAGAAATACTGACTTGACCCTGATGCTTAACTGGGTTTCTCTTTCTAGCACCAATAAACTCTTAAGAAAGCGCCTGAAGTGTGAAAACGCTTCCTAAAAAATAAGAAAGCAGACACTAAAAATATACCGGATCCGTGCTTTTTTTGCGGCCGCTATATTTTAAGTATAGCGCAATAGTAGTGTGTACTTTGAATTTGGAACATTTTTGGTTCCCTCAGCCCTGGATTTTTTCTCTATGGTCCTGTCTGTTCTGTCTTAAGTTTTTTCTACGACCACTATACATTTCGACATTGTTAAAAATCTGAGAAATGTTTAGACTAAACGTAATAAAAAAAACTGTAACTTATTACACAAACATATTTATTGTTGCTCAACACACACTTTAATCTATTTACGTTTTAATCTGATTAGGACTTTAAATAAATGTAAAATATAATAAAAGAAGTATATTTATTTTAAGTAATTGTAGTTTTTCTACTTTTGTGTCGTAAGTATCGTGTCATACCTAAAGCATTAGTTTTTTTTGCATCTAGTGTGCGTTGGCGGTATGAGAATCAACTACAAAAAAATGCATTTGTATCATCGTTTTATTCTCAGTGTGCAGTTTGGTATACTTCACAACGTATCCAAAGTATTCAAAACTTATTCAAACGCACGTTTTAGCATTGTTAGTTGACAAAGAAAACAGCTTATCCGCCACGGATCAAGTCAAAAACACTCATAAATATTTGTCCAATTTGCCTCTGAAATACTGGTTTAATAACATTAACTAGAATTTGGAATTAAATGAAACTTGTGCGAAATTTCCATCATTGTTTGATATCGAGTTTCAAAATTTCTACTGGCATAATTTGTATTCAACTTACGGACACTATCAAATATTCGGCGCTTACTTAGATAACAGAATCGCCAATCCACTTGGTCCAACAGTGAGAATTTTGGCAATGGTCGAGCAAATAGAACCGCTGACGCCCATGTACTACCAAATTTAGTTTAACACCAGGCAACAACCAGTCATCGTGAAAGCTTTAAAGTCAGACTTGTCCTAGCACAAAGGATTCGGCAATTACAAAACTGGTATATACCAACCGTACCTAATTCCGAGCAAAATTACTTCCGAATAAAGAAACAAAGCTTGATTTTGCAATTTGCGTCAAAGGTATGGATTTCTTACTAGAAGACATTTCGTCGATTCTAACAGAATGGATTGAAATGATGA
This sequence comes from Aquatica leii, assembly GCA_035610365.1. Taxonomy (NCBI): domain Eukaryota; kingdom Metazoa; phylum Arthropoda; class Insecta; order Coleoptera; family Lampyridae; genus Aquatica; species Aquatica leii. The sequence goes on from CM069435.1 coordinate 86,934,346, forward strand.
CGTTGTCTTTTCACAACATAGAAACCGTCCTTTCTCTTCACAGCCATTTTCCTGTATCCGTATCTTCACGGTGGTTGTCAAAATTACCCAATTGATACCAAAGACGCTTTCATGTTCCATTACAAAAGAAAACCCATGGACACATACTTGAGTTTTTTAAATACGAGCATTGTAGACATCACCATATAGAAATATAAAAATGCTCTAATAGAAAGAGTAACAAGAGCGCTAAAAGAACAAGGTTTTTTAGTTTCTTTAGAAACAAGTGCAGACGTGAGGCAATGATTTAAAAAACAACGACGTGTCCACACAAACTTTTGTTTCGATAGCGGTATTTGTTCAGTCAAATTATTTAACTTATAACACAGTTTGTATATAGTAATTTTTGTTTATAATAAATTATTAAAATAATGTTATAAAACAATTCGTAGACATATACATATGCATAATGCTGTCAGATCATTGTCAAGACATATTCCAAAACTAAATTTTAGTAATACGGTAATTCAGTTGTTTCTATCACACAATTAGATTTTACGGTAAATCCTAGAGAAGCTCTAAGAGATAAGCTAGATTACCTTATTACTAAATTTTAGTTTGGAAAAAAAGAAAGTATCTGTAGAGCAGTTCGACAGCATTCCGGAACAGCCATTTGAAGCATAACCGCATCTTTTAGAATTTAAGGTGTTTTAAATTTGGTTAAAAACAAAATATTTTGTATACAGCGTAAAAATGTCTACAATCACACTTTTTTTAGATGGTTTTATTTTTTTTAAATTATGGTTGCATTCAATTATACAACTACCAAACGAGGGACTTATCAGTATTTGAATTAGACCCAAAACTTGTACTATGTTCTTGTAGTTTTTTTAGAATCAGTCTTAGTTTGTATAAAGCTTTAATTCTTGTAATTACCTAGCTCTTTTTGTAAACATATTTATAAATAGTCAATACTAGTTCTTGTTATGTTTCTGATAAAACTGCATTACCCGTTGATTTGTCCTAAACATTGCGGTATTGGTAAACAGTCTTCCTATCGTGTAACTTTCAAAGATTAATTGCCTTCCTCTAAGTACAGATAATTTAACAGAAAGAGTGACAAAATCACTAAAATACGTAAAATCTTTAATATATTGTTTTTAAATAATTCTACGCATGCATAAACGAACCATCGGCACGCATTTAACAGCACGTGGCCACTGCGATCTTATAGTTTTCCGAAATCGCTACTATAATTAGTCGCACGTAGAGAAAAAGAGCAACAAATGCGGACTTCACGATTCTTAACCAGGCTTATGGTACCAAAAAACACGCCACCGATTTACTAAGATCGGCGACACGTTCCTAGAAGAAAGTCCGTGAGGTGTGAAAACGCATACTAAAAAAGAAGTATGTACACTGAAATTGGAAATTTATGGCCTTGTCTGTAGTGAAAAATTAATTTTTTTTTAAATTTTTATTTTCGATTGTAACAAATCAGAGATTGCAAGAAAACAGCAAAATTAAGGACATTGTATTGATTTCAGTCAACTTTCATAATAGGCTTGATCAAAGCAAGAAATTTCCACACTTTTTCTATGCTATATTACGACATTGTTAAAAATCTGAGAAATGTTTAGACTAAACGTGATAAAAAAACTAACTTATTACACAAAACTATTTATTCTGCCTACATTTAGGTTATGTTATGTTATGTCGATGTTGACAATGTCGTTTTGTAAGTTTAAACCACAACATTGTTAAACAAGTAAATTAATTTTAGCTATATTTACTAAACCCTTTTAATAAATATTTGGTGAACTCACCTATTCAAAACATCAAATTATTGTTTTAAAAGTATATTTATTTTAAAGATTTTTTTACTTTTGTGTCGTGGGTATCGTTTCATATCTAAATCATTAGTCATATTTTTCTGCATCTAGTATGCGTTGACAGTATGAGAATCAGCTACAAACAAAACTTTTCCTATAAGGAATTTCTCTATATTTTTTTATTTTCAAATTGAAGAAAAACATCCAAGTCAAAAGAATATAAAGAATTCAGAAAACTTAGGTTTATAAATTTATTTGCTTGAAAGAAATAGGAAAAGTACTAAATATTACACAATTTTTATTTACACGTTTGCATCGACTTCCTAGCATGATATAATTTTTTTGAAATTTGTCTTCTCGATTTCATTAAGATATAATCAAAATATAGCAAATTGTGCTTATGTTGTCATATAGACTAACCCCTATATTTGTGCACCTTGTTATTGCTTTCCCCTTTAGTAAACCAGTAAAAACTATTATTTTTAACGTATCTTGTTTTCCCTTTAAGATATAGAATTTTTTTCTAAAAAAAATCGTCGCAGGCAAGATTCAAACCTAGACACATAAAGGAAAGAGTGAGGAAAGAAAACAGATTAATAGGACCAGCGCACAGTGGGAGAAATCTCAATTTTAGAAAATTTTAATTACGAGTTTGCAAAAAAATTGTTTTTGATGACAAATACTTCATTATTCTTCTTATAATTTGTTATAATATAATTGTAATACAAAAAACTAAAGTTCAGTTCAGTTTGACCACAAATGTGCCACTTCATAACAGTAAGACGATACGAAATGTGCAGTACACACTTAAAACACTGTATCCACACATCTAATGTAGAAAGGTCATGACTACATAGTCTCATCCGGTTGACAATTTATAAGACTTTCTAAATTATTTCTCATTTTTGGTGTTGCTCCACAAATTCCACAATTTTGTGATGATTCTAAGATAACAGAAAAAGTTTTGCCATCAATCATTGTCTTTGTCTTCTTTGGCCTGTAAAATAAGCTGCTGTTTATACGTAGAGTGCTTTGCACTTTTATCGCAGCCCCATTCGTATATAATTGAAAAATCTTAAGATGTGGCGACTATGTGATCAACAACATCTTTTTAAGCTTTTATGGGTCTCTAAACAGTGTGATCAACGAGACTTTGTAACCTTACTTCAGCTGACATATCAGTGACTGTTATGCAGTTTTCATTAGGGTAGCAATTTTGCTTCGCAATTTTCAACGTGTCATATGACGTATATATATTGGCATTTTTAAGTTTAGCGCCAGACTGCATCAACATGTAAGAATTTTTTATGTAATGCCCGTCTATGTATAAAGTCAATGCTTTTTCTGGTGTGTACAGCATTATGCATTTTGCAAGAGAATGGAAGGCTTTCTTAATTTTGGACGCTCTTTTTGGTGTGGTTTCCAGTTTGTTCAAAATCTTAGCAGCTTTTTTTTTGCTAGATTTATGTAAACTTGCTGCTCCTTATGAGAGACCTTTTCCAACAAGAAAGAAATTTTTGTTTAAATTGATCACTTACTTCAGAAAACCTTTTCAAATGACGTCCAGGTTTTCGTGTTGATGTGGTAGGTCTGATACTTTTGGTTCGGGTAAAATGATTGTCGATGCAAAGGTTGGCAAAATAATATCTTTTGCCAGCCATTATTCATTTTGCACTTTAAATTTTTGTAAACTGCTATTGGCTTTTAACCACTTTTGACTTAATCTATTTATAAAAGATCGCAAAATTTGCTTGGTTTTTTGACACAGTCTTTAATTATCACTATTGGATAAATCCATTTTTACAAAAACATAATCAATAACTACACTTGTTTTTTCTGTCGTTGCATTTACTCTGCGCCAAACTCCGAACAGTTCTCTGTAAGATACCGACATGTTTTCTAAAAAAAATTGTACACAGTTAAAGAGCAAAAAGGTGCAATTTGTTTTACTTGAACTGGAAAGCCAATGGTCTATACTAAAAGACCATAGGAACAATTGGCCGGCATTTTATGAGTTTTTGTAGTTTAGACGTAGACGTAGAATTGATTATAATATAAAAATTACACATTTTTTACTATTGGAAATGAAGTACTTGTTTTGTACAATATGAGTAAGTATTTTAACAAATCTATATATTGCAAAATTAGTACATACCTTGAGGTACAAGGAACACGTGAGAGATGAATTGTATCTTGCTTTGAATTTTCGTAGTAATTATTTTAATTTGATGAACAAAAAAAAAGTTTGACGATGTGTCATTCAAGAGTAGACATGCTAATCACTTTTTTGCTAACGAAACAATGTAACTTTATTATCTTTTTGTTGTTTAAAAAAAAAACAAACACAATTGGCGATAGGCATAAAATGAATTATTAATTCCTAGAATTGCTCATTCTCCCACTGTGCAGCGTGGGGGAAAGGTTGTTTCGAGTAGACAGAAAAAAAATTACTGTTTAAGAAGCTAAAAAAAGTGTGGTAATATATGGGGGTTGAAGGAGTCTAAAGAGGTACAGAGGTACAAAAAAAATACTGGAAGTGGGTATTAGGGCTAGACAGAGAAACACGAAGATATATTATAAGAGAGGAAGTGCAGACGGAAAAAATAAGAGTAGAGACAGAAAAAAGGGCTATAAAATACGAGGAAGAACTGAGGGAAAGAACAGAATGCAAAACACTACAAGAATGTTGAAAAGAGATAAAGGGAGGAAGAGTGAAGTACGGGCAGGATGGCAGAGAGGAATATTATAAAAGAAACGGGTACGGGAAAGAAAAAGTAGAAATTAAGGGAAGCGAAAGTAGGGGTGAGAGAGGAAATATTACGGAGAGACAGGGACATAGAAAAACAGGAAAGATGAACAACGATAAAAAAAGGCAGATATAATGTGAATTATAAGAATATCAAGAGTGAAGGGGTGCCAGAATACCTAAAGGTTAAAGGGAATCAAAAGAAGAAAAAAATGATAGCAAGATTCAGGATGTGAGAACAAAGAGTGAGGAAATAAATACTGAAAAACAGAGGAAGAAAAAATGTGCAGACTATGTGGAGAAGAGACGGAGGACCTTAAGCACATGAGAAATGAATGCAGGGAGTTAAGAGAAGAGGTGAAAAAAGTGGAGGAAATCTTAGAAGAAAACGGAAAAGGAGCAGAGAAAAGAGGAAACTGTTAAGAGGAGAGAAAAAAAAAATTAAACGTAAATAGAATGAAATGTAATGTAAATATAAAAAAAAAGGGAAGTAAAGGTGTAAATAGGGACACCATGAATCATTTCGTAATCTAATTAGGAAACAAATAAAGTTAAACAATAATAATAATAATGTTGTTTATTATTGTGTGCCCTATTTGTTGCTAAATTTGCACGAAAATTATTTCACGGCAACATTATAAAAAATGACTTTGAACGTAAAGCTTGCGTGCGAGCTATCACGGCGAATACAAGCAACTTGAAAACAAAATCATTATTTTTTAAAAAATGTCCTCATTTTTATTTTGCAACATGTTGTTTATTATTGTGTACCCTATTTGTTGCTAAATTTGCATAAAAATTAATTTACGCCAACATTGTAAAAAATGACTTTGATCGGAAGCCTTGCGTGCGAGCTATCACGGTGGATACAAGTAATTTTAAAACAAAATAATAATTTTTTTAATATATCGTCATTTTTATGTTGCAATATGTTGTTTATTATTGTGTACTCTATTTGTTGCTAAATTTGCACAAACATTAATTCACGCCAACATTGTAAAAAATTACTTTGAACGTAAGCCTTGCGTGAGAGGTATCACGGCGGATAGAAGATAATTTAAAACAAAATAATTATCTTTTAAAAAACTTCTTCATTTTTATTTTGCAATATGTTGTTTATTATGGTGTACCTTATTTGTTGCTAAATTTGCAGAAAATTCAATCTACGTCAACAATGTGACTTTGATGTATATTAATGAATAAATTTGCAATTTTGTTTAAATACTTTTTAGTTTGTTAAAATATAAACAATTAGTAAATGTTTAAATTATTTAGTACTTGTATTAACAGTTTTTTATATTTCCGAGAGTTTATCGTTTGGTTTCACTCCATTACAGTCGACATATTTTTGTAGCTAACTTCACACGGGTATCGACTAACCCCTATATTTGTGCGCCTCAATATTGCTTACTCTTTTAGTAAATCAATTTTCTTTCTAAAAAAAATCGTCGCAAGCAGGATTTGAACCTAGATAATATTTCGAGTTCATTTTAAATTATAAATCAAATATCTAATAAACTGTTAATGTTAAAATTTTTTTTATTTGAATAAATTGTTAGGAAGAATTACCTATCTCTATAAGAAACTGTAAAGATAATTCAAATAATTTACATAGGTACAAAATTATATAAGAAAAGCTGTTAAAAATGGCGAATACACCCACTTCCGGTTTCATTATCAGATCCAGATAGAACCGAGAAAATATAAACAGCCAGCTCCACACCAAATTTCAAGTTACTAGGACTTTTGGTTTGAGAGTTATCGTGGGTGCATCCAAAGATAATTTAAATAAGATGCAGCACTCTGTATATAAACAAACGAAAATAATATAGAAAATAGTTTTTTAACGTATCTTGGTTTCCCTTTAAGATATGGAATTTTGTTCTAAAAAAAAAGTTGTCGTAAGCAGGGTTTTAATTAACTTTAAATTCTAAATCAAATATCTAATAAACTGTTAATGGTAGAAAAATTTTTTATTGAAATAAAATTATTAGGAAAAATTAACTTTATAAGAAACTGTAAAAATAATTCGAATAATTTATATGCGTACAAAATTATATAAAAAAAACTGTTAAAAATGGCGGATACGCCCACTTCCGGTTTCTGTATCAGACCCATCTTTCGATAGAACCGAGAGAATATGACAAGCCAGCTCCATACCAAATTTCAAGTTACTAGGACTTTTGGTTCGAGAGTTATCGTGAGTACATCGTTACACACAGACAGACACACACACACACACACACACACACGCACGCGCACGCACGCACGCACACACACACACACAAAATTTTTGTCAAAAATATATTTTTCTGATTCAGGAGACTTTGAAACGTAAAATTATGCAATAAAAATTGAAAAAAAAATTGCGATCGCTATACTTTCCTTATGGTAAAGTAAAAATATGTGGCAAATATCGGGTGGAGGTTTATATTAAAACAATCCTAGGGCTTCTAATTATGGACCAATATTTTTGATATTGGTTATTTAGATAGTTTGTTATTATAGTCACAACCTGACAATTGAGAAGTGGTAGTTTTGAAGTTTAAACTATTAAAAAAGCTTACTTAAAAATTTGCAAAACTGAAAAACCCGTTTAATCAAAATTTGGTTAAAATTTAAAAAAATGGGAATTACGTAGTAGTTTGATTATAGAAAATATGATATTTGCAAGTCTCCCCGTTTTAGTGGTGGCATTGAAATTTCTAATATATTGACTATTGGTTAGTTAAAGTTAAACATTTTTTGCGAAAAAGAACTGAAGAAGATTTTGTTTAGTAAATTTCATTCGCAAAAGATGAGTAATGGGTGGAGCGGAAAAACATGAAAAAACAAAAAGATCGTAAAAAAATTGTTATAACATCCAAGACTTATTTGGAAGGCAAGAGGAACGAAAATTGGAAAAATCTAAACGTTTGTTACAAGCGAATGAAGCTAAGTTAATTAAGGAAAACACCAGTATTGCTGAATCAACCACTGCATCTACACAAATACAATCTACAGAAACAGCAATGGCTGCAATAGGATCAACATCATTGCCTTCACCCTGCACTATAACATGTATTCCAGATGAAGTAGTCAATCAAAAAATAGTCATTGTCGATTTAGACATGTTTATCAGACAGTTGAATGACAATATTAATTCCTTTTTTGAATATCATCCCATACAACCGACACAAATAAAAAAAATTGGGCATGCCAGAAAGCTATATTTGAGAAGTGATGGCATAATCTATAAGTGGCTAAGTTATTGTGTTTAAAGACGTGCTCTCTTTTGTACTATTTGTCTGGTTCATCAAAATTCCAATAATTCTACGCTTTCGACACCGTCGGGATATCCCATTGACGACATCAAACACATTTACCATAGAATCATGGAACATGAATTAACTACTTCTCACAACGAGTGTGTTAGCGCTCATTTGCTATTCGACAAAAGCAAAAATGTAGATTTGCTTTTGTTAGGTAAGCAATAATAAATTAATAAATCAGTTTTTAGACGGTTGCTGATTATGGGAAAAAAATTGCAAGTACTGAAACAGTTTAAAACTGATTGTGAAAAATCGGAACTCTTTCAATTTATTCACTGTCAGTTACATGTAAATGATATAAAAATGGAACTAACACGAAACAACGTAATGAAACAATTGTTTTAATTATGTGACTGTAACAATTTCAATCCGTGTTTACTGGGTAGTTTCGAAATATGAAAAAAAATTACGTTCATACATTAATGAAATGTGTAAAATGGGAAAACAATCAAAACATCCTCGTCTAACGATATTGTCTAAGACGACAGTTAATACTATAATCGACATAATTGGAAACACTATAAAAGAAGCAATTGCTACAGAAATTGAGAATGCAAAGATGTTCGCTATACAAGTTGATACCACTAAAGGTGTAACCGTCTTTGATCAACTGTCTTTAATTAATCGGTACATTACACCTTCCCAAAATTGGCCCCAGGAGCGACTATGTTCTATAATGAGGTGTATGTCTACTACGGGAGCAGAAATTAAAGATGTGGTTTGTGGTGCACTAGGTGACTATGAGATTGACTTACAGAACCTAATCGGTAATTCCACAGATGGCGCTGCAAATATGCAAGACACATATAACGGATTCACATCTCATTTGTCAAACCTCTAATTCCAGAACAAGTACACGTATGGTGTTATGCACATGTATTTAATCTTGTAACGATAGATTCCATCACTAAAATAATAGAAGTATCCAATTTATTTTCTTTACTAAATTCCATAGCAGTGTTTCTGAAATAGTCATATAAAATAATGGATACTTAAGAAGAACTAACTCACGAAATTAATGAATTCAGATGACTAAACGTCACTGGAAGTACAAGGTGGTGGAGTAAAAATGCTACCTTGATAATAACGTTTGGTTCTTTCAATGATCTCAGAAAGTCATTCACAACGATTGTCATTGCTCTATCTTTTTTATTAATATTAATTATTAGATTAAAGACAACACGTGTAATGGCGACGCCACACTGAAAGCGACGTCCTATATAACGTTATTGTCATATAAAACAATATTAACTGCTCAAATATTTCTAAGAATATTTCAATATGCAATGCCTCTTACAACCAACCAAAGGCTTGGATATACTAAAAGCTCATAAAATGATGGAGAAGACTTGTGAAACACTAGGCAATATCTCTCGCGACTACAAAGCTATAGAAGCTGCTGCTATAGATTTTGTTTTGCATATAAATAAATAAAAACAGAAATGCGATCTTGTTCTTGATACTTCTCTACCCGTACTACGACCAAGAAAAATAAAATTGATACCAGGGGAAGCTACAACTGACGAGTGCTTAATAGATACAAATAAAAAATTTAAAATGGAAGTATACAATCAGGTCTTTGATATATTGACAAACAGCATGAAACGGATATTTTAAAAAAATTACTGATGAAATCGCTTGGTTCCGTCCTAACAACTTTGACCAACTCCCTGCTTTTCCCAATTTAGCATTTGAGTCCATGAGCAAATGAGTTATCAAATTTAATCGAGATGTCACAGCACCAAGAATTCGTGAGGAACTAATATATTTTGCTTCAAAATATAATAATATAATATAAAGCAAACAATTCAGGAGAGTTATCTAAATGGGGAGGAAGGCGAAATATATTCGGAATTAAATAGTGAAAATCTTGACGAAGAGGAAGGACAGGATTGTTCTGTATCTAATAAGACATGCAGATATTGCTTAGTCTGTTGCTATCAAATTTTACAAAAATATAACCTATATTCCGAAGCATATAGCGTTATCTTCACTTGTTACAAGTATTACTTATTAACACTGCCAATACCACAAGTTTCATACAAGCGCAGTTTCTTAAAAGTGAAACATATCAAAAATAGGTTGAAATCAACGCTTGATGAAGACAAATTAGAGGTCATCATGCTGATGAATATGGAGTTCAAATATTGTAGCAATATCTTAGGTAATAATACAATTATAACAAAACTTACAAATCATAGTGTAATCTACGAAAAGGTTTTAAATTATATTCTTCTTCTTGTAGTGATTTATTTTACCAAAGCTTCGAGCCGACCTAAGTAATTATGCCCGGGCCGATTATCTAGTTCTGTCCGCCGCTGAATAAAGTGTTTAACGTGTGTGCTAAAATAAATAAAGTGCAAGTGCTAGTGAAATATAAATACGGCGTGTTAATAACATAAACAAATACCGGTTTAGATAAACAAAACTTATCCACAGACATTATTTTTTTAGTTTAGTTAGTAATATATAATCATCAGGTGTGACAGACGAGTAAAACCTTGTGCTAAACATTGAAAAGGATAGAACATTAAAGTGTTGCGATTTAATTCCAGAAATATTACCGATAGGTTTTTTTTTGTTTCTAATATATTTTTTTTATCGCCGTTACTTCTTTTACAGTATAACTGCAAAATAAATCTTGGCGATGTCATTATCTTATCCTTTATCTGACATCGTCCTTTATTTAATGAAGATTCAACCAACTACTTTTAGATCTACGTTGCAAAATAATGCTTTAATAATCTTTCTAGTTAATATATTTCACAGTTTTATAAAGTAATACAACCTCTTGGTAGAACACTTCTATGATTCTAATTCAGTTAGTGTCTGTTTTAGGTATGAATAATTTAATAAAATTAAGGCGATTGAGCTTAATTCGTCTCAGCTACTGACGTCAGGAACATGTAAAAGCAACCTTGACCAATAACAAATTATGAAGACTATGAAGATATCCAAATAACATGTTATCCTTTAACCCATTCAAGTTGAAAACCAAAAAAAAAATGATATATTCAAAATACACAAGAACCAGTTAAGAAAGACCTTGATCATTACATTACCCTTTACCCAAAATCTCAAAACGATTATTTTATATCCAAATATATACCTTTACTCGACACACACCTTAATCTATTTACATTTAAATCTGATAAGCACTTTAAATACATGTAAAATATAATAATAACCGTCTATTTACTTTAGGTAATTGTCGAAATTTAGTTTTGTGTCGTGAGTATCATGTTTCATATCTAAAACAGTTTTTATATTTTTCTCCATCTAGCGTGCGTTAGCGGTATGAAAATCAACTACAAGAAATTCATTTGTATCGTTGTTGTATTCTCAGTATGGAGTTTGATATACTTCACAACGTATCCAAAGTATTTGAAAACTATTCCAAAGTACGTCTTAGTATTGTCAGTTGATAAAGAAAACAGCTTATCCATAACAGACCAATTTGAGAACGCTCATAAATATTTGCCCAGTTTACCTGTGGAGTATTGGTTAAATACTACTTTTAATGAATTAGAATTAAATGAGACTTGTGCCAAATTTCCCTCGCTGTTTCATATCCAATTTCAAAATTTCTACTGGCAGAATTTGTATTCCATATACGGACACTATCAAATTTTTGGCGCTTACTTAGATACCCGACCCGCAAATCCACATGGGCCGACCGTGAGAATTTTGGCAATGATCGATCAAATAGAACCAATCAGACTGATGTACTGCCAACTTTGGTTCAACGAAAGAAAAGAACCTGCCATCGTTCAAGCATCAAGGTACGACTTGTCATGGCATCAAGTATTTGGTAACTACAAGACCGGCATTTATCAACCATACCTAATTCCATGCAAAATTCCTTCGGAGTACCATAACCTAACAGTGGCTGCTGTTACGTTAGTAGAAAACAAATGCGATAATGCTACTAACGCATTGACAGTGTTTTATAATAAACCAAAAGAAACGAAGCACGATTTTGCAATCTGCGTTAAAGGTATGGATTTTTTGCTTGAAGACATATCGTCAATTTTAACAGAATGGATTGAAATGATGACGTTGTTAGGTGCGCATAAAATTTTTATGTATAATTTTAACGTACATCCGAACGTGAGTAAGGTCTTGAACTATTATGAAGATCATGGGCGAGTAGAGGTGATTCCACTAACTTTACCCGCTGGACAACCCAACACGTTGTATTGGCAACACATTTATTTCGAAAATGAAGTCATGAACAAGTTTCAAGGTGAGATTATTCCTTACAACGATTGTTTTTATAAGCACATGTACGAGTATAAGTATTTGGTATTAGTGGATATTGACGAAGTCATCCTACCCTTAAATGGAAGTACTTGGCAGGACTTACTTAGTTACTTACACCAAACAGCAGGTACCAAATACGATTCTTACAATACAAGAAACGTGTATGTCTTCACCGATTTACTGTTCACTCATAAATGGTTCGACGACGTGCCCGAGTACATGCATATTCTGAACCATGTCAGGCGAGATCCGGATATCCAGCCACCTCGCTACAGTATTAAATCTTTCTACAACACAGAAACGGTCCTTTCTCTTCACAATCATTTACCGGTTAATTGTCTTCGCGGCGATTGTCAGAACTACATGATCGATACCAAAGACGCTCTCATGTTCCACTACCAAAGAAAACCCATGAACACATACTTGAACTTCTTAAGTACGAGCATTTTGGACACCACAATATGGAAATATAAAAATGCTCTGATAGAAAAAGTGACAAAGGTGTTAAAAAAACTAGGTTTTTTAGTTTATTTAAAACAAGTCTGGAAATGAGTGAACAATAAAACATTTAGTTATTATTTAAACAAATTATTAAACTTATAACCAACCTGTTTATAATTTTCGTACTCAAATCAATCAGAAAAAAAAAATGCTGCAAAACAATTTATTGAAGCATAAAAAGAATACCTTTTGGGCACTATTTGAACCAAAAACTCTTTTATAGTACCCCATAACATGCGTGTACAGCAACACGTGCGCAACAGGAACGCTGCACTGGCGTGTAAGCTCCAGCCCGAACCGTTCATCTCAGTGGAACACCCAAGAGGAGGAGCAAAGGGTCATGCCCCCTCCCCCCCTAAAACTAAATCAAAAGTCTAATATTTAATGATTGTAGTGAGAAAAAATTACAAAGAGCAATTATAGACATTATCACCATCTTGATTATTTCATAAAATATGTATGTAGTACCTAATCCATAAAGTAGTAAGTAGTGTAAAATTATTTCTCGGTCGCTCTAGGGTACAGTTGGTATTTTACCTTAATTTTTTCTAGGTGCGCCACTGGTTCATCTAAAATTAAACGGAGAATGGTTTTTGAAAACTTTATTAAAGGTCTGGGAGCTTGACGTCTGGAAAAGTAGAAAACGTTGATTTTGTAGTTAAAATGGCGACCTATGAAAAAAGGTCCTTTTTCCCACTCTTTTTACGTTTGAAAAAAAATACTTAGAATAAACTTTTTATAAATTGTTAATCGTTAAGTTCCAAAAAAAGAAGTGCTCTATAACGGAATCCAAACGACATTACTGTACTTTAATTAGATTGCCAGCAATCGTTCACGCTAGTTTGAAAAACAGGGTTTCAAAAAAAACTGTTTTAAAGTTTTTGTTATTGTTATTTGTTTAATAAGTGTCTTTTTTAACTTACAGCTAATCAGCTATTCTAATAATGCAGACCATAGAAAAGAACAGAGTTTGAAAGTTTTAAAAAGAAGACAGAAAACGGTAGAATAGAAATTTTTGAAATGAAGGATGACAAGACAGTTGGAAACTAACCGTGACGAACTACTGAAAAAAGCTGCAGTATTTTATCAAGAGCTGTATAAACGCCGTAGCAACAACGAACAAAGAAGCTTCTCTCAAGAAAAAGGGATAATGAACCAAGGATCTGAAGACATGCCAAAATTCTCTTTAGACGAAATATTCATTATCAGAAATAAAAAACACAAAAGCTACGGGGAAAGATGACATAGCGATCGAGTCTGTAAAAGTAGGAGGTGAACAACTACTTCGCGAAATAGAGAGGGTTTTCAATATATACCTACAAGAATGTGTAATCGTATCAACATGGAACAACGCCGTTGTAATTTTACTTCACAAAAAGGGCGATAAAACCATTCTTAACAGAGGCATAAATATAGATAGAAAAAAGTTGAGTAATTTAAAATTTGGCGATGATATTGTATTAATAACGGGCAACATTGGGGAAGCACAACAAATGATACAAGAACTAAAAACTGCCACGGAGAAGGTTCGTTTAAAGTTAAAACTTCAACAAGACAAAAATAACGATAAATCTTGTCCTACGTGATAATATAAAAATGGATGACAAAGAAATAGAGAAAGTTTGTTCATACAAATACATATTTGGGATATGAAATAAAACTGGGAAAAGACAACCAAACCTGCGAATTACAACGACGAATTAGCCTCAAATGAGCGGCATTCGGAAGACTAAATTATGTATCTAGAAGTGACATACCTAATTGCTTAATGTTGAGATTTTTTAAGTTAAGGGCAGTATTAATGTTTTAAAATACAAGACAACAAGAACACGTACTTTATTGTCTAAAATCTTGCGCACTACTGTGTAACAACTTAACTGTGTATATCGCCATCTAGTTATGTGATTTATAAACTTATAAAGAAACCTTTTATTTATTTCTTTAATTTAGCATTTATCCTCAACACCCCCTCTTAAATAAAAGTTTCCTTTTAACAAAATAAAAATATTAAGTTCTTAAATCTAAAAACAAAAATATTAAGTTCTTAAATGTAACTATTCTTAAATATTTAAAAAAAACAATTAGCAATTCTTAATCTAATATTCTTGTCATGAAGCAGTCCCTGAAGGTCATGAATTTATTACTTTCAAGGGGTTTTGTGAATATATCTGCAACTTGCTCTTTAGTATTACAATATTCAATTTGTATTTCACCTTCAGCAACTTTTTCATGTAAAAATGATACCTAACATCAATATGTTTACTTCTCCGATTTACAATTCCGTTCTTAGCCAAATCGATTGCACTTTTATTATCAACTTTTAATATCGCTTTCACTTTTCCATTCCGCACTTCCTGTATAAGGTTCTTCAGATAAATTAATTCTTTACAACAATCTGCTGCTGAGATGTACTCTGCTTCGCTTGTTGATAATGCCACTATTGGTTGTTTTCGTGAAGCCCAACTAATTGGTCCACCATTTAGCATGATTATGTATCCTGTTGTACTCCTACGTGTTTCGATATCTCCTGCATAATCTGCATCACAGTACGCAACCAATTCGTTTATATTGTTACCATTTCTGTAGCACAGTCCTAAGCTTTGGTTTCCTTTTAAATATTTCAATATATGTTTTAAGTTATTTACGTCACTTTGTGTAGGATTTTCCATAAATCGACTTGTGAAGTTTACTGCAAAGCTTAAATCGGGACGTGTTTTGTTTGTTAAGTACAATAAGCTTCCGATTAACTCACGATATGGAAATGATTTATTAATCACCTGATCACTGCGTTTTGTATCGCTGTTTGTTAAAGGAATTTTTGTTGGGTGGCAGTCATTCATTTTAAACTTATTCAACACTTGAGTTACTGTTTCACTTTGATGTAGTGTCATTGAATCCTTAGTTTTTGTTATTGTTATTCCAAGAAAGGAATTCGGATTTTCCCAAAATTTTATTTTATAAGTGTCTTTTAATTTTAATAAAAAACTTTTAATTTTACCTTCATCGTTTCCAATTATTAGTCCGTCGTCTACGTATATGGCTAACAAAATTGAATTATCAATGTTTGTAAAAATGCACTGATCCGATTTCGAGGTTATAAAGTCATTGTTCTTTAAGAAGTTACTAAAATGCACGTTCCACTTTATCGGGGCTTGTTTTAAACCATATAACGTTTTATTTAGCTTGCAGATTTTATTTTCATCACATGCATAGCCTTCAGGAATTTTCATAAAGATGTTTTCATTCAATTCACCATACAAAAAAGCTGTTTTTATGTCGAACTTGTAAATTTTAGCATTTTCTTTTGCTGCAATCGCTAATATTAACCTTATCGCACTTATGCTTGCAACTGGACTAAATGTTTCTTGATAGTCTAATTCTTTTGTTCGCACTCCACGCACAACTAACCTTGCTTTATATGTGTTATCGTCCTTTATTTTAAATACCCATCTGTTACTTAAGATTTCTTGTTTTTCACAGTTATCTTTATTGACTAATGTCCAAGTATTATTTTCCTTTAACGAGTCCTTTTCTTCTTTTATTGCTTTCAGCCAATTTTCCCGATCTTCTCCTTTTGTTGCTTCTTCAAAGCTAAGTAAGACGAAGTTTTCATATTTTATGGGAATTTT
Source organism: Aquatica leii (assembly GCA_035610365.1). Taxonomy (NCBI): domain Eukaryota; kingdom Metazoa; phylum Arthropoda; class Insecta; order Coleoptera; family Lampyridae; genus Aquatica; species Aquatica leii. The sequence goes on from CM069435.1 coordinate 86,950,607, forward strand.
CTTAACACGTTTTCCTCTCCCTAATTCTTCTAACCTTTCGTTGTTTTCAGTCTCTAGTTCTTGACTTGACCCTTCATCTTCAGATGCTTTTTCGTCAACTGTTTCCTTTTCACCACCATTAGAATCGATCTCAAGATTGTTAATTCTTGCATTAGTCTTCTCCTGTGGAGTCATTATTTTAATATTGGTGACACTTTCATTAAACACTACGTCTCTAGCAATGACGATTTCTTGTTTTTCGTGTTCGTATAACCTATAACCATTTGTTGCATAACCTACGAAGATTAATTTTCTGCTTCGTTCTTCAAATTTTTTTAAATGTCCTAGTTTCTTCACAAATGCTTCCGATCCAAATTGTTTTATTCGTTTTAAGTCTGGCTTTCTGTTGTTCCACATCTCGTACGGAGTTTTCTCTAATGTTTCGGTTGGTGATCGATTCAGTAAATAAGCAGCTACCCTCATGGCTTCTCCCCACATATTCTTATCTAAACCTGACTCGAAAATTAATGCCCTTGCTTTTTCTAACAGTGTTCTGTTCAATCTTTCTGCTTTACCGTTTAATTGTGGAGAATATGGCACTGTCAGATCCAATATTATTCCTTTACGTCGACACCACTCTTTTAAATTTAAATTTGTGTACTCTTTTCCATTGTCTGATCTTATTTTACTTGTTTTAATGTTCCACTTAGCTTCGGCTTCGTTTATAAAATCTTTAATGGTTTCATTGGCTTCATGCTTCCAACGTAATAGATACACTGCTGTAAAATGTGTGTAGTCATCCAAAAAAGTAATTACGTATCGTTTACCATCCCACGATTCCACATCAATCGGTCCACAGAGATCCGTATGAATTATTTCTAATGGTCTTGTTGCTCTTTGTCTTATTTGCACGAAGGGGATTCTTGTTTGTTTCGCTTTAATGCAGACTTCGCATAATGCATTTTTTAGTTCTTTGATTTCACTGTCACTTAAGTTAAACCCTACACTTAATGATTTCAATTTCAACATGTTTTCTGCACTTAGATGTCCCAGTTTTACATGCCAGTTTTTAGCATTATCACTTTTTGTTAACAATGCAGTCTCTTTCTTTTTATTTAGGTTTACCGTGTATAAACCATTTCCGTTCAATGAACCTTCTAAAATTTTATTTTTATTTTTAAACACGCTAACCGTGTCCTGTTTGAATATTACCTCACCGCCACTTTTAGTCATTTTACTTACAGATAGCAAATTTTTGGTTAAGTTGGGCACAAAGTCCACGTCGTTTAGTATGCATTCATCGGCGTCAATTGTTCCGGACCCTTCTGAATGTATTTTATCTCCTTTTCTTGCGGTTCCAATTTCAGTAACTTTTACTTCAAAATTCTGTATTAAGCTGTTTTTATTCGTCATGTGTGACGTCGCTCCAGAGTCAATAACCCATTCGATGATTTCGTCTTCGTCTCGGTTTTCAGTATGTGTTAAGAATGACACCTTTTCTGTTTGAGCCATTGTGTTTACCTTTTTTCTGAAATAGCAATTCGCTTCCGGGTGATTAGTTTTTTTGCAAATGCCGCATCTTATTTCTGTTTTACATTCTCTTGCGAAGTGACCCTCGGCACCGCACTTGTAACAGGTTCTAACTTTTCTCCTTAGATGTTCTTTGTTCTTAAACTGATTATGAGTTTTCTTCTTGATTTCCGACGAACTGAACGCGACTTGTTCACAGCTACTTTCCGTATTTCTTTTTTCTTCAGCTAACAACCTGGATGTTAATTGCGTAAGATTTCGGTTTTCTTCGGAGTTGATTCCCACGCTCACAAAGTATCTGTATGTATCGGGAAGTGATGACAGGATTTTTGTTATTACCATTGTTTCATCGAGTTCTTGTTTTAATGATTTTAATTTGTGTGTTAAACTTTCCAGGCCACAGATGTACGTTGTCATATCTGTACCTTTTTGATATTTGTAATTGTAAAATTCTTGTAAAAGATTACATTTTCGTTGTTCGTCGTCTTGCTCATACAATTCTTTTAATTTTATTACCATTTCACTGGAGGATTTACAGTTTAATAAATGTAACATCGGCTGTTTTTCAATGGTGGTTATTATAATTTTCTGCGCAATCGCGTCTTTTCGTTCCCATTCTTCCTTTGGTTTTATTTCAGCGGGACAAGGCGTTACTCCACTGGCGATATCGTAAATTTGTTTGGATTTAAAAAATATATTGATTTGGAATTTCCATAATTCATAATTACTTTCATTTTTCAGATGTTCAATGTGGGTGTGTGCTTCATCACTCGCCGCCATTTTATTATGCCACGTTACTTTGTGCTTACACTTCGATTTAACCCCTTTTTTTTTAATTTTAATGTTTTAATGCCCTTTTTTAATTAATCACTGGGTGTATGGGGTGTCTGGGCCCATAACCTGTTGAGATTTTTTAAGTTAAGGGCAGTATTAATGTTTTAAAATACAAGACAACAAGAACACGTACTTTATTGTCTAAAATCTTGCGCACTACTGTGTAACAACTTAACTGTGTATATCGCCATCTAGTTATGTGATTTATAAACTTATAAAGAAACCTTTTATTTATTTCTTTAATTTAGCATTTATCCTCAACACTTAAAACACAAAGTTAAGATCAATATGTTCTGCCAGTACTAGCATATAGTGCAGAAACATTCACCCTTAACAAAACGCTTAGCAAAGAAACTAATGGTAACTCAAGACAGTGGAAAAAAGAATGCTTAGAGTGAAATTGAGCTATAGATTAACAAACGATTATATACGGAATAAAACAGGGGTTTGTGACATATAAAAGCGCATAACAACAGCGAAGTAGAAATGGGCAGGGCATATAGCCGAATTTAAGAATAATAGACAGTCTGAAATAGACCAATTTAAATTTAAATCCTTAAAGACATGTAAAATTACACAGGAGTCATCTAGCGAAGAAAAAAAACATGAAAACTAAAAATCTTAAATCGCGCAGGTACTTCTTAAAAGCGTGGGAGACTTTTAAGGGTACGACACGAGGAAGCGGTCGGAATCTGAAGGGTGAACCTTGTTCGAGATAGAAATACGCGTTTTTTTACCCTGAAAGTTTCTTTGTATAATTTGTGTTTTTGTTTTGTCCATTTTTGTAAATTGCTAGGTTTGTATGTAAAATAATTTTAATTCATGTAAGTCTGTCTGTTTTTGTATTTGTGCTTTAAACGTGAATCAGGGTAGTTTTTCCCCTTGTTTCCTTTGTTTGAAAAGCTAGCGTAGGTCGCCATTTTATAGTATACTTTCCCTGTTATATTTCTTTTATTTTTTCTCTGTGCCTATTTATGTTTTCTTTTAAAAACTGTGTTTAAACAAAACGATTTTATTTTAAAATTGCAATTTTATTTGTTCTTAAATGTAAACTTGCTCAAGTCGCGTACCCGAATGGCGGAGCACGTTTTATTGTAACTTTTGCTTTTGCTTGATCATTCCTCGTGTGTTTTATGAGTTGCTCAAATTGCTAGAAGTTAGAATTGTTTTGTACTATGATATTCATACCTTCATGACCGGAAACAACCATCTGTACGTTAACTGGTGTAAATACCGTTGTTTGAATTGCCTTGTCGCGGTAGGTTGCTTCCATAATAATAGGCCCTACATTTTATAATATTTGTTTGATATTATTGTGTGTTTATTATATGTGTATTTTGTGTACCTATTATATGTGTATTTTTGGCCCTTGTTTGTTAGTCCCGACCAATCAACTAATAGCTGAATTGCATCCGTATCCCAGGACTTCAGTACCCACCGATAGGCCGTCGGTTAACTAACCCTTCTTCAGTTTAATATGATGATGTACGTGCATGTGTTTATGTGTCGGGATTTAAACCTGTTACCGTATCTGCTTATCCGAACATTTTATTTAAACTCACGACATTCTAACTTCTAGATTGACGGTGTAATTTCATTTATCCGAAAAAGGTTACAATAAAATGAGCAACGTACATAATTACTTGTTAATTTAATTTGCGACTGTGTAATTTTGATTCGACCCAAAATGTAATTTATTCATCGCCTGTTAAAATGTTGTATAACTAGCCAAAGCATTTCTGATGTTGGCTTTTATTAATTCATAATTTACTTCTTTTTGTTGTGTATTTTGTAACATAATCTCTTCAAAAGAAGTTAGTTTATTAGTAAAACTTCCATAATAAATGATAATAGTAACGTGCAAAGCACTACGCACTACTGCCTAGTTAACCTCACTTTTCAGTTTACATTGCTTTGTTGCCAAGCTTCTATTAGTTTCGCCGTGTTGCCATACTTGCTAAAAGTACTTAAAAGACAAGTAATTTCTTTTACACATTATTGCATAATGTATTAGCTGATTCTTTATAACAGTTGTTGTTTCGTGTATCCAAATTATGTAGTCTATTTGTATTAACACTCAGTTCAAGAACCGGAGGGGTTTCTTCGCTCTGTTCTTCCCCTCCTACGACGGGTCTCACCGAACAGGCACGGTCTCGGTTAAAATTTAGAGTTAAACTCGAATAAAAATTACGATTCATTTTTTTTATTGTGTGTTTAATTTAACCTACAACAGCCTTCCCACATATCGAGAGTAAGCATTGCATAACGAACTTAATACAACGAAGAAAGGGGGGGGGTAACTAGACGATCACAGCAACAGCGAGATGTCGCTGCTTTTGTTTGTTCGCGGGTTTTAAATTTCAAACGCGAGTGGGTTACATCACAAGTCCAAAAAAGTTCTGAAATAGATAACACGAAAAGATAAAAGAAATAGAGGTAGACCGCATAGCAACCAACTGGATTGGACCACACCATATGGCATTAACTAGAGGAAGCCTATGTTCAGCAGTAGACACAAAAACGGCTGATTCGTGATGATGATAAATCAGCTATTCCAGAATCATATAAAAGTCCTTCTTGTTCCTCAAAGAGCTTCAACTTTTGTTGAAGACGCAGCAGTTCAGAGTTCAACAGTTTTTAGGCCGCTGTGTAAGTGTTTTTCAGCGAGGCGCCAAACGCACCCGTTCAAACTTTCGTTGCAGTTTTGTGTTTTACTGACTTTAAAAATGGTCCGTATACATGCGTTCCAGAAGCGTCAAATCTGGCCTCAGTACATTCAAAATGCAATTTTACTGAAAACTAATTCGAATATTGAAAAACCTTTTCAGGAGTATATTCTAAGACCTTCAAGGATTGTAAAAACCTTTTTTGTTGTAATTTTTAATCACAAATTACCGAAAACCCCGTTAAAGATTATTTTGTATCTCCAATGACACAAATTTAAAATTTTTTTTTACATTGAAATTATTGACGCATTCAACCACAGGGAAACAAAGAATTCAACTATATAATCACACCACAATAGCTATTTATGCACCAAAGGCATTATTACAATGATTACACCCAGAAAGCAACGTGTTGCAGCCGGAAGGCCTCTGACCGTCAAGAATGTATGTTGCTTGATGAGCAAATTATAACAAAGTGAAAAATAAAATTATAGACTCGCAACAATTACTATGTTTATTTCGACGGTTCGATCCGGATAGAAACTGTAGCGGCTTTGATTGTTAATCCTTAATTTTAATTCTTTATATCGAGAAAGATTAATACGAACAATACTTAACCTAGCTTTAGTAAATATTTAGTAGGTATTAGTAAAAGCTAATTGATATTATTTAGGAATGGTGAAAAAACAAAACAGAAATACTTCAAGCAAAGATAAAACTTTTTTTCTTGATTAAAAATGAATTATAAAATAGATGGAAAACGTTTCAAAACAGCAAAATTGTAAAAGAGAAATGCAAAAGATACAATAAAAATGCAATAATGATGAAAACTAAATTTAAAAATCTGAAAGGTAAGCTTTTGTCACTTTCAATTAGAAAAAACATCAATTTAATTGTTATGCAATATTTTTTTTGTAATTGAATATTACAAAGTCAAAAAACAAAACACCCAGAGCGAAAAAGAACCCAAATATGTTTCTTATTTTGAACTGTTAGATGAGCTTTGGAACACCTATCATAAATCAATGGAGTGATGAAATAGATGTGAAGTTGGAATAAAATCAGTTAAAGAAAGGGAACACTGAAGATTCTAAACCTGAACTACTAGAAGTAGTGTATAAAATGTCTTCTGTCATCTATCTACTGCTTTACCAGAAGATGTACGCTCAACATCCAACTTACCTCTAGAAAAGTGCCAATTTGTCAGCAGACATCAGACTCCAAAAACCAAAGAGTCGCAGTGCAATTTTATCAACAAAAAACCCTACTGCTACTTTATTAACGGAAGCTAGAGATTCGTTGCAGAATTGTCTAGCAAAAATTACAGAAGAACAAATGATGCATTTGAAATAAAGCTCTTAAAAAAACAGATTTTTGAAAATTAGTCCTGATTTGTATAAAATCTTCTAATATCGTTGCTTGGTTTGTGAACCTTTACATTAACCGTTGAAACCATTTTAATTAAATTAATTAACCCCAAAACACTTCGTTTTTGTTCAGAATAAGATAATAAAAACAGTTTTTAACCTAAAACCTTAAAAATATATATTTTAGGTTTGATTAAATTAACGCCAGGTATTTAGCACACTTTTAAACTGCAGTTTTGTAAAATGTGTCCTCCAAACCTCAACGGATAAACTGCCAACCATTGAGACGAAAGAATGTTTGCCCAAAGATTAACTAAAAACCATGTTAACTGATGGTTTATCACGCTTGGATGGAGTTCATGGAACTTTGTAGACATTATGTTGTACTTCTTCTCGACGGCCGACGGAGACGTTTTCGCTTGCTTGGTCTAAACCCATCCCATCCTCCTCATTCTATTTATAATCTTGGCCGTGCAAAAATGGTTTGGGCCATTACTGTTTTGCTGCCTAAAACGCGTCCGTCCTGTTCTAACTCGCCGTAAAAAACTCCATTAATGTTGCGTTTCTATTCCACTTTTTTATCTACGATTACCTTTTCTGCTTGTTTTTTAAAACAATTATAAATTTAAAAAAAACTAAAATTATGCTTAATAGTTGTATAAAAAAATATACACGATGTCCCATTTAAAAAATCATATAGTTAGTTTCTGCGACTGCATTCCATGGTAAAAACTACATCAAAATCATTTTGAACCTTTAGATAACACATAACGAAAATACGGAAAGTGCCTTAAAAGAAATGATTTTAAAAATCACTCGGTAGACTAAAAACTAAGAAAGCTATGACAAATTTGACACCGGATCACTCCATCTCCAATAATACTCGAATATCCCTGATAAGTATGGAAAATGAGACACTCGGTCATTAAATACCTTAGAAAACGACGCCAATCCACACCAGAGTACTTACAAAGCAGCAAATAATTTTCTATCCCAGTTAATCAGCTTTCCAAAGTTCGTTTATAAACCAACCTTCTGAAATCTTGTAATACACTGGTTTACACAGTTTACAATAACAAATGCCAAACTATAACGTGAGTTTATAAAATCTGAGACTTGCACCTTTCCTGATCAGATAGTTTCTACCGCCGATGACTCATTCCTTTATCCACCCGACGCCATCTCAAAATTTGTTTATAAGTGTTCAAACACTTTCTATTACAATCTGAAACGCATTAGAACTTGGCATAAATAATATAAAATAAATTTTAATATACAAAAATTGTAATTACTCCTAAACACGTCTTCTCCAGTAGAACTACAATAGTTTAATCATGCAAACATAAAGTGACTCTCAAAGATAAATTATACGGGAACTAAAAACCCCATTTTCTTCAACGCGCCCGTCACTCTATCTATCAACACAGACTTGTACTTCCATATAGTCGAGTCAGCAACACTGGTCTTTAAAAACTCTGTGTACTTTTCTATGGATCTTCTTTTGTAATGATGCAAAAGCGCAACTTTTGGATCCATGGAATGATTTTTGCAACGTTTTCGCATCATGCATGTAATCGGATAATGGTTGTGAAGCGAAAGAACGGTTTCGGTATTGTGAAAAGACTTGATGTACATGCCAGGTCGTTCGATAATAGGTGCTCGATTGATGTGATTAATCATGTGCATGTATTCGGGTATGTCATCAAAACTTTTATGTGTTAAAAACATGTCGGTCATATAAATCGCAACTCTAAAGTTGTACGAATCGTATTGATTATCCAGGTTATCTTCAATGTAGTTCACCACATCTTTCCAAGTGTCTCCAATTAAAGGCACGATGATTTCGTCAACGTCCAATAAAGTTATGTACTTGTACTCATACATGTGTTTATAAAAGCAGTCGTTGTAAGGAACCAGCTCAGCTTGGCGTTTAAAACTTACGCGGTTGTATAAAAACTGGTGTTGCAAGTAAGGCGCGTTGGGTTCACCGGCCGGTAGCGTTAAAGGACGAACTTCAATAAGCCCCGCCTCTTCGTAATATTTTAAAACTTTACTTACATTCGGATGTACCTGAAGAGTATACATATATATTTTGTCCGCGCCTAGCAACCTTATCATTTCAAACCACTCGGTTAGTACTAAAGACAAATCTTCAAGTAAAAAATCTAAACCTTTAACACACACCGCCACATCGCGCTTATCACTGACGGGTTTATTATAAAACACAGACAAAACATTGGTGGCGTTGTCACAACCGTGTTCGACTAACGAAACTGCAGCTACTGTTAATTTGTGACTACTAGGTGGTATCTGACATGGTATTAAATACGGTTGATAAATTCCTGTAGCATAGTTACGAAACTCTTTGCGCCAAGCCAGCATATATTCCGAAGCCTTTGTGATAACCGGCTTCGACCGTCCTTCAAACCATATCTGACAATAAACCGGTGTTACAGGTACAATTTGATCAACCATTGCTAAAATCCTTATTGTTGGGCCTTGATTATGTCCAGGCCTCGTATCCAAGTAAGCACCAAACACTTGATAATGACCTTGAGATGTGCGCAAATTCTGCCAGTATAAATTTTGGTACTGAACATCCAACGGAGAAGGAAATTTAGCACAAGTCTTGTTGTATCTCAAATTTTTGTTCATATTGTTTATCCAATATTTCATGGGAATGCTCGGTAGATCCTCGTAAATCTTCTTGCGTTGGTAATCAACCGAAATATCGTTGAATTTGTCAACTAGTACTTTATAAAACGGTATTTTGGAGATAGTGCGATGAATCGAAGGCCATGTTAATAAAACTACACTACACGTTGTAATCAAGAGTAAGACAAAACACGTTGTTCTATAAAAGAACTTCATGCCGGTGATAAAATCATAAATATCGTTTAACGTAGAAAAACAACTAGGCCATTCAAAGAAACTGTTTAATTTGATAATTCTGTGTACAAAGGTATTTGTATTTTTTTAAAACAAACAAGATATGAAAACGAACGCAAAAAAGGACACGTAGTTTAATTACGTTATTTTTCTGAAAAATTGAAATTTAAAGATAAACAACCTTGCACAAATAATCGTAAACAAGTTACGATGAATTGCATTTATTCACTCACTTTTTAAACAAATAGAAGTGGGGCTACATCACGTTGTGAGAAAAATAGGCACCAAAAAGAGACCCAATATTTAGCGTAGATCCGAGCTACAGCGTTCAAAAGTAGAAAAGCAGATGAATCTCCACTTACAAATAGCGGTGACAACAAAACATCATCAAGATGTTAGTTCAAACATGAGAAAAGCATACTTAGTACAGAACAAAGTGTCAATCCTCCATAGTAAAAACGTACCATGTATTATATAAAGAAGGATATTATAAATCCAAAAGTGTTAAATCGCACCAATGGTGCGGGAGATTATACGATTAGAAAATATTTAGTGTAACAATGCCATTCTTTTACGTAATGTGTGGCAAATCTGTTCAAACCATATGCTTTTGAGGTCGATTTAAAGCACAAACAATTAGGCTATCACGCTTAGATATGTTCACCATGGACTAGATTCCCGGCACCGTCTTCCGAAAAAATACTACAATAACGCCGTCAGGTAAAAATCCATACCAAACATTGATGCGTTTCGTTCTCATGAAACACGGTCCATTTTGCTTGTTTACAAAGCCATTAATATGAAAATGAACCTAATCGCTGAATATCATTTTGTTAGCAAACTCAACCCTCTGTTTTCGTTGTTGTTGAATGACCTGATTGACGAACTCTCTTTGTTGTACATAAAGTGTAAACTCGAGTTGTTGAATCAATTGTATTTCGTAAACACGCAAATCTTTCGTGATAATACGCTGCATAGTGTTTCTCGAAATGTTGGATTTTTGAGCACGATGCCGTATTGAGATTTTCTGCTGAAAGATCCAGTCGAACACGTGTCGATGGTTTTTGATGTGTAATCGATACTCGAATCAACTATCACTATTTTTGAAAAGTTGTTGTGTCGAATAACCTTTCATATTTCAGAAATACGGTAATAACAATTGGATTTTCAAAGCACAGCAAAAATAGTGCCAAATTTAAATTTCCTGCTTTTGTTGTGACCCTTTAAATAAATCCAGTCAAGTTACTAGTTTTAATGAACACATACGCTATTACGTATAAATAGTATAGTCGGTCAGAAAATTCTACCCATCTAAAAACCTTCGTTAAGATGTTTTATTAGATAGGCTCGAAGTCACCAAACACGAATATATCACGTAATTTTAAATAAAACACAAGTAAATGCAAACATTTATTTTTTAATTGACATTAGAAACTCGCCTACAAAAAACATTACAGACACAAACAAACCAACACTCCAACAAACGAAAGCCTCAAAAAAATGACCAAGTGTCAAAACGACCATCCTCTCCTCGTCACGAAAGTTACTATAGTAACTTCGTTTTATATCGGCCACTGTTTTCGAATGTAAACCTGCTTCGGTGATTCTTCGTACAAACGGATCCAAGATGTCAAAAAAATAATTAAGGTAGTCAGCCGAAAAACAAATTTTATATTTCCCAATCGCTGTATTATCGACGAAAAAGTTTAACTTCACGTCGTTTTCGATTTGGAACTTGATGACAGAGTGACGTGGGTAAAAAGTGTAACAATCGTGTTGATAAGCCACCTTTTCCAAAGCATTAGTAGAAAATCCCACAACTTTGCTTTTAATTTTAGCGTGATAGATGTTTGTAGACTCACTGTTCAAAAAGTAAAGGTCAAACAGTGTCCTTTCGATACAAATAGGGGTAGTCGAATAAACTATGTCGCTAATAGTGAGACTTGCATCGTAATGTTGTTCGATCAATAGAACTTTTACTAGATTGCTTGTAAAAAGGATCATACCAAAAAATGCGTAGCCTAAAAAAGCGTTTGTCAAAAAACGCCAAAACAAACTGGGCGACAACACCCAATGCAACAAAAATACAAAGCCTAGTACACCGATCAAAGCCCACAGATCTAAGCCAAAAACGCTTCGAAGTATCTGTGTCTGAAGCACCTTCTTCGCCGCCGGGCTAACCCAAACCATATCATCTTCAAAAAACACAATACAATTAGAATTGTTAGTCACTTTTACAATCACAGGTATTTTGTTATCATTAGTTATTTCTTCTCTGTAATAATAGGTAAGGTTAACGTAAGTTTTTAGTTCCTCCATAATGAATTCAGAAAGTTTTTTGTATACACTTGGTATTCCTTTTTCCGATATTGGTATTACCACAATCGGACACCGATGAAAGTTTTTTATTAGCTCAAATTGCGTTAGTCGCAAGCTTAAACCACAGTGCTGACCATTTGTTTTCAAGCACAATGAACCGCACTTATTGGTTTTATAGAACGGACTACTAGTGTACAGCTTCGTTGTCTTAGTTCGAAAGACCAAAACGTTGATGGTATACACTTGCCACAATAGAAAAAACATTTCTTCGGGATACGCATGAGGCGTGACTATTAAGTAAGTCGCTTTGAAATCATCGATATGATACATGCTTGCAACTAGTACTTTTGTCAAGGCTTCTTCCACAGATCTCGCACTTTTTCCAAAAATAATAAAGTTCTTCTTGACCGACAACGTCGATTTTGGTAACGGCTTGTTTGTGTCTAGAAAAATATATTGATTGGTAGAGTTGTACGAAACAAAACTGGAGTTGTAGTCATTTATGTAATAAATAGGAATGTTGTCGGCAAATATTTGTTCGATGACTGTCGACAAGCACAACTGAATCGAGTTGTCGTGTACGATTGGTTGCAAAATTGCATATGCCAAGCTGATTTGGCTGGTGACCAAAACTAACAGTAACATTGCTGTGGCCCGGTAAACAATAATCAGAATTGAGGTTGAAGCGATGATGAATTATTAACTAGACATTAAATCATTTTGACATAAACATTTATCATAGGCGTGGTTCGACAGACAAATCAACATTTCTAATTTATTAACAGTTGGCGTTGACAAAAACAAAATTATAACGACCTGATTTTGATGGTTTGTTATAACGTGCTCCGTGTAATCAATACTTACATTATCTTAAAAACCATCACGAAATTATAACACTGTTTTTAATATTTCAGTAGGATTTGTCTTAGCAAAATACATTTATAGAATATCGAACGTTTCTCTGGCTTTAGAATTTATTAAATTAAAAAAAAAACTAAATCTTAAAACTATTACTAGAAGCCAATGTATACCAAATTCGAAAAGTTACTAAAATCATAAAAATATTTCTATTTTTAAAAGCAAGCAGATTTCGAAAAACCTGTATTTTATTTTAAAAAATTACCCCAGCCTATAGGCGATTCAATTTAAGATTCAAGCGCCTCTAGCGGCAAAGAACGAACTAACGTTGCAATGATAAACGTCATAATTACCTTTACTTCAATACTATTTATACTACTTTTTTTGTGTTGTTACAAGCTTTTTCTGAAAACCAAAGCTTAATTTATGTACTTTATAACCTTTTTTTATAGTTTGTTAAGTTTTTTCGTCATTACATAAGATTTACTAATATTATTTGCGATTCTAAATTAGTTTGTATACAGGTTAGAAATTGCATTTACTAGTCGTTTTATTGTAGTTTAATAGTTTTGTGTTTTAGTTTCGTGCTATAAAACAACACAACAATTAGTTACAACTCCATTTACAGCCAGCATCGTTAGATTGGGCTCTTAAAAGTACAATTAGTCACTAAGAAACATCAATTTTACTTTGCATGTAGGTACATTGCTTTCTCATCGCAAACTTCATCAGGCATCGGCTTTATGTAATTTTTTTTTTGTAATAAAGTGATGGTCAGCACGTTTACTTCGTAGTGTTTTGCTTGCTATTTCAGTTGTAGTTCTAACTGTGAGATATTGTATGGAAAGCAAATGTAGCGTCGAAGCCCTTATTTTTTAACTGCCGGGCAGTTTGTCTGAATGTATGTAATTTTATCATTGGCGCTAATGTAGAATTATAATAACAACTAAATATGTACTTGTTTGATAAAAATAATGTTATATTTAAAAATGTTGCAAACAAAGTTTCATATTTTTTTCTAACAGATTTTCCCAGTTATAATTTCACCACCCGGGCTGCATGTTGTTCAACAAGTTGCTCAGTTCCATAATTGTTAATTATGTGCATTTTTTTTCGAAATATACTTAAGAACACAGCAGAAATTCCAAATACAACAGCAACAAATTAGTACGCGTATTAAGCTATCATTGCAACGGTAGTTTAAATTGTCGCCGCGAGTTAGCGTATCGCTTAGTTTGAATCGCCTATACTACAATAATTTGTAACCTTAAAACTTTTACCTTTGATTATATATGTAGTTAGATTAAATTTAGATCATTATCCTTGCATCAAACTTCATGTTCTTATAAGCACCAGTTTTAGTTAAACTTCGGAAGTCAGCAGATTTGACTCTCGCTAGTTCTTATCCTTCGCGCGGCACCCCAAATAGTGTTCCTTCCAAAAAATCAATCAAACCCATACTGAAACAATCCTATCAGAAAGCCCCAGGCGAAACATAACAAGAAAATGTATCGACGACAACCCAGCTAACTAATTAAGTCAAACGACTTTGGAGAGTGCAAACCCAAAATAATAACTAACGAGATTGTTCAACAGCCATTCCTTCTTGAATAAAACGAAACTTATACTTCGATACTGACGTAGGTACCGTAGAATGCTTTGACTCATCCATCTTCACTTTGACTGTTCCATTTTTCATCGTCATCTACAATATTTGAATATAAAAGATTACTGTTACGCGTAAGTTTCCGGTTGTCCGACTTATGCATTCAAAATCTGCGATAGTCTAAAATTCTAGAATAGAAATGCAAAACGATCTAAGTGCCAGTTTTATGAGTTTCGAGTTTGGGGTGTTTTTATGTTCTAGGTTCCACCGCCAATATCCCACAAAACGGTCTATGTGCAAGTGTAGGAAGATCTAAGTCCGAGCGAGTATTTTCTGCTTAAATGGTCTATGTCCCATCATTTGTCTAAAGAGTTTTAATCAAACTGGAATCCAATAAAGACGTTGCTGCTGCTAAAAAAGCAAGTAAAAATAGGAAAAAAACAAGTGAGAGTATCAGAAAAGAAATGAAAATGTTGAAACTTGCTGGTTTACCACACAGAAATTATAAGGGCAAGCAAATATCAACTAAAAAGCACCGTTGCATTATATGTCTTATCTTATTAACGCAGTGTTTTATTTTAAATGCAATGCTCCTGCCAGCACCAATGCAAAACAATCTCGTTTGATCAGAAGTTAAGGTTTTTTAACGACTTCAGACTATGAAAAACAACGTAGTTTTCTTCCGACTATTATCCAGGTGGAAAAGATTAAGGCGTCACGGGAAATACGATGTACTTCAAAAGACTTAAGGTAGCAACTCAAAGAACACATAAATAAATTTCCTAGAGAGGAGAATCTGTTACATGTCGTTATTTTGCATTTTTCAAAAATATTTAATCTAAATAAAAATTAACGGCTGCACTGTTTATATGCCGCTACTGATTATCCCTACAAGTGGTGATGAATGCGATACAGCAACTAACGGTCATTTTACTCGCTCTTTACCTGTTCGAAACTGCTGAGAACTTTCGTGTATTTGAATGTTATTTTTACTAAACGTATTCAAGGTATTGGTCGAATTCAGAGTTGGGTTATTACACGACATTCCAGGTAGGGAAAGCAAATCCCAAATATGGAGTAGTCACGTTATCTTTTCACTACTTTCAGCTAGTTTCGGAGGATTGCTATACTATCACACCACCTGTCTCTGAAATATCAGTATAATGTTACTGTGTTAAATTACTTTATGCACATTACTTAGTATATACATCGTATACCTTCTCGCATTTATACTTAATACTTTAATTATGTCAGCCTGGTATGTGCTACTTCTTAGTAACGTATAATTTTGCTTTCATGTAATTTGTTTCAATATTATTCAAAAACCGTCAGCTTTCAGCCTATAACTTATTTTATGTAATTATAACGTTATATCATACTGACTTAAATTTACTTTCAGTCGCAAACTTCATCTGTAAATGTATTGTCGTTGAGTACGTTGACGTTTCTTCGATCATTTGAACGCAGTCATAGCCAAGGATAAAATCACATTAGCCGTCGTACATAAACTAATATACCACGCATATTTTCGTTTTTAAATCAGATGGAAGTCACTACTGTTAACAAAGAATTGTCGGTTGGGTAAGTTTTTGTGCTCCTCGTTTACTATTTTTTTGCGATTCATTATTATCATTGTCTTGTTTCGCGGTTGCATTGTAGACGAGGTAGTTTGATTGAGTAATATTTATATTTAAATTAAAATCATTCTCTTTTAACGTTTGTTAGCAATTGAATTAGTTGTATGGTATGTTGTCTGAACGAAAAATCTTACATCGATATTATAGCTGTAATATTACTATATTAGTCGACAAATCTATAATTTTTATTGGACTACCTCTTTCTTTGTCGATTTTAACGACTATGCTCTCTTGTTTGAAATAAATATATTGTTGTTAGAAGGTTGTGATTTGTCAATTTGTTGCTTTCAGTGATCGACAAATTTAAACAAAGTTTGTATTGGGTGATATTTACATGTTTTGGTGCATTTTTAATTTAGTGTAGGATTAGCACACCGAGACTTCCGATCTGCTTGCCGAGACAACTGTGTTAGTCACTTGCCTTTAAGTTGCGAAAAAATTCTCACAAAAAATCACTACAATCGAAGCAAATCGAGCAGGGAATTTTTAAGTCCAGATATTAATATAAATCGTATGTTGATAGCCTTTAAAAAGAAACTCCATCGTTACATACAAGTTTTATTCTACTGTTTGGGCGTCGTAAATCATGTACATGTTCATCTTGTGGTAAACTGAATGTCAAAGCTACGCCATCTAACCGTCCAGAAAAGCACACACTGTATAAACAGTTGCAGCTGTATCATAGAAAAGTTGAAAAAGCAAAGGCAACCATGAAAAAAGATGCTGCAGCTTCTCAAAGTATTGACAGCGGCACCAGCGTCGTATCAATAAATTTAGAGCAAGTTTTGTTCATACTAACCCTCACTCACTCAGACATGTTTTACAATTGACAACTTTGGTGTACATATATTTGATACAGAAATCGACATTACGTGTTTATGGGACAAGTCAATAACAGCTAGAAAAGGTAACGAAATAGCTTCTGCTGAAAGATTTTTACGAAGGATCAAAAAACGGAAGCTGATTATTTAGTGCCATAACTGCACAAGACAAAAATTAATTTTTTTTATGCTCCTGATATATCTGGTAGGCGTTTTTAAACAAATAGAACAAAAGTTCTTAATAAGTGGACACAGCTACCTCACATGCGTTAGAGATTTCACACAAATTGAAAAGAAGAAGTGAGTAACAAAATGTTTATATAATAATAAAAAATCTATTTAAAGTGGTGTATTTACAAAACAAAATAAACATTCAGTGTATTCTAATCATGCAATGTGTGCAACGTGTTCTATAAAGAACAGAAGTCGCTGAAATCGTTCTACCTGCACTAGAATGCCAAAACAGAATAACTACCAAAAAACTTGCAAATATTGAAAGTATGTTCCGTTTAAAACATTACCACTACTATGACGAGCTTGCTATGACCAAAGAGCTTCTTGCACACCGGACATAATGCTGTTTGAATATTTTAGTGCACCATTTGTAAGTGGGGACTTAGAACTTTTCAGTGTTTTTTCAATAGCACGATAAAAAAACACAAACAAAGAATTTACAAAGACCACCTGTGCCTGTCAGTGATAACCTCATAATTAACCTCATTAACCTCAAGTGTCTAGACAACTACCAACGTGACTTTAGCTAGAATCAAACATCACTCCAAAGTTACTTAAAATTATAACTACAAATGTATAACAATAAATAAAAATTTTTATTACATTATTATATACATGTTTTTTACGAGCGTCATAAAATTGAGTAATTGTAAAATTTATGCTAATGCGAATCAGTCCTTGAATAACGCTGCGCCACAACGTTGGTGTTATCATCGTTTATTGTAAAGACGGATTCCCTATAAAACATCGCACAATGTCAAAACATTAACCGGATCATACTCAAATGCTTCTAATAATACTTACATGCCGACAGCATGCAATTAGTTAGTATTAGTTAGTTAGTCGAGCATACATCGTAGCTTAGTGTTTTTAAGATATTACAATCGCCGGTAACAAGACTGCAAAAAGAAACCACTACTTTGACGTATTAAGTGCGAGTGCCATAAGAGACTTAAGCAAAAGCATGTGTAAAACAACTACATACATAAGAATACGGAATACTTCCACATCACAGAATCGTTATTTAGCATTAACGTTGCAACAAAGTCCAGCTGAAAGAAAAACTACATTATATTCATTCCAGTCGTGATTCGACAAGCATTGCGACGTCAAAAATCGTGATTAGCCCCAACAGTGTTGGAACTCCAAGTTGTCATTCCGCAACAATGCGTACATCACCAAGCGCAATCCACGGATCAAAGCACCGTTTAACACAAACAAACAACACGTACCTTGAATAAGTAACAGGATCGTTGGTTAATTGTCCGTCGACGGTCGGTCCGCAAACGTACCGATTAACAAATTGATACCTTGTTAGAGAAGTAGCTCCCATCGACACAGCCATGTGAATCGCCAAATACATGCAGAACAATAGGTATAAGACACCGATAACGACAACCGCAATCAACGCGTACACGTTTAAATGTAAACTATTAACTGTCGACACTACGAAGTAGGTGTTAATGGTAATAACCACTATGCTAAGAACCATCGCAACTATTGTATTTGCCCTGTAACACAACATTACTCTTAAATCCTGCATAATGCTGGCAACACTCACAGTCCATTGACAAACTCCCCCATTATCAGAGGATTACTCGTGAATGCTATGGTTGGAAACAAAGCAAAAGGCAGTTGCAAGCTCATAACGGCGTTGAGAATATCGTTCATTCCGGTTAAGTCATTGATGTTGCTAAAAAACGCAAGACAAAACGTTGGTATAATTGCAATACTCCGCGTCAGAAGAACTCGTTTCCAGCGCGCCCATTGCAAGTTTAAGAATCCTTCCATAGCGAATTGGCCAGCGTATGTGCCAGTCATCGTCGAACTTTGTCCTGCCGCTAAAATACCAATCGCCCAAATATACATGGCACCTATTCCAAACGTGCAGCCCAAAAATATGCCACCCTTGTACAAATTGGCCGACACGTACTCTTGATCGTCCTGAAAAAAACCTTGCTTAAAATACTTACACGGTTTTAGATTGTTTAGTAATAAATAATATGTAAAACCGAAAAACATTTATTTCTAAATAAAGTTGCAGAGTTAGATCTGCCGTAGAAGATTCCAGAAAACGTACAACCGCGCAAAATTAAGTTTGGTCATTATCGTTATTAAACGAGTCCAACGAAACAGAACAGTCCAGACACTTCTACATTTTATTACCGCAACGAACAAGCCATCACTATCATCATCCACATCGAGCCAAACTCCGTCGAATGTCATTATGCAATTCAATCGAAAACAAAGTTTCAATAATCTTAGAGACAACCTTGAAGATACAAATACCTTCAAAGTGTATTTACAAAACAAACAATAGAACTGTAAAACTCACGTTCTATCTAAAACCGGCTTCCAAAGACTTAACTAATCGTCTCACAAAACATCGAACTAAGAATAACTCGCGTGTTAACTAAAAACCTTCGTTTTGATAGGTACGTAATTGGTTCGCAATTTACACATCAAGCTTTGGTTCCGACTTCGTTGATGATTTTATCTATATCTATGAAGATGATAGCCAGATACTGCCCAGGTGTAAATAAAATGCTGGCACAACTCCAGGGTGATTCCAAGGTATCTGATGGTTAAGTTTCTTGTTACCACCCACTACCACGTGTGGTAACTCAACTGAATATCAATCGTGGAAAAGCAGTGCAAATAAACCATATTTAGTTTGATGAATTGCTAGTTAACATTTAGCGTACTGAATCACTGATTCACACTTTTTTGTCCATATATATCTATGGAGATGGCAGCCTATATGTATACTATTCAGATATTGTCTCAGTCACTTGATTTATTATGTGCTGTGATGCGGGTGATGATTCCTCGTACGACCTTGACTCTTAGGAAGAGCTTAGTTTCGATTCTTTGTGGAATCCGTTCGTTTCTGAGAGCGAGAGAATGACACTGCAGTGCTAACCTGCGCTGATCTGTACTGATCATTCGTAAGAGCTCTCATGAGCCAGCTGTTAACCACCTTTTAGTAATTTCTTCGAAGTCGTCGACTTAATACTCCACGCTAGTGTATCGCCTTTCGTTCTTCTTCTGCTTATTACCTTTAACCTAACGCTCTTTTATACGTTTCTCGCGGTCATTCAAAGAATAAATCATTGAGGGCGACGGTTTCGCACTCAGTCCACTATAAAGTTCTGAAAAGAACAGTTTGAACAATTCACTACACAATCACTAACTAAATCAACACTAACGTATCCAAAAATTAACAAGTTTAAATCCTAGAAAACAAATTGACTGTTATCGGCGCAATCTGTAAAAACTTTGTTTAAAAAAACTCAAATGATTCACGTAAATATTACACAACCGAAATACTTTGAAACAAATAAAAACAAAAACAAAACGATTGAGTAACAGTTTAAAGTATAATGAAACATGGATCTTGAACCTTCAACGATTGACGCTACAAATAAATTAGCAAACAAACACACTTACCGGAAAAACCGACGATGCATTTAACTCCGGATGATTCGAGCATGTGTTTAACTGTAAACAAAAAATGTTTTTTTTTAAAACTAAGCAAACCAGAAATTAATGGCTTACGAGATCGTGATTTGTTTTGTGATAAAGACCGTTTGCAAAAACGGAGACTACGAATACGTTGATAACAAAACTGACGAATAAGGCGATTGCCGCTTCGACGAAAAAATATAAATTGGCGTCGCGAACCTTTGCCGGTTCCTTTCTATCAATATCTCTAGATTTAACTAAAGCCGAGTGTAGATATAAATTGTGAGGCATTATTATAGCACCTGGAATAAGAATGTGATCGGTTAAACAAGCACCTTACCTACCACACCTCCTTACCTATAATACCAACGGCTTGTAACAACGCTGAAGAATCACAGTCTGAGCACCAGGGAAAGAACATCCCTTCCATAACTTTTAACCCATCCGGTTTCGACACAAAAAACTCGTAACCAAACGTTATGGCCATAATTGTTATTAAAGTACCAAAGAACAATTCTAGTTTACGCAAGCCGTATTTATCTAAGAATAAAAAGGTAAACGTGTCAACGATCGTAATTAAAACGCCAGCCCATAACGGAATCCTGAAAACAAATTTTAAACTTGTTGGGATGCTGTCTACGCAGTAGAGTAAAATAGAGCTAACATCACTATTGGTAGCCCAATTTTGATTGTTTGTAGTTAAAAAAATGATGTAGTGTAATGTGTGAGTAATAACCAAAAACCAATTAGAAGATAGTTCTTAGTTATCCACCTTAGTTACAAACCTCGTCCCAAGACGATACGCGATAACCAACGGCAAGTGCAATGGATTCAATCACTGTACGTCGTTGACATTGATTAAGCGTCCAAAAAGACAAGCAAATATTTAAAACTTACACGTTATTCGATAACAAGTAAATGGCAATCGCGGTACCAATAACTTCTTGCATATCGGAACCAATGATCGCAATTTCGACCATAATCCATAATACCAAACGCGGTAATTTCTTGTATTGCCTATAACACATTTCCGCTAAATGTAAACCAGTGACAACGCCTAATCTCGCAGATAATCTTTGCATCAGTAATCCGAGTACGGTCGCGCTAAGTAGAACCCATAATAATTTATATTGGGCGATGGTGCCGCTTTGAAGATCGTTTTCGATATTGCCTGGATCCAGATAAGCAATTGACATCAAAAACCCTGGTCCTGTAAAAGCCCATAGCTTGCGAAAACTAAACCTACTCTATAACAAAGAAAAACAACAGTGGCTTGTAGACACCTTTAAAATCCTTACCGTTTCATCTTCGGGTATGTGAATTTTCTCATCGGCGAAATAAGTTTGAGCCGGCGTTAACAATGTGCTTTCGCTGGGGATAGAATTGCTCGATGCGACGATCGCTGCCGGCGTCGTTTTATCCTCACTGTCACCGGATCCGCCGGAAAGATTTTCCGAGTAATCTTTGATGGCCATTTCCGTTTTCATCTGTAACAAAAGATCGTCAGGCAACAAAATCGTAATGAGTAATGAAACAACACTTATTTTTTTGTTATGCAATAGAATGATTATATACCATTGTATTTTAAATTGCTTTATATTTAGATTTTGACGCGTGAGACTAATGCGAATCGTAATTAGTTTCCGTGAGCGAAGCAAATCATTTTTGTTGAGATCTACACGATCTTAAAGTTAATCAATAGCTACTGAAATCGATCGATTAGAATCGACTGTTTCGCGTTTATGTGCGGCACGTGGAACTGCCATAATAAGTCAACATGTTGACATACCCGTAAGAAATTCCACAAAGTGCAGATAACGGCAATTCAACTTATCAGCACAAATATTGTGATACATAACGATAATAAGAAAGAATTTTCCAATCAAAGATTATGAGGATGACCGAAATAAAGTAAAAACATCTGTGTTTTAAAGCGAAGTAATACTAAAGAATAAAACACGATTTAAAATATGCAACAGAAAACGTTAATCTTTGTTTTAATTCGCAACAGATGGTGCTAGTTTCGCCTTACGTCCACTGGACTTGACGTTGATTGCCAACGCTCTTACCGTTTTTTAAAGTTATAAATCGTATCAAAACTAATGCACAAAAGTCTGAATAGATGCTTTATGCACTAAAATTATCAGATATGAGTCAAAGAATGCACACTAGAAGTTTTGAGGTTGTTTTCATAAGGTGAGCAGTTTATCTGCAGGCATCATCCTTAATGGTCCTTCTATAACATCCAAACCGATTTTGCCCAATCCTAAGAACAACTTAGGGTCCTGTTAATTATGATTCCACTAATTTCAGAATAGAATCCACTGGGACTGAACCCATCCAAATAAACTTTAAGGTTAAAGTAACTTAGGACACATGTCACAAAATAACAAAGAATTATCAGCTCTTAAAACCACTACTACAATTAATTAAGTACATATACTGGTCTTGTCAACAAACAAAAACCACAAAAAGCTATCAAACAAGTCGATTCGCCGAATAATTTTAAGCTGTCACGATTAAACAATTAATTGTAAATTAAAGTCGGCAAAATATTAATCCTATAACCAAGAAAATTACAGGACGTAGCCAAACTAATTCCCATAATTACATAAAGATAAGGCAATTTATCACGACAAACATAATTTACATGCTCAATGACAAAGATTTTTTAGCACACAATGAAAATAAATGAAACCCAATATCATTGCAACAAATCATACACACTTACATGTTTGCATTCGGACTGATTGTAATTAAGTTTAAGTGCTCCTGTTTACACCTCGTCCAATGTTGAATTCACTCGAACGATGAAATCCGTATTGTTGGTACAAACATCAGTTATTTCCACAACAAAATTCTAAAACTGTTCGATTGTACAGTTCAGTGAGTTGCATAATTAACTAATACAAAAACATACTCACTTTCTGTGCTTTCGAGTTCGTTGCGTCAATTACAGATGCGTTAATCGTACATCGTGTTGCAATTTCTGTTACCACGTTTAAAAATCTAACTGGAAAAGGGGGATAAAATACTACGTCGTCATAGTTGAAACTCCTTTACCGTCCCCACCACAATTGCTCGAATAATTGAATCAATTATTGATAAAGATTGAGATTGTTGAGTTATCACTCGGCGACTTATTTGAATTTGATTACGGTTTATTTTTGATGAATGGAAATTTTTGATAAACGTCAAAATTTAAAATAAGGAAACGAGGTTATGTTGAATAGGTCAGTGCCGTAGGGATAATAGGGATAGTAGACAATGAACAGAGAGAAGATATACTTACATAGATAGAAGAGTATACTTAGAGGGGAATCTCCTGTATATAAACTTGGAACACAGTTTATGGCGCCCTACAACGGTTGTGGGGAAAACAAATAGCGCGAATTTTAAGCTTAATGTGTGGGTGTGGATAGCACCCATTGTTATTAAAATTATTTGTTTTGAATGTTTTCTTGTTTTTGAAAGAATAGTTATGAAAATTGTCACTTTTTTATAATTATGCATTAAAAAAAGCGACTTATTTTATATAACATTTTTTATTTGCACAAATACTATATAAATAACTTCCAGTTTCATTCGAATCAACACCGTGTGAATATTGTAACAACTTTTCTTTAAAACGAATATGAAAACCTTCAGTTTTTAAATAGTAATAAACGTTAGAATCAAACACGTGTAAAAATAACTTGCATTATTTAGTCGATTTTATTCGAGAAATGCAATTCAGCGTTTTTAGTTTTTAGCCTTCAAGGTACGAAAAAGAGGGAAATAAAATTTGCTGTGTTTGTATTTTTTACCGATAATTATTACATAGTGGCCTCTAACGGTTGTGGGGAAAAGTTAAAACGTTATTCCTTTTCTCTCAATTGAAGTTACTCGTCTACAAATACTTAGTTTATGACAATGAATTAGGGGCTTAGTAACAAACTTTTTTAGGATTTGTTATAGTAGTGCCACCTATCGAGATTCATACATAACGCCAGTTAACAACAATTTTTTTTTCATTTAATTTGCACTTGCACTGCAACAAAAACTTCAATAACTATAACCCTCGATGCTTTTTTTAACAACAAAATCTAAATAATTTGTTAAATAAAACTAGTGCCAGCTCCATCTGTTAACTATTATATAATTACTTTCAGTAAAAAGAAAACTTTTAGTACGTTAATTTTAAAAATAACTCTAAGTAGCTGGCGCCATCTACTGTCAACTCAAACTAAAAAGAAAATAAATATTTATTATCCCATAATACATATTTACATACAAGCATGTGCGTTTAAGTCTAAAGTAATTTTAGTAAGTTAGGACGTTGAACATTGAAATTACAGCCTAGCCTACTAAGAACCACAAAGAAATAATATCAACAGCAAGCACATTACAAGTTCGATCGTTGTGCAAGTTCTTCTTTGCGTGCTGGTTTGTTTGATGGTTGTCGTTAAAGCCTTCTCCCTTTCACGAAACAAATTTTTTGCCAACATTCGCATTTTTGATATTTTGTCGTCGTAGATGGCGTTCGAAATGTTCGTCGGCACATTCACGTTGCAGTAGTTTTGGTCACAGCACGACACGCACATCTGTAATAAATTTTTAAGGTCTTCGATTTAAGCTTGAAATGATACTTACAGTTTGCATGTCAATTTCCACGCATCCTACTTTTGTCCTTTGGCACTCTTTCTCAGTAGTGCATTTTTTATTCACCAAAACACTGGTACCTTTCGAATCCATAATATGAAGCGTGTGACAAAAGGTTTCGCCTATAAAGGAAAAAAGCTTAGGTTGTAAGTAAGTATCTCGGCTACCGTACCTGGTTTACAAGGTCTATCAATGGCGAATTGATTGCATATGACGTTATCAGATACGTTGACGCAAATGTAGCACGTAACTGCGTACTTGTCAAAATCGTCGGCTATTTCCCTTTTCGATAAATTGCCAGCTTGTAAGATTCCATCGTCCAAAGCGGGATTAGTCATAAAAATACAACTTAACAACATCCCAATCCTCAACATATCAATCTAACGAAAACTCAATTAGTTGTTACTAAATCGCATATTCTCTTTGAGAATAATTAATTAGGCGTACTTTCGAAGTGGTATGCCGAAAGCGATTCCCATTTATTTTAGCACAATTGGAAAATAAAGGATAGTAGGCCGTGGAAACAGTCGTCGATTTTCTTTTTTATCCCAAGCAAACGCCCCACTCATTTTACACAACATTTACAAGTCTATTTATAAAGGGTTGTTTTCAAGCGAAACTTACAATAATAAAGACAATTTATTTTTAAAAAGGGGAGTGAATTGTTTACTCAAAAGACTCAGTTTCTAAACTAAAAAATACAAGTAGGTATTGTTACAAACTTCCGCTTTATCGCAATAGTAATAAAACTTCGTTAGAGATAAGAGGAAATCGATTTTTGTTTCTACTACCCTTTTATCCTTTCTAACCTACTGCGACGTACGCCAAAATCACTTCAAAATTAAGATTTACCCAAATTCCTGACGCGAGGCGGTCATAGTTACTGAAAAAACTCAACTCAGGCTCGATCCAAACCTGAAAAAGAAAAAAATCACAGTGAGCCGTAAAACGATAATTAACCCGAAACTCTTCTAACTTATTTAATATTCCAGGGATTAACATCTTTTTGTAAACGGCTTCCTGTCTTCTGTATAAAAAACCTACCTTTTAAAGTAATTAAAAGCAATTGATCATCAATTTGCCACACGGTAAAAACGCCTTTTGTCGCATTTCAAAATTTACAACCATGACAAACTTTTTTGTTATCAAAACACATGCGTTGTAAATATCATCGAAAGTCAAAAGAAATATGTTCGAAAATCGCTAATACATTATGTCTCTGTTTTTCCGGCGTCGGCGACAAGCGGGTTGGAAAATCGGTACGTAATTGGCGTTGCTCTCGGCCGAAGTTTAAGGGTAATAGTCTAAGAGACTTTTAATAATGATAAAACATCCCAAATACGGCCTGAAACAATCACTTAATTACGTTAACCTTTCGGAAACGAGGCAAAAAGAAAATTTATCATCCTACACGTTTCTGACTGTTTTCTCCTTTTAATTAAAAAACGTCGTAAATATTTTTTTACGAGTTATAAATTAAATTGCGATTTTCCTTTTAGCACAATTTTCAGTTAATAGACAGTTTAAAATTGCGTTAGCGAGGTTATCGAATCGCAGGTGGCTATTTTTCAATCGACAATCGCCTGTCGGCGATATTCGTACATGGCACGCTTCGGGCGTTTATTAAATTTGCCAAATGGAACATAATGACGCACTATAAAATTATTATACACGATGCTAAAAGTAGTAAAACACGAACCTTTTAGCTTAAATAAAAACATCACAGAAGAAGAATTTAACAGTTTAATAAAAATATCGCACACAATGATTTTGTTTAGTAAACTTGAATATAACTTGAAACTATTACTCATCAGTATCACACTTTAATATGTAATAGAAAATTACTTCAATAGATAATTTAGTATCGCAGAATTAAAAAATGAAAACAAAACTTAGAAGTCATTACACAAAATAATAAATACGTTCCCAAAAACTAACTAAAACAAGCAGTTATAAAAAAAAACAACCACAAGTAAGTAGAAATATCACAGATATTAATAAATATAGTGAAAAATACAAAATCAGCAATATGTTTTGATAATATAAAATCAATTAAATATCACAGAACTCAGATAAAAATTATCAAACATTTTTTATAACTGCAAATCTTAAAAAAGAAATATCAAATATCACAGAAGAGCATATGGCATCGCAGTGTTATATCACTAACTGCTTTATAATGAAATTTTCAAACGTATTTATTAGTCAGTCGAAAAATACAAAAATCATATATAGAATTAAGACTTTTGTTCTAGCATATCACAGAATAATTTGTACACTACTAAGTTACTTTTAAATTTCTTAGTATTGAAGCCTTCTCAAAGTATCTGGAAAAAAATAGAATGTTCTAGATTCCGATAACCGAAGAATATAAAAAGTATTTAGAGAAAGTTGGAGTTAGTTTTCGAATTGAGTGTTAAAAAGACTTTGTCAGTTTAAATAAATAAAGTGTTTAACCAGTGTAAATAAACAAAAATGGCGGACAGTAAATACCTATTATAGTGATAGTGATATATAAATTAGTTGTAAGCTGTTTTACTTAAATACCGTTGCATTTTATTAGTGTTAGTTAAGTAGTTAAATTTATCATATCTAAATTAAATCGTGTAAATAAAAACATGTAAATAAATTTAGTTTTAAAATTTGTTACAGTGGTGTCAAGTATCGTGTTACAATCTTAACATATAAATAAACAAAAAAGTGAATAGTACGTAGAAGAAAAGTCGATAATTCTCATAAAATTGAAGACAAATTATTAGAAAATACTCAGAAAAAAGAAGACAAATTGTTAGTGAATTTTTTAAAGAAACAAATACGAAGGAACATAAAAAACCAAATTAAAATTATTCAATAGTAAACTCAAGCAGATATGTTAAATTTAAAAAAAGAAATATGTGTTCTAGAAAACAAAATAGAAGCAATAGAGAACAAATTAGAAGACAGAATGAAACTGCTTGAAGAAACAATGGACCAAATGAATTGCCGCGGTGAAGGAAATGCCACGAGCGAAAACTTATTAATGGACAATCGACAAGAAACCACTCACAAGTTTAAGACTGTATCTTTAAATTTTAATAGAAAAACTCCTTGGTCAATATACTACAAACATGTTTCAGGCAGCAGCTACAGCTAATAGCTAGAGCAATAAACAGAAAGAAAATAGTGGCTTTACGTAGAGAAGCGCTTTGAATTTTGTAGACGGTTCCTGATGACCACAACCAAGAAAATTACGAACTCTTAATTTCACGTTTAGAAATGAAATATGGAGATACTCATCTTCAACAGGTATACCAACCCCAAATAAAAAGTCAGGTTCAGAAAGCTACGAAAAGTCTTTAGGAATTTGGGACTGACATCGTCAGATTGACACGGCTTGCGTATCCTAGCGCCATATACCTTTTTTGAAGCGGTTAACCATTCAAGCCTTTGTAGTCGGCCTCCGACACAGCAAAACGCAGCAGACTCTACGGTTAGCTCGACATAAAACGTCGGTGGATGCTTTAACCCATGCCTTGGAGTTTGAAGCAGCAAGACGGGCATCGCACCGAGACGGTCATAAACTCCGCTGTGCTGCCAAAGTACCCATGTAGACACTAGAAAGCATCAAGGAGATAGCGCGACGAATACTTCGAAAAAGAGGGCGATGACACCGTACTAAGCCTAAGAAGAAGACAAGAAGAACGCTTGAAAATCTGGAACGAGTTGACCAACAGAGACAAAAGTTAATGGCATTTAGTTACTGGTTGAAAATGAGAAGATATCACCACTAACAGTACAA
Source organism: Aquatica leii (assembly GCA_035610365.1). NCBI lineage: Eukaryota > Metazoa > Arthropoda > Insecta > Coleoptera > Lampyridae > Aquatica > Aquatica leii. The sequence goes on from CM069435.1 coordinate 86,979,231, forward strand.
CTTTGTTCGGCGACAGGTGAAGAAATACCTACTCACGTACAAGTCAAAGTCACCATCGGTTTGGAAAATAAAGTACTCGACCATCAAGTACTGATAGTCGACATCTCGAAAGAAGTTATACTAGGAATGGACATTATAAAAAAGTGTGAGTTCCATTTGGATATGAAGAACGATGTTCTGAAGTTCGACGGTGATGAAGAACGATGTTCTGAAGTTCGACGGTGAAGAAATTCCTTATCATTCGTCATAAAAGGCTGTTATGTTAAAAATGTTTACGTATGATATGTGTACTCTGTATAAGATTTGTTCTCAGATATTCTCGCCTTACTGGTAAGAATAGATGTCAACGCATAAGATATCCATTCTTCCGGTAATGTTCGAATAGCACGAATATCACCTATAGTTAAGTGCGCTCAAAAAAATGCTTTCATGGCCATTTATCTCAAACGCATCCAGACGAGTTTGGACGAAATAGTTATGTGACTTTAGTAAAAGTCTTTATTGGGGTAAGCGTTTGTTCCTGATTCTTGCGATTTAATTTAATTCTTCCGTAATTGTCTGTATCGGGTCCTCATATCCGCGCACGTGTCCTGTACTGCAAAGATTCCTATTTTTAATGTATTGTTACTTTGTTCGTTATCATAATTAACTAACAAATTTTGTTTTGTGTGTAAGATCAGACTTTGTATGTAAAATCGACCTGCATTTTAGCATTGATATAAAAATATTTCGTTCCTATCTTTAACTGTGATAAAATAAACATACTCTTCTTTCTATTTATGTGTTGTCTTTTATTCTCTTACGGCTCGGTTTGATAATTTAGCACCACGAAACTCACGATCCAATCACCAAAGCAACTGAGTTAGTCGTCACTTTTAAAGTTACGAGAAAGAAAGGAGGCTTACGCCATACCTAATCAAGAATCCATCTTAACGTAGTGTTACTGTGCGGGGGTGCTTCTGAATAGTGTTCTGCTTTTACCAAAAGGTAGAATTTTTAACTCCCTTTTTCTAACACCTCACAAGCCCGGTTTTGAGGGCTACATAATTACACGTCTCTACCTTAATTTTACTTTAATCATTTGTTATTACATATTTATTTCACGTGTGATACGTACTTTAAACTTTATACAAGGTCCGGCCAAAAATACAACGTTTTTAGTGTTTATCGATCCTACCAGTGGACTTTTAGTTATTTATACACTATTCCTACTTATTGTACCCTTTTATATCTACACTTCTTTTAACTTTATTGTTGATAATTAGAGTGAATAAATCTTTTAATCTTTAAACTTAAACGTGAGCGGTTGTAACATGTTAAAACACCTCAAATAGAATCGCAAAGATGGCATGCGGCTAAGCGACTCCGAATAGGGGCGCTGCAGAAAATCCACATTCGCCGAACGTTAGCGTTGTCGACCTGGTCTGAGATGATGTTAGTGGCACATCGACAGCCAAAAGAAAGGGATTAAATGTGTTTATTCAACAAGATGAAGCAAACCAGAATAAATACCAGAACCTCTTGCAAGAAAAACTTTTCAAGCTACATGCTGATATAGACAGAGAATCTAAGGCACTCCTTAATTTAACTAAGGAGTCGGCTAATACTAAACCAGAAGTAGTCGGGCGAGACAACTAACAACGAACGATATACGGACCTTGATAACAGAGAAAATGCTGGAAAAAAGACAGCTGGGGAAAGAACCACTGGCGGATACGTCTGAGACGGGGCTCTGCAAACAGTGCCATGACATTATTTCTAGCGAAGAACAAAAGAATAATAGAAGCGCCGAAAGACTCGTGACGTTCAAAGACATCTGACCGATGGTTGGTGAAAAATGGCCAGTGAAGATTTTTTAAGTCACAAAAATAAGAGCATCAGTCCTCAACAACGCGGTCTACTTAATTAACAAGAATGACAATCACTAAAAACCCGCTTGTGTTCCATCGGCAGACATGTTTGACATAGTAAAAAGGAAATCTCTGGTTCCCGGAAGTATCATCACGGCTAAAAAGTAGATACAGTAGGCGATGAAAACGGAAAAGAACAAGAAGGAACAACTAAATATACGATCATTGGTGCCCTGGCGCACTATAATAACCAAGCCTGAGCGGAAACAGCATATGTGGTCTAACTAAGCCCAGAGATAGAGCTCAAGCAGCTGGCATTCGACACCTTATGTTGGTGACGATAGGAAGTAAGTTGGTGCCAGTAAGAAATATTGATGAATGTATCTTTAAGAACTCGAATATCTTATTACAACTCAATCAGGCCACGGTAACGTCACTGACGAAAAAGGTTACAGAAACAATGCAGCATACACAAAGGTCGGTTGGAACATTAATCATCAAAAAGGAAGGACAATCATATACAGACCTCCTTAAGAGTTAAAAAACCGTAAAACAGTCAACTGTTAATACACCGCTTAGGACAGTTAGAAAAACAAAGATAGACATCTACTGATAGCCTCCAAAAACCAGGAAGTCCTGGGAAACATTAAAACAAGGGTTAATGCGCAGGTTACAGGGACTGTAGGTACTCTAAAAGAGACAGGTCGCACTGTCCATATCTACAATCTGGATGAGATTACGACAGCCGAAGAGATCAGCGAAGCCCTATCCAGAATACTAAGAGAGGAAAATACAAACAAACAAAAATTTGGAAAACTAATACCGGGAAGATGGAACACGCAGTCTATCACGGTGACAGCTCCGGCTGATGTTGCGAAAGACTTGCTCAAAATTAAGAAACTAGGGGTCAGACTTAATGCTTGCAGAATTGTCAAAAGAGTAGAAGTAATAAAATGTGCAAAATGTTAGAGAATATGGGAACCAAACAAGTGTATGCAAGAATCAAGACAGAAAGAGTTGTGCCTAAATTGTGACAAAGAAGGTCATACTAAAGCACAATGCGCCGATCCAAAACATTGCACAATCTGTGACTGCCCAAGCCACGCCTTATGGACGATGGCATGCCCAAAGTATAAACGCCACATAGAAGATAAAAGAACCAATTCAAACACTTACCATTTATTACGGCAGATAAACAAATTACTAAAACTTTACAAATTAATGTAAAACGTAGGAGAGAGACCCAAGCTCTGGTACCCGTGATCGCAGAAAAACTACGAGCAGATGCAGTACTTATCAGTGGGGCTATCAATGAACGGCCATTTTCATACGCTGTAGTAGAAATTCAGGAGCGAAAAGCTCAACACATAATTTTTTTACAAAGTTAAAAGTAAACAATATATATTTCTATAACTGTTATATTTCGCCCAACACCGGCAACTACGATTACAACAACACATTGGATAGAATTTTCCATGAAAGAAAAGCACACAAGGAACCTATAGTGATTGCCGGAGATTTTAAGGCAAAGGCAACAGAACGGGACTCGCGGAAAATGATAAGAACGGGAAAGTTCTCCTGGAATGGGTGACAGCCGAGAACCTAGTGATACTAAACACAGGCAAAATCCCAACATTTAAATGCACAGGAAAAAGATCGTTTATCGACTTATCATTATGCTCCACAGATATGGCAGCAAAGATAATTTCGTGGAAACTCCTGAACGAACCTAGTCTAAGCAATTACAACTACATTTGTTTTGAGATAAGAAAAAGCAATATACAAAAAAACTTGACAAATGGACGTCAAGCTGCGAGATGGAATGTCAACATGATAAACACCCTAAAACTGATTGATACGATAAGAACACAGTTCACTGCAAAGAAAGAATATAAAGTAGACGATATAACCGAAGCTCTCACTGTAGCCTGCAACCAAAGCATGCCACAGGCAAGAACAGGAAAGCGTAAGAACTCTCTTTACTGGTGGTCAGCAAGTTCTGAATGCACTGGGAAAAAATCAATTGCAACCAGAAGGAAGACGCTGCGCGCATCAAGGATAAACGACAATGAAGTCAGACAAAAAGCGAGAAGAGAGTATGCAGAAACGAAAAAGACTACCATAACTACTGCGAAGAATAAAGCATAGAACATCATGTGCGTGGAACTGGAGGAAAACTCGTAGGGAACGGGTTACAAGATTGTTACCAAAAAGTTTAGATTAGGAAAGAACCAAAGCCCTGCATCATGCGAGGAAGCGATACAGACCATACCCAAACTTTTTCCTCCGAACCGACCTTTAAAATGGGTGATAAATAAAATTAATAGAAGCAACCAAAACAGCCAAAAACAAAAAACCCCAGAACCCGACGGCATACCACCAGAAGTTATAAAAATAGCGGTTAAAGAGTTTCGTGAAACATTCCTAGAAATGTACAACAGCGAACTGATGAGAGAAACTTTCTCTAGGCAGTGAAAAGCCGCGCATGTAGTCTTAATTCCGAAAGTAAAAACGTAATAAAAAAACAAACCATACAAACCCATATGTCTTATCAGCAACTCGGGTAAGATCTATGAAAGGTTATTACTGTCAAGAGTTCAGGAGGAAATTAAAAACCGAGATAAGCTGTCCAATTCGAGTTCAAAAAAGGAAAATCGACAGTGAATGCACTAGAAAGAATTTGTGAACTGGCAAAAAATGCCAAGGAATGAATCTGGAAAACCCGGCAGATAGACGCGCTGGTATCGCTGGACATTGAAAACGCGTTCAACTCGGTCCACTAGAATCTGGTAATAGAAAAACTCAGGTATAGAGGAGTAGCCGCCAATCTAGTAAAAATTATTGCAAACTATCTGAGAGACAGGAGAATCATTTACTACAATAGTCAAAACTGTAGCCTAGAACAAAACGTAACGTGCGGTGTACCGCAAGGGTCTATGTTCAATCCTATAGAATCTGTTCCATGATGACCTCCTGTCCATCCAGCTCCTTGACAGCATACGCGAACGATTTGACAATTTTTGGCCAAGGTTACTTCGCCAGGAGTGTAGCCACAAGCACTCGAAGATGCTATTGACAGTGCTCTCGTCAAAGTAGACAAATGGATGTGCGATAACAAACTAAAGGTGACAGCAAATAAAACAGAGGCCATAGCTTTTACGGGTAGAAGAATGCTGAGACAAATTAGGTTCAACTATGAAGGGAAAAGTGTGATGCCCAAAGACACAATCATATACCTAGGTGTTACCTTGACAAGCATCTATCCTTTGTTCCACATGTAGAGAAGGTGGTTGAGTTGGCCAACAATAGACATGCGGCACTCGCTAATCTTATGGTTAAGGTCAAAAAACCATCACAGGCCATAAGGAATCTTATAATGACAACCGTAAACTCAACTATATTATACGCAGCGCCGATATGGAATAAGTCGATGAATATCGCGAAATGGAGAAACATAATGGATAAAACACAAAGAAAGCTAGCTCGGTTTCATTAGAGGTCCTAGTTAAAAAAAAAAACCTAATCAAGAAACAAATGTTTTAGTGAAAGAGGTTTTCTGTCGGTGTGGAGTTCCGTTAGAATTACATTCCGACCAAGGCCGCAACTTTAAGTCTACGCTGTTTCAAAAAGTTTGTCGACTGTTGGAAATTAAAAAAACTAGGACGACGCCTCTCTGTGCTCAATTTGATGGCATGGGAACAATGGGAAAGTACTTAGCCAAAGTACTGTCCGAAAACCAAAGAGATTGAAAACGGTATTTGCACTTTTTCCTAATGGCATAGCAATCAACGGTGCACGAAAGCGCAGACCAAACACCATTCTGCGCCATGCTCGTTTGCAGAACCAAGAATCAAGTCGATAGAATGAACTTCGATACGTTTATGAGCATGTACGAGGGTTCTGGAAAAACTAGGTTCGGAGTTACCATGGAGGAGCAACAAGATCCAAAAACGAAAAGATTATGCAATCGCACATTGCGTGAGCAAAGATCTTGAGATGTCCAGAGGGGTTTCAGTCGTGTTTAAGACAAAAAAAAATTAAACCTTTACTAAAAAATATAGTTGAGTATAAGTTTTGTTACATAATTCTGTTTTTTTCTACCACATTCGCATTTCAAAATATATCGTTATCAAACATTACACAGAAGAACAACATTTTAACCATGTTGTAAAACATCACAGAATAAAATACCATTGCAACGTTATCTTGTTACTACAAAACTACTTGAAGAGTCACAATATCACAGAGTATAAGTTGTTAACTAAAACATCACCGAATAATTTGTAAAAAAAATTAATAAAATTAGAATACTAAATGTATACTTAAGATTTTTTTTTATACCAACAAACAGAAATATCACAGATAATTCGATTTTTTACTATTTTGCTGCTCAAATTTTGTTTTCATATTTGATAATACAAGCACGCGTAAGTATTCCAAAAAACAATTGCTAACTGTTACAGAATAACATTGTATTAAGTTTAAATCTTAAGAATTTTTGACAAACGGCTTTAGTATATGACATCGTAGTATTACATCGCTCAACTCAACGGATAATACACCGAAATACAAAAAAAAATATGACGGAAAACAATTTTGTTTGTACACGTCAGATGTCTGTAAATTTGGAACTTGCAATTTAAAATATTCCAAAATTATTTGTAGATTTTCGAGCAACTTAATGATTTAGCATTATTTTTAACAATAATTTATACAATGTCGCAAAAAATATTAATATAATTAAAATAAACAGTTTTAACCTTTATTTATATTATTATAAACATTTTCCCTATCTATATCATGCAGATACCACAAAATGACATATTAAAACCATTGTAAAAAATTTTTAACTACCATCATTTTAATGATCGCGCCTATGCCCATGTACAAATAGCAGAAAATAAGTAGTACCACCACACAATCTTTACTTAAAACTTGTAATTTAAAATATCACAGAATAATTTATACTATAGAATTTATAATGCCTAAGGACGCGTCTACCTACTGCAATCTCATTGTAGTTGATTTAATATATAAATCGTATGGTAGCGCTAACAAAAATGTTGAATGAACTAAAACAACGCCTACTACCCAACAATAAAAAATTGCGAATTTTGTAATATACAATAATAGTAAATCGGAGAAGGCAATAAATGTTAGAAACAATTTCAAAAATTATCTCACACCAACCCCGAATTATTGCTTTCAGCTATAACTCTTCGAAAGCCACAAACGAGCAATTACAGGTTAATTACTTTAATATTTGTGCGGTTCATAATTATTTATTCAAAATTTTCCTTTAATATTAAACCTTAATGTAAACAGTTTAATTAAATTTGCAAATATTTAATTATCTCATCAGTTTAAAGGCGACAATAGTAATTAGCGTCTCGGATTCATAAGCAAAAAACTGAGAATTTGTATGCACCCGACAGAATGTAGGAAAAAAATCGAGATAACGTCGCTGTTAATTAGGAGTAGAAGTCAGTTTTCGCCACTTCGTAGCGGTCTTAATACCCAATTTTCAAGCATAAAAGATGCGTGAGTCGCTTTTCAAGTAGCATCAAACTCCCGTATCTCGATAATTACACGAAAACTTAAAATAATTGCAAGCGAACCGTATCGACTTTGAAACTTAATTTCTACAGCCGAAGTTTGATATCGAACACAAAAATCTTGTCGGTCATGGAGGTTTTGTTTTTTTTTAAATGAGAGAATGGACTCTGATCTATGATCGGCGAATATAATTGGCCGTGTGCCAGAAAACAAATCAAAATGTTTTAATTATATTGAAAGGCTATTTAATTAACCGTAGTGTTTTAATTAAGTATGTCAACAGCATTAAATTGCTAATAAGGGTTGATGCGATCTAAATTGACCCATAGCAGAGATGTCTACAAACGTAAGAAAGAACCTTCGTTTTTTTTTGGCAAAAAACAATAGTGTAAATTTCCGGGATCTAAGACTAATTACCTCAACACCGTGTATAGCACAAAAAACCAAAGTCACTGCGAAGGTTAATACCAAAAAACAAGATCTACGCATCTAAACAAGCTGATTTATAACCCTAGGCTAAAATTTTTATAAATAAATGGCAAGGCATGGCAAGTTACCGCTTAGAATTATTCAAAATATGTCACTGTTTGTACTTATAATTGTGTTGACTATTAACCACGCGTTTACCAAAAAACTACGTAAGATGTAACTATTAAAGAAATAAATGTAATTGATTTATTTCAGCGCCACATTTTACGGTGTGCTCCCGCAATGACCCAAACTTGAACGAGTGCTATTGCCAAGCGGTGCAAAAAGTATTAGCTTTGTCCACAGAACGTAAGTCATTTTTTGTCTAATATTTTATATACATAAATCCGAAATATTTAGCCACGCCCGAATTATTCATACCAGCGATTGATCCGATTACGTTGGACAAGATCGAGATACCTTTGGCCCAAACCAACAACTTCAAATTCAGTCAGACGTTGTATGACTTAAAACTGCATAACCTCAAAGAGGCTAAACTTAACCGATGCGAGTGAGTTACCGCTGTGTGTATTTAGTAATGTTCATGGAAAGTTTCTTAGGGTTAATTTAGGAACGGACGAGTTCGCCATTGTGTCGTACTCACGTACTCCTTCGTTAAGGCTTTTAGGCAATTACCACGTTAATGGCAAAGTACTTTTACTGGTTGTTAACGGAAACGGTAGTTTTACGGTTAACTTTGGTGAGTACCTATCTTGCTTCGCACCCAATCCCAACATCAAGTTTTTTAGACGACGTCTATACAGTCATGAACATGACCGGAACAATCGTACAAAAAAAAGGCAAAGAGTACATAGCGCTGAAGGATCTTAAAGTCAAATTTACTCCCAAAAATGTCACCTTCAAATTTGACAACTTGTTTAACGGCAACAAGCAATTAGACGACACTATGAACCAGTTACTCAACGAGAACTGGTCGACGATTTATGAAGAAATTGGATCTGTTTACGAAGATATCGCAGCCAGTTTTTTAAAGAATGCTATCCATCAAGTTTTTAATAAAATTCCGTATGACAACCTGTTTCCAATTTAGTGTAAATTAATTATATGTAATAAAGTTATTGTTACGAATTTTTTTCATGGTGTAGCTTGTCGTGCCTTGTACAATTGCTACCTAAAAATCAATTATTTCTAAAACTACAATTTTACCTCAAATTTAAATTAAAATATACACATAAATCCTACATTAAGCACAGCAATGTTTCATTCTGTGATAAATGAGTGTGATACTGAAGTAAAAAAATGTCAAAAACGTAAGTTGTTAATAAATACAATGTTTTTATATATGTGATAAAACAGAAATATTCAATAATAACAGACGATGTTTTATAATAATACTTAATGTTAATTATAACATGGGACATTTTGTTGTAATTTTGTGTTATTTGTACTCTTAAGTTAATGTAATTTTCTATTAAATATTACAACATATTTTAATTAATTTCTACACAGTATAACTAAGTATTATACGCTTCGGCGACCATTTATTGTGATGCTTAAGTAATAAAAAGACGAAAAGTACAAATGGTGTGTCTAAATTTATTCAGACAATTAACGTCAGTTTCGGTTAAGATATAAGCACATCTGTGACAATAGTTAAAATTCTCCATGATAGTTTTGTGTCAAGAAATGTAAAACAGATATTCTGTGATATTTTATTATCATTTACGACATTCCAAGTTATATAGTATATACATTTCAACTTTATATGAATGTTATCTAGAATTAGAATTTCTTATTTAACATTATAATATGATTTTTGGATTATCGTAGTACGTGACCTCCTTTTCAAATAATTTTTATATGACAGTAATACCTTTACAGCATCGCCTCGTTTTTAATTTATCTTAAGTAAAGAATGCATCTCCAAGGCACTCTAGTATTAAATATGTAAGTTCCTCGATCTCGTGTAAAACAGCTTTATATTCCTTGACATTTTATTATCATCTGATATATTAAGTTGTTTATTCAGTTTAATAAACGTTTCTCCTGATTGTATTATAGATTTATCTTCAATTCATAAATACAAAGTGTACAGCACAACGCATACCTCTGCGAACGTACAACTACACAAAACTGCGATATTTTGTAACAGTTCTGTGATACTTTAAATTTAAAATCAATGTTATAAAAATCTGACAATTAGTATATTCTTTATTTTTAGATTTTGTGATGTTATCATAATTTATCAATATTTTTGCAGTTATACTTAAATGTTATTAAATCTGTAATACATTTCTATCTTAAGATAAATACAAATATACAATAAAAACTAATAGTTGCAAAAATAGATTTTTTTAAATCAAAATCACATAACGAAGTCAATCGTTTGGTATTTTCCAACTCAACTGACGCTATCTCGCTTATCTCATTCCATTTCTCGTGGGGTAAATAGTTTTATTTAGGTAAAAGAGTCGAGCTGTACGGTTTAAGGTTAAAGATTCATGAGATTTGTTGTTACAAAAGCGCCAATGATGAAACTCACATGTAAAGCACGGTATTTATCTTGGTAGAATATCTCAACTTCCTTTTAAAAGAAACTGGAGATTCATTGTGGCAAGTTAAATTATTTATGAGAGAAGCTTTAAAGTTTTATTGCGTATGTCTCGGAAGTTTAACAATCTCCGTCGCAGGTAGAACGCCGCAATAAAGCATAAATATTAAAACGTTTCTTAGCTCCTCGGCCAACTCTGATTAATATAATCTTTGGCAATTATCGCCGGAATTGAACGCAATTAGTGCCGTCTCTCGTTTCTACGAGCATCTCGGTTGCTCGCGCCTTGTCCTAAATGGCACAATTTCGAATTGTAGTGTTTATAAAAACGGTCGTTCTATTAAGAATTAACATTGAGCAAACATAAAAGACGCAATTTACTTTTACTTCGGAAACTTCAGCATATTTCAGGTTCTGAAACCGAAGGATCACGTGCCCTTTCGCATTCATGACGTACGCGCGGTGAATACATTACATTTTTACCCATTCCTCCCCAGATTTTTTTAAATCTTTTTTGCTTCGAAACGACAAAACAATTGATAACCTAGTTTTCGTTTTCACAGAACACTGCGATTTAGAATTTTAACCGAATCGTCGAATTGACGATTTCGTCCAGGTGTAAAAACCATTACTTTTTTGCTCAATTCACAACGCAACCGGCGTTGGCTTTGTGCAAAAACAATGCGATTTATTTGTTAGATCTTTTTACGTGGCGCACTAGATCTTTTTTAACGTCGCCCCGCAGGAATTGTCCGGACGTTGGAACGCGCGGCGAAAGCCCGCCGTCGCAACGCGATCGTTCCTTAAACGCTTAAGGCTGTTCCAAATATTAGAAAAGTGAAACTTCTTTTGTTTGCAATCTCAATCTTGTTCCCATTCAAAATTCAATTTTTAAAAGTTTTCAATAATACCTCTTCATCGTTTCAATGGTATTTTACTTCCACTCGTTCGGCTTATCGTTAAAATTCATTTTTCTTTTTATGTTGCAAACTTTTACAAAAAAAAAATAAATCGGTCACGGCCAACTTTACCAAACAAGTATCGATCGAATCTATTTTAATAAGCGCAAAAAGCGCAAGTTTGTCGCCGGTTCGGTCTAGCGTGAAAAAAGATAACACCTATTTGATTGTATTTTTGACTGTCAAAATTACTAAAGGGATTCGGTCGTTGCGCTCGTGCCATCGGTAATTTCTACTTATAATGACACCCCGAGGGGTCGTCCTGGCGCAAAGACGCTTTATGCTCAACAAGTATAACAATTGATTTAATATTCAAATTAACCAATATGCTTTTGTTTAAACATCTAACTGTTTTCAGTGTACAATAATAAGAAGAATCAATAACAAAATGGCCGTGCGCGAACCGCAACTGTAACTAATCGTTTCCACTGTTTTGTAATTCGAAAACGGACAAAAAACGCGTTTCCGACACGAAGATAAAACGTTGACTTACCAAACGCAAAAACAAAAAATAAATGCATTCACAAGTAAAAACAAAACAACGCTGGACTTCGTTTAAGTGTTAAATTAAGCCTGGTACGTTTTAAATTATTCAAGACAAATGAATGCTGCATGAGTTGGTGCTTAATTTTTCACTTGTTTTTATATCCCCTTGAAAAGTTAGTATATTCACGAGAAAGAGAATTTTTAATTCCTCGTCGTGGAAGGCGGTGAAATTAAACAAGAACAGTGCATAAATACATTAAATAAAATACGCGACAAAAAACATAATAATTCTACCGTTCGCATTTAAACTTTTAACAAGAAGATTAAAAACAAATTACTGCACCACCGTAATATCACGATACGACGAATGTGGGAAGAAACGTATCCAGAGAAAAATACGATAACCGTAACAGAACATCACGACACTTGATCGGAGGTAACTTCAAATGTTATCAAATTACCTAGATACCATATCAAATTAATGGTGTTTTATAACACAAATATTACGTCGCTAACGTAAAATCATAAACAAAACACAAGATCGTTAAAATTTATGTAGCAACATAATTATAAAAAGCAATGTTCCATTATTATTCGTTATCATAATATTTCGTGTATTTTGTTAACAAAGGTTGGAAAGTCATCAAATATAAAAAAAACTTTGTATCACTGAGGTCACTGCATAAACATAATATTGCTAGCATATTATTGTGATGCTTTTCTTCCTTGTTTTCTTCTATTACACCATGAAAAAACACAAATTTAAATAAAAAAATAGACAATTGCATTAACGCAAATTCGCACCCCAATCCATCAAACAATACTGCTTTAACAAAAATCGTTTAGAAAATACACCAAAAAACACAATTCATTTGTATTCATTGGTTAAAAAATATGGAAAGTAGTAAAAAATTATCTTACCGAATACTTATTATTTTGTCGTAGAAAATGTTTCAAGCGTGTTTCTTTAAAGTAGTAGCACGAGGCCGAAAAAACGCGCTTTCAACAGTCTCTATAACAAAATTATCTCGTTATTATCAATGCTCTAGGGGTATTAGTTGATAATTTTCCTTAATTTTAAGTTAAAAAAAAAACAATTAAATCAATCCAATATCGCGATATTGACTATGCAACAGCACTTCCAAACTATAAAAAATCATTAAACGTAATGTTGCTAGTATATTTTTGTGATTGTTTTCTTCCATTTTATTATGAAAAAAAACAAATTTGAATAAAAAATTAGAAAAAGTCATAAACGCAAAACAGCGATTATTACTGCACTTCCAGACTATAAAAAACCATCAAACGTAATACTGCTAGTACCTATATTACCGTGATGCTTTTCCGTCATTTTAACACTTCAATAAAACTCAAATTTAAATTAAAAAAAACAATTGCATCAATGCAATATCGCGATATTCACTATGTAACAGCACTTCCAAACTATAAAAAAATCATAATGTTACTAGTAAATTTTTGTGATTCTTTTCCTTCATTTTCATATACAAAAAAAAAACAAATTTAAATAAAAAAATAAACGATTGCATAAACGCAATATATCAATATTTACTGCGCTCCTAAACTATAAAAACCATCAAACATAATACTGCTAGTAAATTATCGTGATAGTTTCCCCTCATTTTGCTCATTTAAAAACACTCAACATTGAGTAAAAAAACCATTACATCAATGCAATATCGCAAAATTCATTATATAACAACCCTTCCAAACTATGAAAAACCATTAAAATAATGCTGGTAGTGTATTTTCGTAAATCTTTTCTTCCATTTTAATATGAATAAAAAACAAATTTGACAAAAAAAATCGACGATGTCATAAACGCAATATGACGAATTTACTGCACTTCTATAAAAAAAACATCAAACGTAATGCTGTTAGTATCTATATTATCGTTAACGTCTTCCTTTATTTTAACACTTCAATAAAACTCAAATTTAAGTAAAAAAAACAATTGCATCAACGCAATATCGCGATATTCATTATGTAACAACACTCTCAAACTATAATAAAACCATCAAACATAATGTTGCTATTTATTATCTTGATACTTTTCTTTCATTTTAATAAACAAAAATACACACTTTAGATAAACATTAGTCAATTTCAATAACGCAATATCGCGATACTTACTATATAACCTTGAATTATAAAAAAAAACCTCAAACAGAATACTTTTTCTTCATTTTACTACTTTAAAAACATTCAAAACTGAGTAACAGAAAACCATTGCATCAATGCAATATCGCGATATTCATTATGCAACAGCCCTTCCAAACTATAAAAAACCATAAAAAATAATGCTGGTAGTGTATTTTGGTGAATCTTTTTTTCCATTTTAATATGAAAAAAAAAACAAATTTGAATAAAATATTAGACAGTTGCATAAACGCGATATAGCGATAATTACTGTTTAAAAGTAACCTAAAACTATAAAAAACCATCAAACATAATGTTGCTAGTATATATTCGTGAATCTTTTTTTCCACTTTATTATAAAAGAAACAAATTTAAATAAAAAAATAAACAATTGCATAAACGTAATATGACGATATTTACAGCACTCCTAAACTATAAAAAAAAACATCAAAGAAAATGGTGTTATTATAATATCGTGATGCCTTTCCTTCATTCATTTTATTTCCTTCAAAAAAAAATCAAATTTGAGTTAAAAAAAACAACTGCATCAATGGAATATCGCGATATTCACTATGTAGCAACACTACCAAACTATAAAAAATCATCAAAAATAATGTTACTATTTACTGCACTGCAATGCAAACTTTAAAAACACCACAAACGTAATACTGCTAGTATATTATCTTGATAATTTTTTACTGTATCAATTAACCAATAAAAAAATTTGATTTTATTGCATTTTTTAAAATTCAACCAATCATCAACGGATTACAGCGATAACACCACGGGTGTGGTGTTATCGGGCAAAGCAGACATGATATATTCAAATGTCAAATTAAATGTCAGATAGTAAATCAATTCATAATAATCATACACAGATTTTCTGATATTTTTAACAAAAAAATTAACAAAATTCTTTTAGAAAATACACCAAAAAACACAATTAATTTGTATTAATTAATTAAACAACATGAAAAATAGTAAAAAATTATCTTACCGAATGCCCCTCGAGCATTGATATATACTCAAAATTTTGTCGTAGAGAATGTTTCAAGCGTGTTTCTTTGAGGTAAGAAACACGCTTTCAACAATCTCTATGACAAAATTATCTCGGTATTATCAATGCTCTAGGGGTATTATAGCTGATAATTATCCTTCATTTTAATACTTAAAAAAACATATTAGAGTAAAAAAAAACAATTGAATCAATGCAATATGTCGATATTCGCAATGTAACAGCACGCTCAAAATATAAAAAGACCATCAGAGAATACTGCAGTATATTATCGTAATGCTTTTCTTTCATTTTGACCCGTTAAAATCATTCAAAATTGAGTTAAAAAAAAACAATAACATCAATGCAATATCATGATGTTCATTATGTAACAGCCCGCACAAAATATAAAAAGCATCAAACATAATATTGCTTGTATATAATTATGATTCTTATCTTCCTTTTTCATTAAAAAAAAAAAAATTGAATAACAAGCTAAACAATGTCATAAACGCAATACGGCGATATTTACTGCACTTCTAAACTATAATAAAACCATCAAACGTAATGTTGCTATTTATTATCGTAATACTTTTCTTGCATTTAAATATGAAAAAAAAACAAACTTAAAAATATTAGTCAATTTCAACAACGCGATATCGCGATATTTACTGTGTAACCTTAAACTATAAGAAAACCTCAAGCATAATACTGCTAGTATACTATGGTGATGCATTTCCATCATTGCTACAATTCAATAAAACTCAAATTTAAGTAGAAAAACAATTGCATCAATGCAATATCGCGATATTCACTATGTAACAGCACTTCCAAACTATAAAAAACCATCAAACATAATGTTGCTATTTATTATCATGATACTTTTCTTCCATTTTGACATATAAAACAAACGTTAGTAAAACATTAGACAACTTCAACAACGCAATATCGCAATCTTTACTGTTTTAAAGTAACCTTAAACTATAAAAAACCATCAAACATAATGTTGCTAGTATGTTCGTGATTCTTTTTTTCCTATTTAATATGAAAAAAAACAAATTTGAATAAAAAATTAGACAATGTCATAAACGCAATACAGCGATATTTACTGTAGGTACTTCTAAACTAAAAAAAAGTATCAAACGTAATCCTGGTGGTACCTGTATTATCGTGATGCTTTTCCTTCATTTTAACACTTCAGTAAAACTCAAATTTGAGATAAAAAAACAATTAAATCAATGCAATATCGCGATATTCACTATGTAACAGCACTCCCAAACTTTAAAAAACCATCGAGCATAATGTTACTATTTATTATCGTGATACTTTTCTTCATTTTAATATGAAAAAAAAACAAACTTAAAATATTAGTCAATTTCAACAACGCAATATCGCGATATTCACTGTGTAACCTTAAACTATAAAAAAAAAACCTCAAGCATAACACTGCTAGTATATCATCGTGATGCTTTTCCTTCATTTTAACAATTCAATAAAACTCAAACTTGAGTAAAAAACAATTGCATCAATCTAGTATCGCGATATTCACTATGTAACATCACTCCCAAACTACAAAAAACCATCATACATAATGTTGCTATTTATTATCATGATACTTTTCTTCCATTTTAATATGAACAAGACAAACTTTAGTTAAACATTAGACAATTTCCACAACGCAATATCGCAATATTTACTGTTTAAAGTAACCTTAAACTATAAAAAACCATCAAACATAATGTTGCTAGTATAATTTCGTGATCCTTTTCTTCCATTTTAACATGAAAAAAAAAACAAATTTGAATAAAAAATTAGAAAATGTCATAAACGCAATATGACGATTATTAGACAATTGCTTCAATGCAATATGGCGATATTTACTGTATTGCTGCTCTCCTAAACTATAAAAAAACATCAAACATAATACTGCTAGTACATTATAGTGATGTTTTTCTTTCTCCTTTTAATATGAAAAAACACAAACTTGAATAAAACATTAGACAATTAGATCAACGCAATATCGCGATATTTACTGTCTAAAGGTAACCTTAAACTATAAAAAAACTAACAAATAGCATGTGGTGGCATATTTTCGTAGTTTTCTTTCATTTTAATATGAAAAAAAGCACAAACTTGAGTGAAACATTAAAGAATTGCATCAACACTTCACTGCAATATTACGATATTTACAGTATAACAGTAAACCTAAACCAGCGGTGCCCAACCTACGGCCCGCGGGCCGGATCCGGCCCGCGAAGAAGCTCAATCCGGCCCGCGAGCTCCTTTCAAAGGTGTTAAAAGGTGTTACTAAGATATGCAATTATAAAAAATCCGGCCCGCGAAATCGTATGTCATGATGAATCCGGCCCACGGACAAAAAAAGGTTGGGCAACATTGACCTAAACTATAAAAAAATGGATCACACTAATATAACTGCATAAACAAAATACAAAAATGTGACACTTTATGTAAAACTTTGAATAAAAAATTAGACGATAACTCAATATCGCAGATTTGTTTCATTCCTGATACTGTATACTCAAATTCCAGGATTGTAATGCCTATAGTGTCAACAAAAATTTAGAAAAAATATTAAACATTATCCAGGTAGCATTTTTTGTGGTATTTTGTTTGTAGCTAGCAGTAACACCAATACTAAACTAAAAAAGTAAAAACATCTTTACTAAATATGATAGTGATTTCTTCTTATCTTACATCCTAACAACCGCAACTAAATATCGTGATAATTTGAGTATGCAAAAATAACACTCCAAAGAATTATCATTTATCAATAACACTAATACCATCTATTACTCATTTGCAATGGATTAAATTGAAGCTCAAGTAAATTAAAAAAGCTTCATTGATCCAAGACGAAGCTTAAATTTTCCTAAAACAAAATAAATTCTAAAAGTTGTTTACAGTGCGCTCCGGGTTGAACTCATTATAATTAAGTTTGTTAAGCAACTCTGTCGTTAGCTTAATCGCATTACCGTGCAGATATCGTTAACATATCAAATACCGACACGAGCTTGTGCAAGACGCCTCTTCTTACTTTCGAGGCCGTTAAATTACTAACTTAAACGAAATACGTCAAGTGTATAAGCAGGCGTAACTTCAACAAGAAGTGTCGTTTTAAAAGTTGCGTTGGTCCTTCGCGCCGGGTTAAACTTCGATTCGGAGAATTACGACGTGCTTAAGCATGTAAAACATCCGCGCTGTTTACTTATTTTTATTCGAACGCCGCCTATTTCTGTCGCCCTATTCGAGAGAAAATCTTCGAAAGTAGGTTAGTCCTTTATTACATTGTCCTCGATGCCACTCAAACGTAACAACGTTATCGCAAAATTTTTTCCTCTTCAAAAACGTATATTGAGAAAATTTCCGCTGTCGAATCACGACACCTGTGTTCGAAACAAAAGAATGACAGCGCTCCGCCTTTTTTGCGTACTCACCTTCGGCAACAACAGTTAAACAGAAGAAATTTTTGTTATCAAACGATTAAAAATATTGATAATTGGATTAAAGACTTTATTACTGCCACGCGAGTCACGTATAAAGTAAACTGAATATTTTCGAGTATCAAGCGTGTGACGGTTTTAATCAGTTACCCGAAGATCGACGTTCGAAACGTCGCACTCCCGTAGAAGGAAGGTTCTGGTTACATATAGATAAAAAACAAACGAAATTGCCTTTGACAGTTATTAGGTTTATGTCAATGTTGCGAGACGTGCAGCGACGCTCTTAAAGCAAGCAATAAAATCTTTACGCCTCCCGAAGTGTAAAAGCAAAAAATGTCAATTAATTACAACGCCCCCTAAAGAAAAAAAATTCTAAAGACATATGGAATAACCATAAACTTACATCGATAAGACGTAGCAAAAAAAATCATCACTTAGTCTCACCGTAACGTAACCCTAAAAAACCGAAAATTAAAAAAAATATCCGACAGGTTACTTTCGTAAAACCACCCCGAACATGATCTACGTCACAAACTACCCTAGCGTTTGAGGCAATACCTCCGTCACGACTATATAATGTTAAACGCGTTGCACATCTAGAAGGCCCTGGGAAAATCGAATTTCCGCGAACGCGCACGACGATGTCGACGCAATACAATTACTCAGAAAACTGTTTTTCAGCATTTTTTTCCTTAATTTACATTGAACGTAATTGATAAGGCACTTTTAGGTTGTTTCACTCTTGGTTAAAAACGAAACGTCGACGATTTTCGCTTGTTAAAAAGACAAAAGCGGCGACGCCGACAATTTTCCACATTAATCTTCGCTCTCGTGTCTTAAAAGATCAGTTAATCGGTTTCACTTTATTTTCGTCGAGGCAAATTGAATTAAAATTTTTTTGCAAAGCGTGCCGTGACTGCGCGTAATTGGTTAACGTTTAAAAAATCCAGTTACGCGATTGGTCGCACTTATTCGGAAAATGAAACCATCAATAAGCTATACTTAGACAAGATATATTATATAAATGCGGAGGAGCTTCGCAAAAACCTCATGGGAGTTATAAATTAGGATTCGAGCTACTTAGCCTGTTTGATTTTTGGACTGCAGAAAATTTTTAATTACAAAAACGTTACGAGGCTCATTCAGAAAATAAATTTCCACATATCGATAAAAATAAAAAGAGAAAAGCATTTTCACTTGTCAGTTCGAGCGTGAATTATTCGAGTTTTCAAGAAAATTGAACTACACCCTTGTGTAATCTTGCTTAGTGAAACCGAATTTAACAAACGACAATCGTCTATTGTACGAACATATTTTGTGATTGATTTGTTCGCTGTTCGTGTAGAAAATATTAAACTTCCTGTGTTATTGTGTGAAAATCCTTGTGGTTAGTATTGCCGAAACATCGATGTGGGCCGCGAAAACAAATTCTTTTATTCGCAATGAATTTCAGAAATCTGAAAGACCTGTTGAGTTGCTTTATATTAAAAAAATAGCTGAATAAGTACAAAGACAACAATAAAACAAAACAAAAACAAACGCTACAAGCATAAAAAAATATTAAGGAAACTACCACAAAAAAGGGATAACGAAGCAGCTGATCAAAGAACAAAAAGACTTCAACACGTTTTAAAATATTTTGATAAGGATATATAAAACAGAAAATAAAAGACACCAAGTTGCATGTAAAAAATAATAAATTCTTTAAAAGACTGCAATAAATACCTTGAAACAATTAATTAAAGATATCAAAACAATTGTATAAACATCGATCGAACAATTTCATCTTCAATCAAAAATTACACGTTATTTAAAAAAAAATACATTGATCCAAGTTGCATTTGAAATACTAATACATGTTTTTTTAATCTTTAATTTTAAAACACAAATCTTAACTAAAGATAAAATGAAGATATTGAAACAAAAAGATGAAACCACCGCAAACAAACCACAATATAGATTAAATAATAGAACTGAGATTATATCTAATCAAACGAACGAAATGTAGAAAATAAAATTAAAGATTAAAGATATCGATACCAAACGCAAAATGTCTAATTAGAGATACGTTAGAGATTAAATAACCACGCTCGAATAAATTCAAATTCAAGTTGTACGACATAGGACAAAAGTTAAAGAGATTTAAATTAAAGATACCGATAGAAAACCCACGAATCTTTGGTCGAAACCGAGTGAGCAATTAATTAACGTAAAGGATGGTTTGAAACAGTGATTTAAATTGTAACGCCGCTGGCATATAAGGTGATGCAAAATAAATGAGACCCAAAGTGCTTTTGTTGATAAGACGAAGGAAATGTCCGTGATAACAGGGGTAAGATTCGGATTTGGTAATAAATCTTGTTACCACCCTGAACTTAGACCCTTGTTAACTTTGAATTATATAAATACCTGATGATAAACGATTTAGAGCCCCTCATCGTTGGTCAAACAGAGCGGTCGGCATTATTTTTATTTTGTGGATACACTGGTCATTCATCTTCCTTTTTCCTCATGTTTGCGTTACGCTAATGCAATGTGATCAATATTAGCATCTCTCTTTTTTCAGAATTGTTTTCTTTCTCTAAAATTTATTGAAGGCGTCAAAGATGAGAACGATTAATTTTTTTCCATCCACTTGAGTTTTGACATTGAATACGCTTACGAATCCACGTTAGAAGCAAATTCGAAAATTACACCAAAGACGGCGCGCCATCATTTGTTTGTCTTTTGTTTCGTTCCATTAACGTCAAGCCTACTTTGATAACGCAATTGATTAATTCATTTTGCGTCGAGTTTACATTTGTCATACTCCCAACAGACTCTTTATTAAAACAAAAACGAATTTAAAAAAAAACTGAAAAAAATAAGTGCTTCCGCATCCAGTCATAATTTGATTTTTCCATACGTTGAAAATATTCAGCAATTTCACGTTAATTAAATTTCAAATGCAAAGCCCAAAAAATTTGTAATTCAAATGCGATTTCACCACACATGTGTATACTTATGTTGGTTGGTTACCATACAGAATGCCTCAAATTAATAATTAACTAAATGTTTTAATCAGTGTCCGTGTATTCGGTGACGTCGGTGGTCGTCATACCCTCGTCTTCACTACCTTAAAAAACAACATAAATATATGTCAAAAATTAGAACTTAATTACTAACTGTCTTCGGCCATAATTTCCTCCAATTTTTCTTCAAACACTTCAGCCACTTCGTCCCGCTCCTCGGCGGTAACGAACGCCTTATTTATGCGCTTCAAATTGGGTAAAAACACCAATATTGGTATTCTGTAATAAAAACAAATCAAAACTCGCAGCAACACGTGTAAACGCGAAATAAGCTTTTGTTTTCGACGTTTGATTTATCATCGGCTTTTATTAAAAAAAAAGGGAAAAACACGCGCGTGTTTTAAATGGGCAAAACCGGTCAGAAAATCGACGGGAAAATTTGATTTAGTTGCTTTTAATTTCGAATCAATTCTGGTACGTACCGCCACCTAGGAGCTAGTACGCTTACTACAACGATTTAACGTAGAGTGTATAGATGACGCAATGTAACAGTTTTTAAAATTAAATTTAAACTACGATAACAGAAAACTACAATTATAAAAGCAAAACTTTACTGTTACATCATTTTTGCCTTTGATTTTTACAATCAATTTTTAAAGACTGCCTACCAAAAATACTTTACTTACACTTTAACAACTAAAGTGAAGAATAAAACTTAATTCATATATATAAAAAACTTATTTCTTAATGCACAAGATAGCAATGACAAAGCTAAATTCTATATTGATTCTATCTATATAATAAATATGGAATTCCAGCACGAAGTACTACAGTGTTTATAAAGATAAAATTCAAACTTTACTCGATTTCTCTGAAACATTTTCATGACCATAAACCCTCTAAAAATAGCATTGCAAAATAAGCCTCTATAATAGGTATTCCTATATATAAATTTCATTAAGCCTATGCCGCTTGTTTGTTTTTTCCAATGCAATTAAGGGCCAATTTTACAATGCTGGTATAAATGTCAGATAAGTTATACTCAGTTTAATTTTAAAATACTGCTATATTATTGGTTGTTAGTTTTATGCTAACCAATAATATGCCAGTATTTTAAAATTATACTAAGTTTACTTAACTGAGGTTTATACCATGTTTGTAAAATCGGTCCTAAGAAGTATAAGTAACGAAAAATAGGATTTCAAACGCCCCTCCAAAATAAATCTAAATTTCACAATGCAAAAAATTGTATTATCTGTACAACAATAAAAACACATAATAGAACAGATAAAAGCCATTAGACAGAATAATTGTAGAATAAGACTCTAGAATTGCCATATATCAACAAAACCTTTAGACTTCACCAAAACGAACATTAATTACAGACCAGTGGCGTAGTCACAAAGTAAGCTCTCAAGTTTAGAAGGCAGAGACCTAACTTCTTAGATACTCTTGTTTTTAAGTTTTCGATTTCTGTTTTGTTCTAATAGGGCCTCTTACAAAAGTGATCAAAACTGGTTGTAACATTGACACTTTTAAGACTAGATAATATGCGATCTTACATTTTTGCTTAAAGCTAATTCACTGTTGTTTAAAAATTATCTTCTTATTTAAACTTAACTAAAGTTCCTATAGTGACTCTAATGCAGCGAGCAACTTTTTCTTTGCCAAAGTCCGGTGGGGTAAGTGTGTACGCAAAATGATGTTTCTTTTTCAACGCTGATTTTCTTGATCGTGGTAATAGTTATGAGATAAGTAGTAATGATCAATATTTATCCATTTATCTCAAGAATTTTACCGATATACCATTTGTTGATGTAAAACTCTAAGATAATTCCCGACGGTTGAAGAAGTGGTAACCAAAGTTTGTTCATTAGGTGTGTTATCATCCTCTTGACAGGCCATAATGCCAACTTCATTTTCGGATTCACTTGATAAAGATTGCGGGACGACAATTTTTTTTTTATTTGTTTTTTTATCCTTTTTCTTCTTTTTGACGATTTTTTTCTTCTGAGGAGATACTTTAAGTGTTTCACGTTTTTCCTCATCTTCTTTGCAGTTCTATCAGATTCCTCTTCCTGCAGACGTTTCAACACTTCTGTGCTTGTCAGTACTTTTCCACACAATTTTTTTTACTCTAATCTGTTTTTCTTCATTTTTGTGTTCCCGTTGGACAAATTCAGATCTAATTTCAGTTAAAAATACATCTAGAAGAGACCGATTTCCTGCGGAAGTTAACGGAGATGCCATTCCATCTTCTGTTAAATTGTCACGGGATGGTTTGCTGAACAGCGTTATATCTCAGGTATCGTTTTTTAGTGCTTCAATCAAATCAATCCCAATCATTGTGTTGTCAATAGTGTCATTGTCTACTTCGTTGCCGTCTTCAACTAAAAGGTCTACATAATCTCCGTTATCATTTGGTTGAGGTTGAAAGACATGTTGTGGAGCTATTTCTGTATATCTGTTGTTTGCTTATTGCCTCTGTAGTTTTTTAAAGCAAACAAGTTTTACTTGATCGAACTCAGCTTGAGGAAATTTGGCAGAATCTAACGGAAATCCTGAAATTACGATTTGTTCATTAATATAAGTTTTCCAAGCATCATCTACGCAACAAAAACCTTCCTTAGATTTTGTTTTGGCTGTTAACAAAGATTTTCGTCTGTATACCAACAAATTTTTTTCTCAACAACTTTTTAAACGACCAAAAACTGCCCTATCAAAAGTTTGCAACGAGTGCGTAAGATGACTTGGGAGCTTCACTAGATCAATATTCAACTTTATAGCGGAGGTTACGAGGCGTAAACTAACATTACTCTAAAGTCCATCAAAAAAGAGAAGTGCCATTTTATTCTTCCCGATTTGTGACTTTACGCTTCTAACATTAGAGTGCATTAGAGACAAAAGTATTCACAAATCTGATGTGGAGTTTGTTATTCCGAGATATTCTTCTGTTCTTTTTACCCAGCGGATTTGAACGACTCTCTTTGTCCGACAAATTATATGTACTGGTAAAACAAATCCATCTGCTGAAATACAGCAGTTAGCGAAAATGTTCTCCCTGCTTGTCCCAGCCACTCGTCGCTGGAAGGCTATTCTGCTTGTGGCACCAATAGCCTTTAATCTACTCAGGTCAGTACTAAATCCACTCCGATCGCAATTAAAAACCAATTGGGGGTTATTTTCTAGTTTGTTTTTCTCCAATAGGTTTTAGAGATTTTTATAAAATTCATGTACAACGAATGGATCTGCAGCAACGGCTCCCTTTTGTTGCAATATATCGAGTTTTTTGAGACTTAGATTTTTTTCCGGCGCATAAAATTAAAGTACCAATCTTTCTCAACGGCAAGGAAGGGCGCCGCAAGGCGCTCCTCTTCACTATTTTTTGGAAACAAAACTTAGGTATTTGCGGGTACGAAATAACAATTCAAATCGCACGTGCTGCACGCATAAGTCACTTGCCGAAGGGATAGGTACTCTCCTCCCACGCACTAAATTTGCAAGTAGTATTAGCTAGGGCGCCACGAGAAAAAACAAAACCTGTAAGTGCGCCGCAAACTGCAAAAGTTTGAGAACCGCTGTTTTAAATCTTTGGTATATCACCTCTCTGTAGATCATCCGTTTGTTTATTACAGCATCTATACTTATTATTATTATTTATTAATAATTGTTGAGCCATTCGGCCTTACAATGGGTTACGATACACCTTTTCCCTCTAACCTAATAATATAATACATATAATACCTACAAAAATTTATAAAACTAAAATAACTTTCTCCAATAAATTAATCCAATCACCATCTTACTATTCTATTTCGTTAGACCTAACCCTCCCCTCTTTTCCTTCTTTCCTTTACTGCTTTCATCCAATCCAATCCCTCTCCCTCCACCCCTAGCAAAGCCTTCCTCCCCCTTATTTCTTCCTTTAGCTCGTTACACTCCTCACTCAAGTGCTGTATGTCCTCCCATCCCTCCCCACATAATCTACATCTCCTCATTACATCCTCCTTCCAATACTTATTTAAATTTTCCTCATTTCCACATCGAAACCTGGCTATAAGCCGTTTCTCTCCTAAGCTTCTCCTCCCAATCAGATACTTAGGAACCCCCCTGGACACTATATTCCCATACCTTACGTTATACGTTCCTTCCCTTATCTTTCCTTCCCTCTCTTGCACCTGCGGGTCTTTATCTCTTCTTACTATCTCCTCCGTATTTAACCTCCCTTCCTCTCTCCTTCTTTCCACCTCTTCTCTTGCGACACCTCCTCGTTGGTAGTACAGTTTAATTTCCTCCTGCCCATATATATTTTTGCTATCTTTTACCGTCCTCCAGCAACATTACAAAATTTTACATTCTCTCCTACCCTTCATTGTCTCTTCATATCCCATCGCCCTTTTCCCTGCTTCTATTCTAATCTTCTCTAACTTCCACTCCTCTATTATGTACTCGATCTCCTTCCCAAACACTCTTTCCCCTAAACTCCATACCTGCCCTAATACCCTGTTACCCTTCTTTGCTAACTCCCTTATATGCGCATCATCTTTATTATCATACCTTAGCCTATATCCCAAATATGTCACTTCATTCACTGCCTCTATCTTCTGTTCTCCTCAACTTAACTCCTCCTTTTTCTTCCCTCCTCTCCCTTTTTGAAAAACTACCATCTTAGACTTTCTCACATTTAAACCCAAATCTTTCCTTTCCAGGTACCTCTTTATCGTATTTATCATACCTTTCATCTCCAACTCATTTTTGCCACCATGACCATATCGTCTGCATATGCCAACACCCACACTTTAACCCCTCCCTCCATGACCACCCCACCACACTGTTCTCCCTTCAACACTTCCTCTATGTCCCCTATATACAGTGCAAATAAAATAGGGCTAAGAGGACACCCCTGCCTTAGCCGCTTCCTCGTCCAAAACACTCCACTAACACTATGCCCTATTTTTACCCTATTCTTAGTCTCTTTATATATCCCTTCTAGTTTCCTCACTAGTTGTTCCTCTATTCCCTTTTTCCTCAACACCCTCCATAGTTTTTCCCTATTCACATTATCAAACGCAGCTTCTATTTCCATAAAGAACGCGTATACCTTACCCCTTTTCTTATCAAGCTCTCCATTCGCCAACTGTTTAAATATATAAACATTGTCTATTGCCCTTCTTCCCACTCTAAATCCCATCTGCCAATCTGGTAATAGACTTTTTTCTTCCACTTCCTTTTCCAACATCCTTTGTATAATCATGGCATACAATTTATAACTTACATTAGTGACACTAATTGCTCTATAGTTCTTTACCTCCTTTCTATACCCTCCCTTTTAAACCGGAAGAATTAAACTTTCTTTCCAACTCCCTTTTAATTCCTCCCCTTTCCATATTATATTAAAAATTTTTTTTATATTTCCTCTCACTCTCTCCCCTACATATTTCCATTGCTCTCCTTGCGTACCGTCCGTTCCTGCCGTCTTTCTTAATTTTAGTCTATTTATTGCTTCCTCCATTTCCTCTTTCGTTATCTCCCACCCCTCCTGTATTGTATTTACCCCTTGCAATGTCACCTGCCCTGGTCCTTCTATTGTGCCCTCCAAACGCTCCATACAATAACTCAACCACACCTTTAAATCCATTAAACCTCCTCTCCTCTTACCTCTTCTTCTCTCCTTGTTTAGAAATTCTCACACTTCTCCTTCTTTCTTTATTTCCTTTACTTGCTTCTCCATTTCCTCTTTATAAGACACTTTTCTCTCAAAACATACATTTTTAAAATTCACTTTCTACCCCTTATACTCCTGTACATCTATTCTACCTTTCTTCCATCTTCTTCTAGCATTTCTCATCTCTGTTTTTGCCTCTCTACATTCTTTATTCCACCACCTATTTTCGTTCCTCTTTTTTCCTTGTCTTCTCTCAAACCTTTTCTTTTCTACTGTCTTCTCCATTTCTGCAGTCAACTCCTTTAATCCTTCTTCCCCCCCCTACATCTCCCCAATTCACTTGTTCCAACTTCATCTTATATCTTTCTATGCTTTCCTCAGTCCACACCTTTTTCACTCCCCATCCCCTCTGTTCCTCCTTATTTCCTTGCTCTTTTCCTTTTAAAATCACTTCCATCAGTGGCTGATGATCCGATTCCTTTTCATCCCCCACTTTAAACCTTTCTATGTCCTCCCACATCTCCCCACTCACTATCACGTAATCGATCACCGATTCCCCCCTCTCTCCCATATAAGTGTAGTCACCTCTGTCCCCCTATTACAGCATCTATGCAGCTTCTACCTGTTCGCCTGTATAGGATGGTAGGGGCTTCTTTCACTGGTATTTGCGAGGCACACTAAATATTGTTGATAACATTTTAAAGCAAATAATATCCACGTATAGTACCTGTAGGTGATATGCGTTTGTTTACTGTGATATCTACACTTAGACACTATAGATAACACAGCGTCATATGTAACTGTCTACGTATACCCCACATGTTTATACAATCCCCGATGTTTTGTAGTCATTTTCCCCAATACATTTGTTACTTGAGGTATGTGTAGACACGTTAATATTTTCAAGTCGGATAGTAGAATTATAAGCGCATAACCTAACTTTGAAAGTAACATTTTTAAACTTAAATTCCACGCAAAGTAGAAAATTCTATACTTATTGAATGTAATGATGTTAAATATTAAGTCAACAAGAGCGAGAAAAGAGAATAAATTTTATTTTCACTTACTTTTTAGTTTTTACCGTTAGCACCCACCAAGTTGGAAACACGATCGCAGTCAAGCACAATCGCGTTGTTGCTAGCCTACTATCCAACCTACTTAAAAGTTAATATGGCGCACCAGTACTACCAATCGACAAAAAGTTATTAACACTGTATCCATTTACCCCAATTCACATTTACCCCATCGGACCCTACCATTTTCAATCGCACTACACTTAATTTGTAAGCAATTTTTAACCACTCGCTATTAAGAAACTTACTAAACTTTTTTAGTAATTCTTGTCACGTGTATAAAACTTAATCTCAAACACATAATCTCTATTGTAAAGATAGGTTTTAAATTGCAAAGCTAAAAAACAGAAACCAATAGACTAATTCCCAAACAGATTCTATCAGCAAATTTGCAAAATGAAACAGTGCTTCAAAAATATTTCCATATTTAGTCGTTTTTATATACGTTTCCTTTTTTCTAACGTATTTGAAAAGTATCAGCAACCACAGAACTTAATTCCAAACACACCTCTCTAATAATTCCTTTTAAATTGAAAAGCAAAAATTCTAGAACCTCAAAATGTAAAGCTTCTCGTGTTGAACTCATACAATTTCTCTTTAGAAAATACCCGCGATTTAATTTAAAAATTTATTGCTTAAAAATAAAAGCAACTTAACTTCCAAATCGTTTTTGCCCAAACTCTAACAACAAATATCCAGAATAAGACTATGGAATGGCAATGCCTAAAAAAAATTTTTCCTAAACCCTTTGTATAGAGGTTCTGATTTTTGTTATTGCAATTAAGAAGCTTCAGCAACGACTAAATCTAATTTCTAATCTAGAATTTAAACTAAAAAGCACAGCTCCAAAGCAGCGTTTCCCAAACTTTTTAATTTTGGTTTATATTTCTATCTCTACTTGTATGCGCCCAGACTTTTCAAATTCGTTCAACAGGTGATTAACATCGTTGTTTATAAATTCATTTTGTTTTATTTTATAACCTCAAAATGTAACAAAAGGTTTTCCTATATTTTTTTAACCGAGCACGGTGTCACTAACCAATACAGCTACGTGTACCACAGTTTGGGAAACACTGATCTAGAGTCTCTATAACTACAAAGCCTATTCTTAGTATTTGACTCTATTTCTTTGAAACTTTTTAGTGACCTCATAAATATTTCTAAGTAAGAATTAACTATAGTTTATAGAGGGACCGCCGACAGTAAAAAAACATTTTCTTTCCCAGCATTAATCCCTTCATTTTTAGCATTAAAAATTTTAGCAGCCGCTAAAGGTATTTCGAAATAAATTGTTTCTAAGTTCTGTTTTGTACTAAAACCTAACTAGCATTTCTAGAGTGTTTCTAAAACTCACACTGGACTGCAAAAAACTATGTACGCATACTCTAACAGCAAAGTTATAAAATAAGGTTAATGATTTCCCCTAACAATACGCTTCCAATAAGTTACCTGGTGATGTCCTCTTTTTCTTCCTCTTCTTCGGCCGGTTCCTCTTCGCCTTTCGCAGTTTCTTCGCCTAAAACATAACAATAAATAGAAAACGCCAAGCAAGCGATTATTCGAACCAGCAATTGGATTTTCTGACACAATCAAAGTTTCCAAAACCGGTAGACACTGCAGCTTCCGAAACTGTCTAAACTTAACGATTTTATTTTTCCGCAAATTTAAGTACTTCAAGTTAACCAACGAGGAAGTGAACCCGTCCAATTTGCGAATGCTATTATCTCTTAAATGTAGTATTCGCAAATGAGTTAGCTTAGACAGTGTTGGGGACAAAATCTTGTTGATTCGATTCTCAGCCTACTTAGGTTAGTTGGTTAAAGTTATTGTTGCGAAAGATTAAACGTGTATACCAAGTACAGGACCTCGACGTTACACGGAATATTACCACCTAAATTTGGAAGAAAATTTCCACGCAGTTCCAAATGCTTCAGCTGTGACAAGTCATCATCGTCTAATTGCGCCATGTATATTTGATTATCTAAAAAAACGAATATCATTTATCAAGTATTATGTGAGAAATGTCAAAAAAACGTTTAAAAATTCTAACAGTAATCAATCATATCCGTCGACAACGACTTAAATCTTATTTTACTTAAATATCGAAGTTGGCGTTGCTAATTACGTCACACAGAGCTTTTTCCCACCGAATCTTGCCAACCCTTTTATTTCTTTTACGAACATTAGAAAAAATACGAAACCATGAGAAAATCGCAAGAATTTACCCTTTCCGCATTAAAAAAACTACTGAAAAAATTCACCCTTCTACGCTAGTAACCCTATACCGAATTTAAACCCTTTTACGGATAAACACAGCTGCAGAAATTTAAAAATGGCTTGGGTTAGGTAGACGTTGCATTGTGCAATTGTAAAAAATTCGAAGGATCTTAGGGTACTGCGGACACACGTGGTTTTTTTAAGAATCTTCAGAGATTGGAATTATTTTAGTTGAGTAAAAACGCGAATTTTTAAGCGCGTTGTTAAGCACAAGCGGATTTCTATGCGTTTTAAAAGTAATATTCATTATACTTGAGTGATTTGTTTCATTTTTCGTAAATAAAAACAACTGGTAGTTACGATGGGTCACGCCCTCTACCAATAAAAATTTCGTTTATTACATAAAACGAGCGTGCTGGTGCTTTGTATCTATTAAAATAGATTTAACTATGTATCACAAAGACGTTAATTGATGTATTCAATAACTCTACTAATTTGCATTTAAATTGTGACTAAAATAAAAAGCATCAAAGCCATTGAACTTTGAAGTGTACGTATGTTGCACGCTTTAATCTTTCTCAGAATTTCAATTTACCGAAATGAAATTTTCTCAAAATTACAGGCGAAATATAAATTTTCTACAACTTTTGTCATAAAAAAACAACTAAAATAAACAAAATCGTAGTAGGCTTTGAGGTAGCACCGTTTAACCCTTACTTTTTAAGGTTTTTTTCTTTTTTCTTCTTTAAATAAATGTCAGGTACGGATAGCATCTATTTATGTATTTTTTTCTCGCCGCATCAGCTGCGTGAATGGGATTTTTTACCTGATGTCTTAAATTTCGTAAATATCGAAATATGAGTTGGGTATCAAAAAAGAAGAAAAAAAAAGAATACTTTAACCCCTTTTTCGCTATCTTTATGTGAGAAAGTAACGAAAATCTGTGCGCTCGGTGAACGTCCTTTGAAGATGGTTAAACAGTAGCTTGATTTCCCCCATATTTTCATGTAAATATTAGTGTCAATAGCATTTATTAAAAGCTTCCGGAAATTAAGAGTAGATGCCGCTCTGCTTAAGTTAATAGAGTATTTAATAACTAGTGGAATCAACGACTTTAGTTTTTTTAGAAACTAAGCAACACAACTAATTAAATGAAAATTAAAATTTAAAAATTAATTACATATATAATAATAAAATAATAATTAAACATCTACAAAATGCTGAAAAATTAACGAATTCAGAAGTCTGAAACAAGATCGTTCATAATACGTTTTTCAAATTTGTGCACAAACGTGACAAAACAAATAAAATCAAAGCCAACTTCGACGTTAAGAAACTACCAATTAAATAGAAAAAAAACGTTAAAAAATCGAAAAAATTCCCACAAAAATCGAGAAAAGCGCAACAATTAAAAAAATCATCAATCAAGCAAAAAAATAATCAATCACAGATATCATATATCATTAAAAAGTCGTACCCCTACCATAACTAGTAAATCCAACTGGTTTCCGATTACAAAAGCCCTAACCCTTGTAAGAAATTTTTACCTAAAAAATCGCTTTTAAAAAGATCCAAATAAAAGAAACCCACCGTTTCTGTCTGCAGTTGTAAGAATAATCGAGTTCTTCCCTGCGATTTTTATGATGAAAAATGATCGATTAGACTTTTTTTCAGTTTTAATGCTTGTTGTGAGTGTATTTGAGTATTAGGGAGATGGACTTACAACTCAGCTCTAAGTGGTTCAAAGCAGGTTGGTTAATACCAATAGTGTCCAAGATGTTATTTTTGTTCAATCGCAATACCTGTAAAAACAACCGCATTTTGTATCTTCTACAACTGTCAAACGTAACTTTACCTGTAGACAGTTAATTGTTTTGAGCGCAGCCGAGGTGATGCGATTGTGCTCGGCTTTTAGCATAATCAAAAACGGCATGTTGGTTAAAACTTGCAATCCTTCCAAAGAAAGACAATTATCGCTAACATCGACGAACAAAACATGTTTAAAGCTCAAAATCACAGAAATGTCGGTGAGGTCCCTAAAACAAACGACAAATTTATCAATTGACGTGGAATTTAAAAAATCTCTAAAATGCCCACGACTCATTTAAATAAATTTATGAACTTCACTTAAACATAATTTGTAAGTAATAATTAATAGGAATCGAATCCGAGACCAAGTTCATAAAAAAAACCAGTTGGACCAGTCGAATGTGTCAAATCCAACTACTACTGATCATTGATGAATAATTGTAATAAAATCGTTTAAGGAGATCATCTCAATTTTTTAACTACGAGTTTTTTTAGTCTTCTAATTTTTTTTAACTATCTACCTGCCAATCGCCGTGATCATTAAATACGCGTATCTCATTCCAGTTTCGTCTTTCCCCAAAGTGCCTAAGCATCTAGATGCTTCTTCAAACGATAGTCGGCTCTCTTTCACATGATCTTCCTCAAATGAAGACTCGATACACTCGAACTCTCCTTTTAAACGTGGAGTTCTAAAACATATGCAAATAAAGTTTAGTCAGTCATTCAAAAATACAGTAAAAAAAATAAATAAATGTGGCGTAAATCGTTTCACTATAAACAATCAACCGCCAAAAACTGAAAACCCGAAATAGCTTAACACGTAGAAAAATACTTTGTTTAGATAAAATGAGTCATATTAATACTAAAGAACAAAATTCAAAAACTTCAGGTTTGAAATAAACAAACTGCAATTAAGCGTCTTAAACATCACTCAAACATTGCAAAAAAGTGCTTTAACATGAATCGTTTAAACGACAACGAATCAAATCCAAATTCAATCAAAAAACTAATAAATAAAAAAACTACTTCGTTAAGGTTGCGGGAAACGTTACATTGTTAAAGAATCAAATTAAAAACTTAAAAACCATAATATGATATCAAATTTTTTTTTGAAAAATACAAAAATATTTTAGTAATAATTTCAATAAGAAACAATTAAATCCTAACGTTTGAGAAACAAATGAATAAAAATGCCAACGTCTAAAACAGTAAAAACAAAAAAAATACAAAATTATTTAATTAAGACAGTTTGAATCGTTTCAATGCTAAAGAATCAAAACAAAAAAGTTAGAGATCAAAATTAACATACTTAAGCATCGTAAAAATCAACAAAAACTATTTAAAACAGTTAAAAGTAAAAGAAATACTTTGCTGTGTATTGCTGAATGCTAAAGAATCAAATAAAAAAATTAAACAATAGTCTAAACGTCTTAAAAATAACATAAAAAAATGTTTAAAAATAGATAAAAGAAATTTTTTTTAAATATTTAAACCGGAACGAATCGTATCAATGCTAAAGAATCAAACCAAAAAAGTAATAAATCAAAATAAAAAAACCTAATTTAAATGTTATAGAAAAAAGTGTTTAAAAAGTAAGAAAAATACCTTGTTAAAACAATGTGAATCGTTCCATGCTAAAAAATCCAATCAAAAAAATTACTAATTAAAATAAACAACTCAATTTAAACGTTACAAAGAAGAAAAAACGTTTAACAGCAGCTGACAAAATACAAAAAAATATATCACCGACTTAAATCGTAATACTAAAGAATCAAATAAAAAAAGTGATACCTAAATCGAAATAAAAAAACTTAATTTGAAGATAGTAGAAACCAACAAAGTGTTTAAAAACTAACGAAAAATAATTTGTTGAAACCACGTAAATCGTTCCAAGCTTAAAAATCAATTAAAAAAAACAAAGAATCAAAATAAACAAACTTAATTTAAATGCCTTAAGAATAAAATTTAAAAAAATTTAAAAAACAAAAAAAGTTAAGAATCGAAATAAACAAACTTAATTTAAACATCGTATGAATGAATAAAAAATATTTAAAAACAGCTAAAAGTAACAAAAAATGCATTACTAAAATCAACGTAAATTGGTCAGTAGTAAAGAGTCAAACCAAAAAAAATTAAGAATAAAACTCAAAAACTTAATGTATACGTCTTAAGAACAAACAACAAATGTTTAAAAGTAGTTAAAAAAATAAAAGAATATTTTATTAAACTAACGTAAATCGTGTTAATGTTAAAAAATCAAATAAAAAAAGTAATGAATCGAAATAAACAAACTTCATTTGAAGGCAGCAAAAACCAACCAAGTGTTAAAAAAAATTAAGCATCGTAAAAATGAACCAAAAGTATTTAAAAACAGCTAAATAGATAAAAATACTTTGTTGAAAACAACGTAAATGGCTCAATGCTAAAAAATCAAATAAAAAAAGTAAGAACCAAAATAAACAACTTAATGTAAACGTCTTAAAAATAAAACATAAAAAAATGTTTAAAAACAGCTAAAAGAAATGGAAAAAAATTCTTTATTAAACAGACACGAATAGTATTAATGCTAAAGAATAAAATGAAAAAAGTAATAAATGGCAATAAAAAACTTAAAATCAATGTCTCAGTAACCACGAAAAAATGGTTAAAAAGTAACAAAAAATATCTTGAAACAACGTGAATCGTTTCATGTTGAAGAATCAAATCAATAAACTTATGAATTCAAATAAAGAAACATAATTTAAACATCACAAAAATTAACAAAAAGTATTTCAAAACAGCTAAAAGTAACAAAAAATACTTTAGTAAAAACGTGTATTGCTTAATGCTAAAAAATCAAATTTAAAAATAAAATTAACAATAAAAATAACAATTTAATGTAAACATTTATAAACATAAAACAAAGTAATGTGATAAAACATTGCTAAAAAGAATTTAACTTAACTTTAATGAAACAGAAACCAAAAAAAAATTAAAAACTAACAAAAATATCTTGTCGAAATAAGGTGAATCGTTCCATTCTAAAGAATCATAACAAAAAAATTATAAATCAGAATAAAAGTAAAACAAAAAAATGTTCCACCACAGCTGAAACTAATACAAAAAAAATAAATACTTTATTGAACCGACGCGAATCGTATAAGTGCTAAAGAATCAAATCAAAAAAGTTATAAATCGAAATAAATAAACTTAATTTGAAGATTGTAGTTTTTAAAAAGTAACAGAACAACATTTTGTTGAAACTAAGTGAATTGTTCCACGCTAAAAATTCAATCAGAAAAATTAAGAATTAAACTAAACAAACTTCATTTAAACGTATTAAAAATAAATAACAAAAAATGCTTCACAACAACTGAAAAAATAAAAAAAATAGTTCGTTAAGCCTGGTTAAACCGATGTGAATTGTATCAATGCAAAGAATCAAATCAATAAACTTAAGAATCGAAATAAACAAACTTAATGTCATAGGAATCCAAAAAAAAATGTTAAAAAAGTAACGTAAAATACCTTGCATGAACAACGTGATGATGAAAAATCAAATTCAAAAATCATAAATCAAAATAAAAGTAAAGCAAAAATATATTTAACGACAGCTGAAGATAATACAAAAAATACAAACTTGGTTGAACCGACACAAATTATATCAATGCTAAAGAATCAAACCAAAAAATTTAGAATAAAATTAAACAACTTAATATAAAGGTCTTAAAAAGAAAACAACAGAAAATGTTTTAATATATTAAACTAGATTTAAAAAAAACTTTATTAAACCAACATAAATCGTATGAATGCTAAAGAACCAAATCAAAAAAACGAATGAATTGAAATAAACAAACTTAGTTTAAATGTCACGTAAACCAAGAAAAACAAATAAACAACTCAATTTAAACGACTTAAAAATAAAACAACAGTTGAAAGGTATTCAAAAAGATATTTCGTTGAACCGACGTAAATCGTATCAATGTTAAAGAATCAAATGAAAAAGTAATGAATCAAAACAAACAAACCGAATTTAAATGTTTCACAACAGCTAAAGAGCAAAACAAAATAGTTTGTTAAACCGTGTTAAACCAATGTGAATTGTATCAATACTAAAGAATCAAATAAAAACACAAAAAAATCGAAATAGACAAACTTAATTTAAGCGTCGTAAAAAAGAACATAAAGCATTTAAAAACAGCTAAATATTACAAAAAATACTTTGTCGAAAACAGCGTATATTACTTAATGCTAAGGAATCACATCAAAAAAGTAATGAATTGAAATAAACAAACTTAATTTAAATGCCTTAAGAATACAATAACAAAAAAGCTGAAATTAAAGAATACAAAAAAATAAGAACTGAAATAAACAAATTTAATTTAAGCATCGTAAAAAAGAACAAAAATTAGATATTTAAAAACTGCTAAAAGTAACAAAAAATGCATTGTTCAAACCAACGTAAATTGCTCAATGCTAAGGAATCAAATCAAAAAATTAAGAATAAAAATAAACGTCTTAAAAATAAAGCAACAGAAAAAGTTTAAAACAGTTGAAAAAAAATTAAATAAAAAACTTTATCAAACCAAAGGGAATTAAATGAATCCTAAAGTATCAAATTAAAAAAAAGGAATGCATCAAAACAAACAAACTTAATTCAAATGTCACGTAAACCAAAAAATTTTTTTTAAAAAGTAACAAAAAGTACCTTGTAAAAACAACATAAACCGTTTTTTGTTAAAGAATCAAATCAAACAAATTAAGAATTAAAATAAACAATTTAATTTAAACGATTTAAAAATAAACAGCAAAAAAAATTTAACAACAGCTGAAGGAAATACAAAAAGATACTTCGTTGAACCGACGTGAATCGTAAACCAAAAAAGTGTTTAAAAACTGATAAAAATACCTTGTCAAAATAACGTGAATCGTTCCATGCTAAAGAATCATATAAAAAAAGTTAGAATTCAAAATTAAAGTGAAACAAAAATACTTCGTTAAACCGAAGTGAATCGTATCAATACAAAAGAATCAAACCAAAAAAGTGTTAAATCGAAATAAAAAAACTTAATTTGAATGCCATAGAAACCTACAAATTATTCAAAAAGTAACAAAATACACTTTGTTGAAACTATGTATTTCGTTCCATTCTAAAAAATCGAATTAAAAAAATTAGAAATCAAAATAAACAAACATAATCTGAACGCCGTAAAATTAAAAACAACAGCTTAAAAAAATTTAAAAATAGCCCGTTAAACCTGGTTCAACCGATGTGAATTGTATCAATGCTAAAGAATCAAATCAAAAAACTTATGAATCGAAACAAACACTTAATTTAAACATCGTAAAAATACTTTTTTGAAAACAACTTAAATTAATGAATGCTAAAGAATCAAACTAAAAAAATTAAGAATAAAATTAACAACTGATTGCGAAGTCTTAAAAATAAAACAACAAAAAATGTTTTCATCATTTGAAATAAATTTTTAAAAAAAACTTAAACCAACGTGAACGTATGAATACTAAAGTATCAAATAAAAAAAGGAATGAATCGCAATAAACAAACTTAATTTGAATGTCACGTAAACCAACAAAGTTTTCTTAAAAAGTAACAAAAAATACTTTGTTAATACAGCGTGAATCGTTCCATGCTAAAGAATCAAATCAAACAAATTAGAAATTAAAATAAACAACTTAATTTAAACAACTTAAAAATAAAACAACAAAAAATTTATAACAACAGCTGAAGGAAATACAAGAAGATACTTCGTCGAAGCGACGTGAATCGTAAAGAATCAAATCAAAAAAGTAATGAATCAAAATAAACAAACTGGATTTAAATGTCTTAAAAATAAAATAACAAAAATGTTTCACAACAGCTGACGAAAATACACAAAATAGTACGTTAAACCGTATTAAACCGATGTGAATTGTATCAATGCTAAAGAATCAAATCCAAAAAAAATTAAGCATCGTAAAAATGAACAAAAAGTATTTAAATACAGTTAAAAGTAAAAAAAATACTTTGTTTAAAACAACGTAAATTGCTAAATGCTAAAGAATCAAATACACAAAAATTAAGAAATATAAAAACAATTACACTTTGTAATTAATGAAAATTTTAAAAACAGCAATTTTTTTAAAATTTCCATTAATTGCAAATGTTTAAAAACAGTTAAAAGAAATTAAAAAAAATACTTCATTAAACCAACGTGAATCGTATTAATGCTAAAGAATCAAATCAAAAAGTAATGAATCGAAATAAACGAACTTGAAGTTAGTAGGAAACCAACAAAAAATGTTTAAAAAGTAACAAAAAAGACTTGAAACAACGAGAATTGTTTCATGCAAAAAAATTAAGAATCAAAACAACAAAAAATAGTTAAACCTACGTGAATTGTATCAATGCTAAAGAACCAAATCAAAAAAGTTAAGAATCAAAGTAAACTTAATTTAAAGAACGTAGAAACAAACAAAAACCTATTTGAAAATAACAGAAGTGCTTTGTTGAAACAACGTGAATCGTTTCTTGCTGTAGAATCAAATTTAAAAAATTAAGAATCGCAACAAACAACTAAAACCAAAAGCACTTAGGTTCTTTAACAGCTAAAAATTTTAAGAAAATCTTTGTAGCGTTAAGCAATCAAATCTAAAAATTAAGAGCGTACAATTAAATAAAAATTTCAACACAAATATGTAGAAAAAAAATCTACGTAAGCAATATTTAAATAGAAAAATCTACAATAAAAAACGTTTGAAATTTCTACATACAACTAAGATAATTACAAACTACTCAAAATAAGTAAAAGCCTAAATCGTATTAACGAACCCACCGAGTATAGGAAGGTAATTAAGAAAATTTAAATAAAAACGGCTTTAAAAAAACAGAAGCGTCACTCACTTTCCTTCTCCGGCGTATTCTCCCATTACGAAACTTCAATTCGACACAAATCAAATTTGACAGCTAAGTTACTAGGGCGACGGAATTTTATTAATAAAAATTTAAAAATATCGCGTCACCAACCCTTTAACTTCGACTTTCCTCCACCTTAAAAACATATGCATTCATATTTTGGCATAAAATATTTTCTACCAAACAGAAAATAAATTTAAAAAATCCCCTAAACGCTATTAATTATCCTTGTCAGACTTCATTCTCCCCTAATGTTTTAAAAAATCTTTTTTCCTAATCTTGGTTTAAAAAATTTAATGCAAAGTTTTGGTGGTGACTGCCCTTCTTTATCCGCATTTCTCACGCCTTCAACCGGATTTGTTTTAGTGTTTCTTTTTTCCGCTGTTGGGAAAAAAACTTGTGAAAACATTTTTACAAGAGCGCGGAATTTTGAAATTGAATTTATGTGTGAGAAGGTTTTGTCCCCGTTGAGTGTAAACGTAAAAAAATGCCACATGCTCTTAAATGAGCAAAGACGAAATTTTTTTGTTACAGATGTATAAAAGGGTTAATAAAACCGGAAATGTTGCAGACTCCTTCAAACGGAAAAAGTAGGGGTACTGCTCGCGACTAATTTTAAAAAAACAGAGTGCTTTGGAATTAACCGATCATAAAGACAGCGCCTACTTTTAAATTTAAAAAAAAATCGCCCGAGATTAAGTCCGGGTACGAGAAAAAAGACGTGCAGATGTCGCCCCAACGCCAACTTCCTGCTGGCATCGCTAATGAATAATAGTTTCGAAAATCTTTGTTTCCGCGTTGCATTTATTGTTGCACCAAAAAATTAACAAAGACATGCCAAGTTAGGTTATGTCTCAAAACATGGAAGACACATTTTCGTAACATCTGGAGCATCATGTGCGTTTTAAGTTACTTCACATTTTAATTATGAGAGAGAATTTTTGTTACTTCTTAATGCGTAACCCTTAACTGAAATTTATTAGATTCTGCATTTACCTTTAAATGGGTGAACAACCCCTTACGCTTTCCGGCCTTAGGATCTGAATCCACTATTTTTACCTTGAGAATAATGCATTTGTTTATCCATTTTATATTGGTTTGCGCCAAATATGATTGACAAACTTTTAAATGCATTTTGTGACTTAAACTTAACTTATTGTTTAATTACCTACATAAGTGACTATAATTTTGAATTCCTTGATTTCATTATGTTCAACTAACTTAACTACACGCGGATGTTGTCAAGTAGTGATGTGGAAACAGACTAGAGTGGCAAAAGGAAATTTTCAGATCAAAGAAATGGCAAATTCGTAAGATATATTTTTTTAGATTTTGTTTAACATTAATAAATTACATGATTGATTTTATTTTCTGCTTTTATTACTTAACCTCAAAAACTCCACTTTCAATCAATACTTTATAGGTTGAGCTTTAACCAGTAATCTAAAAAAGTCTAAATCTAAATTTTAATTAAGTTAAGTATTTAAAACTTAATTGCCTCGGCGTCTTTAAAATTCCCAACCTAAATATAACTTAGATTCGTTCTTGTCGTTACATATTAAATCTAACCACACTGTTTTCTAAAAACGGGACCTCCTAGTTTTTATTACTCCAACCTCAAGATTAAACAATAGCTTTTAGATTTAGTGTAGTTACTACGTACATGTTAAACAATCTAACCTCACTGAGTTCTAAAAAATAAACGTCAGCGTTATTACTCTAGCTTCAGTATTAAACAATAGCTTTTAGTTTTAGACTAAATCACTGATCTAGCAAGATCTAACCTCACTATTGACAAACTACTTAT
The DNA here is from genome assembly GCA_035610365.1 of Aquatica leii. Lineage (NCBI taxonomy): Eukaryota > Metazoa > Arthropoda > Insecta > Coleoptera > Lampyridae > Aquatica > Aquatica leii. The sequence goes on from CM069435.1 coordinate 87,020,148, forward strand.
ATTCGTTCTTGTAGTTAAACGATCAAACCTCACTGTTTTCTAAAAACTAAACCTTAGTGATTGTTACTCTACCCTCACGTCCCTTCTTTTAATCAATAGTTCATACATTTAGCTTACGTCACTGATCTAGCAAGATCTAACTGGACCATTTGTAAACTACTTATATTCATTCTTGTAGTTAAACGATCAAACCTCGCTGTCTTCTAAAAACTAAAACGCAGTGTTTGTTACTCTACCCTCACGTCCCTTCTTTTAATCAATAGTTTATACATTTAGCCTATGTCACTGATCTAGCAAGATCTAACCTCACTATTTTTGTGTAGTTTAGTAAACTAAACAACTCAAACGTAATTCTTTTGGAATCTTCAAGATTCTTAACCTCACTATATGTAAACAATTTCAATTTGCTTGTATCGCCTTAAACCATCTAACATCTCTACGTTCTAAACATCCAGTATCACTGTTTAATGTAAACTATTGAGCGTATATCTTAAACGCAGGCACAGTTACAAGATTTTGTTTACAGGGGAAAAAGCAATTTTTGTGCGATTTTACTTATATTTCAAAAACACACTTGAAAAGTCAGGAGGAGGGTATCTTTGTCTTTTTAAACGTTATGATTTATAGACCATTTAGCTTCATTGTTATTATACTTTAAACAGTCTCACCTAACTGTTTTCTAAAAACTAAACCGCAGTGTTTTGCATATTTTAAAGTCACTTTTGACCAGTGACTTTTAGTTTTAGTTTAAATCACTGTTCTGACAAGACCTACATCACTATTTTCGTGTAGTTTAAATTAAGCCTTAATTGATCAACTAAAACTTAATTATTTCTTAACCCTGTTATTCCTAAATATTTTAGATTTGTTTTTATAACTAGATCTTGCTGTGTATAGTTTTCCTATTTTCTAAAAACTTAATCTCTGTACTTTTATTATTCTTATGTCACTTTAAATAAATAGCTCTTAGTTCAAACCTGTTACTGTTCTGGCAAAATTTAATCTCGCTGTTTTTGTATTGGTTTTTCAGGATTTGTTCTGTTTGTGAATTAGAAGGAATCGCCACCGTTGATTTTTTTATAAACAACATAGAGTGCTTTGAACATTATCAAAACATGACATACGAAATAGTGTGATGTGACACGTTCTGGCCTTATTCTCTTAAATATTAAGTCTTAGAGAAAAATGGTACTAAGTGCCAACTACGTTTGGTGCACATAGGAATGTTAGTTTTCAGTGCCAACTTTGCATTCGTTAAGTTTTCGTTAAATACAAAACAAATACGGCAGACGATTAGATAAAATCAATTTGTATTTCAAGTGTCACTCACTATTATTTAATACGATTATTTTTTTTTAAATAACGTAAAGTTCAACAAACCAAACCCTTGTGTCAAATTTATCTTATATTTGCCAACTCAAAATTATTATAAATATAAAAACGACACTTTTTCGAAAATGTAATGACCGATAATGTCGTTGCCATGATTAAACGCCTTGATTAGTAAAAAATTGATTGTGCACGAGTTTTATTTTGAGGGGCCAAGCGCGGGGTGGGATCGCTCCGTGCTTGTCTCAAAAAGACAAATGAACTTAGCATAGATAAGATTCAAATTTTAACATACATCTAAATAAACTTCGGGAAACAATGGAATTTTCTCCCGACTGTTTTTTGTCTACTTTTTTGTGTACTAAAAATAATAAATGTTGTATGCTTTATTCTGATTTTGTTTTAATTCGTTCGCGTTATTTAGGGAATTACTCGGACGTGAAGGCAAACGAATTTAACTAGGCTTTGAATTTGAGTGTACGGTAGGGGGCGCCGCGGATCGGTTCTTTGCCTCGTTTTCGAACAAAAAACGAATTGTTCTCACGGATGCTTTTTGGCATAAAGCGAACGGCGTTTACGTTTGTTGGTTGGCCGGTGTTAGTTTGAGAAGAAGAAGAACACGAAGAAAGGCCATAGGCTATGCTATATTTATGATGACTATAAATCTATTTTTTCGAAAAGAGTTGGTCTACCACACCTATGTTATACCGACGAACGTATAAATTTACCTGATATCCCACATATATACGCCGAGGAGAGCAACTGGTTACTTAAATTATATCAAAATTGCTTTTCAAATTGTTGTTCGTATAATTTATCATTAGCTGTTATGAATTATTATTTGGGTATATTATAATTGGGTTCGTTATTTAGGTAGATTTCGTTTTCTTTTAGTTTTATCTTCACTAAAACGTTTTATAACCAGAATATAAAAGATTCATTTATTAACGTCGACTAGAGACGTAGTTAAACATTGATTAATTTAATTAAAAATACGCATTTATCACAAACTGTAAATTAAACGATGTCTTTTTAATTAAAAATCTAAAAAAACACACTCGGTAATTACTTTAATCAACAATTTAAATTGACTACTTAAAGTACGGTTTACCCTGTACATGCGTCGGACGAAAACAAAAACATGAAAACGTAAGGCGGCCTTGAAAACAAATGTGCTGATAACACCGAGTTTCATTTACGCAAACTTGAGTCTTTTACGTTGTTTTTATAGTCTTACACGATTTATGCGAGTACAGTTTGTCGTAGAAAAGCTGTTTGTTTTTTAGCTGCGTTCATTGTTCTTTTTTTTATTGTCTCATTTTCACACAACTTTTGTCCTATCTTCTTATTGATTGTCTCATATTTTACTATTTTGTTTAGTGGACGTTTTTGTTTGGTTTTTGTTACGGCCTTCTTTTTCTTTTGTTTTTTGTCATCCATATCAAAAAAGCTAATAAAGACAAAAAACAATGTAACTACTTTTCTGTGCTACTAGATATTTTTTTTTAATGCGTTTTGCATAAAATCACAAGAATCTTTCCAAAACAATGCCTTGATTTTATACTATTTTTTTATACTTGTGTGTACCTCTTTTTTATTGTACGATGAACTTTTGGTTGTTTTGATTTTTGCCACTTTCTTCTTTACTCTGTTGCTTTTTGTCATTAATAACAAAATTTAATTGTGAAAAACAAAACATAATGCAGACTACTTATCTGTGCCAACTAGATTTTGCCATGTTTTTAAACCCGTGTGCATAAAATTGTAAAAAATATTTCCAAAAAATGTTTCCACTTCTTTTTCATACACCTCTCTCCTTTTTTATGGTACCACTTTTGATTATTTGGTTTTTGCCACAGATTTATTTATGTTTTCTGTCATCCATATGAATTCAAAGTAGTATGGAAGACAAAGAATCATGCAGACTACTTAGTTGTGACAAATAGATTTAGCTGTTCTGTTCTTCTCTTTTTTTATTGCTCAGTACATTTTTGCACTATCTTCTAACTTAATTCCTTTTTTTTATCTATATCAAATTATAGTAGTTGTAAAGAAAAATAATAATGCAGACTACTTAATGCACTTTTATTCGTTTTCGTTTTAGTCATTGTCTTTTTAACTCTTTTGTGTTTTGTCATTTGTATGGAATCACAATAGTTGTGAAAAACAAAGAATAATGCAGACTACCTCTCTGTTACCTAGATTTTGTCATTGTTTCAAAATACGTTTGAATGCAATCATAAAAATTTTTCCAAACATTTTTTTATACTTCTGTCTATCTCTTTTCTTATTATGTATAATGCATTTTTGTTCACTTTAATTGTAGTTGCTGTCTTCATTATTTTTTGTTGTTTATATAAAACCAAAGTCGTTATCAAAACAAAGAAATATGTCACAATTCTTGTCTAACTAAACTAAATTTTCTTCTTCTTTTTTTTAAGTATTTTTTACATATCTTTCCATCTCTTTTTTTATTAATTAGTTCACTTCTTTATTCTTCTTTTGTCGTTCGTATGAAATCAAATACGAAGTCATCGACATTTATTGTAAAATCTGTTAAAATTAGAAGAATCTTCAAACAAATGTTAAATTTTCGATTGTTTTTAATTTTTTTAAATAATTATTTGGGGTGCCTCAATTCCTTGTGATTTCAGACATTATATTCTTTATTTTTTTTTTTCATTTATACAAAATCAAAAAATATCAAACTATTTACTTGTCTGTGCCAACTAGATATTCTTTCTTTTTAATTTATTGATGTTATTATCAAACTTGTGTTTTATTCGTTTTTAGTAATATCTGTACAAAAATCATGTTGGGTATTAAAAAAGTAATGATAAATTATACGCGAGTGATTGCAATCTCTTTTTGTTTAGCACTTGCATACAGTACGATAGATAATTTTTGGTCAATAAAACAAAAGCGGCCACCTGCAATCGTGCTCATCCTCTAAAGGCATTTTAATTAACTAGGTGGCCGTAATCACGATCAAGTAAACGCTCCTTTATTTTAATGATTCTACGTAGCACAAGAAATCGACATAAGCTTAAACAAATCCCCCCGTTTACCATCTTGCCCCTTACCAAAGCTATTATAGACATTTTTAGTTATTTCGGTGATGTTTTAATGTTCGAAATGTCATCACGTAGCGAGTTAAACACAGAGTAGAAATTTTTAAAAATCGAAATCCGAAATTATAGTCGTACGAAACCACGGAGTACCAACATAAAAAAAAAGAAAAACTATAATCAGATATTTGAAATTGGAGCCTAAATTATTACGTGTTCCTTCGGAGTTCAATTTCTTGAAAACATAAAAATATTATTTCACGTCGGTCTTCGCATACCGAAGTAATTTTTTTCTTCTCTTCGGTTTTAAACAATGAGACGTCCGACTTCGATGATTCAGCGCAATTTTGACGTACAGACTTTTGTTAATAATCGCGGAAAAAGACGGCAAACGCGCAACTAGAAAAAATCCTCAATATGCCCCTTCCGAAATCAGACGAAACCAGCTTTGCGTTAAAAAAAAACAGACGAAAAAACACGGCTAACTTAAATCTATACACATCGATAAATATCTAGCGAGATGACTTGAAACTTCAATACATACTAATTATGTTTTCGATCAGATAAGCGATATTCATTTGTTAAAAAAGAAGTCCGAAAAAAAACGTTTTGTTTTTCTGGGTTTTTTAATGGTAGAAATTTGAAAATTAATCTTTGCAGCTTTATCTTATCAATAGTTAAAATTCGATCTTGGGTTATTTCATATTTTTGGTGACATTTTCATCGTTAGATAAAATTTAATCGCTTTTTGAGCAATTTTTGCTAAATTTAGTAGTTTTGCACCGTGCGTCATAGTGTGCGTTCGAAAAGGGAAACAAAAGAGCGTAAACGTGAGTTGTTTTTTTATAGTTTTTCTTTTGTTATCGTTCAGCGTCGGGTAACACACACTTTTAATGAGTTAATAAGCAAAAATAAGTTTAATTAAATTTGTTACTATGATAAGTTTTTTGTACTTTATCGCGAGTGCTTAGAACGATAAAACGGCAATTGTTTGTTTATTTCCGTAACTGTTACTTATTACCACATTTATTTTTGTGATATTTTTAAAACCGGGATCGGTTTTGTTGGGTTAGAAACAGGGAATTAATTGGACATATTGATATTGAACGTGTGGGTGCATTTGTTTTAACTTATTTTTGATAATGATGCCGATTAGTAACCAGAAAAATAGACTTCCTGGTACTGTTTTTTCCCAAGATCCAATTGTGCGTAAATGATGAAAATAAGCGTTTTACTTTTAATTACGCTGAACGAATTTAAGAGCGCAGCGGCTACTGCTGTTGTTTATCTTTTACCCATACTGTCTTTTGTTATCTCACTTTGATAGCCTAACACATTATACATATAATCCGATAAGAATTTATGTATGTATCATTCTTTTGTTTTTTAGTCTTTTTTGCAAATACAGGGACGTTTACAAATATTGTTTACTTTTCCCAAAAGTCTAGAGACTTTTGGAAATCTAATTCCTGCATTACATGTAGTTACTGATTCAAATTATAGTTGAAATTCCGATTTCATAGTCGGTTTTCAAAAAAATCCTTTCGTATAAAAAAATAGAATTTAGTGACGTAAAACATAAAAAAAGTGGCTTTTTAAAAATCTATTAATTTTACCAAAAATGTCCTGCTTATTGGAAAAGTCTGGTGATTTTTGTAATCATACAGTTATTGTTTTAAAAAAATATAGTTTCTTAGGTTGCTTAGAATTCACAGACATAAAGAAATAAACTATTTTTTATTAATGTTATCAGAAATTTGGTGCTTTTTGCAATGAAAGTATAGTCTCTCCTTTAGGAACCTAGTTGCTTCGTTAGTTATCCGGCTTGTTACATAAAAAAATAGTGAATGCTTTAGAAACTAGTAACCTTTCTTAACTATGAATCGCTTTAAAAAATCTGGTTACTTTTCCTAATAATTTAGTTAGTTTTTCCTACAACTAAAATACATAAAAAAACGAAAACTGATCCTACATTTAAGAATATAGTGACGTTTATAAAAATTTGCTACCTCCAAAAAATCTAGTATGAGGAATCTAGTAATCTATGTTAGCTGCTTATCATTTTAAAAAATCTGGTTACAGTTCAAATAATTGGCAACTTTTTAAGAACAGTGATATTTTTAAAAATTTGTGACATTAAAAAAAATTGTGCTGTTTTAGAAAACTAACAATTTTTGAACCATTAACCGTTTTCAGAAATCTGGATACATTTTCAACAATTTACTTAGTTTTCCTCCAATTCTAATACATAAAAAATCCAGTAATTAAGTGGTCCCATAATTAAGAATATAGGAACGTTTATAAAAATTTGTTACATACAAAAAATGTTGTTATTGTTTTGGAAATCTAGAGACCTTTTAACCATTAACTGTTTCAAAAATCTGGTTACATTTCCAATAATCTAGTTACTTTACCTTCAATCCTTTTACGTATTGAAGTGTTCCCAAAGTATTTGTAAACTTCGGAACTATAACCGAAAATTATTATAGACGATTTGTAGCTGCATTTCCCAACATTGCCAAATCTTTGACAAAACTGACCGAGGAAAGAGTGGAATTTAGATGGAATGAAGACTACGAAAACGCTTTTCATGAACTAAAACAGGCCCTAGTCACTTCGCCGATTTTAAATTATCCAAGAAAAGGTGGAATATTTGTTCTTAATACCCACGCAAGTAATCTGGCCATTGGTGTAGTCCCTTCACAGGTGCAAGATGAACAAAAAAAAGTCATAGCGTATTTTGGTAAAGTTTTGTCCAAGCCAGAAATGAATTATTGCGTGACTAAGAGAGAGAGAGATGTTAGCCGTCGTCATGTGCATAGAACACTTCTACAGTAGCGAATTTTATTATTAAAACTAATTTATTTAAACTTATACTAGAAATATGTACACTTTTAAATTAACCGAACTAATTAAATCTAATAATATTTAATAAAAACACTTACACTAATTTATATATAGCTCTATCACTTACACGCAGATAAGATAAAGTCCTCGGATAGCTTCACACACTTGTTTACACTAAAGTCACGTACTTCGTAGATTTATTTATAACACGCGTTAACGACTTATTTATTTAGAGTTGAATATAACATTGCTGTCTTCGCATTACAGTAATAACTGACCTACGATTTGTTTCTTCGGTATTTATACATTGTGACAAAACGTTCCCGTATGTTCTGCATCCTTCGGTGAACGTTCTAGAAAACCTCGCGAAGGCTCTCGAAGTTGCGAATAACTTCTCGAACGTTTCACTACTAATATTTGTATGGACCAAATTTTTTGAACACAGTCTGCGCATCAGAAGACGACCCAACAAAAAATGCAAAGCACTAAAAAAACAGTATAACGCAAGCCTTTTAGAGAGAGTTGCGATTGACATCGCAAGATCGTTCCCAGAATTTGATTCGAGAAACAAATACATCTTGGTAGCAATGGATTGTTTCAGTAACTGAACAGAAGCTTACGCCATACCCAATAAAGAAGCAGCTACAGTCGCAGATGTTTTAATTAAAGAGTTTTTCTGCGGGTTGGGGTTCAGTTAGAATTACATTCCGGCCAAGGCCGCAACTTTGAGCGCTGTTGCAAGAAGTTTGACGACTTATGAATCGACGAAAAGTACTTGGCCAAAGTTGGGATCAGTACTTAAACCTTTTCCCAATGGCATATCGATCATCTGTTCACGAAAGCACAGGCCAAACACCGTTCTGTGTCATGCTCGGTCGCAAAATACAGCTACCATGCGACCTCCAATTTGGACGAAGACCTGAAGAAGAAGTTGTTGTAGAAGATTACGTCAGCAAGTTGATAAAGAGACTAAACGAATTACTTGAGGCGGTCCGAAAAAACACACAAATTGTCAGCGACAGAATGAAGACCAGATAAGACGTCACGACACAAAACGGTAGGTTTCAACCGGGCGACAAGATGTGGTTGTATAATCTCCAAAGAAGACGTGGTTTGTCAACACAGTTGCAAAGGCAATAGAGCAATGAAGTCATATATCGCATTTGAAAACTACCGGAAGGCAAACCAATAGTGGTCAACGTCGATCGTCTAGCTCCGTTTATTAGCAATAACAATGAGCATGTACGGGGGTTCTGGAAAGGCTAGGTTTGGAGTTACAACCGAGAAGCAAAACGATTTGTTCCATTGCATATTGCTTGAGCAAAGATCTTGAGATGTCCAGAGGGGTTGCAGTCGTATTAAAAAACTACGAAAACAGCTTCAGACTGGCGACAAAGTATTATATGATGACCGATGCTTCGTTTTCTACGTGGTCGCCAAGAAGTACTCACGTGCAAAACCATCATACGAAATCATTTGGCGAGCATTATGGAATCTCGAGAGAAAAATGGAATTTTATAACATTAAGAAATTGGCTATGTTAGGTTGTGTCTTAGATCACAGACAGTTAGAAATATGTTGGAGGTTGTCTTCCGAAGAACAGACGTTCAAGTGTTGGTCTACTACCATCCAAGTAGAACATCAGGTTAAAAAAAGTTCATTGACTGTTACTTTTATGCTCAAGAAAGTTGCCAAAATCGAAAGAACTGCCACTACTGCCACGACCCTTTCTGCCGGTGCTGCATCCAGTTTCCTGTTGTGGGACAGTATAGCCTTAAGAAGGCTGCAGTGAAGCGTTCCCAAAGTATTTAGAAACTTCGGAACGCTGATGGAAAAAAAATGGAATATTCTAGATTCCGATAACGAAAGAATATAAAAAGCATTTGGAAGAAGCTGAAATCAATTTTCGAATGGAGTCGGACGTGTTAAGAAGACTGTCGGTTTAAATATAAAAGTGCATCTAGTAAAAAAAATAAATACTAGTGTAGATAAACAAAAACTGCGGACAGTAAATAATTATAGCGATAGTGATATATAAACCACTGAGGGGTGGTTAACTCCTCCAAAATGTGTACACAGATTTGAAATCTTTCCAGCTTTTTAGAGATTTTTAGGATTTCAAAAGGTTTTTGAAGATTTTTGAAAATCTTCAAAGATTTTGGAGATTTCTGAAAATCTTTCTAGATTTTTGGAGATTCTTGAACAGGTTTAAAGATTTTTGTGAAATCTACAAGGATTTTCAGGAATTTTTAAAATTTTTAAAGATATTTAAAAATCTCCTAAGATTTTTGAACATTTTTACGTTCTGAAAAGGATTTTTTAAAGGTTACTTTTTTATATTTAAAAGCTGGTTGCCCTATTTTTAATACCCTTAAATAGAAGATTTTTTTTGTTTGGAGTGCAGTTGGGTTAACCGATAACTGAACTATAAAACTAATTTTAAATGGGGCTTTTTACATACATACATAATATTCCCTCTATTATTAAGACATTATTATATAACTTGTTACCTTGGTAAATTGAAACATTTACTATTTGAAGAACGATTTCTGTAAAGTAATGTAGTTCATTGAAAATAGAAATTTCAATTAAATTAGGAGTCCATGTTAACACAGCACAACATCAACACAAAGATTTTTTTCACTAGATTTGGTTGAAATTTTGCACACTTGTAGTCTTTGTCAAAACTAAGAAAAATACAAAATCTTGTTAAAAAATATTCACCCGTTTAGGATTTAGAGTAAAGTTCGCAAAAAATGCTCGGCCGACTTTTTGAAAATTATAATTGTAGCTCTCTTACTTGACTTAGAGAGATGGGAGTGGTGTCATTTTGTTGCTTTTAATGCCCTTTAATTTGATATAGAACACAATATATATTAAGAAAAAATATTTTTTTTTTAATTCAAACTGAAAATTTTTACGAAAATGCACAAATAATTAAATATTAAATAAACAGCATTTAATAATATTACTTGTCTTTAATAAAATATCATTAGTTTTGTTTAAGTGAGCAGTACCGACTAATCAACTTATTATTTGTCTAACTGCTTTTGCCGTGTCTTCCTCAGAAAGTCTGTGTATTCTTCGTGTGTGAGTAGTAGGATCAACTGTACACAAGATCATTTAAACATGTCCAAAAAATGTCAGGTTTTCGACTTGGATATGAAAAAGACGGGGAAGGACCATCTGGGTGCAGAAATGTGTCTTTCACTTTATCTTTACTTTCATTGTTATCTAACACATAAACTAGCCACCATTATATGTAACAGTTACATAACCGTTAACATTTGAAATTTTCTCAAGTAGTTGTGTGGTTGTCACTGTGCTGTAATTTGTGTCATACGAAAAAACTTTGACTTGGATTTGGGTCATGTTGTCTTTAATTTGTAAAAAAGCATGAAATTGTTGAGTTCTTTTTATAGTCTGTGCTCTATCAAACCGGTTACTCAAAAACTTTTCAGTTTCTATGCACTCTTCTTTCTTGACAAGCTCAAATTTAACAGTTTTAATATTTTGGATCGACCAATCAAAAAGAGGCGTGAGGATTTGATTTTCATAAGGTCTCTGTAAACTCGCATTTGCAGCCAACCTTTTAACTGTACTACCGACTCCGTCACACGGCTCTTTGCCATGAGCTGTAGCCGAAAAGTGCCACTCTGCTTCTATTCCAAAATCTTAGTTATGAAAACACATATTAGAAAATTTGTTTGTATTTTTATGTTGAGCTGCACTTTCATCGGAAAAGTAATATATTTTCTTAACATCAAACAGAAAGTAATTTTTCAAAAACTGCATGAGCTTTTTTTGAAAGCAATAGACAGCTGTTGTATTATGCTACAGACATTCAGATATAATAACATAGCTGACATGTTTTACTTTATCATCTTGTTTATAATAAACTACAAAAGAGTGTATTGTTATATAGTCACTTGACCAGTGGTAGCTTTGGGCTTCGTCTTGAACTACAAAAGCATAGTTTTTTGAAAAGTCTAATGTGACTGCACATTAATTTTCTTAATGCTTCTTTTACTTCATTCATAAACGAGCTTTGTTGATTCGTTATAAAATCATGGCGAACTAACTGATCAAGTTTGTCACGTAGCATCTCAAGGAACTCAGTTGAACTTTTTTATATTGTCTCATGATTGCACCGATCCAACTGCAATCCATTGCTGAAAAGTTATATTTTCATATCATATTTTTCTCAAAAACATTGTTTAAAGTTTCTGTTATTTGATTAGTTTCTGATTGGCAAATTCTCATGATACAATCAATGGGAGGATGGTTGCATATCATTTGAGACAGAAAATGTTTGTACGTTGCAAATTTTCCATTAGTTAATGTTCCTAAATGAGCATTCTCAATCATTAGTTTGACGTTTTGGTAGATTGCACAAACACAAACTGAGTATGTATGTATTACTTTTTCCCACCAAAATACACTGTTTTGGCCTTAACTCCGCAAACTTTGAAAATCCTACTTTCATCTTAGGATACTTTGAAAAGAATGTATCCTTCCTGCAGGTTACACAAAATCAATCTTTTTGAACTGTAATTTTGGATCCATTTCCATCTTTCTTTGAAGTACAGTTTCTTTTGCCTGGTATTACTCTACTTACGTCATCGCTTTCATAGAACAAACACACTGTTTCTACTATATCTTGTGATAAATTTTTACCCGGTTTTTGATCAGGACTTGCCAGTATTCCCTTATGTTTTAAAAGTTTTTTTGCTTGCCTTACTATATATGTAGTTAGGTGCATTCAATTCTCGCATTATTTTACGTACACTTCATGTCTCTGGTAAACAATCTAATATCATGGCTTTTTTTCTATGTGTACTTGAAAAATTTGCATTTAGATTACTGAGTACAGAAAATTCCAGTTTTTCTGGCTCATAATCAGAAGACTCTTGAGGATGCGGAAATAATGTTCGCCTCATTGAAGATTCTATCTTTTTAATTTTTTTACCAGAGTAATGCTTTGATTTATTTTTTTTTTGACATTGAGTGATTCTTCAAATTATTTTAAGGATGTATTAAGAGAGTCTACAGTATGTGAGGACGTAGTTGGGACATCAAAAGTTGGATCATTAACACAAACTGGGTTAGGTACTTCCTTCGCTTTTTGTTCTTTTAAAGCAGTTATTTCCTTTCGGCAGGCATCACATATTTTAGAAGTTTCAGGGAAATCAGGAACTAAATAATGCATCCATTCAGCACCATGTTTTAGTTTTCTATGATTTCGTTCAATGCGGTTGTAAAAAGAACCCTTCCACTTTGTATGCAATGGAGACATTTGCGGTAGCTGGCAGGAATTATTGACCACAACTCTCTGACTTGTAAGTTTGTCCGACAACAAATTTGAACTGGTCCAGTCCAAACTTTCAGGCCAACATTCTCTTGTTTCTCCTTATTTGAAACTAAAACCGATTAACTATTTTCACCTCGATTTTCACCTTCAGTTTTATGAATTCTCCGAGCAATATAAAAAAAATCATTGATCAAAACTGGCAACTTTCTAAGAATGCATCGACAATTCTTAAAATTTGTTACATTCCAAAAACATTTAGTGGATGTTTTAGAAATCTAAAATTTTTTTAACCATTAACCATTTAAAAAATCTCGTTACATTTCTAACAATTTCGTTAGTTTTTCTCCAATTCTAACACATAAAGGAATCCAGTGCTGAACGAAACCAGGTCCCATATTTATGAATATAGTGGCGTTTATAAAAAAATTGTTACAATAAAAAAAACCAGTGACTCTTTTAGAAATGTAACTTTTAGTGGCTGTTTTAAAAATTTTTAATCATTACCCGTTTTAAAAATCTGGTTACATTTCCTATGATCTAGTTACTTTTCCTTCAATCTTTTTACGTATAAAAAAGTGCCAATAAAAACTGGCAACCTTTTAAGAATACAGTGACGTTTTTAAGTTAAGTTGTTACATTTTAAGAAAATGTAGTGGCTGTTTTAGAACTCTAAAGATTTTTTAATCATTAACCATTGCCAAAATCTGGTTACATTTCCAATAATATAATTAGATTTCCTCCAATCTTGTTACATAAAAAATCAGTGATCAATAACAACTAGCAACTTTTTAAGAACACAGTGGCATTTTTAAATTTTATAATTTGAAAACAATTTAGTAGCTGTTTTAGAAATCTAAAGATTTTCTAACCATTTAAAAAATTTATAATAATAATAATTTAGTTACCCTCCAATTCTAATACATAAAAAATCCACTTATTGACGAAAACTGGTTCCGTATTTGAGAATGTAGTGACGTTTATAAAAATTGGTTACACCCAAAAAATCTAGTGAGTTTATTCAAAATCTAGTGATCTTTTTTAACTAGGAATCGTTTTAAAAAAATCAACATTCCTAATAATTTAGTTAAATATTCTACAATCATTTTACATATCAAAGAATCTTGTGATCACTAAAAATTTTAATAACTCACGATTTTTTTAACCATTATAAGTATTCAGAAATCTGGTTATATTTCCAATAGTTCAGTTAGTTTTCTCCAACACTAGTGCTTGAAAAAATCCAGTGTTTAACAAAAACTAGTTCCTTTTTGGCTTTTTTAAGAATGTAGTGACGATTTTAAAAACTTTTTACGTCAAAATGTTTTAGATCTGGTTACATTTCCAATATCTAGTTACCTTTCCTTCAATCTTTTTACGTATAAAAAAAAATCAGTGATGAACAAAAACTAGGAACTTTTTAAGAATACAGTGACATATTTAAAAACTTGTTACATCCAAAAAAATTTAGTGGCTGTTGCAGAAATCTAAAGTTTGTTTAACCATTAACCATTTCAAAAATCTGGTTACATTTCGAATAATTTAGTTACTTTTCCTACAATTCCAATACATAAGAAAAATCCAGTGATTACCGTAAATTGGCCCTGTATTGTGATGTTTATAAAAATTTCCTACATCCAAAAAAACCAGTGACCTTGTCAGTTACTTATCGTTTTAAAAAACCGGGTTACATTTTCAATAATTTAGTTAGCTTTTCTCCAATCTTTTTAGATAAAAAAAATCAGCGATCAATAACAACTAACAATTTTTTAAGAAATAATGATATTTTTAAAAATTCGATACATTCTGAAAAAAATTAGTGTCTAAAATCTAAAGATTTTTTAACCATTTCAACAATCTGGTTACATTTCGAGTAATTTAGTTAAATTTTCTTCAATTCATCCAATTAACGAAAACTAGTCCTATATTTAAGAATATAGTGACGTTTATGAAAATTTCTTACTACAAATATAGTGACTGTTTGAGAAATCGATTTATCTTTGTTATTTATTTATCCTTAAAAAAATTTGGTTAGATTTCTGTTAATTTAGTTAGATTTTCAACAATCTTTATACGTATAAAAAAGCAGTAATCAATAAAACCTAGAAATATTTGTAAACATTTAGTAGCTGTTTTAGAAATCAAGAGTTTTTTAACCATTAAACAGTTCAAAAATCTGGTTACATTTCAAATAATTTATGTACTTTTTCTTTAATTTTTTACGTATAAACGAAATCAGTGATCAATAAACTGGCAGGTTTTTACGAATAGTGACATTTTTAAAAATTTGTTAGATTAAAAAAAAATTAGTTTTTTGCCATTAACCTTTTTCAGGAATCTGGTTACATTTCGAATAATTTAGTTACTTTTCCTACAATTCCAATACATAAGAATAATCCAGTGATTACCGTAAACTGGTGCTGTATTTAAGACTATTATGATGTTTATAAACATTTTTTACATCCAAAAAAATCAGTGACTGTTTGAAAAATCGTGTGATCTTGTCAGTTACACTTATCGTTTTAGAAAACCGGGTTACATTTTCAATAATTTAGTTAGCTTTTCTCCAATCTTTTTACATAAAAAAATCAGTGATCAATAAAAACTAACAATTTTTTTAAGAAATAATGATATTTTTAAAAATTCGTTACATTCTGAAAAAAATTAGTGCCTAAAATCTAAAGATTTTTTAACCATTTCAACAATCTGGTTACATTCCGAATAATTTAGTTAATTTTCCTTCAATTCGTCCGATTAACGAAAACTAGTCCTACATATATTTAAGAATATAGTGACGTTTATGAAAAATTCTGACTACAAATCTAGTGACTGTTTGAGAAATCGATAGATTTTTGTTATTTATTGATCCTTTATTTAGCTGTTTTAGAAATCAAGAGTTTTTTTAACCATTAACTAGTTCAAAAATCTGGTTACATTTCAAATAATTTATATGCTTTTTCTTTAATTTTTTACGTATAAACGAAATTAGTGATCAATAAACTGGCAACTTTTTAAGAATAGCGACATTTTTAAAAATGTGTTAGATTAAAAAAAAAATTAGATTTTTCCCATTAAGCTTTTTCAGGACTCTGGTTACGTTTTCTACAATTTAGTTAATTTTCTTCCAATTCAAACACATAAATAAATGAAGTGATGAACGAAAACCGGTCCCATATTAAAGAATATAGTGGCATTTGTACAAATTTGTTACATCCAAACAATCTAGTGACTGTTTTAGAAATGTATCTTTTAGTGGCTGTTTTAAAAATCTAACAATTTTTTTAACCATTGAAATTTCAAAAATCTATATATATTTTAAATAATTTAGTTATTTACTATCTTTTTACATAAAAAATCAGTGATCAATGAAAACTAGCAACTTTTCTATTTTAGAAGTCTAAAGATATTTTAACTATTTCAAAAATCTGGTTACAATTTCAATAATTTAGTTACGTTTTCTTCAATTCCAATACATAAGAAAAATCCAGTGATTAACGAAAATTGGTCCTATATTTAATAATATATTGACGTTTACAAAAATTTCGTACGTGTAAAAAATCTAGTGACTGTTTGAGAAATCGAGTGATCTTTGTTAGTTATTTATTGTTTCAAAAAATCTGGTTACATTTCGAAGAATTGAGTTACTTTTTCTCCAATTCTAATACAAAAAAAGTCCAGTGATTAACAAAAACTGGTCCCATATTTGAGATGTAGTCACGTTTAACAAATTTTCCTACGTCCAAAAAATCTAGTTGCTGTTTGAGAAATCTAGTAATAGCTGTTTGTAGGTTTAAAAAATCTGGTTACATTTCCAATAATTTGGTTAGTTTTCGTCCAATTTTTTTACATATAAAAAAAAATAGTCATCAATAAAAACTGACAACTTTTTAAGAATGCAGTAACATTGTTAAAAATGTGTTGCATACAAAAAAAAATTAGTGGTTATTGTAAAAACCTATACATTTTTTAACCACTAACCGTTTTCAGGAATCTGGTTACATTTCCAACAATTTAGTTAGGTTTCCTCCAATTCTAACAAAAAATCCAATGATCAACAAAAACCAGTTCCATATTTAAGAATATAGTGAGATTTATAAAAATTTGTTGTTGAACAATCTAGTGACTCTTTTAGAAATGTAACTTTTAGTGGCCGCTTTAAAAATCTGACGATTTTTTTTAACCTATATCCGTTTCAAAAATCTGGTTACATTTCCAATACTCTAGTTACGTTTCCTTCAATCTTGTACATAAAAAATTCACTAATTAACGAAACTGGTACCATAATTTAGAATATAGTGACATTTATAAAAATTGATTACATCCAAAAAATTTAGTGAACGTTTTAGAAAACTAGAGATTTTTTAACGATTTAACATTATTTTTCGAGTGATTGTAATATACAAATTAGTGTAAGTGTCTTTTTTAAATATGGTTAAATTGAATTAGTTACGTTTATTTATAAGCGTGTAAATATTTTGTTATAAATAAATTAGTTCTAAAATTTGCTGGATTGGTGATACAGGTGTGCCGAATTGAAACACGTTGAAATTGTGTAAATAGAAAAATAGATGAAAATTCTAGAGAGATAGAAAAAAATTGTTGGAAAATTCTAGAAAAATAGAAGAAAATTCTAGAAAGATAGAAAAAAAATTTTTGGAAAATTTTAGAAGTTTAAAAGAAAAAATACGAACGAAAATAAAAAACCAAATTAAAATTGTTCAAAAGGAAACCCAAACAGATATGTTAAACTTAAAAGAAGAAATTTGCAAATCTGTAAATGACAAAATAGAAGAAGTAGAAGACAAATTAGAACAGAAGTAAGAAGAAAATTCAAGAACAATAGAAGGAAAACTAGAGAGAAAATTGAGAAAAAGGATACAACTGTTGAAGAAAGAATGAACCAAGTGAATTGTCACGGCGAGGGAAGTATCACAAGCAATGATTTAATAGACCATCGGGAAGAAGCCACTCACAAGTTTCAAGTTTTACTTAGAAATTTTACTGGCAAAGTTCCATGGTCAACCTACTCCAAGCAGTTTAAAGCCGCAGCTACAGCCAATCCTTGGAGCAACAAGCAGAAAGCGACGTCTTTAACAGTGTCTTTACGTGAAAAAGCACTATTTTACAGACTGTTCCCGCCACCTACAAGGAAATTACGTACTCTTAATTTCACGATTAGAAATGAGATATGGAGATGCTCACCTTCAACAAGTGTACGAAGCTTAAATTAAAAGTCCGGTTCAGAAAGCTATCAAAAGTCTTGAAGAGTTTGACGCTGACATCGCCAGATTAACACGGCTTGCGTATCCTACAGCACAAGATACCTTCTTGAACCCATGGTTTGGAGTTCGAGGCGGCGAAACAAGCGTCACGCCGAGGCCACCATACCAAATACCTTCGCACACACAAGAAAACATTGAAGAAATAGTGCGACGTGTATCTCGGGAACAAGTAGCTCGAGGAAGAGAAGTGACGTGTTGGAACTGCGAGGAAGTGGGCCACGTACGACACTGTACTAAACCCCAAAAGAAGACCAGAAGAGCGCCCGGAAAACTAGAACAGGTCGAACAAATGGGACAACAGTCGACTTCAACGAGCCATGCCCCGGAGATTAACATTCAAATGGCATCGCCTAGAGAGCAATTGCATAGCATTTATCTCGATGGCAAGATAAATGGAAGAAGTGTTACTGGTTGATACAGGAGCGACAAAGAGCATCATTCGTCCTGACATTACTTTAGGAAATGGAGTACTCGACCATCAAGTACTGGTAGCCGACATCACGGAAGCAGTTTTCCTGGGAATAGACGTCATAAGCAAGTATGGGTTCCATTTGGATATAAAGAACGATGTCTTGAAGATCGAAAATGAAGAAATTCCTTTACATTCGTCAAAGAAGGCAGCCGTGCGAGTTTTATTGAGTAAAGACGTGAGTCTGTCTGCAAAGACTAAAAGTGTGGTGATGACACGCCTGAATGAAAATCTCCGGGAAGGCTACATTTGCGCGATTGAACCAATGGAACGCGACTTAGTTGACTCGTTGGTAGAACTTTAGTACGAGTGAAAAACACAATCCCAGTAAGGATTTTAAACGTCAGCTCAGATCCAGTAACATTGAAAAAAAAAGACTGTGGTAGGCCAATGAACGCCAGTTTCTCAAATTGTAAGATGCGTGAAGTCTAACGAAGATACGTCGCCAAAAAAGTTCCCACAACATCAATTGAACATTCTTACCTCCAAATTCCAAAACATCAACCAAGACCAGCTGGCTAAAGTTAAATTTAGAAATCTTCTGAAGAAGCTGACAGCATGATCAGCAAAACGTTAAGTTAAAGTTATGTGACGGGGCAACACACGAGAAACAGTGCTATATTAAAGTTAAAGTGTTGATCCAGCAGTATCAAGATGTGTTCACGCTGGAGAGTGGTTCCAAAGGAAGAACTCACGTGGTGAAGCATAAAACTAATACCGCTCGGCCGATACGACTACATCCACACCGAAGAAACCAAACAAACAATTACGAATATGGAGAGAGAAGGTGTGATTGAACCTTCAAATAGCCAATGGGCGTCCCCAGTGGTACTCGTAAAGAAGAAAGATGGATCAACGAGGTCTTGTGTAGACTACAGACAGCTAATCGACGTGACCAAAAGGGATAGCCACCCTTTACCAAGAATTGACGATACGTTAGACACCCTGTCAGGATCCCAGTGATTTTCCACGTTAGATTTAAAGAGTGGTTACTGGCAGGTAAAATTGCAACCCAAGGATCGTAAAAAAACAGCTTTTACCATTGAAAGTGGTTTGTGGCAGTTCACAGTGATGTCCTTCGGCCTGTGTAACGCTCCTCCAACGTTCGAGCGTTTCATGAAGACCATCTTGCGCGGACTGTCTTGGAAGACGTGCTTGGTTTACTTAGACGACGTGATCGTGGTTGGAAGGTTGTTTTATAGAACACTTGAACACGTTGAAAGAAGTGTTCCAGCGACTACGTGGGGCACATTTCAAACTAAGCACAAAAAAGTGCCACGTATTTAAAAAGGAAGTGCAATATCTTGGTCACGTCGTATCTAGAAATGGAGTAAAGACTGATCTAGATAAAATTCGAGCAGTGCAAGCCTGGCGTAGACCAATCCACAAACATCACGTCCAAAGTTTCTTTGGGTTGTACACCTATTATAGACGATTTGTGCCCAAATTTGCCAATATTGACAAACCTTTGACGAAACTGAACAAAGAAAAAGTAGAATTTAGATGGAATGAAGACTGCGGAAATGCTTTCCTTGAACTAAAGCAGGCCTTAGTCACTTCGCCGATTTTAAGTTATCCAAGAGAAGATGGAACAATTGTTCTGAATACCGACGCAAGCAATCTGGCCATAGGCGCGGTCCTTTTGCAGGTTCACGATGGGCAAGAAAAAAACATCGCGTATTATAGCAAGGTTTTTTCCAGACCAGAAAAGAATTCTTGCGTGACTAGAAGGGAGCTGTTAGCAGTCGTCAAGTCCATAGAACATTTCTATAAATATTTGTATGGACGAACATTTTTACTGAGAACGGACCACGCCGCTTTAAAATGGCTATTACAGTTCCGTAACCCCAAAAGAACAAGTAGCAAGATGGATCAAGAGATTGTAAGAGTATGGCTATTACACAGAACAGCGTGCCGGAAGCAGTAATCGGAACGCTGATGCCTTGTCTAGAAGCCCATGTACGGCGGACTGCAGCCACTACTCGCGACTTGAAGAAAAAGTCGAATGCCTCCGAAGAACTGCTATGGTTGATCACGAGTAGGAACCTGAGCAGTTGCGTCGCAAACAAAAAAACGATCCTGAAATAAGACTACTCCTGGACTGGAAAGAAAACGGTCGACGACCAACCTGAAAAGAAGTGAGTGCTTTGAGCAGAAACATCAAAGCGTACTCAGCGCAATGGGACAGTTTGATAGTTGAAGGCGGTCTTCTTAAGCGATCCCTAGAGAGTGTCGAGAGCACGGAAAACAGACTACAGTTGGTAGTAGCAAAGAGCCGGGTGTCAGAAGTGTTGAAGTATCTCCACGATGGTGCATCAGGAAGACACTTTGGTATAAAGAAGACATTGGGAAAAGATCGAGAAAGATTCTACTGGGTAAACTGCAAAAAAGACGTAATAAAATTATGCCGTAAGTGCACGTTCTGCGCATACGGTCCCGGGAAAAAGAGCAAAGCACCGACGAAGTAATACAACGTAGGAAGCCCTTTA
The DNA here is from genome assembly GCA_035610365.1 of Aquatica leii. Taxonomy (NCBI): domain Eukaryota; kingdom Metazoa; phylum Arthropoda; class Insecta; order Coleoptera; family Lampyridae; genus Aquatica; species Aquatica leii. The sequence continues at coordinate 87,040,940 of CM069435.1, forward strand.
GAAAGAGTAGCGATTGACATTGCAGGGCCGTTCCCAAAACCTGATTCGGGAAACAAATACATCCTGGTGGCGATGGATTATTTCACGAAATGGACGGAGGCTTACGTCATACCCAATCAAGAAACAGCTACAGTCGCAAACGTATTAGTGAAAGAGTTTTTCTGTCGGTTTGAAGTTCTGTTGGAATCACACTCCAAACAAGGTCGCAATTTTGAGTGTGAGCTGTTTCAAGAAGTTTGCCGACTGTTGGAAATTAAGAAAACTAGGACTACGCCTCTCCATCCTCAATGTGATGGCATGGTTAAGCGGATGAATCGAACAAAGGAAAAACAATTAGAAAAAGTAGTGTCCGAACACCAAAGAGACTGCGATCAGTACTTGCACCTTTTCCTAATGGCATACCAACCATTCGTTCACAAAAACAGAACCAGAAATCAAGTCGAACGAATGGACTTCGATAAGTTTATGAGCATATAGGGAGGATCTGGAGAAGCTAGGTTTGAAGTTACAACCGAGGAACAACACGACGTGTTCCAAACAAGAAAAGATTACACCATCGCACATTGCGTAAGCCAGGATCTTGACCAGAGGAATTGCAGTCGTATTTAAAAAGAAGTTTGGACAGCTAGATAAACTACGAAGCCAGCAACCGGCGGTCGGAAAAGTTTTAAAACTACATAGTGTCCGACCCTTTGTTTTCTATCTGGTGACCACGAAGTACTCACGTACAAAGCCGTTATACGAAAATCTGTGGCGAGCATTATGAAATCTTAAGAGAGAAATGAAGTTCCACAATATTAAGAAATTGGCAGTACCCAAGCTTGGTTGTGGCTTAGATCAACTTAATTGGAGGACAGTTCGAAACATCTTGGAGGTCGTCTTCCGAGCAACAGGCGTTCAAGTGTTGGTCTGCAGTTACCAACCAAGGAAAACATCGAGACAGGAAAAGTCCATTTACTGCTACTTTTATGGTCAAGAAAGTTGCCGAAATGAAAAGATCTGCCGCTATCGCCACGATTCTTTCTACCGGTGTCACGTCCAATTTCCTGTTCTGGGACAGAACAGTGTTAAAAAGGGGGCGGTAAAACGTTCAGCTTCGAAAGCGCTCACGAATTTGTTATCAACAGCTAGAACGTTTGCGAAGGATATAGAAAATTCTCGAAAAATAACAGAAATATATAAAAGCAGTTTTTTTAAGTCGCAAGTATTAAGAAGACCGTTTAAATAAATAAGCGATTAACGCGTGTGCTGAGATAAATATAACTGACTTCAATCGTACGTGCCATTAATGTAAACAAGTATTAGTTTTAGATAAACAGAAGTTATCCGCGGACATTATTTTGCGAGTAATTGTAATATACAAATTAGTGTGTTTTTTTATCGTTAGATTTAATTAGTTACGTGTTGTTATAAACGTGTAAATATTTTCTTATAAATAAATTAGTTTTAAAATTCGTTACAATATCAATAAAAACTAGAATTTCAAACATTTACTAGCAGTTTTAAATATCTAGAGATTTTATAACAACTAACTATGTATTTCGAAAATTTGGGTACTGTTCCATTAATTTAGTTAGTTTTCTTCCAATCTTTTTGCATATAAAAAAATCCGTGACCAAAAAATACTAGCAACTTTTTTAAGCATTTAGTAGCTGTTTTAGAAATCTGAAGATGCTTTAACTATTAACCGGTTCAAAAATCTGATTACATTTCCAATAATTTAGTTAATTTTCGTCCAATCTTTTACATATAAAAAAATCAGTGACATCAATTTGTTATACATTCCAAAAAAATTTAGTAGATGTTTTAGAAATTTAGAGATTTTTTACCTACTAACCATTTAAAAAATCTGAGTACATTTCCAATAATTTAGTTACATTTCCTTCAATTCCAATGCATAAAAAAATAAAGTGATTACGGAAAACTGATTCTATAATTAATAATATAGTGACGTTTATAAAAATTTCTTACATCTAAAAAATCTCATGACTGTTTGAGAAATCGAGTGATCTTTGTTAGTTATTTATTGTTTTAAAAAATTTGGTTACATTTACAAGAATTTATTTACTTTTTCTCTAATTCTAATACAAAAAAAGTCCAGTGGTTCCATATTTAAGAATCTAGTGACGTTTATAAAATTTTCCTACGTCCAAAAAATCTAGTGACTGTTTTTCTAATTCTAATACATATAAAAAATATAAAATCCAGTGAATAACGAAAACTGGTTCAATATATAAGAATATAGTGACGTTTATTAAAATTTGCTACATCCGAAAAATCTAGTGATCTTTGTTAGTTATTCATCGTTTTAAAAAATCTGGTTACGTTTCTAATAATTTAGATAGATTTTCAAAAATCATTATACATATAAAAAAGAGTGATCAATAAAAACTAGAATTTTTTTAAACATTCAGTAGCAACTTTAGAGATTTTATATAAATTAACTATTTAAAAAAGTTACATTTCCGATAATTTAGTTTTTTTTCTCCAATTCTAATACAAAAAAAGTTCAGTGATTAACAAAAACTGGTCCCATGTTTATGAATTTAGTGACGTTTATCCAATTTTGCTACGTCCAAAAAATCTAGTGACTGAGAACCCTAGTATTTTTTTGTTAGCTGTTTATTGTTTTAAAAAATCTGGTTACATTTCCAGTAATTTAATTAGTTTTCTTTATACATATAAAAAAGCAGCGATCAATAAAAACTAGAATTTTTTTTAAACGTTTAGTAGCTGTTTTACTATTTACATTTCCAAAAAAATTAGTGGATGTTTTAGAAATCTAATAATTTTTTTAACCATTGAAAAATCTGGTAACATTTTCAATAATTTAGTTAGTTTTCGTCCAATTTTTTACATATAAAAAATCAGTCATCGATCTGGTTACATTTCGAATAATTTAGTCTTGTATTTAAGAATATAGTAACGGTTATAAAAATTGCCGACGTCTAGAAAATCTAGTAACTGTTTGAAAAATAGATTAATCTTTGTTAGTTATTGATCTTTTAAAAAAATCTGGTTACATTTCCAATAAATTAGTTAGATTTTCAACTATATCATAAATATAACAAGAGTAAGAATCAATAAAAACTGATTTTTTTAAACAGTTAGTAACTGTTTTAGAAATCTATAAGTTTTTTTAAAAATTAACCGTTTTCAAAATCTGGTTACATTTCTAATAATTTAGATACATTTGCTTCAATTTCTTATGTATAAACAAAATCTGTGATCAATAAAAACTAGAAACTTTTTAAAAGTGCTCTGACATTTCTAAAAATTTGTTACATGCTAAAACAATTTAGTGGATGTTCTAGAAACCTCAAGATTTTTAACCATTTCAAAAATCTGGTTACATTTCCAAGAATTTCGTTACTTTTTCTACAATTCTAATACAAAGACAATCCAATGATTAACGAAAACTGTTCCCATATTTATGAATCGAGCGACGTTTATAAAATTTTGCTACCACCAAAAAATCTAGTAAACGTTGGTTGTTAGCTGTATCGTTTTAAAAAATCTGGTTACAATTCCAATATTTTAGTTAAATTTTCAACAATATTTAAACATATAAAAAAACAGTAATCAATATAACCTAGAAACATTTTTAAAGATTTAGTCAGTGGCGTAGCTACCATGAAGCAGTTGGAGCAAATTCCTCCAAGCGCATGAATTTTAAAGACGCACGACTCCAGGAAACAAAAGTTTTAAAAAAAACTTTTTATAGTGCTACTAAACAGTTTGATCAAATGATAAAATACATCTTTTATATTTTTATATACTAATAATTTTATACTTTTTTTAATGTAGGTAGTTTATATCATATCCTGTTAATTAATTTAATGCTACTGTTTGAATATGTTATATTTTAAATAAATTGTCACTAAGTAATTTTTAAAATTGAAATAAAAAGATAAAGATTAGAAAACATATTTTCCCAAAACTCTTGCGAGAAGAAAGAGGGCGCCCAGATTTTACTTGCTTCACGAAGCTGAATATGTAGCTACGCCACTGCACTTAGTAGCTGTTTTAGAAAACTTTTTTAACCATTAACCATTTAAAAAATCCAGTTACATTTACAATAATTTAGTTAGTTTTCCTCCATTTTTTTTATATGTAAAAAAATTAGTGATGAATAAAAACTAGTAACCTTTTTAGCTACGTCACTGCATTTAGTGGCTGTTTTAGAAATCTAAAGATTTTTTAACAATTAACCATTTCAAAAATTTGGTTACATTTTCAATAATTTAGTTAGCTTTCCTCCAATCTTTTTACATATAAAAAAACTCAGTGATTAATAAAAACCGGCAAATTTTTTAAAAATCTAGAGATGTTTTAACTATTAACCGTTTCAAAAATCTGATTACATTTCCTATAATTTAATTAGCCTTCCTACAATTTTTTTAGAAATAAAAAATTAAACTGGCAACTTTTTAAGAATACATTGACATTTTTAAGAATTTGTTACATTCCAAAAACATTTAGTGAATGTTTTAGAAATCTAAAGATTTTCTAACCATTTAAAAAATCATTTTCAGTTGTTTAAATGGTTATCCTCCAATTCTAATACATAAAAAATCCACTGATTAACGAAAACTAGTTCCATATTTGAGAATATAGTGACGTTTATAAAAATTGGTTTCATCCTAAAAATCTAGTGAGTGTTTTAGAAATTTAGTGGTCTTTGTTAACTATAAATCGTTGTAAAAAAATTCGGTTAAATTCCCAATAATTTAATTAGTCATCATACAATCGTTCTACATATAAAAAAATTCAGTGATCACAAAACGAGTAACTTTTTAAGAATATATTGGTATTTTTAAATATTAGTTACATTCCAAAACAACTTAGTAGCTGTTTTAGATATCTAAAGATTTTCTAACCATTTCAAAAATCTGGTTACATTTTCAGTAATTTAGTCAATTTCCCTCCAATTCAAATACAAAAAAATACAGTGAATAACAAAAACTGGTCACATATTTAAGAATATAAGGACTTTTATAAAAATTTACTACGTCAGAAAAATCTAGTGACTGTTTGAGAAATCTAGTGATCTTTGTTAGCTATTTATCGTTTTAGAAAATCTGGATACATTTCGAATAATTTAGTTAGTGTTTCAACAATTTTTATACATATAAAAAAAGCAGTAATCAATAAAACTTAGAAGCATTTTTAAACATTTATTAGGTGTTTTAGAAATCTAGAGATTTTTAACCATTTCAAAAATCTGGTTACATTTTCAATAATTTAGTTAGTTTTCCTCCAATTTTTTTACATATGCAAAAATCAGTCATCAATAAAAACTGCCGATTTTTTAAAAATGCAGTGACATTTTTAAAAATTTGTTACATTCTAATAAATAGTGTTTGTTTTCAAAACCTATCAATTTTTTAACCATTAACCATTTCCAGGAATCTGGTTACATTTCCAACCATTTAAAAAATCCTTTTTCAATAATTTAGTTAACTGTCGTCCAATTCTAATAAAAAATCCACTAATTAACGAAAACTGGTTCCATATTTGAGAATATAGTGACGTTTATAAAAATTGGTTACATTCAAAAAATCTAGTGAATGTTTTAGAAATCTTGTGGTTTTTGTTAACTATGAATCGTTCTGAAAAATCCGGTTACATTCCCAATAATTTAATAAGTTATCATACAATCTTTCTACATATAAAAAAACTTCAGTGATCACTAAAAGCGAGTAAGATTTTAAGAATGCATTGATATTTTCAAAAATTTATTACATACAAAAAAAAATTGGCAATTGTTTTAAAAATCTAGCAATTTTTTAACCATTATAAATATTCAGAAATCTGGTTATATTTGCAATAGTTGAGTTAGTTTTCTCGAATACTAAATCCACTGATTAACGAAAACTAGTTCCTTTTTGGCTTTTAGAGGAATATAGTGACGATTTTGAAAATTTGTTACGTCAAAAAAAATCTAGTGACTGTTTTATAAATGCAATGATTTTTTAAACCATGTTGTTCTGTTTCTTAGTCATTAAAGAATTCAGATTTAATTTATTGATTTTTATTGTTTGTCGATCGCCTCAAATCTGTGTATCTACCGATAAACTTTTTTCTTCAAGTACATTATTATTCAACTTTTGTTTGTTATACCCAGTCATATTAATAGAACGACATTCTTTTTTGCCAAGATTTAATAACGCATTTCTTATAAATATCAAAACTGAAGCATTTGACTTTCGTTCTACATTTTCCGTATGCAAACACATCGTTTGTAGATTTTAGACCAAATCACAGTACGTCGTGGAACGGCATTCATTTTTTGTTAAACGGCAACTTGTTCTAGTTTCTCCCCAAAAATTAAATACCAACAAGATAGATGTCGAAAAACTTGACAGTTCTGACAATTGCCTGAGAGAAACCATATTTCCACGGCCACCTTTTGCAGAACTAAATTAATTTATTACGTTTCGGGAGCGCATTAGAATAATTTATAATTCACAAACCGGATCAATCAATGTTAAATGTAGCTAAAACACGTAATTTAATCAAATGCCCACTAAGAAAAATAACGACGCGCGTGTCGACTCTTGCGACACGTCAATTATCTTTTAATTAATTGTTTTTATACATAGAATCGACTTTCGAATTTTGTCGATTTTCGATCATGTTCGACGTGTCACAACCAGAGGGAATATCAATTTTTCTAATCTTTCGTCGACGTTTTTTCAAATAATCCACATTAACAATGTCGTCTCTTTGGAAACAACATTTAAAAAAAGAAGGATACGTAGAGATAAAATTAAATATAAATTCTCGCATATTATACACAGCGGGTCATCCATTGTTTAAGAAAATAATAATTACTATTCAATAAGAATGTGCAATGTAATTCAAAAACTCGTAGAAACTGGTTTTGATACATCCTAAAATCACATTCTAAGCATTAGAGTTTTTAAAAAATGAGCTCAGTCATTCTCTTTGAATTTGAAAAATCATTGAGTTTATTTTAATATTCATCCGGTTTAATACACAAAACATACGGCGTATACGTACTTAGAGGATTCTAAAGGGGAGGAGGAGTGCGCGCACACACACTCACTCACACAGACACACAAAAAAACTGAATGATATTTAATTTTACACATTTTTTAAAGCAAGATGAAATATCGCTGGGCTTTTTTTTGTAATAATGACAGAAAAGATGGACACCGAGTGAGAAATATTGATGATAGGAAGATTAAATGCTCCCTGTCAAAGACGAAAGAATTTTATTTTTAATACAAAAAGGAATTTCGAGGGAGTGGTTTTTAAGTGCTTCAGTCCAAAGTGATTTGAATAGCTTTTGTGGTAGTAATAATAATCATAATACTTCACAGGGCGCGCTGCGATTTTTCGTGAAAATTCGTTTCGTAAAAAAGCACAAGAAAAAATACCGGCGCGACCGCGCGCTCCATGCGAATTTGCATCATAGACCCATTTCGCTTTTAACTCTTAGAATAATTTAGATAAAGATAAGAGATGCATTTGCATGTAGAATATTTTCAATTGGTGTAAATGAGACGGATATACGTAAAGGCCACCAAAGTCGAAATAACGTGATTCCATTACGGTTCTTGTTTAAATTTGCGTTAATGAACGCTTGGTTACCTACCGATTTTCATCTATTTATCGATTAATTGACGGTATTGCTGCCATTACACCTAATTTAGGTGCAAAGACAACAAATAAACTTGCGCCACCTACGATAACCACACTAGAGGAAATCACCTGACAACGAACAATACCGAGAACGCATTTTGCCCAAAGATTAGCATTAGGATTAATGTATGCCATGGGTATTTTGTTTAGACAGATTTTGTTTCAGTGCTATCTAGTTTTTTATAGAGCTTTCCGCCATGTATTATTTCGTTTTTTCTATGGACATACTATGTTCTCGAATTTGTAAGATACTACCAAACTACTTCTAACATAAATCTAATACCCAAAAACAATTTTTAATGAAATTTGCTATTCGGATAAAACAGTTAATTATATAATTTAGCAATTCCGAATATTTTCATAAGTAGTATATTATTTAAACATTTATTTACAACGTTTTGATAAATTGTTTAAGTTTGTAGTTAGATTCCAGTAGGAACTATATCTTATTTCAGCGCTATTACGATTACTCTGATTATTTTTACGATTATTGTTACGACTTTTTTAACAATGCAGTTAAAATTATAAACCATTCGTGAAGACAAATTCGTCTAATATTAGAATTCAAAATTCACTGTTAGATAATTATTGCCAATTATGTTGTGTTCAAAATTATAGCAATATCCTTTATTAATTTGTTGTTACGGGTTTTTCAGCAATGCACTTAACTCTATTGACAAAAGGCCAAAATGGGTTTTATTCAAAATTTGCTGTTAGATTACTATGCCCAATTATCTCTTCTTCCATAACTATCACGATATTCTTGATTTATTTTTTGTTATGGGCTTTTCAAAGATGCACTTAACCCTATTCAACAATTTCATAAAGACAAGAAGCCAAAATAAGCTTCATTCAAAATTTGCTGTTAGATTATCCTTTTTCAGAACTAAATCACTTATATTTGTTTATCTGCTTCTCTTTAAAAGTTCAGACAACACTGGTTCTAATTTCCTTTAAATACCTTTTTTATTTATACTTTATCTGAGACTAGAATATTCTATCTTTTTTGGTAATCGCCTTGAATGTTCTAAATGTTTCGGAAACGTTTCACTTTCTCCTCATTAAAGCTGTTCTATCCCAGAACAAGAAACTGAACGCAGCACCAATAGAAAGGGTCGTTTCGATAGCGGCAGCTTTCTCGATTTCCTTGAGCATGGAGCTCCATAGATTTTCGAATAACGGCTTTTGAGCACTTCTTGGTGACCAGAAAAAAAAATGAAGCATGGATCATCACGTAGTTGCTGTTTTCGTAGTTTATTAACTGTTCAAACTTTTGTTTAAATACTACTATAATCTCTTTGGACTTTTCAAGGTCTTCACTTAAACAGTTTGTAATGGCGTAATTGTTTCGTGTTTAGAACAGGTCTTGTTGCTTTATGTTTTATTTAAAATTTAGAACATCGTTTTATTTAAATACAAAGTTACTGTAAACTTTCTTCTACTGGAAAACTAATTTTTTTCAATTAAATTACATTTTAGTCAAATTTCAAATAGTTTTATTTGGTTTAAGTAAATATTTCATTTAAGATGATTATAGTATTATAAACAACCCTTTTTCAAAAAAACTTTTTAGTTTCACGTATACATACAATAGTTTTTTTGGGAAAACAAATGTTTTTTTGTATGTGGGACAAATAAAAAAAGATAAATAATCGTACGTAATAAAAAAAAACTGCAAGAGTCTTGTAAGATAGTCTTGTTTTTGCCGATATCTTGCATGCAGCCTTGGTTTTGCAATCTTGAGTCTTGGTCTTGCTAATGGCGTTGTTATCTTGCTCTTGGTCTTGCAAATCTTGCGTGACCAAGACAAGACTGTAAGACCAAGACCGATCTTAACCATCACTAACGAAGACAGTCATTGCACATTTCATTTTAGTACTCGTACTGTTACTTGCTGAGTAATTTTGAAATATTCTAACGAGTAACTTCCTGACAAGTCGGTTGGACAATTTTACAATGGTAATAGTTATATAATACGGTGGCAATATTGCGCCAACACGTCTGGACTAGAGTTGACTGGGTAACCATCTAAATATATGCAGTCTGGTAATGACATGTGTTTATATTATTGTTAACAAAGCAGTAATGCCACCGTCAACAAAAAAAGTGCTGCTGCTCTCCTCACAACTCAATTGAACTCTGAAAATGCCAGACAGATAAGTCTTACAAGGTTCAGAACCACCCGTATTCCTGAATTTATTCAAAGCCCATGTGTGGTACGTTCTGGTAAGCACGAAAAACTAAGGAACGAAAATCACAAGTGGTACATTACCAGAGGACAAGTTGAATCTGAAAGTTTTCTTACGGAAGTACCTTGCAGCATGCGATCTTTTTCAAGAAAAGCATCATTTGTTCTTTTTTGGTTGTAAGACTAGCGAAGCGACTGTTTGAAACGGTTGTAAAGCTTCTAGTCAAACCAAAAATGTCATACACGTAATTGCCGATCGAATAATAGAAAATCAACTAAATGAATTTAGGTTTTCTGACGACTGCGAAAAATTTAGTATAAACGTATTAGAGGAAGTAAAGAGTTTATCGCCGCTTTAGAAGGAGACAAACGGCAATTGTATACAACATTTGAAAAATCGAGCAAAATTTATAATTTATCACCACGGTTGTTTCAGTTGCGTAGTTTGGAAACTTCGAAACCAAAGAACTGTGTTATTTACATAGAAATAACGACGTTACACCACATTCTGGAGTTGTTTCGTTGGACAATAAACACAAAGTGTGGTTATGGCTAGTTTGGTGGCCTGAACTAAAAAACGATTTCACGCTAGGGGATCAAACTGGTTCTGATGATGATGACGATGGCAACAAGAGAGCAAGGTTGCAATGCAAACTGCAGTTGCTTATTATGAAAACCAGTCAAAACCAGTACGGCTTATTTGGTTTAGGAAAGACTTGAACCTCTGACATTTACAAATTTATTTCCGTTTTGGAGAGATCGCGGCCCTTTTTTGGGGAATTGATAACTCACCATGTCGCCCGATTGAAACCCACCGTTTTGTGTATTGGCTCATCTTGTCTTCAATATGTTGACGATTTGCGTGATTTTTTGAACCGCCTCATGTCCTTCGTCTAGCCTCTTTATCAACTTTCTGATGTAGCCTTCTCCAGAATTTTTTTTCTCCGGCCTTTGTTCAAATTGGAGGTCGCATGGTATTTTGCGACCAAGGATAGTGTTTTACCTGTTTGCTTTCGTTAACAGATGATCGGTATGCCATAAGGAACAAGTACAAGTATTGGTCCCAATCTCTTTGTTGTTCGGATATTATTTTGACTAAGTACCTTTCTATTCATCGATTTATCTGTTCAATCATGTCATCAGATTGAGAGTGGAGAGACGTAGTTCTAGAGACTTCTTAATCCCCATAAGTCGGCAAACTTCTTGAAATACAGCAGATTCAAAGTTGCGCCCATTCTCGGAATGTAATTTCAACGGAACTTCAAACCAGCAGAAAAATTATTTCATCAAAACGTTTGCAACTGTTGCTGCCTCTTGATTGGGTATGGTGTAAACCTCCTTCTATTTTGTTAAACAACCCATCGCCACCAAGATGTATGTTTCCCCAATCAAATTCTGGTAGTTATATTTTTGCAAATCTCGATCCATCTTGCCACAAAAACTGCAATAGTTATTTCAATGCGGCGTGGTCCGTTCTTAATAAAAAAAATTGTCCTCACAAATATTTATAAAAGTGTTTTATAAACTTGGCGACTGCTAACAGCTCTCTCCCAGTCACACAATAATTCCTCTCTGGCCTGAACAAAACTTTTTTTTTCTTGTTCTCGCCCGAAAAAAGCTGCACCTATAGCCAGATTACTTGCATCGATATCCAAAACTAATTTTCCATCTTCTCTTGAGCAAATTAAAATCGGCGTAGTGACTAGGACCTGTTTTAGTTAATAAAAAGCGTTTTCGCAGTCTTCATTCCATCTACACTGAGCTGTTTCGACTGTTAATTTCGTCAAAGGTTTTGAAATATCCTAGAACAAATTCTCTTAAGAAGACCGTCTTCTACTATCAAAAAGTCCCACTGCGCTCAGTACGCTTTAATGTTTCTGCCTAAAGCGCTCACTTCTTCCCAGGTTGGTCGTCGGCCGTTTTCTTTCCAGTCCACGAGTATTCTTATTTCAGGGATCGTTTTATTGTTCGCGACCGAACTACTCGGGTTCCTACTCGTCATCAACCATAGCAGTTCTCCAGAGGCATTCAAGTTTTTCTTCTACTCGCGAACAAAGGCTGCAGTCCGTCGGACATGGTCTTCTGGACAAGGCATCAGCGTTCCGATGACTACTTCCGGCACGGTGTTCTGTGTCATAATCATACTCTTGCAGTCTCTCGATCCATCTTGCCACTTGTCCTTCCGGGTTACGGAACTGCAGTAGCCATTTTAAAGCGGCATGGTCTGTTTTCAGTAAAAATTTTCGTCCATACAAATATTTGTAGAAATGTTTGATGGACTTGACGACTACTAACAGTTCCCTCCTAGTCACGCAATAATTCCTTTCTGGCCTGGACAAAACCTTGCTAAAATGCGCGATAGCTTTTTCTTGTCCATCTTAAAACTGCGACCGCGCGTATGACCAGATTGCTTGCGTCGGTATCCAAAACAAATTTTCCATCTTCTCTTGGATAACTCAAAATCGGTAGTGACTAGGGCCTGTTTTAGTTGATGAAAAGAATTTTCGCAGTCTTCATCCCATCTAAATTCTGCTCTTTCTTTAGTCAATTTCGTCAAAGGTTTGGCAATATTGGCAAATCCGGGTACAAATCGTCTATAATAGGTGCACAATCCAAAGAAACTTCGGACCTGATGTTTGTCGATTAGTCTTGGTCATGCTTGCACTGTTCGGACTTTGTCTGGGTCAGCCTTTACTCCATCTCTTTGTTGAAATACTACTTTCAGGTTGTTCAAATGTTCTTCAACCAAACCAAATACGTCTTTCAAGACAGTCCTCTCAAGGTAGTTTTCATCAAACGCTTAGGTTTAGTATATTTAGTCGTCGTACATGGTCTATTTTACTAGGCGCTATTTCTTCTATACTTTCTTGTGTTTGTACAAGCCTTTCTGCAATACAGCCGAGTTTATGACTGCCTCGATGCGAAACTTATTTTGCTACATGCTAAAATGTCATCCAGCATCTTAGAACGAGGTTCACTGCGTTTCGTTGTTTTGGAACCCGTCTACGAAAACCTAATAATCAATTGCTCCAGAAAGCTATCTGGTGCCGTAGGATAAACAAACCGTGACAGTCTGGTGATGTCAGCTCCAGGCCATCTGCAGCTTTCTGAACGCGGTTCTTTAATTCAACTCGATATACTTGTTCCAGATGAGCATCTCCATATCTTCTTTCTAAACGTGAAATTAGCAATTCGTAATTTCCTTGAAATAACTAAAAACGGTTTGCAAAATTTCAATTGCTACTCCACGTAAAGCCACTATTAGAGACGTCGCTTTTGCATTTCATTCAACTTTTTATTTATCGATTCTTGGCCATTTTTTAGAGCGTCCAAAAATTTAAACAATTTTCTGTCAATGTGTGTAGATTATATTTTTTTAGAACTAAATTTTAATTACGGACGATCTTTATTATTAAATTGTCTAAATTAGTTGCAGAAATTAAAAAAAGTTTAATAAACAAAATTTATAAGCAAACGCACGCGAAGCACCTCTTAATCACGTGTTTATTTATAAGATATTATATTACCACACACCTGACGCCAATTGTAACGATTTTAAAACTTGTTTTTATTATTTATTTACACTGGCACACGCGTTAAACACTTACTTTGCAACTTATTTATTTGAACCACCAAATTCTTCTTAAAACATCATACTAAATTGGCTCTAATTTCCTTCGGTTACCTTTTCTATATTTTCACGTTATCTGGAATATTCTAACTTTTTCCGTAATCGCTTCGAATGTTCTGTTTCGGAAACGTTTCAGTATTTTTCAACGGTGTACTTAAACTTTTCGTGTAAACAAGTTTATCTTACCTATAGCTATAATGAGTGTAAAAATGTAAGATAACAGTAGCCATTTATCTTTTGTTTTAGCACTAATACGGTTGTTCTTCATTTATGTACTTATTGTTACGGGCTTTTCAACGACATATTTAAATTTTAGTATCTTTCATAGTGACAGTTATGCCGAAAATAAATTTTATTCAAAATTTACAGTTAGTTCTTATTGTTATAGGTTTCTAGACAATAAATTTCAAATTAAACTATTCGTGAAAATTAAGTAATTTTACTGTTCAGACTTTCATGAAAACAAATTTACTAATAGCAAAATTTACTGCTAAATAACTGCAGCCAATTATCAATTATTTCAGTACTATCAAAATTAGAAATCAAATTCGTGTTATGACATAAATGAGTTTCTAAATTGAGTGAAAAATTACTATAGCCAATAATCTTTTGTTTTATTGCGATATTCCTCTTCAGCGATGTACATAAAACTGGTCAACTTTTCATGAAGGCAAAGTCTTCTAATAGCAAAAATTAGTTCCTTTACAAGTTTGTCGTTAAATAACTATAGCCAATTACTTTTGTTTCAGCACTATCGCGATATTCTTCTTTATTTATTGTTATGGGCTTCTCAGCAATACAACAACTATTGAAACTTTCGTGGAGTTCATCTTATACCATAACTGGGTTACTTTAAAAAGCAGGTGTAAGAGTAATGTCGCCAGGAATCTCTTATTTCGGCATTGTTACCGTTAGTTTTTCACGATCTCGTAAACTGTGGCGCTGTCATCGATTTATGTCAAAATGTTGCTATCATTTGTCTTGCAAACATAAGCCGGTACATTTTCCTAACCTACCTTTGCTTTTGTCGTTGTATTTGTTATTAATGTAACGATTACTAAAACCTATTTATTTATACTAAAAATATTTACACGTTTATAACTAACCGAAACTAATTAAATCTAAGGATATTTAAGAAACACTTACACTAATTTATATAGTACTATCAATCGAAAGATAAAGTCGGATAACTTCTATTTATCTAAACACTGACAATTGTTTATATTAAAGTCACGCACGTTTTTAATTCGTTGTATTTATCTCGACACGCGTTAATCACTTATTTATTTAAACTTGAATAATCTTCTTAACACTGCCGACTTCAAATTACTGATATAACTGCCCTATGAATTCTTTGTACCGCATTTATACATTTCTGCCATCTTTCGAGAATCTTCTATATTCCTTCGTGAACGTTCTAGACGTGGATAAAAAGTACGTGAACGCTCTCGAAATTTACAAAAACTTCGCGAAAGTTTCATTAATAAGTCTTTACGTATTATTTTAAGTAAGTCTATTTATATTTTATATATATAGTATATGTACTGTGTAACGGAAAAGAGGTGGGAATTTTGTGACCAAACTTTGCAGAAAGGTTTAAATACTCAGAGGTAGTAAATGATTAAAATTTAAAAGCAAACAAACATTGCGCTGTTCTCCGCGCCGGGATTCATCACTGAAGACTCCTCTATGCTATTTCAGATTCCAGTAGAGTCGCAACCTACACCACTTCAAACGTTAATGTCGATGTTGAGCTGTAAGTGATAGCACAAGATGTGGTCGATAAGACAGCAATAGAAAACTTTTGATTCGGCGGTAAACTGTTCGAAAGGTTACAGAACGATCTTCATTATCTAACCATCGATCGGTTCCAGTTAAGATGATTTGCAATTTCCTTTGTACGAAATACCATCTTCAGTTAACAAACAATTTGTCCTTCGAATTCGCTTATTCGCGGTAATTTTCACGCTGTCGTGTTCTAGACATAATCACACTCTTAAAACGCGTTAAACGGAAGAACCACAAGAGACAACCATATTAAAATTAACCAGTGCTATTAACACTTGATCCCTTTGAATACAATATTAATCATCTACTATCTACCTACCTACCGCCCGCAAAACCGAATGGGTGCCAGGTAAACAGCAGAAAAAAGAAAAAGTGCCTAAGCTCACCAAAGCTAACGTATTCGACACAATATCAACCAGTCTTTACGAGCCAGATGGGTGACAAAGAACTAATACATCATAGAAACGCGAGGAAACCACCGCCAATAATAATAGAAAACGTAACGAACTATCCGAAAATGCTTAATGCATTCACAGAAGCATAAATCCCAGCAGACTGCTACCAAAGCAAGCTACTCAATAACAATAAAGTCAAAATGAATGCAATCAAACCAAAAATGTATCGTGCAATCTTTTGAATAATACAGAAGTGCAGTGGCACTCATTCAAAGACAAACAAACACGACGTAATAGTAGAAAAAAATCCTAACAACTTCAACCGTGAGAATGGATACGTATTCACTAACACATGGAGATCTACGCTGCGTGAAGAACTTACAAGAAGTCACCATACGTCTATGAACGCAACTCAATAGACCAGAACAGACACGAACAAGCGAAGCGGAGTCGAAAGACGGTATATAACGAGATCAGTCTTTAGAAATTTTCTGAAGAAGCTGACAGCATGATCAGCGAAACGGTTAAGCGAAAGTTTTGTGACGCAGCAACACCCGAAAAACAGTGCTACATTAAACACGAGGTATCAAAGTTGTGATCAAGGACTTGCATCACACTATCGATTCGATTGACACTATCGCTCACCTAAATCGAAAGGAATTAAAAGCAAAAAATGCAACAAATAAACAGAAATGAATTAGTGCAAAACAAGAATGAAGGAAAGAAGGACTACAAAAAATGGTCCCATTAGATATGTTCATTGCGTCATGTGACAAAGAATCATACATTAAAAAATATATAGCATCAGAACGGTGATGAGTTCTAAAGTAAAAATAGAACCACTACGAAAAAATAAAATGATACCACAATGCAAACGCTGTCAAGAATATGGCCACACCCAAAACTTCTGTTACAAAACGACAAGGTGCGTAAAATGCAGCATTCTACAAACAAATGCAGCAAACCCCATCAAACAGAACCAAAATGCGCACACTGCGGAAAAAACCATCCTGCAAACTATCGCGGCTGCAAGATCTACAAGGATCTTCTGAAATTTAGAAACAACTATGACAAAAAGGAAACGTCGAGTCAAACGTGTCAGGAAGAAAAAGTCAAAACCAGTTCCTTACAACCTAAATCAACAACTCCAAAACCAATCAGATCGACATATAGTCAGGTGGCAAAGAGGAAACAACAAAACCCAATAAAAACGATGTTGCCGTAAATACTACGCCGACTCGATATACTCGAAACTAATATTGTTAATGGCTAATTCCCTACGTATCAAGTATGGAACGCAAATAAACGGCTGCAACACAAAGATGAACTGCAAGAAATCCTAAGTACAGAAAACATAGGCATTTGCCTGGTATTGGAAACCCACTTTATAAGTGAATCCCATGTTAACTTTCAAAACTATCTAACACACCACACTGTTCATTGGGCGAATACAGCTCGTGGTGGAAGTGCTATTATAATTAAAGAAAGCATAAATCACTATGAAAAAGAAAAGTGCGCGACTCACGACATTCAAGTGACAATAGTGACTACCAAATTCTAACGGTTAGTGCAATGTACTGTCTACCGCGATACAATATCTACGCAGATTGGTATTTAAAATTCTTCCAAAAATTAAACAGTCGCTTCATCATTGGTTGCGACTTCAATGCGAAGCACGGCCACTGGGGATCCAGGCTTATCACGTCAAAAGGGAGAGAGCTACAGAATACGGATGTGAATTCATGTCTACGGAAAGCCCACTCAAAATTGAAGAAGACCATGATCATAACAAAACACCAAAACAAAAATCACTTTAATCTTATGAACACTATTAATCTTAGTGTCCCACTTAAAACAATTGACAAACTTGAAAATAAAGTGCACATCTTTACTACAGCCATCCAGAAAGCAGCATGAAAAAAATACACCAGTTATTAAAAGGAAGCTTAAGAGATTGAACTAACTAAAAGTAATTATTGATATGATTGCTGAAGACTAAGACGACGCTGGCATCAAATCCGAACGCCGCAAGATAAAACGAACTTGAATAAATTGACACGACAATTAACATAAGAAATCAGAACGTTAAAAAACTCCACAATTAACAAAGTCCTAACAGGCCTGACACCACAAATCACCTGAAACGTCCCTTTGCACGGACCACTTTGAAAAAAGGTTTCTTCCAAACACGGGAACAGACAAAATACCTGAACTAACTCCAAATTAGTACAAAAACACAATTCTACTGGTCGCACCAAAAGAAGTTGCTGAAGAAATTCGAACAAACCTCAATCCAAAGAAAGCACCTGGCTTCGACCTGATGATTTGGTAAAGTTAACTACATTAATTAAAGCTTCAATCCGGTTAAAGCATGTTCCAGTATCTTGGAAAGTATCTGATGCTACCAAAACCGGGCAAAAACCACAACGAAGTAGAATCGCACAATTGCAATGCTACCGATTAAGTCAAAATTTAATTCTGAAACGTTCCAAACCCATTATCAAAAAATATCAACTAATCCCAACACATCAATTTGGTTTTCATGGTAAACATTCAATCGACCAGATTCACATAATAACTGACGTCATAGAAAAATCACTTGAAGATAAAAAAGTATGCTCCGCAATATTTATAGACATTTCACAAGCTTTTGACCGGGTATGGCACAGTGGCCTGCTACACAAACTAAAATCAACTCTTACGTATCCATATTATAAACTTATTAAATCGTACCTAAGCGAACAAAAATTTCGCATTAAACATGAAGGTGTACACGCATAACGACTCGGAACTAAGAAAAATCCAAGCCGGGTACCCCAAGAAAATGTCTTGAATCTAGTGCTGTGTTTGTTGTATATCAATGGCATGCCAAAAACGAAGAATTGCACGATTGCTACATTTGCAGACGACACGGCAGTGATGGCAACTGGCAATAATAAAAATATTAACCAGTCACCAATATATTTCATTGGCGTAAGGATACAGTCGGTCAACACAGCAAAGTACCTTGGGATGACCCTTGAAGCCAAACTCTGATGGAAACCACACGACGAGGATCCGAACTGTCAATGTACAACAAGCTGCTCTTATATAAATAAGTGCTGTGACCAGTATGGACATATGAAGCCCAATCATAAGGATGTGCGAAAAAATACAACACTGATATGATACAGCGATACCAGAACAAAGTGCTAAGATAGATAGTTAATTTGCCATGGTATGCACGTAACACCGACATCCATCGAAAACTCAGAGTCGAAACAATCGCATCTAACATCACGAGATACGTTAACTCTCATGTACATCGCCTTTTTTACTACCTTCGAATAGCGAAGCCTTCCTGCCAAGTTTGGTCACAAAATTCCCACCACTTCTTGATGTTGCAATTTCAATGTCACAGAGTATAAATATTGGGTTATTTTAATGATCAAAGTTTTTTGGATAACGTGTTTGCCTTTACTTAGACGATACCGAGCGGTAACAACATCCGATATTCGAAAAAAAATATATTTATTAGCTAGAAACGAGTAACAGGCACAGCGTGTATCTGATTAATTTAGAAGGTGAAATTATAGTATCAATACAAAAGTAAAATTTGGAGCCAATTAAATAAAAAAGTTTGTTGACACCGTAAATAAAAAGAAATCAAAAATAATGTTATGTTTAATTTAGTTTCTTCTTAGTAATTTGCTGATACCAGAAGTAAAAATAAATACAAAATAATGTTCACATAAAATTCAGTTGTTATTGTAAGAACTGCACATTCCAAGTACTCCAAAAATTCAAAGAATAAAAATAACGTACTTACAGATGTTTAAATGAGGTAATGTTACGTAGTTCAGTCAAGATACATACTTGAATAAATAAATACACTGCAAAAATAGAGCTACATATGCAAAACTGTTTTTACTGATTTTAATTAATACATCGCTAATTTTTAATTGCGCGGCATCATTTTGCTGACTTTTTTTGGCAACTTATCATAATCTTGTAAAATGTTAAGACGATAACTAATAATCAGACTTCAGACCATATTAATTTACAGAGAAAAGGAGATCCGATATCAGTTGAGCTTGCAAACAAACAAAAACGTTCTTTTTAATTCGATTCACAAGCACTGAATAAAGTTCGATTGAAAAACTAATAAAAAAAATGTTATTATTCATGTATAGAAACAAACCTGAGATAATTGATATCATGAACCGAGGTTATAATTACTATAAACGATGTATTTTTTATGTAGTCGCATACGACCGGTTCGTTTTTCAATAAAGTGATATCATTACCCGACTGATAACATTATACATGAGTCCAATAAGCAGCGTGGACTGTATTATAAACTTTTCAGCAATATATTTGAAACTTTTTGTAAAGACAAATTCAAATTCAATTACTAGAACTGATTAATTACACTGGTAAAAAAAATCAAAATGTTGTTGCGGATATCTTTACAGCGATATGTTGTAATTAGCAAGCAAACTAGGACTCCATTTGCATTGATACCGCTTTGCAATAGTTGCAACGTCCTGGTGGAACCGTTCCCCATGTTCGTCAGTTGTTCCACTGTTCCACTTAAACTTTCTAAAAAGAAAACGAGATAATCATCCAGAAAGTGAATTTTTAATGACATGTTACATCCCATTTCTCTGTAGGTCAGAACTATTTTAAAAGTTCTCCTTTCTCTTAGTTCAATTTCAGTCAGTATATAGTCAAATTAGCCATGTTTCATAACTTCTCGTATTTGTGATCCCACATATATGCCCACTTTAATTTTTGCATCGCTAACTCTCGGATATTTCAGTTTTAGATACAATAACCCTCTTCGAGTTAGTTTTAAATGTCGAACCAAATCATGCAGTTCAGATTGTGAAATCAAATGTGGTTCTATAGAACATACTGATGCTTGGGTGTCTGGATCATTGTCGATTTCCTGTGCGAAATACGTATCATCAGATGAATCACTTGCACATTTAAGTTCTTCTTTGTCCCAACTCCACGATTATAGTGGTTCTTCACTATAACTGTAAATAGCTATAACGGCAGAGAACGTTATAAGTTGATTTTACATCCGCGTAATTCAAAATAGTTTTGAATAAAACTGCGGGATTAAACCACAACGTAAAAGACATTAGAGGTAAAGCAGTGTCAACGCAGTTGTGCAAATGCCGCCAGAGTAAACTATTGAACTGCCGTTTCGCCCTTTTGGAACTTATCAGCAGTAGGAGACACAATCTAATGTATTCCCACAATCGCATCGACAAATGTTATAGGTTATATATAATTTTATACCAAAAATGAGTTCCTTTAAAAGTTTACTGATAGATAACTATAGTCATTTATATTTTGTTTCGGCACTATTAGTGTTTTTCATTTATTTATTGATATGCGTTTTTCAGCGATACACCTGAAATTATTCAACTTTTCGTAGAGTTAAGTTTACTAATAGCAAAAATGAGTATGTCTGTTAGATAACTGCATGTAATTATCTTTTGTTTCAGCACTATCACGATATTCTTCAATTATTTACTCTTATGGGTTTTACACCGATGCACTGGAAGCTGTTCGACACTTTATCTTTTTTTTTTCACCATTATCCCGATTAACCATTTATTGATTATTACAAAGTTTTAACCAATTTACTTAAAACTGTTCAACATTTCGTAGTGACCAATTCACTAATAACGAAAATCAGTTCTATTTAAATGTTGCTGTTATAGGTATATAGATTACTGTTGCCAATGAACTTTTGTTTCGACAGTATCGCAATTATTCATTTCTTAATTAATACGATTGTATTTAAAACTATTTAAATTCTCGTAGAGTCAATCTCATCTGATACTCAAAATAAGTTGTTTTCAAAAGTTACTGTTATAGAACTGTAGCCAGTTGTTTCAGCACTATCACAATACCCATTCTCAAATCATTTATTGTTACGGACTTTTCACCGATGCAATTTGCTGTTAGATAATTGTAGCCAATTCTTCTTTATTTTTCCGAATTATCCCGATTAATTGTTTATTAATTATTATAAATTTTTAACAAAGTTTAGTGTATGATTACTGTAGGTACCCAATACTCTTTTGTCTCAGCATGATTACGATTATTCATGTATTTAGTAAAGACCAATTCACTAATACCAAAAATGAGTTTAAACCATTTCTACTTTGCTGTTAGATTACTGTGGCCAGTTATCTTTTGTTTCAGCACTATGTCATCGGATAGTATTTACAGCAAATAGAATTTTGAGTGAAAGTAAACGAGCATGCGGTGGTCGTAACGAAAGACAATAACCATAGCCGACTCGTTCAAAATTGAATATAATTTGCATGTGCGCGCTGCAACGGATATGACATTATTATTTTTGTCGATAAAACACATTATGAATAGTAAAATTGGGTAGGTACGTCCAAGTAACGGCATTAGAAATTCAATTAATTCGCAAACGCGCGCGCGTCTAAAAATAAGATTTTTAAAAAAACAGACGCGCACCGAAGCGACTCAAACAATTTTCCGACTTATTTCCTTTTAACTAAAATAACTCGAAAGCGGAAGGCCACCACTTTTTACGAGCCTAATGGACTCGTTTAAGATAAAGAAAATTCGTTTAGAGAGGAAAAAAGTAACACGTGCCCCAAGCCAGAAGTGAATTTCCAAGATAAAAATGTTATTTTAGTAAATTACTCTAAATATATAATTCCAGTTTTTTTCTTAAACGAACCGCACGTCAATTTTTTCGTTGTGCATAAAACAAACGAGTGCGATGCGTTGACGTTTCTTTGACAACTTCAAATAAACAAAGTGTCAGTGAAACCGTGAACAAATAAACACGCCTTGACTGTCTTAATTTAGTCGTAATGTCAAAAAAGAAAAACAAAAATGCGCGAATAGATCGTATGAGCGGACGCTGACGCTTACATCGAAAATTAAAGTAATTCAGATTTACACATACGTAGAAGCACGCCCTTCCTGCTATTATTGGAAATTATATGAAAATGATTTTTTGGTTCAGTAAATACGAGTTTATTCTACTAATTTTCATTTAAATTTATTGGCCATTGTATTTACTTACGCTGCTTGACGTCAAATTATTTTTGTCTTTTGTCATTATTACGTATTTATCGACGCACGCTGTGATTAAGTTTTTTAATTTTTTTAATTGTAGGTGCGGCCCTCAAGTATGTGACCAGTGGCCAATTACGTCTCAAAAAATTATTTTTTTAACAAAACAAAGTATCTGAATAAAGCGCGTTTTAATCTACCAGTCATATCTTAATCGTAATCGATGGTAACTGGGTGCCATCTTGATAACACAAACAAAATGGCGTCGTATGCAAAACATTTGAAAACATTACGTAAGTTAATCTACGTGTTTTTGCTGGTAATTGACGTATTAATAATGGAATGGGCGAACATTTTTACCTGTTTAACTTTTAAATTTAAAAAAGCGTGCGTGGGTGGTTGCAAGAAAAAGCGGAAGCGTACAAAAAATATGTCACGGTGAAAAATGAACGTCGAAATCACCAAGGACGCTTTTGTTTTAACCTCAGCCTATCACGATCCATAATTAAAATTCGACAATTAGTGAAACCTACGACGTGCATACACAAAAATTAAGGAGCCTCTGCGTGAGTCACTTTTTTTAGACATTTCCAGTGTTCCTTTAGATTTTATTGCGAATATGTTGATGGGTACCTGCGATTGGGCACTCATATTCTAAGCCACTCCCACCGAAAAGCGCACGCTTTCACCATTGGCATTTGAGTTACACACGTACAAAATGCAACGTTTATGAATTGAATATGCAGGACGTTATACCATATTTTTCACAATTCCGTCTTAATCCGTTTGGTTAAAATAGGCCGTTTCATTACCCGAATCTAACCGTAATCCACCCCTAGCGATCGATGATTTATAATAATTTTTATAGCGCATGTAAATTAGTTAGTTTAAATATCAATACTAGCTTGTTAGCATATTTTTCTAACCCTAAAAAATCGGTCGGTTATTAAACGCGCAGTCGGCTTTGGAAATATAAAAATCGACGATCGCTAAAAATCTCTATTTTTCACATAGTAACCCTTGAAGTAAAATCACCCTAATATATCAGATGTCGTTTGAAATTTGCATACGCTTTTTAAATACGGGGGCTTAAGCTTCGTGAAAAAAGACGAAAAATAAATTTATTCCCCACATTTGCATACAATAAAATATGATCTGTGTGAATTTTAAATTTGATCTTACCCCGAACGATTTTGTTTGATACGCGTAACGTCCAAATTAATAGAAAAATATAAGGATCGTAGTCACGTAGTGTTTTTAGCACGTGTACGGAGGAGTGTGCTTGTACGGTGCGTTGGAATGTAGTGTGCAGTACCCGACCGGTGGCACTACTCACAGTTAGAAAAGCGGCGGCATCACGACTAAACCGACGGGATTCTGCTACTATCTGTCGGTCAGCTGATGGTCACTGCATATCTTCATTATGTAACGTTATGGACTCACCAAGGCCTACCGCATTCTAACTATGTGTAAAACAAATAACGAGCACGTCTTACGATTCTTATATACAGGGTGGTCACAACTGATTAATCCCAGTTCATTTAGAATCGAGGTAGCCGTGGTTTGGTATTTATTACCTAATCGGTCGACGACGCAGTCCCACTTTATCCTGCAGCACGGCAGTTTTTATAACGCTGAAAACGCATATTATGATCAAGATACATTTGGTTGTATGAGTACTATTGCCTACTTCCGGTTATTTCCAATCTAGATAACGATTATAATTTGACTTTGAATTTTGGATAACACACAATAGTATCGTTTAGCAGTAACCAGAATTAAAATTTAGTAGGTTATAGATAATGGAAAGTAATTGACTGTAGCAATAGGTATTTAACGTCATTAGCATCGGCATAACGTGAAATTCAACGTAGTTCTAATACGTTAGCCCTGATTGTTGTTAAATAATTGACTGCCAGTTAGATTTTTTGATATGACTATCCATGTTTTTGAATATCAGTTACACGTAAAATTATCACCTTTTTTGACAACGTGGAGTTATTTTTTGACAACAATCAAACTCAACAAAAAGAGTAAAAAATCTTAGTAGGCGATGAACGTTAAATAACAATTAAACGTCGTGTAATTATTGTTTATTATTGCCGAAATTAAACGGTTATTTAACTTAAAATGTAATACACTAAAGTGACTCTAAATAAACATGCAATGTTATATAACGAAACTAAACTCCTACTTTGCCATCGCTGCTTGCAAATTAACGAAACTTAATTACCATGCATACAACTATTTCTAATAAAAGCTCTGGTCTCTCTTTGCAAAAAGTCTATATAGTACATTTACATCAGGAACCAGTCTAAGGATTCGGGCTAGGGGTTGATCGTCGCTAACAGATCACCCCGAACTTCATCGAATTCGCGAGAATCCGATGTGCTGGGGTGTCAGGAACGCTACACGGCGGACAGCTGTCGTCATCCAAAACGCTAATGAATTTTAAACTACAACTAAATCAGCCGTTTGAAGAAAGGATTTGGACTGCCTCTCGTGCTACGTTCTGACCTAGGTAAGCATATGCAGGATAAGGGAGTAGGCTATTTACCCAAGGTCAAGACATTAAAGTGACGTTTGGCAGCTGAACAGGACGGAAAGTCGTTGAGCGAAACGTGCTGATCAAGGAAATTGCATGTGCCAGCCTTGTCAAAAACTTTGGTGTGGTAAATTTCCTGCAAAAGGAGATGTAAGGAAGGGTGCTTGGATATGACACACAGGGTATCTACGGAACGGTGCGATAAGCCCAGAGGATAGTTCAAAGGAATAAGGATTGAAGCGAACCCAGTTTCCTGACCACGTGGGAATGTCGACGTTTGTGATACCAAATGTCTAGGTCATAGGTGAGCATGGGTACCTATAGCTACACTGTTAAAGATAATTGCAAAAGATTTTTTGATTCCATTTCAAGCGTGAGTATTTGTAGAACAAGTGAAAGAAGTTTTTACACTTGTCAACTGCAAATGCGCAATGTTTTACAAAACTCAATCTGTCAAGTAACAAAAGTTCGAGGTATTTAAATTCAAAAACCCTACGGACGGGAAATTTTGTTGGGGCGCAGTGAAGGATTTCGTTTTAAAGTAGAGCCAAAAATTATGTACTTAGTCTTGTCCGTTAAAACCGTCAATATGTTACTGCCAGCCCAGCTTGTCACTATGTTTAGGCACGTGTTGGATTTTGCCACTAAGTCTCGTTTAGAAATTGCCGTGACAGTGATGTCGTCCACGTATGCGAAAATGTCGCATTCTGCTGATAGTTCTGTGCTAAGTAAGTCGGTCACAACCAGATTCCACAAGGTCCACCCGAAAACCAAACCTTGTAGACATCCGTCCGTCAGTCGTTTGCCATAAACAGAACGGGAAACGTTTGAGGAATAAGTTAACGATCGGTTCGTTTTGCCTGGAACCAAGCCATATTGACTTGGATGAAAAAAAAAATTGTAGAGGAATGTCGTAATGAATCTTTTTAAAAAGCACACGTTCAAAAAGTTCTAATAACAAAGTTATCGGACGGTACGAGTTGGAATTTACGAGATCCTTCTTCCCAGGTTTGAGAATGGTGATGAGTTTACCACATTTCCAGCTGGTAGGAAAATAGCCACATTTAATGCATGAGTTGAACAAATCAATTATTGTAGTAGAAAAGGAATCTTGTACAAGTACACGTAAGACGTTACAATGTTTTCCGTCAGGTACGGGAGACTTGTTTTTAGGAATTCTACTAGCCACCGCGGCTATATCATCGCTAGTGACCACCCAGTACTGTTGGGATCTTATTTGCAAATCAGTGCGTGATCTTATTCGAGCTTGCTGTCAGGAAACAGGGAGCAAACAATAGCTTTAATCGTCTCGTATTCTGAGATAGTGTATCTGTCGCCGTCTTGGACATTGGATTTTTCTTTTGGAACCACAATAGATACAAACGGTTTCAAAATTAATTGGCTAAAAGTATTTAAGATAATTATCAACCATACATTACCATCGGCTGAGCCAATTCTTAATCGTTCTTGAACCGTTTTAGTTAACGCAGAATTTGTAATTCAGTGTTGTCAAATTTTATTTTTGACGTCCTAATTATCTTCAAAACATTATCATCAGTGGTTCCAACTTTAAATTTTTCAGCAAAATTTTTGACTTGAACTTTAAAGCTTTAATTAGAAACCACAGTCAATGTGTATTGTATAATTATCGACCATCACTGGCGATAACAACTTTTAATAAATTTGTCATGTTCTGGTGTTGTTTCAGATAATGCAGATTTTGTTCATAATCAGAACTAAACCACTTGAGCTTAATTATAAGTGAGTTATGGATGTTGTAATACTTCAATGCAATTATCACGCATTGTTACCAACACTGACAACTTTTGTTTTTTCAGCTGTAGAAACCACAATGATTCCTTACGGCTTCAAAATTGGTTTTTGTATAATTATTGTCAATTAAGATGGGCGAACACAGTTTTTAATCATTTGGCCGTATTCAAGGTTAGCTTTATATAATGCTTATGATCTTTTTTCTTCAAAAGTTGAATTAACCGCTTAACTATACTCATCAAGATGAGCTATGGTTATTGTATGATAAATACTACAAAGTTTAATTATCGCGCATTATCATCAATGATTACTTCTTTTAAACTATTACTAACGTTTTTTGATATAATTCTTCTGGTATTTTGGTATCACAACTGAGTTGGATATGGGTTATGAACTAATTATGTGTACCTATAGTTTCTTATAACATTTAATTGTTTGGCTACGTCATGCTATTGTTTTTGACGTCTTTTTCGATTATCATTAAAATTAAACGAAAATGTTGAAAGTTATTATCAGTGCTATCGAGTTTTAATCTACCAGTATGTTTTTTGGTACACTTCTGTCGTTATTTTTGATATCACAAATAAATATAAAATAACTAATTACAGCAATTATCTCATTTACGTATTAACGATATTTAATCATCAGACTACGTTTCTGCAACGCGCACTGATTCAAATCGAAATTAAACGAAAAAGGGTTGAACAACTTTAGTAGATTATGAATGTTGAATTAGCGATTATTACGTTTTTAGTAACTTATTAGTTTTGGTTTTATTTTCGACGTTTCGATAAATCTGCCTTTGGGAATCATACTATTCATACCTAGGTACTTATTCGCGAAGATTTCAAAATTACTTTGCTATTGATATTGGCATTAGTCAGCTGTAGACGTTACGCCTCACGTTGCCTAGAAATAAATTAGTTCCCTGTGAATTTATAATAATTGAATGTTTTTTTTAACAGTTGGCTAATGAAGTTTGGTTACCAACGATCATGCGATTTTTGTAATCCTATGCCGAATCCGGTAAGACTTATGATCTATTTTTCCAAATCCTTAGAATTCCAAACACCGGTGGTGACAATGTTATGCCAAAACGTGCTATGGTCGCACGTGGCGGCACTCTTTCTATGTAAACTATCGATTAAACGATTTTCGGTGATCGTCAATTGTCAGCGTTTAAGCAAGCGTGAAAATCAAGTTAGCGGGTGGAAAAAATGAACATCGAACTGTAACGGTAACACGATTAGCACCTACATTCTCGGCTAAATCGATTTGAATTACGAAAAAAAAAGAACGACTATACTATGTTCATACGTGGGCATACAATACACGGCACACCTTGATGACAGGTGACAATTTAAGATTTCATTTGAATACAGCGTACCTACGTAAACATTCAATTGTTTATATAGAAAATGGCAGTTTTTAGTTACGGAGTCGAGAAAAAAATGATAAGATAATTTCTGTTTATAAATAGTCAGGTGGCCGTGTAAAAGAGGTTATTATTTTACGCCAATTCCATTTTATCGTAAACGTATATGACTTCCCTAGAATTATTTCGCTCACAGATGATCAAATTACCGTCTGCTAAATAAATAGCTATAGTACTTTCTTTCATCGAACTTTTCTTCGGTAATCGCGTTTAACGTTGGTTTAACAAATGACAGCAGTTATATCATTACGTGACTTATACTAATTCTCACGGGCTACTGCAATCGAATTTAAAAAAAAGAAAAAATAAATATTAAGGTAAGCAACAGACTAAACAGTAATTTTAGCTCCATTTATAATTACAACATTCCATCGTCGTCCTACGCACAGTGCCGCCGACGAAACTAACACTGATAAAAAAAGAAGAAAATGATAAATAACGCAATCTGCAATCGTATTGGGAATTTTTGTTTTCAAACTTGGCATTTTTTTATTGAATTTGTTTAATATGAAATTGCTCGACTCGGTGGGTGGGATTCGTATTACTTGGGTTAAAGTGCGTGATTTCGTCATAAATATTTAGATTGTTAGTTGGCGAGTGTAATCGTTCTTTTGTTTTTACAATTTAAATTCACGGTCGAATTATAAACATAAAATCTTTCAAATGTTCTCGTATGCAAATGTCTACTCTGATTTATGTAGAATAAATGAAACAAAAGAAAAATCACAGCCTATTTCGATTACGATTTCAAAAACTTAATGCGACGAGTTCTAGTCGCCTTGTAATCGCATTATTAGCATGAGGTTAAGACGTTTATTGTGCATTTAGCGAACAATGCATTTCGGGTGTCACTTTTAGGACCAACAATAAGATAAATGTCTTGCGGTGCCCGAGGGGAAGACGCACAGACACCGGTAAATGAAAGCGAAGTCACGGCCTACTTAGATATGTGAGAAATTTGTTATTTACACGTTTGGGGTTTAGAAAATAACTTGATATCGAAATTGTAATAATATCGAATTCGAATTTTAGTACAAAACGCATTCAGCGAACCGGTTACCAAGCAGAGAAGGAGCGATGAACGAAACAAATGAATAAGAATAATGCCCAATCTCACGGTATTGAATTACCGAAATATTTTACGATTGTATCGGTTTGCGGAATTGGACTTTGGTTTAATTTAGCATCGCGTGGTCCGTGGATGAAAAAACGAGCGCGGCCTAATACTATCGAAATATTTTTCAATATTAAATGCATTGATCGAATGTACCCATCATCATACATCTGTTTAGGTTGGGCCGGGTTAAAAAACTGGTCCTGACAAAATGTTTTTTTAAAAAATATGAAAAGGTCTTTACCTGGTTCTAGACACAATCGACCAGTGGGGTTCCAATGCGATGACTAAACAAATCAATGATAGAAAATCGAACGCCGATTGTACCTCTAGTGTGTATTTCAATAATCTTTAAAAATGACAAAAAAATCTAAATTTTAACACCTCGGGTTAAATACGCACCAAGACGCGTTTCGTTGCTGAAAAGGAATCCTTTTTGTGTGGCCAAAAAAAACATAGAGAGAGAGAGGGCGCGCCGTTTTTCTTTTGTTAAAAATACATTTATCATTCGATAACCGAAGATAAAATGATTACGGACTTATTTCAAATATAAGTTTTATTAGTTCGGCTTCGGTAAGTTAGGTAGTAGTACCGTACCGTGCCCGTAGCCACTATTTCTAATCCCGCTGTGAAAGAAGACATTATGAGGCGCATTCAATTTTTTCTTGCGTTGTTGGAACTGTCTAATTAACGATTATTACTTTTTAAATAACTAAATTAACGAACGCTTTTTGTTTTTGTCCAGCCCGTACCCCCGAACGACAAAACGTCGGAAAAAAACGCAGTAGGCCATGGGTACGTTAAATCACGGCCTACTCGCAGACTAATTTCGATCGGTAAATCGTTTCTGTTACAATAAGCGAGATTAATTAAAATGCGACCTTGAACTTGAAGTCACAAAACTTAGCAACAATGTAGCTACTTTATATCAGATCCGAGTGCAGGTTGGCGGGAGGGAGCTTGAAATAAACGAAACTAATTTTGTGCGAATATCTCTTAAACGTTTGGTGGGGGTGATAAAAAATATTGTTATTCGTGAGAATAATAACCTTGTCTACACGTGCAACTCCCGAATCATTAAACATATAAACAATGAAACTAACTCCCCGTCAGTAGTAAAATTCAACCTTCGAAATTAAATCACAGTACCAACCGCTTCGATCGCCCTTTGCAACATGAAGGAAGGTACTACTCAGTGTAGAATTATATTTGAAATAAAATATTTGTCGTATTCCTATCGCCTCCCCTTAAACTTTGTTATTGCTTATAAACAAAAGTAAGGAGACAAAAAAATTGAACCTTTAGATAATTCTTACAAAATGACATTAGTCAAAGACAAGTATTATATATTGTTCTGTTATATGGTAACTGCCTTCCCACTTTCCAATAAGAATTTTTCTACGCTTAAAACGTTTTTGGTTTATGCTTCTGGATGCATCTTACTTTTGTCAAAACAAATCTGTAGAAATTGTTTTAGTTACTACAAACTCAGCATCTTTAATTCCTTCTTCCACGAACTAAATTATTAATTTTTAGGAAATTTTGCCTTTACTTAAAACCAAAATTACCTAATTGCAGTGGTATTATTGACTATTCCTCTTGTAAACTTAGTGTTATCGGACCTCAAAACTTGAAGAAAGGAATACCGTAATAGCGAAGGCTTCCACGGCCGGAATCTATACTAACATTAGAATGTCTTCCGGGTTTGGACCGTGTTATAGTTGCAACCGAAGCTGCCAACGTTTCGCCCACTTTCGTAAGGGGCTTCATCAGGGCGTGAGATAAATCGCAAAACTCAAACAAGCAATCGAAATCTAACTAAGAACTTCTCAAAACTTAGGTTATCCACTTGTGAAACAAGCCATAACCTAAACTATGAAAAGGTAAGAAAGAAAACGATAACCTGAAAAAGCAAACGAAAATCTAACAAAGAATCACTACCGAGTTAGGTAATCAACTTGTGAACCAAGCCAGATTCTAAACTAGGTAGAAGTGACTTAAGAAGAAATAGTCTCCGTATTTAAAGGAACAGGATCGTCACGGATGATTAAGCTCGACCCTGATTGGGTTACGGTTGCTAGGGGGCGTGTTTTTGTTAAATGACTAATAACCGGGAACCAAAGAGGGGATAGTTCGAAACCATGATCGCGATTGAAGTTATTGGGGTGTTTGATGATTTCTATGCTTTCTCGGAATTTTCTGTTGAAAAAGAATGGAGATTTGGCAATCAACGAAACATTATCAAAATCTATCTTGTGACCTGTAGTAAAATGATGTTCAGCGACCGCAGACTTGGAAGTATACCTTTTCCTTATACAACGATCATGTTCTGAAATGCGAGTAATGACGGAACGACCGGTTTCACCAATGTAGACTAAACCACAAGAACAGGGAATTTGGTATACACCTTGAGATGAAAGTGTAGGAAATTTGTCTTTGGGAGAAGGAAGAATCTGAGAGATTTTGCCTGTCGAGTTGAATATGGGTTTAATACCATTCTTACGAAGGAGTTTCCCTATTTGATCTGTAACCTTGTGAATGTAGGGTAAGAAGGCCAATTTCGGGTTGGATTCGGGAGTAGAAATGTCCTTAGGTACTCGAGTACGTGGATGTAAACGACGATTAATAACTCTATCAATATCTCGTTTTACATAACCATTGTTCACTAAGGTTCTAGTAAGATGACGGAGTTCTGAGTCTAGATTCTCAGGTTGACAAATAGAAAAGGCACGATGGACCAAAGATTCAATGACAGAACGTTTCTGTGCAGGATGATGATGAGACGAAGCATGAAGGTATCTGTTCGTATGGGTGGGTTTGCGATAAACAGAATGGCCTAGAAGTCCGTCGGGCTTACGAGTCACAAGAACGTCAAGAAATGGAAGAGAACCATTACTTTCGATTTCCATAGTAAATTTGATATCTAAGTGTTGATTGTTAAGATGATCAAGAAACTTAGACAATTCAAGATGACCATGAGACCAAACAATAAACGTGTCGTCAACATATCTAAACCACACTTTAGGTTTTAATATTGATGATTCCAAAGCAACCGTTTCAAAGGATTCCATAAAATGTTAGCTACAACAGGTGATAGAGGAGAACCCATAGCAGCACCAGAAACTTGTTCGTAAAACTTATTATCAAATTGGAAGTAAGTAGAGGATAGACACTTTTCAATAAGAGGAACCAAACTCAAGTCCTTGCCATGTTGAGACAGAATCTGTTTGATGATAATAAGCGAATAGGAACTTTAGTAAAAAGTGAAGTAACATCAAAGCTCACGAGAAGATTTTTAAACCAGGAGGGGAGGAACCACCTTCATTTATATTCAAAACTACATTTGTATAAACATTTGCAAATTTATCGTATTCGTACTACCTCCCTTCAAATACTGTCTTTGTTTAGAAACAAAGTTGTTCAAGGGGAAAAAAATATTATTCGAGAACATTTTAGAGAAACAGTTCTCAAAATCTCAAAGACGGGTATTGGCAATAGTTTTAATGAAAAGTGCCTTCCTTCAACAAAAACTATTTGTCACAAAAACGGATTGGGTTTACGTTTCCTTATAACTCACCAATGTAAGTTTTGGATCCTTCATTGCCTCTTTGTCGAACTAAGTTTTTAATTTCGGTCATTACTGCGATATATTTCTACTCCTAAATTAACATTAAGGACTCAAGCATAGTACAAACTAATTTTAATCTCGTTTGCACGTCAATGCCTCCCCTCAAATATCTCCTTTGTTAAGACATAAAATTATCGAACATTCTTGAAAAAGTTTTGTGTTTATATGAAAATTATTTCTCTACAAAAGAATATTTAGAACGTCATTATCGGAAGAAGGGGTGGGGGTATCGGTTTTAACAATAATACTGGTTAATCCTTATTATTCACTTTAAAGAATGGTAAAGTAAAGCTTAATTTTACGTACTCCCCCTCCCCCTAGAGATTCTTAATTTTGTACTTTATAAGTGTTTTATATCTTAACAATAATCTTATTGGAGTTAGCTTTTAATTTTTAATTGAGAAACTGAATTTTAATTCATGTCACAGTCTAGGTAGCTACATTATGTCATTTAGTAACCGTTTTCTTTCTCTGAACTATTAAACCAATCGTTGCAGTTCTCCGCACGCTAAAATAACTAAATACTTCGTCTTTAGATATAATTATTGATCTAAAAGAACTTCCTGTTCGAACTACGTTAAATTAAACTCGCGTGTCGTTGAGCGCGTGGGAGGAGGAGGCGTCTTTTATACGTTTTTAATTGACGATTGTCGATAAATCCACATCGTTACTGTTCCGAATATCAAGCCACTAAGATTCCGTCTTAAAAATTAATTACGAAGTGCATCGCGAAAGTGAGTTGGTCGCCATATTGGTTAAAAACTAATAAAATAACGATGATTTAGTGTTTGTTTGACGTTTATAGTTGCCCTTAAACCGTTTTATTTGCCTGCATTTTTCAAACCCGCAGACATTTCGAATAAAAAAAAATTTCACTTACAGTAACCCTCGCATGGCCATCTCAGTTTTTTTTTGTTGGCGTTGTTCTCCAGACACGGCCACTTGATTTTTTTTACCAATTCTATAGGGGACTTTTTACCGGAAATTGGGTCGCGTCCAGTGTTGACAGTTTTTTTGCTAATTTCACGCTCGTGTGAAACTGGTGACTTCTTTGAACCAATAAATAATTAAATCGTAATCGCAATTTTTTTTCCATGAGTGATTTGATTTTAAAATTCAACCCGTGCGCACTTGTCAATTGTTTTGTAGTACGACGTGTAGTTTCGAACATTCCCTCAGATAGTTTTGTGTGGAAATATGCATGTATGCATATCGGTTTAAAGAAAGACATCGAGAGAGACACGTGTCACGAGTAAGACGTGATCGGAACGTCAACCTGACGGGCAAAATTTATTTTAATGGCGAAAAATCGCGCAGCGTCGTAATTATGCTAATGGACGTTTATGTTAATTAGGTTAGGTTACACGTTTCGGGTGGAACTTTCAATGTTGGTTACACTGTATGTGACAATGACGGATTGGATTTAAGCTTTTTTTTAACTCGTAATGCCATCATTTTCGAAAGTGACATCGGCAGCGTGTAATTTTCGTCGTTTCTGATTACGTAATTGTTTGCAAAATGTTACAAACACTTGCATTTGTTGTTCTTTACGACGCAAACAACGAAAAAATTAACTAAATCAAATGGACGCATCCACCCACGCTATTTAAGCGCGAAAAAAACTAAATAGGATTAAGAAACTGTAATCTAGCTAACTGTGAGTTTATTGTTTTGTTTCAATCGTCGCAACTTAATAAAGTTTATTTTTATGTATAAATACGAAATGTAACACATTTGGAGCACTTTAGTGAACATTACGGAACGATTTTTTTTTTGAGATTTTGTACAGTACCTATATTATAATAAATTCTGTTCATATATTGATTGTTTAACTTTTAGTTCTAACCTAGGTTCATTAGACCCGTTGAATTAAATATAATTGTAAGTAATTCTTTGTGTTACTGAACTTTTTACTTTGTTTAATATAATAAGTTATCTTCGACTAATTTTTGGTTAAACAAATTTTATTGATATTATAGCATAGGAATATTCACTGTCTTTTTTCAATTAATCCAATCAAACCTAATTAGGTGATTTAACCTAAAGTAACCTAAAATTAAATTCAGTTATGTTTTTTTTAAATCTATAATTAGGTCTTGTAGAAGAAATCTAAATTGTTTTTTCTTTTACTTACAACGTAACCTTATTAGACCAACTGTTAGGTAAACTAAAATTACATTCGATTGTTTTTTTTTTCTTATAAAAATAAGTCTTCTAGTAGGTTGCTTCAACCTGGCCGCTTAAACTAAACACAATTTTATTGATGTAGTTTAAAAATTCTAATATATTTTTGTTTTTTTGTTTTCAATGTAAATTAATTAGATAGTTAGCCAGGTAACCTAAAATTACTGTAAATTAGATCTTTTAATAGATCTTTTCAGAATGCTATCAGTATCCTACAGAAGTCACTTTCTTTTTTCTTAAACTAAACTTTAATAATAAAATGATCTGGTCATCTGGTACATTATCCGGTCATACAATTGGTTTTGACTGAACTGACGGTGAACCAGTTTACGTTTACTTTACTAAATTTTAGTTTATCAGAAAAAAATCTGTAGGATAGTTTGAGAACATATTGATACAGATTATAAAAAACTGAGCGGTTAGATTTCGTGCAGTTTCATAGTACGTCACCTAACCTAAATCGGTTTAGTAAATGTCGGTTAAACCTAATAATCAAATTTTGTTGGAATTAAAACTTACAAATCTAAACTATCTTTTTTTACTTCAATTGCACCTAATTAAATGATGTGTCGGGTAACATAATTGGACCAATTTAGGTTACTTTTTTAAATCAAAATTTAGGTTAGTTTATTAAATCAAAATTTAGGTTGTTTTGTAAAAATTAGGGAGGTTAGGTTTTGCGTGGTTGAGTAGTAACATTAACTAACATTTAATTATTTTAATTTTAAATCTTTAAAAATAGTTTTTAGTTTGAATTATTAATGTCAACAAATATAAACGGCCCACTTGGATTAGTATTTATTTTAAGTTAACTTCACAAATGCCTACTTTAATTAATATTTTTGATCTAATTATTTTTTGAACATACCCTTTAGTATGAACTAACTTTTAACCTAGGCTATTTAGATTAGTAGTTGTTTGAAGTTAAGTTTGAGCGATGCTTATTTATTCTTGATGTAACTTAATCTAGTCATTTATTAATCAAAAACAGAGATCTTAGTGTAACCGATTCGTGTCAATAAACCTAAACTATTATTGCCAACCTTGTCTACTGTGATACCTATTGTTTTACTTTAACTGTGAAGAACGCATACTTAGATTGCTATTCTTGATGTAACTTAATCTAATCGTTTTTTAATCACACGTAGGTTACTGTTTATTTAGATTTCTTTTGATCCAATATCTAAATTCAAACCTAAACCAAATATATTAGATGTCAATTACGCTATATTTAGGTCAAATTAGGGTATATAAAAAACTTAATCGTTTTTAGTTATTGAAACGCACACTTAACTTGTTTCTGTGTGTGGGTGTTACGCTCGTACAGGGTGTACCGTGAGCGCTTTTTAAAGCGCAGATGGCCTTGCAAATGTACGTCGGATTAAAAAAAGAGATACAACGCTAACTGTATCGCATAACGAAATCCACGAGTTTACAAATATGTGAATAGCAAAAAAATTCGGACAAATATTTCGTACGTTCACATAAGATCAAGTTAACTGTGCTTATCACCTCGGGCACGTACGATCGACCCGTCCTCGTCTAAATAGTAAAGCGATCGAGGTAGGCGTCTTTGTTTTGCGTTTCGCCAGGGAAAAAGTTTCACTTTTTCTTTGCATTTCGGACGATTCGGACTTAAAAATTAATAAACCGATATAAATTCAAGAAACAAGATGGAAGTTTTTGCCCCGAAGAGCGACCATTTAAAACCGTAATTAAAACGAAAGAATCTTAACGTTAGCTCGAGACTTTTTTTGTTCATTTTCGAAATTCTCCGGTTTATGATTTATTTTGTCTGCGATTTTCAGTTGTTTTTTGAATTTTTAAACTTGTTCGCCATAAAAATGTACGATCATAAACCCTTGTACGGGCTGCCGAGAGAGAGGAAGAATGTTTAACCCCATTACGAAGACGAAGGTGGTCGTATGCAGTTCGAAATCTTCTTTTTGTTGCACACAATCGGGTCGGGACTGTAAGAAGTCTTTTATCTCTCTCTTAGCATTATTTAAATATCGGCCGTCTTTGTCCGGGTGGTTGGGCTCTC
Organism: Aquatica leii; assembly: GCA_035610365.1. Classification (NCBI taxonomy): domain Eukaryota; kingdom Metazoa; phylum Arthropoda; class Insecta; order Coleoptera; family Lampyridae; genus Aquatica; species Aquatica leii. Next base: position 87,078,395 of record CM069435.1, read on the forward strand.
TTTGTTTAACTCGTATTTTCTGTCTTCGACTTTGGGAATATGTGAAATGGGTTTTATTCGCTTCGAGTTATTGAAAATGCTTTTGCTTTTTGTTTTTCGGCCGTTTTTAAAATATAATAAAAAGCCAGACGGATTTGCACCAGGAAAAAAAACGCGTTTTAAAATTTGACGCTATTGTTTTGTTTCGTCAGAGACTCAAAGCCAACTTCGCGTTACGTTTTTCTGGATTTTTCGCCAGGTTTTCGTGGAGAACGCGCCGACATCAAAATTCAAAACGCGCTTCCTCGACTTCCTTTTGAAAATGAAGAAAACAATCGCTCGGAATTTTAATTTATTAATTCCATTTTTCGTTTGCCTTATACGCGGCCACCAATCGCTTTTTTTGACGTCATTTAGGTTATAATTTCCCGTCTCCTTTTATTGAATTAACTTCCAGAACGTTTATGTGAAAATGACGTGTATTTTTGACCTAAAACGTATGAAAAAGTATAAATTTTATTGTTATACCATTTCCTGTATAGACCGATAGGTTCTGAATATTAATATCGATGGAACGAGAGAGAAACAACACGCGATTTCGTCAAAAAAAGGATTTATTTATGTACGCGATACCATAAAAATCATAGCGAATAATTGTCCATTTCACATTTTAATTTAAATCGAACGCAACTGCGTTTCAAAGACGAACAGCGGCTCTTTAAAGTAGACTAAACGATGATTAATTTTTGTTTATTTGAACTAAATTCGTTTTCGAGTACGTGGAACTCGATTGATTTTAATATATTTATTTCGTCGAGTTGGCCGTGATACGCAATTTTAAAACCAATATATCAAGGCTAACTGTGTTTATAGTTTATACCGATGGGAATTAAACGCAAATTTTTTTGTTACAATACTAGTTACGAGGTCAAAGTTTTTAGGTTTTTTTGGAGAAAAAGTGAGTTTATGTTTCGCGTTAGTGTTAGGGCATAAGGAAGTGACGATAATTATAGTTACACTCGAAAAGGTTCAATAGTCTATTATTCAAACAAATACATAGGTTGAATTCAAAAATCTAAACACACTGCCAAGTTAGGTTAGTACAATCAATAAATAGTTGATTAAAAATGTTATTAAGATTAAAGCAAACCGGGTAGGGAGTCGTAGAATCAAAAGCTATCTAAACATTTGACTTCCTTTTTTCAAAGAGACGAGCTGCTCTTGGTTTGGTTAGGTTGTAACTGATTCACTTTTTTTGTTACATTTACGAATCACATTAAACATGTAGGTATCATATCCTCGTTAAAGAAGCTTGTGCATAAATTGACACTTGACTACACTGATATAAATCACTTTAATTACACATTTTTCTTTTTTAATTAACAATTCTTTACAATTTAATTTTTTTAAAACTACGTTCAAGTATCACACCATAATTAGAAACGAATCAAAGTAAGTCTGGAGAAAGCTAGTTTATGGACGAACTGACAGTTGATGATTCTGAGTAAATCTATTAAATATTCAATCTTTTTAAAGACCATTTCTTAAGTGATATTTTTTTAATAATTGCTTTCAAGTATCACAGCTTAATTGCAATTGAATCGAAGTAAGCTTGAGTAATATCCGCGTAAAACTAGCTTATGCAGTGATTGATGACTAGCATTTTCAATTAACCATATTTTAAATTCCAACTTTTTTTAAATTACGTTGAAGTATCACCCTATAGTCATCAATGAATTAAGGTAAGTATCGATGAAAATAGGTTATGGAGGAATTGTTTTTTGATGACATTGACATAATTTTTTTTAGTTAATCATTGTTTTAACCAAGGATTTTTTTTTAAAATTAGGTACGTTTGAGTATCACAGCTGAGTTAGAAACAAGTAATCCTTAGTAATATCTGTGTAGAACAAGTTTGTGTACGTATTAGCGCTTGATGACACTGACAGTATCTCTTTAATTGATCTTTTATGAAATATCTACGATTTTTTACATAATACTTCTTTTTAATCGATTTCAAGTATAACAGCTCAATTAGAAACGAATCAAAGTAAGCTTAAGTAACATCATTGGTAACATCCACCTAAACACGTTTATGCCATAATATATGCTTGATTACACTGACATAATCTCTTAAACAGTTAACTAGTATTCTTTTTTTAAACAAAAATTTTTGAATGTTAATTGCTTTTAAGTATTACACTTTAATTAGAAATGAACAAAAGTAAACTTGGATAAAACTCGCGTAAAACAAGTTTATTCGCGAATTGACGCATAACACTATCAATGTCTCTTTGATTAATTGTTTCTTTAAAATTAAGGATTCTTTAAATTTTATTTTTCTAAAACTGCATTTAAGTATTTTACCTTGAACCAATTTCTTTTATAATTTTTTTTAATTACCGATTTTTTTTAAGTTGCGTTTAAGTATCACAGCTCAATTAGAAACAAATCAAATTAAGTCTTGATAAAACTAGTTTATGGACGAAATTGACACTTGTTGATTGTGCCAATATTTTTTTAATTAATTTTTTTAAATTAATATTCTCGAATTGTAATTTTTTTTTAAAGCTTAAGTATCATAAGTTAATTAGAAAGAAATCAAACTAAGTCTGCCAAAAATTAGATTATGAACGAAATTGACTCTTGATGTCGGTGCTAATGTTTCTTTAATTAATCTTTTTTTTTATTAATATTTTTGGGTTGTAATTTTTTTAAATTGCGTTTAAGTATCACGGCTTAGTTTGAAACAAATTGAACGAAGTCTGGATACAACTAGTTCCCGAACGAAACTGACACTCGATAACAGTGCCAATATTTCTTAATTATTTTTTTTTAAATTAATATTCTTGGGTTATATTTGTTTTTAATTGCGTTTAAGTATCACGGCTTAATTAGAACCAAATCAAATTAAGTCTGGATCAAACTAGTTTGTGAACAAAATTGACATTTGATAACAGTGATGATCGAAATTGACACTTTTTACTTCATGACGGTGCCAATGCTTTTTTAATTAATATACTTGGATTCTAATTTTTTAAATTGCGTTTAATTATAACGGCGTAATTAGAAACGAAGGAAACTAAGTCTGTATAAACCTAGTTTATGGACGAAAATGGCACTTGATGACAGTGCCAATATTTCTTTAATTAACCTTTTTTTTAAAATTAGCTTTCTTGGATTCTAATTTTCTTTTAATGCTTTTAATTATTACCGCTTAATTAGAAACAAATTAGACTAATTCTCGATAAAACTAGTTTATGGACAAAATAGACACTTGATGACAATGCCAATTTTTTTAAAGTTAATCTTTTTTCTTTAATTAGATTTTTTGTATTGTCATTTATTTAAATTGCGTTTAAGCATTAGGGCTTAATTATAAACAAATTAAACTAAGTTTGGATAAAACTAGTTTACGGAAGAAATTGACAGATGATGACTGACAATATTTTTAATATTTTTTTTTTAAATGAATTCTAGGATTGTAATTTTTTTAAGTTGCGTTGAAGTGTGACGCTTTAATTAGAAACAAATCAAAACAAATATGGATAAAATTAGTATATGGACGAAATTGACAGTTGATGACAGTGCCAATATTTTTTTAATTAATTGTTTTTTAAATTATTTCTTTTGGATTCTAATTTTTTTAATGCGTTTAAGTATCAACGCTTAATTAGAAACTAATTAAACTAAGTCTGGATAAAACTAGTTAATACAAAAAGTTGACACTTGCTGACAGTGTCTTTATAAACAAGTTTATGGAGAAAATTGATACTAGATGACGGTATTAATGTTTCTTTAATTATTTTTTTTAAATTAATATTCTGGGATTCTAATTTTTTAAATTGCGTTTCACGCCTTAATTAGAAACAAATCAAACTAAATAAACTAGTTTATGGACAAAATTGACACTTGATGACAGTGCCAATATTTTTTTAATTAATCTCTTTTATTTAATTTGATTTTTTGTATTGCAATTTTTTTAAATTGCGTTTAAATATTGCGGCATAATTAGAAACAAGTTAAACTGTGTATAGATAAAACTAGCTTACGGACGAAATTGACACATGATGACAGTGACACTATTTCTTTAATTAATCCTTTTTTAAATTAATTTTCTTGGGTTCTAATTTTTTTATTGTGTTTAAGTATCACTGCTTAATTAGTAACTAGTTAAACTAAGTCTGGATAAAACTAGTTTATAGGCCAAATAGACACTTGATGACAATGCCCATATTTTTTTGATTAATTATTTTTTAATTAATAATTTTAGATTGTAATTTTCTTAAATTGCGTTGAAGAGTGACGTTTTAATTAGAAACAAATCAAACTAAATATTAATACTTTAGGATTGTAATTTTTTTTTATTGCGTTTAGGTATCACGGTTAGTTTAAAACGAATTGAACGAAGTCTGGAGACAACTAGTTCCCGGAAGAAATTGACACTTGATAACAGTTCCAATATTTCTTAATTAATTTTTTTTAATTAATATTCTTGGCTTATATTTGTTTTTAAATGCGTTAAAGTATCACGGCTTAATTAGAATCAAATCAAATTAAGTCTGGAAAAAACTAGTTGACGGAAGCAATTTGCACTTGATGATAGTGCCAATATTTCTTTAATTAATTATTTTTTAAATTAATTTTCTTGGATTCTAAATTTTCAAAATGCGTTTAAGTATTACTGCTTAATTAGAAACAAATAAACCGAAGTGTGGATAAAACTAACTTATGATTGAAATTGACACTTCATGACGGTGCCAATGTTTTTTTAATTAATCTTCTTTTTTAATTAATATTCTTGGTTTCTAAATTTTTCAAAAGCTTAATTAGAAAGAAATAAAACGTGGTCTGGATAAAATTAGTTTACGGACGAAACTTGCACTTGATGACAGTGCCAATATTTCTTAAATTAATCATTTTTTAAATTATTTTTTTTGTTTCTAATTATTTAAAATGCGTTTAATTATAACGGCTTAATTAGAAACGAGTCTATATAAAACTGAGTCTACATAAAACTAGTTTACGGACGAAATTGGCACTTAATGACAGTGTCAATATTTCTTTAGTTAACTTTTTTTTAAAATTGATTTTCTTGGATTCTAATTTTTTTAAGGCTTGTAAGTATCACCGCTTAAATAGAAACATATTAAACGAAGTCTGGATGAAACTAGTTTATGGACAATATAGACACTTGATGACAATTCCAATTTTTTTTAAATTAATCTTTTTATTTGATTAGATTTTTTGTATTGTAATTTTTTTAAATTACGTTTAAGTTTTTTAGTTTAGTTTTTTAAGTTGCGTTGAAGTGTGACGCTTTAATTAGAAACAAATCAAACAAAATATGGATAAAACTAGTTTATGGACAAAATTGATACTTGATGACGGTATTAATGTTTTTTGAATTCTTTTTTTAAAATATTATTCTCGGATTTGAATTTTTTAAATTGCGTTTAAGTTTCTCAACCTAATTAGAAACAAACGGACGAAACTTGCACTTGATGACAGTGCCAATATTTCTTAAATTAATCATTTTTTAAATTATTTTTTTTGTTTCTAATTATTTAAAATGCGTTTAATTATAACGGCTTAATTAGAAACGAGTCTATATAAAACTGAGTCTACATAAAACTAGTTTACGGACGAAATTGGCACTTAATGACAGTGCCACTATTTCTTTAATTTAACTTTTTTTTAAATTAATTTTCTTAGATTCTAATTTTTTTAAGGCTTGTAAGTATCACCGCTTAAATAGAAACATATTAAACTAAGTCTAGATAAAACTAGCTTATGGACAAAATGGACACTTGATGACAATTCCAATTTTTTTTAAATTAATCTTTTTATTTGATTAGATTTTTTGTATTGTAATTTTTTTTAAATTACGTTTAAGTTTTTTAGTTTAGTTTTTTAAGTTGCGTTGAAGTGTGACGCTTTAATTAGAAACAAAATATGGATAAAACTAGTTTATGGACAGAATTGATACTTGATGACGGTATTAATGTTTCTTGAATTATTTTTTTAAATAATATTCTTGGTTTCTAATTTTCTAAATTGCGTTTCAGCTTAACTAGAAACAAATCAAACTAAATATAGTTAAAACTAGTATATGGACAACACTGGCACTTGATAACAGTGGCAATATTTCTTTAATTAACCTTTTTTTAAAATTAATTTTCTTATAGATTCTAATTTTTTAATGCGTTTAAGTATCACCGCTTAATTAGAAACAAATTAAACTAAGTCTGTATGAAACTAGTTCATGGACAAAATAGATACTTGATGACAATGCCGGTTTTTTTTTAAACCATCTTTTTTATTTAGTTAGATTTTTTGTATTGTCATTTTTTCAAATTGCGTTTAAGTGTTACCGCTTAATTAGATACAAATTAAACTATGTTTGGATAAAACTAGTTTACGAAAGAAATTGACACATGATGACAGTGCCACTACTTATTTAATTAATCGTTTTTTTTAATTAATTTTCTTGGGATCTAATTTGTTTATTGTGTTTAAGTATCATCGCTTAATTAATAACTACTTAAAGTAAGTCTGGATAAAACTAATTTATAGGCGAAATAGACACTTGATGACAGTGTCAATATTTTTTTATTTTATTATTTTTTAAGTAATATTTGGAGATTGTAATTTTCTTAAATTGCGTTAAAGTGTGACGTTTTAATTAGAAACAAATCAAACTAAAAATTAATACTTTTGGATTGTAATTTTTTTATTGCGTTTAAGTATCACGGCTAGTGTAAAACAAATTGAACGAAGTCTGGATACAACTAGTTCCTGGAAGAAATTGACACTTGATAACAGTTCCAATATTTCTTAATTAATTTTTTTTAATTAATATTCTTGGCTTATATTTGTTTTTAAATGCGTTAAAGTATTACGGCTTAATTAGAATCAAATCAAATTAAGTCTGGAAAAAACTAGTTGACGGAAGCAATTTGCACTTGATGACAGTGCCAATATTTCTTTAATTAATTATTTTTTAAATTAATTTTCTTGGATTCTAAATTTTCAAAATGCATTTAAGTATTACTGCTTAATTAGAAACAAATAAACCGAAGTCTGGATAAAACTAACTTATGATCGAAATTGACACTTCATGGCGGTGCCAATGTTTTTTTAATTAATCTTCTTTTTTAATTAATATACTTGGTTTCTAAATTTTTCAAAAGCTTAATTAGAAAGCAATAAAACGTGGTCTGGATAAAATTAGTTTACGGACGAAATTTGCACTTGATGATAGTGCCAATATTTCTTAAATTAATCAGTTTTTAAATTAATTTTTTGGTTTCTAATTATTTAAAATGCGTTTAATTATAACGGCTTAATTAGAAACGAAGTTAACTGAGTCTATATAAAACTAGTTTACGGACGAAATTGGCACTTAATGACAGTGCCAATATTTCTCTAACTAACATTGAATAAAACTAGTGTATGGACGAAATTGATACTTAATGACAGTGCCAATATTTCTTTAATTAATAGTTTTTTAAATTAATTTTTTTTGGTGTCTAATTTTTTTACTGCGTTTAAGTATCACAGCTTAGTTAATAACTAATTAAACGAAGTCTGTATAAAACTAGTTTTTGGGCTAAATTGACACTTGGTGACAGTGCCAATTATTTTTCAAATTATTTTTTTTTAAATTAGTATTTTTGGATCGCAATTTTTTTAAGTTGCGTTGAAGTGTGACGCTTTAATTAGAAAGAAATCAAACTAAACATGGATAAAACAAGTATATGGACGAAATTGACACTTGATAACAATGCCACTATTCCTTTAATTAATGGTTTTTTAAATTAATTTTCTGGATTCTTATTTTTTTATTGCGTTTAAGTATCACCGCTTAAATCGTCACTAATTAAACAAAGTCTGGATAAAACTAGTCTTTGCAGAAAATTGACACTTGTTGACAGTGCCTTTATGAAACAAGTTTATGGACTAAATTGATACTTGATGACGGTATGAATGTTTCTTGAATTATTTTTTTAAATAATATTCTTGGATCGCAATTTTTTTAAATTGCGTTGAAGTGTGACGCTTTAATTAGAAACAAATCAAACTAAATATAGTTAAAACTAGTATATGGACAAAACTGACACTTGATGACAGTGCCAATATTTCTTTAATTATCCTTTTTTTAAAATTAATTTTCTTGGATTCTAATTTTTTTAAAATAGTATCACCGCTTAATTAGAAACAAATTGAACTAAGTTTGGATAAAACTAGTTTATGCACAAAATTGACACTTGTTGACAGTGCTTTTATAAAACTAGTATATGGACAAAACTGACACTTGATGACAGTGCCAATATTTCTTTAATTAACCTTTTTTTAAAATTAATTTTCTTGGATTCTAATTTTTTTAACATGCCTTTAAGTATCACCGCTTAATTAGAAACAAATTAAACTAAGTTTGGATAAAACTAGTTTACGAAAGAAATTGACAGAAGATGACAATGTCAGTATTTTTTTAATAAATCTTTTTAATTTGATTTTTTGTATTGCAATTTTTTTTAATTGCGTTTAAATATTGCAGCGTAATTAGAAACAAATTAAACTGTGTATGGATAAAACTAGTTTACGGACGAAATTGACACATGATGGCAGTGCCACTATTTCTTTAATTAATCGTTTTTTAAATTAATTTTTTTGGGTTCTAATTTTTTTATTGTGTTTAAGTATCACCCCTTAATTAGTAACTAAATAAAATAAGTCTGGATAAAACTAGTTTATAGGCGAAATAGACAATTGATGACAGTGTCAATATTTTTTTAATTAATTATTTTTTAATTAATATTTATAGATTGTAATTTTCTTAAATTGCGTTGAAATGTGACGTTTTAATTAGAAACAAATCACACTAAATATTAATACTTTTGGATTGTAATTTTTTTATTGCGTTTAAGTATCACGGTTAGTTTAAAACAAATTGAACGAAGTCTGGATACAACTAGTTCCCGGAAGAAATTGACACTTGATAACAGTTCCAATATTTCTTAATTAATTTTTTTTAAATAATATTCTTGGCTTATATTTGTTTTTGAATGCGTTTAAGTATCACGGCTTAATTAGAATCAAATCGAATTAAGTGTGGTTAAAACTAGTTGACGGAAGCAATTTGCACTTGATGATAGTGCCAATATTTCTTTAATTAATTATTTTTTAAATTAATTTTCTTGGATTCTAAATTTTCAAAATGCGTTTAAGTATTACTGCTTAATTAGAAACAAATAAACCGAAGTTTGGATAAAACTAACTTATGACCGAAATTGACGCTTCATGACGCCAATGTTTTTTTAATTAATCTTCTTTTTTAATTAATATTCTTGGTTTCTAAATTTTTCAAAAGCTGGGTAGAAAGAAATAAAACGTGGTCTGGATAAAATTAGTTTACGGACGAAATTTGCACTTGATGACAGTGGCAATATTTCTTAAATTAATCAGTTTTTAAATTAATTTTTTTGGTTTCTAATTATTTAAAATGCGTTTAATTATAACGGCTTAATTAGAAACGAAGTTAACTGAGTCTATATAAAACTAGTTTACGGACGAAATTGGCACTTAATGACAGTGCCAATATTTCTTTAGTTAAATTTTTTTTTAAATTAATTTTCTTGGATTCTATTTTTTTTTAAGGTCTGTAAGTATCACCGCTTAATTAGAAACATATCTGGATAAAAGTAGTTTATGGACAAATTAGACACTTGATGATTTTTTTTTAAATTAATTTTTTTATTTGATTAGATTTTTGTATTGTCATTTTTTCAAATTGCGTTTAAGTGTTACCGCTTAATTAGATACAAATTAAACTATGTTTGGATAAAACTAGTTTACGAAAGAAATTGACAGAAAATGAGAAATGCCAGTATTTCTTTAATAATTTTTTTTTAAAATTACTATTCTTGGATTGTAATATTAAGTTGCGTTGAAGTGTGACGCTTTAATTAGAAACAAATCAAACTAACATTGAATAAAACTAGTGTATGGACGAAATTGACAATTAACAACAGTGCCAATAGTTCTTTAATTAATAGTTTTTTAAATTAATTTTTTTTTATGTCTAAGTTTTTTAATGCGTTTAAGTATCACAGCTTAGTTAATAACTAATTAAACTAAGTCTGTATAAAACTAGTTTTTGGGCCAAATTGACACTTGATAACAGTGCCACTATTTCTTTAATTAATCGTTATTTAAATTAATTTTTTGGATTCTTATTTTTTTATTGCGTTTAAGTATCACCGCTTAATTAGTAATTAATTAAACTAAGTCTGGATAAAACTAATTTATGGGCCAAATTGACACTTGATGACAGTGCCAATATTTTTTCAAATTTTTTTTTAAATTAGTATTCTTGGATCGCAATTTTTTTAAATTGCGTTGAAGTGTGGCGCTTTAATTAGAAACAAATCAAACTAAATATGGATAAAACAAGTATATGGACGTAATTAACACTTGATGACAGTGCCACTATTCGTTTAATTAATCGTTTTTTAAATTAATTTTCTGGATTCTCTTTTTTTATTGCGTTTAAGTATTACCGCTTAATTAGTAACTAATTAAACTAAGTCTGGATAAAACTAGTTTAAAAACAGCGTAATTAGAAACAAATCAAACTAAATATAGTTAAAACTAGTATATGGACAAAACTGACACTAAATGACAGTGCCAACCAATACTTCTTTAATTAAGTCTGGATAAAACTAGTTTATGCACAAAATTGACACTTGTTGACAGTGCCTTTATAAAACAAGTTTATGGACAAAATTGATACTTGATGACGGTATTAATGTTTCTTGAATTATTTTTTTTAAATAATATTCTTGTATTCTAATTTTTGAAATTGCGTTTAAGCTTCTCAGCTTAATTAGAAACAAATCAAACTAAATATAGTTAAAACTAGTATATGGACTAAACTGACACTTGATGACAGTGTCAATATTTTTTAATTAACCTTTTTTTAAAATTAATTTTCTTGGATTCTATTTTTTTTTAAAATGCGTTTAAGTATCACTGCTTAATTAGAAACAAATTAAACTAAGTTTGGATAATACTAGTTTACGAAAGAAATTGACAGAATGTGACAATGCCAGTATTTTTTTAATAAATCTTTTTAATTTGATTTTTTGTATTGCAATTTTTTTTAAATTGCGCTTAAATATTGCAGTTTAATTAGAAACAAATTAAACTGTGTATGGATAAAGCTAGTTTACGGACGAAATTGACACATGATGACAGTGCCACTAATTCTTTAATTAATCGTTTTTTAAACTAATTTTCTTAGGTTCTAATTTTTTTATTGTGTTTAAGTATCACCGCTTAATTAGTATCTAATTAAACTAATTCTGGATAATAAAAGTTTATAGGCCAAATAGACACTTGATGACAGTGTCAATATTTCTTTAGTTAACTTTTTTTTTAAATTAATTTTCTTGGATTCTAATTTTTTTTAAGGCTTGTAAGTATCACCGCTTAATTAGAAACATATTAAAGTAAGTCTGGATAAAACTAGTTTATGGACAAAATAGACACTTGATGACAATTGCAATTTTTTTTAAATTAATCTTTTTATTTGATTAGATTTTTTGTATTGTAATTTTTTTAAATTACGTTTAAGTTTTTTAGTTTAGTTTTTTAAGTTGCGTTGAAGTGTGACGCTTTAATTAGAAACAAATCAAACAAAATATGGATAAAACTAGTTTATGGACAAAATTGATACTTGATGACGGTATTAATGTTTTTTGAATTATTTTTTTTAAATATTATTCTCGGATTCGAATTTTTTAAATTGCGTTTAAGTTTCTCAGCTTAATTAGAAACAAATCAAACTAAATATAGTTAAAACTAGTATATGGACAACTGACAATTGATGACAGTGCCAATATTTCTTTAATTTAACTTTTTTTTTAAATTAATTTTCTTGGATTCTAATTTTTTTTAAATGCCTAAGTATCACAGCTTAATTAGAAGCAAATTAAAGTAAGTTTGGATAAAACTAGTTCATGGACAAAATAGATAATAGATGCCAAATTTTTTTTAATTCATCTTTTTTATTTAGTTAAATTTTTTCTATTGTCATTTTTCTAAATTGCAATTAAGTGTTACCGCTTAATTATATACAAATTAAACTATGTTTAGATAAAACTAGTTTACGAAAGAAATTGACAGAAGATGACAATGCCAGTATTTTTTTAATAATTTTTTTTTAGTTAATATTCTTGGATTGTAATTTTTCTAAGTTGCGTTGAAGTGTAACGCTTTAATTAAAAACAAATCAAACTAAATATGGATAAAACTAGTGTATGGACGAAATTGACAATTAATGACAGTGCCAATATTTCTTTAATTAATAATTTTTTTGGATTTTAATTTTTTTATTGCGTTTAAGTATCACCGCTTAATTAGCAACTAATTAAAACTAAGTCTGGATAAAACTAGTTTATGGGACAAATTGACACTTGATGACAGTGTCACTATTTCTTTAATTAATATATTTTTTAATTAATTTTCTGGATTCTAATTTTGTTATTGCGTTTAAATATGACAGCTTAGTTAGTAACTAATTAAACTAATAGTTTGGTAGTGTTTCTATGCGACCATGGATTCTTCGATGTGGAGGATCGAAGGATCTATGGTCGCATAGAAACACTACCAAACTATTAAGTTTTTGGAGGAGTTCTATCGTTCTCATAGTTAATTAAACTAAGTCTGGATAAAACTAGTTTATGGGGCAAATTGACACTTGATGACAGTGCCAATATTTTGTCAAATTATTTTTTTTAAATTAGTATTCTTGGAAATTAATTTTCTTGGATTCTAATTCTTTTAAAATAAATTAATAACTAATTAAACTAAGTCTGTATAAAACTAGTTTTTGAGCTAAATTGACACTTGATAACAGTGCCACTATTTCTTTAATTAATCGTTTTTTAAATTAATTTTCTGGATTCTCTTTTTTTATTGCGTTTAAGTATTACCGCTTAATTAGTAACTAATTAAACTAAGTCTGGATAAAACTAGTTTAAAAACAGCGTAATTAGAAACAAATCAAACTAAATATAGTTAAAACTAGTATATGGACAAAACTGACACTAAATGACAGTGCCAACCAATACTTCTTTAATTAAGTCTGGATAAAACTAGTTTATGCACAAAATTGACGCTTTAATTAGAAACAAATCAAACAAAATATGGATAGAACTAGTTTATGGACAAAATTGATACTTGATGATGGTATTAATGTTTTTTGAATTATTTTTTTTTAAATAATATTCTCGGATTCTAATTTTTTAAACTGCGTTTAAGTTTTTCAGCGTAATTAGAAACAAATCAAACTAAATATAGTTAAAACTAGTATATAGACAAAACTGACACTTGATGACAGTGCCAATATTTCTTTAATTAACCTTTTTTTAAAATTAATTTTCTTGTATCCTAATTTTTTTTAAATGCCTTTAAGTATCACCGCTTAATTGGAAACAAATTAAACTAAGTTTGGATATAACTATTTTACGAAAGAAATTGACAGAAGATGACAATGCCAGTATTTTTTTAATAAATCTTTTTTGTTTGATTTTTTGTATTGCAATTTTTTTAAATTGCGTTTAAATGTTGCAGCTTAATTAGAAACAAATTAAACTGTGTATGGATAATACTAGTTTACGGACGAAATTGACACATGATGACAGTGCCACTACTTATTTAATTAATCGTTTTTTTTAATTAATTTTCTTGGGATCTCATTTGTTTATTGTGTTTAAGTATCACCGCTTAATTAATAACTAATTAAGCTAAGTCTGGATAAAACTAGTTTATGTGCCAAATTGACACTTGATGACAGTGCCAATATTTTTTTATTTAATCTTTATTATTTTATTAAAATTTTTGTATTGTAATTTTTTTAAATTACGTTTAAGTATCACAGCTTATTTAAAAACAAATTAGACTGAGTTTGGATAAAACTAGTTTACGGACGTAATGGACACATGATGACAGTGTCAATATTTTTTGAAATAATTTTTTTTGTATTAATATTCTTGGATTGTCATTTTTTTTAAAGTTGTGTTGAAGCGTGACGCTTTAATTAGAAACAAATCAAACTAAATATGGATAAAACTAGTATATGTACGAAATTGACACTTGATGATAGTGCCACTATTTTTTTAATTAATCGTTTTTTATATTAATTTTTTTTGGTTTATAACTTTTTTAATGCATTTAAGTATCACTGTTTAATTAGTAACTAATTAAGCTAATTTTGGATAAAACTAGTTAATGGGCCAAATTGACACTTGATGACAGTGCCAATATTTCTTTATTTAATCTTTTTTATGTTATTAAAATTTATGTATTTTATAATTTTTTTAATTGCGTTTAAGTATCACATGTTAATTAAAAACAAATTAAACTGAGTTTGGATAAAACTGGTTTACGGACGAAATGGACACATGATGACAGTGCCAATATTTTTTGAAATAATTAAGAAAAGAAAATAAAAACAACACGTCTGGGGTCAAAAAAGACTCCAATGGTAATCGGAAGGTTAAGTATCACCGCTTAATTAGTAACAAATCAAACTAAGTCTAGATAAAACTAATTTCTGAACGAAATTGACAATAAGTATTACCGCTCAGTTAAAAAAAAAACTAAGTCTGAATAAAACTAGTTTATAGACAAAATTGACACCTGATAGCAGTGCTAATATTTCTTTAATTTATCTTTTTTGAAATCAATTTTCTTTGAATCTAATTTTTTAAATTGCGCTTAAGTATCACTGCTTAATTAGAAACAAATCAAATTAAGTTTTGAAAAAAATAGTTTATTGACGAAATTGACACTTGATAACATTGCCAATATTTCTTTAATTAATTTTAATCTTAATTTTTATTTCATAATTTTTAGTTTTAAGTTGTTAAGTATCACAGCTTAATTGGAAAGGAAATGAAGAAAGTTTGAATCAATTTAGTTTATAAGCGAATTGACATTGACAAATTTTTTTAAAATAATTTTTTTGTTAAATTGAAAATTGCTGTTTTTTATAAATTACTTGCAGATATCACAGATATATTAGAAACGAATCAAAGTAAGGCTTTTTAATATCTGCGTAAAACAAGTTTATGCATTAATTGACGGTTGTTAACGCTGACAGTATTTGCTTAAGCAATGTTTTGGTTAATGATTATTGAATTGTTATTATTTTGAATTGCTAGTATCACAGCTAATTAAAAAGAAAACAAAACAAGTTTAGATAAAATTAGTTTATGAACGGATTGCCACTGACAAGTTTCTTTAAATAATCTTACTTTAACAACTTCAATTGTTTTTTTAATTGCTTGCAAGTATCACAGATTAATTAGAAACGAATCAAAGTAAACTTTTCTAATATCTGCATAAAACAAGTTTATGCATTAATATATGGTTGTTAACACTGCTAATATTTTCCTAATTTATGTTCTTTTTTTATTTAATCCTTATTGGATTGTCATGATTTTGATTTGCTAGTATTACAGCTTAATTAGAAGCGAAACAAAGCAAGTTTCGATAAATTTAGTTTATGGGCGAATTGGCACTGATAAATTTCTTTAAATATTCTTTTTGTTACATTAACAATTTTAATTGTTTTTTTATAAATTGCTTGCAAGTATCACAGATTAATTAGAAACGAATCAAAGTAAACATTTCTAATAACTGTATAAAACTAGTTTATGCATTAATTGATCATTGTTGACACTGACAACATTTCCTTAATATTGATAGTATTTGCTTAACTAACGTTCTTTTTTTAGTTAATGATTATTTGATTGTCATTATTTTGAATTGTTAGTATCACAGATTAATTAGAAACGAAACAAAGCAAGTGTGTTTTAAATTTAGTTTAGGACGAATTAACACTGAAAAATTTCTTTAAATTATCCTTTTTTTACATTAAAAATTTTAATTGTTTTTTTTATAACTTTCTTGCCAGTATCACAGAATTATTAGAAACGAATCAACGTAACCGTTTCTAATATCAGCGTAAAACAAGTTTATGCAGTAATTGATGCTTGTTAACACTGAGATTTCTTTAATCAATCTTTTTTTTTAATTAAAGATTCTTGGGTTGAAATGTTTTTTAATAGTATAACAGTTTAATTAGAATTTAACAAAGTAAATTTAGATAAAAGTAGTATAATGGACAAATAGACACTAACATTTTTTTTAAATAATCTTTTTGTTATATTAATTTCAATTGTTATTTTTTATAAATTGCTAGCCAATATATCACAGATTAATTAGAAACGAATCAAAGTAAGCCTTTCTAATATCTGCGTAAAACAAGTTTATACAGTGATTGACGCTTGATGATTATATTCCTTTAATTGCTTGTTTTAGTTTAAATCAACTATTCATTGTTCTTTTGTCTTTCAAGTATCACAGCGTAATTAGTAACGAATCAAAATAAGTCTGGATAAAATTAATTCATAGACGATGTACTGACAATATTTCTGAATTTTTCTTTTTTTTTAATCATCAGTTCTTTCATTGCTATTTTTTTAAATAACAGTTTAATTTAAAACGAATCTAAGTAAACTTAGCTAACATCTGATTAAATCAAGTTTATGTACGAATAGAGAAATAATGCCATTAATTACTCGTTTTTTAACTAACTCATAATTAATTTTCTGTTATTTTTTTATAGTTACGTTTTAATTGACAGTTGAAGACATCGACATAACTTTTTTTAAACGAATTCTTGTAACTCCCTATTTTTTTGTTGATCGCGTAATATTGGTCTCACTGTTTTTGTTGATCAAAGTGAGTTTAGGCAAGAAAGACGCGTGTTACAGTTGACAACGGACGAGTTGACATTTGAAGACACTATGACATTAATAGTTTGATTTTTTTGAATCTACATACATTTGTACGTTAGTTTTTTAAATACTTTTTGGGAAAAATACTTTTAGACTCTAAACGAATCCATCCTCGAAGCCTCACTAAATACTTTTTATAAGGTTGACATAAGGCATGAATTGACATTTAAGGTAACTTCACTAATTTCTTTTTTGCACGTACAATGCAATTTCCTTATATCCGCTCTATATAACCGCTTTTAAACTACTTTAGTACCATTGAGATTTATCAAATAAAATTTTATAAACACACCACTTTTTCTGTGTCTATTTCGTAATGCTCAATCTTTAACGTCACTGTTTTTGATTTTTTTTTGTTTTGTCTGAATTGGGTGGTTTTTTCAGCACGATATCTAGATTTCTGCAAACAAAATGTTTAGACCATCAATTCAACAAATTATTATAAACTTAGGTCTAATCCAGTTATTGAAAAAAAATTCAAAATTTATAAGTAGGTACCTACTAAACTTGAAATTTTTAGGCGAAAAAAATATTCTGAAATAGATTGATTAGGTTGTTAAACTATAAACTAATCGACGATGACACCAATTAAACATCACTTAAATTCAGTTTACTTCACAAATAAAAATATAAATATAAAGATCAAAGTTTTTAAGTGTAGGGGTGACATCGTCTAATTAACACAATATTTTCAAAACAACTTTTGCCAACAACGATTTTCGATTTTCTAATTATATCTATCCGAAAAAAAACCGGGTACCCAAAAATTCTGTATTGTTAATTGAGGTTGCATAAACTTAAGGGATGCTAAGACTGGTTACATCTAGTAAACGGCGTTTCACTACTACGTTCAGCGATTGTTTTCTGTTGATCCAGCGCCTGCTCGATTTCGTTTAGAATTTGTTTCTGGGCACGTCGGTGTATGTAGCGATTGTTTGTTGGGGTGATGTTAAAGTGGTTGCACTTGTACGAAGTCACTGACCACCCTTTCAACTAGTCGAAATTAAAACGATTCTCGCTTTGTCGAGAACGAGGCGTCTTCTCGTTTTCAGCAACAACCGTCATTACCCTCTGTTTCCTTTCATATGCGACGAAAACACCCTTGGTTTCCACCCCTTGACACGTACTCGCAGGTACATCTATTATCATGAATGAATCTGTGACAGTAAATCTGCAACAGACATTGGACGATCGTACACGCACCTCATCAACATACTACCACCTCCACTCGGTCCATCGTAAATCGGTGGCGATTTTCTTTTGTTTTTTTTTCGCCCGCACCGCGAATAAATCTTAGTGAGCGTCGCTTACAAAATAATAATTTTCAATCCGAATGTACCTATTCAGAAAGTGAACCAATATAATTTCAGAATATAACTGAATTTTTCGGCCAAAAGAGTAGGGAGATTTAGTAGAGGGGGTAAAGCGGCATTTTAAAATGATTGTAGTATTCAGTCGGTTGGCAGCCGCTGTCGATTAAGTTTTACGTGTTTTTTGTTGAAGTATTTTTTCCCTATTTTTAATTTTCATTTTTTTCCGCTTTTGTGAAAACGCTTCGGACTCAGTTTTTAAGTGCTTTTTTTTGCCAATCGCTTACGTAATTTCGCTAAGGCAAACGCAAGTGCGATGACAATTACTAAAAGTGTGTTCAATTAGTGATTAAATTTTTTTGCGCCAGACGAGATTTTTTCTTTTTTTTTGGGAGGGCGATAAAGTGCGCGTGGTGCGTTGTAGTTTCTGAAATGTGGGTGGTTAGAGAAACTCACGTGTGAAAATTACGTTTTGTTCAGCCGAACAAGGTAGGGGTTGTTTTTGATTTAGTCGGTCATTTTACATAAACTAGATTCAGCCACACGCTTAGTTTGTGATCTGAAATAAATTGCAATGTAATTTCAAATATTTTTAAAAAAATTAGGGTACTTTTTAAAATCGCGAAGTGAGGGTGGTTTTTTTAAATGTCATAAACAACCGCCTTTATAGATCGTATTTTGTATAGTAACTTCGTAGAAAAGATTTATGGTCATTAATCTTCTACAGTGGACGGTTCAATTGTTTTTAGTGTTTACCAAGACAACTAGATCTGACACTGGGAAAATATATTGAGCTTTAAACATTTACAAATAGATTCGAATTTTTTTTTCAATCAGTAGCTACCGAATTCAAGTCTGTTATTTTTTAATTCAACAGGTCAAAATTATCAAGTGACTTTAATTGCAAAGGTAAAAAAATTGTTTTTTAAGTAGGCTGTAAAAATTGATTTCACGCGTCGGATTTTGGCACCGATCCGTCGTTGTATTATTCAGTGTTGTGTGGAAACGACTCAATTTATATTGTTTGGAAAAATTTGTGTAAAGCAATCTCTGGTTTACTACACTTATTTTATATAAATTTGTAAGCCACTTAAAAAAATTTTAGGCTATACTTTCTTGATAGTAATTAAATTTAAAGTAGACTATTTCCAATTGTTATCCTATTTATTGATTGCTGCAAATTTTAGAAAAACGCACGTCAAGTGACAAATGACATAGTTATGTCATTTGTGTTTTTTATCCCGAACCGTTCGTCTCAAACAAAACCTCACTTGGTTTAAAACATGTTAAACAACTTCGAGTAGAAGAAAAGAACTAAAAAAAAAAGAGAATAAAATGAGTAAAAACTGCATTGAATTCGGCTTAAATGTAGGAGTGTCACGATTCATTTATGTCTTAGGTGACTGAACGCTTTTCCATCTTTTTTTATCCAGTCGATTTGAATAAACGAAGAATAAAGACCAAAAGAGGCATTCGGTAATAAAATAAACGCATTTTAATCCAAATTCCTCTGACTATTTATGTCTTTTTTATGTTTTTATACATTTTTTCCCTTGATTTTTATCGAATTTAACGAAGTCCGCTTAATTGTAGAGTGGAGAGATCCTTTTTACATTTAAATTTACGATCTTTCTTCTTTTTGGTTTTTTCTTCGTCTTCGGTCTCCGAAATGTTGAAAATCGGATCTTGAAGTCTAATAAAAATTTATAACATTATTAAGACTTAATCGTAAAAATTGAAGTGTGCTTTGAATTTTCCGAGGAATTTTCAGAAACAAAAAAAAAGTGTGGTGATGACGTAATTATGTGTATGTACAACACACACAAGGTAACGACTTTATTAGGGGGTTATTTCATTAAGTAGCAATTAGATAAGAGATTTTTTTCAACTAATAAAAGGAGCGGCACTTTTTATGTTTAAAGACGGTGTGCTTATATTTAACTCGAATTTATTTGTTTAAATAATTAATTTCGTTTGCTTTCCTAAGATAAAAAAAATCTACGTAACGCAAACATTTTTTTTTTAAATTTATGACCGCAGCGGGCCACGCAAAAATCGTTTCATGGATTATTTGAACAACTTAGATTTGCAGCTCACAAAAAAACAATCACAGTTTTGGTTGAAAAAATGAAAACAATTTCTTTACATTCAGTTTTTTCAATAAAACGTTTGACCTACTGTATTTTATTTTTGGATAAACAATTTGGACTTTTGTATTTTCTTAAGTGCCAGGATTCAAACTTTGTTTTGGCACCAGCTAAACTTCACTAGTTTAGGTAGAAACTACACCCCGGTAGAAACTACTTTTACTTATAAATTACAGTTTTTTTAAAATTTAAATCTATGCTCTGTGGTTTTGGTGCAAACTTTTATTTCGATCTTATTTGCGTGATTTTTAGTGGTAGTCTTTGGTAAAATAAAAAAAAAACATTGTTGACCTCCTACTAGAACCAGCATACAGTTATTTTTTCCGTCAAAATCTAAATATTTTTTGAGTTTTGTAAGAAACATATCAAAGTGACAACATATTAGATTAAATTTTTAATTCAAGGCGAGTTTTTGCAGTTAGTATCTAATTGCAATGGTGTGGTGTGGCTCACTATTTGGTGCAAAGTAGGTAATGTA
The DNA here is from genome assembly GCA_035610365.1 of Aquatica leii. NCBI lineage: Eukaryota > Metazoa > Arthropoda > Insecta > Coleoptera > Lampyridae > Aquatica > Aquatica leii. Next base: position 87,099,180 of record CM069435.1, read on the forward strand.
TTAAGCTTTGACTCGCTTGGCAACAGTAGACACATTTTATAATATAAGCCTAGTTGTGCATCTGCAGTATTAGTTTGTAGTGTTTTTCTTGTTTATGGTAAAACCAAACAGGTTTCTTTTGTTTAATCTTCATTTGTTTGGTTTCACAGCTCACTATTTTGCATTGTATCTAACCTCATTTTGACTAACTAATCGTTTTTTTGCTTCGATTACTATACATTCAATTGTTAACTGATGAAATTGACTTTGGTTATTACAAAAATCGCTGCCCACTTGATTGGTTTTTAAAGTTTAAAATAACTTATACTTGATATTTAATAGAAATCTTCAATTCTTTATCTTGAAATCAAACAGGTTTGTTCCGTTTTAATCTACCTTCACTTCTTTAGTTTCAAAACTCACTGTTTTGTTTTGAACCTAGCCTCACTTATTTGTGAGCAACTAAGGTAAATTTTGAAGCTTGAAAGACTAAATATTGCATAACTGCAATAAAAAAGATTGTACTTCAAGTTTTGCTGGAAAACAAGAATCACAGCTGATAACTTCTTTTGGTTGAACTTCAAGTTTTGCTGGAAAACAAGAATTATAGCTGATACCTTTTTTTCCCTAATCGTTTCATCATAGCTATCTCGATGTAGAAGTTTGAGTCTTAATTTCATTTTTTGCCGTTGACGAAAACAAAATGATATCCTACTAAATTAGGTTTTCAAATCTAATTAATTGGTTCTACCTAGTATTTGTTTGTTTTTTAATTTATACCTAAACCAAACAGGTTTTAGTTCTTTGAAATTGTCTTCGTTTGTTTTGTTTCAAAGCTCACTAGTTTGTTTTGGTCTGTGCTCACTGTATTGGAATCGAAAAAAAAACAGTCTATGATTCTTTGCTATCTCATCTGAAATGCAGTTTGGATTTTTTGTTGCTAGATTAGATTTTGAGATGGTACATTTTTTTCTTCGTCTTTGAACCAAAGTGGTTTCTGAAGTTGAATTCAAACTTAGTTTTGTGAAAACTTGTTTGTACTGTTTTTTAACTGTTGAAACCAAACTGGTTTCTGCTGTTTGCGTCATCTATATTTGCTTGTTGGTTTTCATAGCTCACTGTTTGAACTTGACTTGTTTAGCTTTGTAACTTAAAGCAAGCATGCATAACCCACTTAGCAGTTAAAAAAATGTTCACTGTGAATTTCAATAGTTCTTTACTGTCATTTGAAATTCAGATACAATTTAAATTAGATAAAGCAAAATCGTATCGGCCTAGGTTTTAAAATCCAAGCAAACTTCATCTATATAGTATTTTTTTTACTGATCTCCATGTTGAAATCATACTGGTTTTTGTTAGCATAACAAACGTTGTAATAAAAAAAATTGGTCTTAGCCTTAAAAAGAAAACTTTTAAATCTAGCTGTGGTTCAACAGTTTTTTACCCAATTTAAAACTAGATTGGATTTTCAATTACAAAAATCATAATCCTCTACTTGTTTTAGCTATTATTTGTTTGTCGAACTAGTTTTTGCTATTTGAATCGAACTTCAATGGTTTTTTTTTATTTCAAAATTGTTTTGAAACTAACTTTTTTTACAAGAACAATGTAAAAGTAAGCTATAGTGTATTACTTCTTTACTATCTCATCTCAAATCTAGATTATATTTTGACTACATTGAGGAGGCTCTAGTGAAAACAAAAATATCGTAGCTGACTAGATTAGATTTTAAAATCTAAACGAATTTGTTTTACCCAGTTTTGTTCATTCGTTTCGTTTCCAAGCTCGGTATTTTCGTTTAAACATAACCTCATTTTTTATGATAATCTATGACGTAACTGGATTAAGATTTGAAGCCTGAGCTCACTTGGCAATAAAAGTATTACATTTTGGGTTTTGCAAGAAAAATGACAAAGCTGTCGCATCAATAGTTGTCTGCTGTTACCTTGCCTTTACAATGTATTTATGTTTGAATGAAATAGGCGTTGGTCAAAACAAAAATTATATCTGAGTAGATGAGGTTTTAAAATCTAAGCGAACTTTGTTTACATAGAATGTGGATATAATGATTTTTGATCTTCTTTAAGGTTGAAACCTTGAAGTCGGCGTAACTTACTTGGCAATATCCAAGTTTGCGTTTTGAATTTCAGTAGATCTTTACCATTAGTTTAAATCTAGATTGCCAACTGCATAACATAAGTTGACGAAAACAAAAATTATAGCTGACTAGATTACGTTTTGAATACGAAGCCAAATTGTCCTATAAATAACTCGTTTTTCTTTTCTAAACCTAACATTTTTTTAAACTTTCTTTGTTATGATTAAATTTTGTTTTACTCACTTTTTGCCGTAAATTGAACGTATTTTTGTTTAAACTTTGAAGTTTTGTTTTCGAATTCACTGAAACTTTCAGGATAAAAAAAGCAAGTCGTGCTTAACAGTTTTTAGCAGACTCACTTCAGTTTAGTTTATATTTTGAATTAGAAAGAGTAAACGTTGATGAAAAAAAAAAAGATTTGGTTTAAACTAGATTGAGTAGGTGGTGATTCCTTTGGTTCATAAGGATTTATTTAAAAACCGGTTAACTAGGATTGTCCAAAACTGACTAGGCTGAACTTTAAGAAGCAAATCGAACTTGTTCAACCTAGAATTTGCTTGTACCTTTTTTTTAAATCTAACCTCACTTCGGTTAGAATTTATCTTTGAGAGCAAAACTTTAGTACTAATATATCTTTTCAATTTTCGAAAACAGTACTTTTTGGATACAGTGCTACATCGTTTTTACAAAAGTTTCTAAATAAGTCCATATTCATCTTTCTGCGTAACTTCGATTTTGTCATAGGCGACTAGATCAAACTACATCATTTTGTAAACAAACATCAACACAACAACAAGTTTTTTCAAGTGCTACATCGTTTTTACAAAAGTTTCTAAATAAGTCCATATTCATCTTTCTGCGTAACTTCGATTTTGTCATAGGCGACTAGATCAAACTACATCATTTTGTAAACAAACATCAACACAACAACAAGTTTTTTCAAGTTGTGGAAACAGTACTTTTTGGATGAAGTACTTACGTACTAGTTAAGTAGTATGCAATGACGTCGGTTTTTTTAATGTCTAATTAACAAAATTGGGTTAAACGGGAAAATGTCATAAAAAATTGACATTTTGATGATTGGTGTGTGAATCTTTAAGTTTTTTTATAACGTCCACTTTCTAATAATTACCGACGATCTTACGTCAAAGAAAAACATATGAATGTGAATATTCATATTTCATAGCTTACTACTATTAAACTGCTTCCAAATTTATAACCATAATAAATCGAAGTTTTTTCTGTAGTAGCTTTAAATCGAGGAAAAAAATAGGAAATAGTCTTATCGTTTATCTTTCTCCCACTCACGGATGTTAATAATCTAATAAAGATAAAAGCACAATATTAATTTTTTCAGCGGTTTTTCTTTTCTTTCTCTTTCGCTTATCGGGGTTTTCTTGCTTGAGAAAACATGGGAATTGGACAAATTCGCTATCGGGTGATTGCGTCGGTACAAATATCCGGTCGAAAAACAATTAATTAGCCTCAACTAACAACCTCTTCCACCCGCGCGCGAACGCGACGATTCGAAAAGAAAAATTCTCATGGTTTTTTTTTCTTATGATGTCTCGTACATGACATATAAATTTATGAGGCGATGAAAAACATGTGTTGTCGATTACATAACTTTTAATTTCGAATTAAAAGACAAAATTTCTGAAAGTTGTAAACACGCACGATCGGCATCAAGTAGCCGCTGAAATTAAAACAATCGAAGTTCATGGCCGCCATAAAATTTTTATTTAATAGTCACGATAGGTTTTCGAGGGGCGTTTTTTTTTCAGGACAGCGTTTAATAAAAATTTTAATTTTCCTCATCGGGCGTGTGTTGAGAAGCGTTATTTGCGTGTTTTTTAATCGAAAATAACTCGATTACCTTTCGCTCGAAACGCTTAAACTCCAAACAAAAAATTAGTCGAAAAACGAGTTTTTTCCCTACGACTATTTATATTAACGACCGATGCCGGAAATATGCCAAAAATATCGTTTTAAGATTTAATGAATACGTTCACTAAATTTGGTGTAGCTAGAAAACTAGTTGGCTGAGTTAAAAAAAAACGAATCGGGTTCACTTAGGTTTTTAATTGGTTTTTAATTTTTCGCCGCGTGTTTGTGCGGACAAATTTTTTTTCTTAATTTACATAATTTTATGGTCATCGAACATATAACAGTACATGCGATTTTACACTTAAGATTAGGATTACCCCCGCCATTATCTACTTACACACTAACTCGCGATAATTAATTAGGCAAATTAGAATTACGAGTTGGCCATGGCTAAGAAATTATGCGATTCGATTTTGTTGAATTGGTTTGATGACAAACCCCACTACATTATTCGACTTAAAAAATTGAAATCACGTTCAACTTCGTGTGCATAACTTAATTTTTCAGTTTCTATGTGAATTTGAGATTTTTGTTTCCAAATTATAAAGAAACCCCTTCTTATGGGTTTGTTGCTTTAAATAACGTTCTAAAAATTAAAAACAATTAGCACGGGTATTTTTCTGGAACAGGCTAGTAAATCAATTATAGTCGTACGGCACGAGCAGATGTTTCAAGATGGCACAGAATTAAAAATCATGGAGCACTTTGACCTATAATTGTTTTAAAAGAAGGCGATAAAACTTACCAACGGTTTTGGTGGCGGAGTCTCAATATATATATATGCTTATAATTTTTTCCAATTTAACACGAGTTATTCGACTCCCTTCGACAATTAATAACAGTCAAAAATCAAGGCGATCGTTTTTTGTCGATTGTTTTCGAATCACGGCTAACTTGGATTACGTAATTGTTATATTTTTGTGCGAATTTTTCTAATTTATTTACGTTCGTGTTTAATTGAAAAAAGACGTCATCAGATTCTTGATAAATTAAATAAGGTACAACAAAGTTCAAACTCTGCGTAAATATTATGAAATCTCTGTGCATTTTTTTTAAATAATAACCGTAGTGTGCTTTGATTTTTAAAAATTAAACAAAAGACAAATATTTTCGCGCATTTCATTCATATTCAACTCTTTTTTCTTCTTCGTTTTTGAATGCGTGTGTATGTGATTTCCGCGTGTTGTTGTACCCACCTCTTTGTAGGTAAAAAGAGGTCAAAGTAGAAAACTTTGAGGGGATTTGAATAAAATTTTTTTTTGCATATGGTGGTCACACCTTGAACAACAACAACAAATGTGTGTCAGTATTGCGCACGCTTGTGCATTTTTTCTCTATTAAGTATAGAATATAAGCACGTAATTGAAAATTCAAGACAAAAGAATATAAAACGTGGAAAAAATTTAATGTCGTTGCAATACCATAAACGATTTCATAAAAAGGGGGGAAGGGGGCCTCAATATTCTAATGATCTCCAAGCGCAATCGCGCTATTGTTAATTTTGATTAATGATGTTTGCATTAAATATTAATGATTAATGATAGATGTCGGTAAAAAAGATTTCTTCCAGTCGATGTATTTTTATTTTTTTTTATCCGCGGCGGATCCAAGTATGCCAGAAAAACAAATGAAAATTGCACAAAGAACTAAAGGGTGATAAAAGCATTAGAATTAAAATAGGCGGGTAGAGGACATGAGGGGGGGGGGTTAATATTTCAGCGCCGACTCTTCTCTTTTGATAGTTTTTCGAAGGGTTTACTTTTATTATGAAATGCACACATGGTCGATATGCAAATTTCAAACCCTTAGTGTATAAAATTTAAATATTACGATCAAAGTTGGCCATTGCATTAAATATCAAAGAACCAATTGAAAAAACAGTTTTCTAAACTGGGCCACCATGTAAAACAGTTGCACGATAAATCAAGTTTACCGTGGAGACGACGACGCCATAGTTTTAAAAATTGTTTTTGATGCTGATTTTTTTTAATCGTGATAAAAAACACAGTTTTCTAGCATTTTCCTGCTGGTATATAGAAATTTAAAACAATTAATTAAAAAAACCGGTAGGTTTATTTGCGAAAACACTTTAAGTGTTACCACTAATTAATTACCAATGTTGTTAGTTTTCTTCTCAGGTCAAATAAGTGGTTGTTTTTCCATGTTTTACTATACAATTTTTTTTATCGAAGAAAGTATATGCACTTATGGATCAAGGTTTATTTAGACCCTGGAGTTTTGGTATAATTTAAAAATCTCTACGGTTCTTTAAAATATAATTATATAAGATAACTCGGATACAAGTTTGGTACATGTATCGTTTACGTTAATTGATTTTCTTAAAAGTCCTTGGGTTAGGTTTTAAGTCGCAATAATTTGTATGCACTTTCAAGCCCTACTGTTTTGGTTTGTTCAACCAAAGCCTGCTCATTAAATTTAGTTTTATTAATAAATATTATCTCAATCTACGTCATTTTTTTTTGAAAAGCTAGGTTTTTTAGTCGTTAATTTAAAAATTCGGGAGTAACTTTTAGTATAGTGTACCAGTAGCTTACTGTAACTATAAAATGTGCTTTGTTAGTATACCAACTAATACGAAGTGTTTGTCAAAACTTATGTTTTCATTGCTAACTCGCCCAAGACTTACTAGGTTCGCAAATGCGATTTTTAATTTTTGAGTCTAATGCAAATCTGATTTTCGTTTGTGATTTTTTAAATATTAGCTTACGAGATTGAGAATCAAAAATAAATGCAATTTCCAGCGAATTTTGAAATCTGTTTTATCAAAGCTTTGTTGATTGTTGTCTTTATCTTAGAGTTAGCAGTAACTTCTCGTATTATGCCTTACGGAGTAATTGCCGTATTTGCTTATTCTATAGGTTATTGCAAAGCTAGTCTTGTTTATTGTTTTTCAAACCACATTGCTCTCGTTTAGTGTCTGTTTAATTGTTCGCTTGCTTTTAAATCTAAGATTGTTTTTATTTTTTTTTCTAGTTTATAGTTTTGATCCAGCAGGTATTTATAGGTGTTTTTTTAGTTATCCGTAAAGGGTGTATTTTGTGTTTTTAAAATCTTAATGTTTGCGGTTGCTTGATTCTTTTATTCGACACGGCCTACTACTTTTTGGTTTTCTTTAAAATATCCCGGTTTTAGATTCTTTAAACAATGTTTTAAACAAGTACATTTTGTTGGTAAGCAAAGACGATTTTTATGGATTAATTGGTAAGGATTTTTTTTGGTTCGTGGTTTACTTATTTTTTCTTAAAAGTCTTTTTGATTCATTGCTCACTAATCTACAAGCTTTTGTTTTTTGGTGGTTTTGCGAACTAATACAACGGTGTTTATTGCAGGTCCTTTCACACTGTTACGTGTTTTTGGCAATGACGCGTTCCCGTCCACGAGCGCCTATTTATTCGCAAGGCTAACTGTGATGTTTGTTAAAGCTCCTTTTCCACGGCCAACTAAGACGTCGATCTTTATCTTGAATATATTGAGAGTTGATTGAGTTGTTAAGAAGCGGATGGTGCCATAAAAGTGTAAAAATCCTTTATGTGTAAAACAAGGCTTAATAGAAAACGAATTCAATACTCAATTATTGTGTCGTAATCCATCGTTGGTAGTAGCAGCATCGATTTTCTCAATAAAACACAAAACTCGATAAAAAAGCGTATAATATTTCATAATATCTGTCGTATTTATACGCTTTTTCATACTGCAATTACACTCAGAGATAAAAATCTATAAGAGAAGTCGTGATTAGTTTAACCTTTAAAAAAACTGATATTTTCGAAATGCAATTAAATCGCACTACTTCGTAGAAAATTTCGATCGATGATTTATTGAATTAATATAGATTTTGTATAAAATTGTAGTTCGCCTTCAAATTTCAAATATCTTAACCTCAATATGTTAAAAGTGCGGCGTTGTACCAATTTTTGTAATGATTAATTTTTTGGTACGGATGCCGTGATTTGTTTCCCAAATAGCCTAAGGCGAAATTACTGCAAAGTTGGCCTTGATATGAATTGACGTTTCAATAAGGTTTGACTAAAACGAACGGAAAAAAAAGTTCGGGATCTAAGTTGGCGTTGGGGCATTATTAGCAATTGTTTCAATAAATCACTTGATCCAATGTACATGTATGTAAATTGTCAATAATTTATCTTTCATTGCCTTATTTAGCAACCAGCACCGTTGCCGGTTCGCCAATTTTTTTTTTTACAAAAATTTATACTTTTAGATATGAATAATAAATAAGGGGCGCCGCCTTAAACTTATGCCATTCAACCTGAATGTGTCAAATGAACCATAAAACTTAGTCAAAGTTATTACGACACTCAATTTTTTTCATTAAAATGATTTGATCAAGATGGAAAATAGCTGACATTAAGCCGATTAACTAAAAAGTTAGGTTAGAAAACTAGTTGGCCACAGTTTATCAACGATTCTGACACGATTGAAAGACGCCGTGAGCTACCTTTTGTTTTTACGCAAGATTCGTGGTAAATGATCGATGCGACAACGCCATCGTGTTGATTTAATTTTTGACAGATTTGGTGCAGTTAGGCAACGAGAATTATTTGGGGTATTTTACGAAATATTGGCAACGCAGCATTTTTTCGAGAAGATAGTCTACTAAGACGTAGGCGTTTATTAAGAGTTTCGTTGTACGTTTATTGCAACTAAGTAGGCGTTTTTGTGTAATTTTATTTTGAAAAAAATTGTAATGCCGGAAATTTTAAACTGCAACTAAACCATGTTTGCCTTCTTAGTTTGTGTTTCATTAATGATTATTTTATTTGTTAGATTTAAATGGACGAATTTCATGCTTTACCAGATTTAGTGTTACAAATAAATAGACTTTTGTTTTGTTGTAATTGTGTTTTTGTCAAAAATTTATGTTTTTTGGATCTTAATCTTAGTCAGGTGTAAGTTTTTGGCTTACCGAGTAAATAATAGTGAAATTACTTTTACTGTGTTCGTTTTTATCGTATAGGGTGTATAGAGCACGACGTTTTTCAAAGCCTACTGTCCTCGTCGAATATTTCTCGTTTTTACCTACTAGATTATACTATTGGGTTTTATTGAACCTAAAAGTTTCTAGAGGAAGAAAGGTGATTGTTCAAATTCTACTGGGTTTTGCGTTGATATCATTTCATAGCCTACTCATTGTCAGTTATATCCAAGTTTTTGTTTTATAACGTGCTTAGTACATTTTAGCAAAACGTTGCCAGGGTTTTGTTTTTTTCTTGAGAGACTACTACATTTATTGAAAATGAATTTAGTTTTCAGCGGATCTAACTAGATTACTTTTTATATTCTTGTGTTGTTCCACAGTCTACTAAACTAAAAAGTGCTCTGTTTTTCTCAAATGATTAATGTCAGAGACAACTAGACGGTTACAGTAAAGTAGATTTTTTTTAGTTTGTTTAACAGTGTACTAGATTACAGAAAGTTATGCTACAATTTACTGTAATAAATGTATTTATAAAGTTTTGTTTACAACAAATCTAAGCTATTAGATTAGTAACCATGCCGAGTTTTGTTACGTAAGTTAAATAATTTCGTTTTTAATACAATTTATTGTTCATAGTGTGTTAGACAAGACAGATTTTTTACAAGGTTTTGTGTTTTATTCAGTGGCTCAATCTCTATGCTTCAAAAATTATTGTAATAGAGTTTAATTTGTTGCTAATATTTTTAATAGATTAGCAAATATAGTGTTAGTATGTTGTAATTAGTTAAGTAATACCTACTGAACGTGTAATAGTTCAATTTTGAGAAAAAATGTTTCATAGTATATTAGAATAGATAAATTTTTGCTAGGATTTTGTTTTGAGTTACGTAATCTCGATGCTACTAGACTTATAGAAAACACTTATATAGTTGAAATGCTGAACAGATAAAGCTAAGCCACCTCCCACAAATTATTTAGGCGTTTTATGGTGAAACCAGATTTACACTCAACAATACATCAAACTTGTGGTGTCTTTTCCTACTTTTCCTATCGAGTATGAGAGTAGTAATAAAAACAATGAAGGACTAAATCAAAAGCACAACTAACACGTAACTTCACAAAACATCTTCAAAAATAAAGTGTCAGTGCTGGTTTGTATTCTGATAAATGTGTCTAATAACTTAGTTTAATTTTATCAAATGCTATAGAGTTAATCAGATTTTAGTGAGTGATATATAATCTGAATAAACCAAAATAGATTGCGAACTTAGTCTACCAGAGTTTATAGTATGTAGAGTAAATTTTTCTTACTAGTGGTTTTGGTGCTTGTCCAGACGTTTATTAGACTATAACTGAAGCTGTCTAGTGACTGCTGCCGGATTATAGATTTGTTATTTGTTATTCCACAGTCTACTGTATCAAAGATGTAATTTTTTTTGTGTTGGTGATAGAATGTAGAATCTTGGTTAAGCTTCTCAAGAATCTAACTTTACTTTTCTTAGCGATTTGAATTTCTATGTTTCATTTTTACGTAGTGTATGGTGTTGTCGATATTTTTTTTTGCAAATCTGCCTAATGGTTCTCGCTTGAATTCCGACAAAAAGCGGCGACATTTTCTCCGGAACCGAATTATTTTTGGGCCCCAATCTCGGAAGTTGTGGCAGGGAACTGTAATTGGAGGTACATTGAAATTAAAGATTATTAGTTTTTAGGTCCTCGGGCTCTCGGGTTTTCTCTACGGGCTTGCTCTCGACTCAATTTTTCTGTTTCACAGTGTACTATTTTTAGTGCGACATCTTAAAACAAATGCGCTTACTTTGATTATTAATTTTTGTCTGTTTCAAATAGAATTTTAGTGCTTTAATAGAAAAGAAGATTTGTTATTAAAGCGAAGTATTTTTTGTTAGGTTATTGTTTCAGGGCCTACTAGAGTTTGTGCTCTGCTAGATTCGAGGAGTATCAGGTGTTGTTTATTTATGCGTAGTGAGTTATTGTTTACATGCATATTTTTGGGCTAAAGTTATGCGATTTTAATAACCTATATTAACTGTTTTTTGTGAGCGTCATTTTTTAAATTCATAGTAGATTAGATTTGCGTTTGTGACAAGATGGGTGGAAGCGGGGGCATTTTTCTCGTGAGTTTTTTTGGAGGTCCGTCATGGAGGTTGTTGTGGTAGAGAACTGCAGTTTGGGATACATTAAAATTAAAGATTTATACGTTTTTAGGTCCCCGGCGTGCCAGATTTTCACTTTACTGGCCTGCTCTCGACTCATTAAGTTTTTCTGTTTCACAGTGTACTATTTTTAGTGTTGTTGAGACATCTCCTACCTGGTAGCTGTCGAGTCAGTATATTGTAGAAGATTCTTGATTGCGTTGTTAGTCTGTACGAAAGTTATAGTTTTACAGCGACATCTTAAAACGTGCTACCTTTGATTATTCATTATTGTCTGTTTCAAAGTTTACTAGTGAACTTCATTTTAGATAGGATTTTTTTAATACATGGTTGACTAGATTTGCGTTTGAGACAAGACGGGAAGTAGAGCGGAGGCATTTTTCTCGGGACCCGGGTTTTTCGGAGGCCTGTCCTGGAGGTTTTTGTGGTAGAGAACTGCAGTTGAAGGTGCATTGAAATTAAAGATTTAAAAGTTTTAAGGTCCTCGGACTCCTGGATTTTCTCTCTACGGCTTGCTCTCGACTCTTAATTTTTTTGTTTTACAGTGTACTATTTTTAGACTTCTCGTACCTGTTAGCTGTTGCGTCACTACATTGTAGAAGATTTCTTTCTTATTGTGTTGTTAGTCTGTACGAAAATTATATTTTTAGAACATCTTAAAACAAATGTGCTTACTTTTATTATTAATTTTTGTCTGTTTCAAAGTTTACTAGAATTTTAATCATTTAATAGAAAATAATACTTGGTACTAAGTTTTTGCGAGGTTATTGTTTCAGGGCCTACTAGACTTTGTGGTCTGCTAGATTCGAGTGTACCAGGTGTTGTCTGCGTACGGAATTATTGTTTACACTGTTCTTTTTTTATTTATTTATTCCACATTAATTTGTAGATTGTGATCCGTTGACATGCATATTTTTGGGCAAAAGTTATACGATTTTAATAAACTATATCAACTGTTTTTTGTGTCATTTTTTAAATTCATAGTAGACTAGATTTGCGTTTGTGACAAGATCGGTGGAAGCGGGGGAATTTTTTTCGTAACCCGAGTTTTTTTGGAGACCCGTCACGGAGGTTGTTGTGGTACAAAACTGCAGTACCTCCAGTACATTGAACTTAAAGATTTATAAGTTTTTAGGCCCCTGGCCTCCTCGATTTTCTCTCGACCGGCCTGCTATCGACTCTCAATTTTTCTGTTGCACAGTGTACTATTTTTAGTGTTGTTGAGACATCTCTTACTTGGTAGCTGTCGAGCCACTACATTGTAAAAGTTTCTTCATTGTGTTGTTAGTCTGTACGAAAGTTATATTTTTACAGCGACTACTTAAAAGAAATGTGCTCACTTTGATTAATAATTTTTGTCTGTTTCAAAGTTTTCTAGTGAACGTCATTTTAGATAGGATTTTTTTAATTTATGGTAGACTAGATTTGCGTTTGAGACAAGACGGGGAGGGGAGCGGGGGAATTTTTCTCCAGACCCGAGTTTTTTTGAGGCCTGTCCTGGAGGTGGTAGAGAACTGCAGTTGGCGGTAGATTGAAATTAAAGATTTAGAAGTTTTTAGGTCCCCGGGCTCCCAGATTTTCTCTCTCGCTCGCGACTCTATTTTTGGTTTACAGTGTTCTATTCCTAGTGTTGTCGACACTTCTCATACCTGGTAGCTGCGGAGTCACTACATTGTAGAAGATTCTTTATTGTGTTGTTAGTATGTGCGAAGTACTTTTGCGAGGTTATTGTTTCAGGGCTTACTAGACTTTTGATCTGCTAGATTGATTGATTTTGTTTTCGATTTAAAACTTATGCGATTTTAATGTACTATATCAACTGTTTTTAGCGAATGTAATTTTAGATTGTATTTTTAATATTCATAGTAGACCAGATTTGCGTTTGTCACAAAATGGGGGAGCGGGGGCATTTTTCTCCGGACCTGAATGCTTTTGAAGGCTCGTTCCGGAGGTTGTGCTACAAAACTGCAGTACCTCAAGAACATTGAAATTAAAGATTTAAAAGTTTTTGGGCACCCGGGCTCGTGGATTTTCTTTCTACGGGTTTGCTCTCGACTCTCAATTTTTCTGTTTCACGGTGTACTATTGTTATTATTGTTCAGATATCGCGTACCTCGTAGCTGACGAAAGTTACAGTTTTTTTAGAGCGACATTTTTTTAACAAATGTGCTTACTTAGATTATTAATTTTTGTCTGCTTTAAAGTTGACTAGCTTAATAGCATTCAAAGCGGAGTACTTTTTTTCGAAGTTATTGTTCCACGACTTACTAGACATTGGGTCCTGCTAGATTCGAGTGTAGTTTACTCTGTTTTTCTTTCGATTTAATTCACAATAATTTTTAGAATGTGATCCGTTGACATGCATACTTTAAGGCAAAACTTATGCGATTTTAAGGTACTATATCAACTGTTTTTTGTGAGCGTCATTTTACGTGGAGTTTTTTTTTAATCTATAGTAGACTAGATTTGCGTTGGCGAGCTGTCGTATGCCGACCAGCTCAATTTCCAGCGGAATCCTCGTATTTGTCGTGGTATCCGTATTAAAAAATCAAGATAAAATTAATCGCTTAATAAAAACCGGTAGAATTAAGTTTTATGTTGTAGACTTACACCTTTTACACACACGTTTTAAATAATTAAGAGAAAAAGTCGAAAAATTTGAATAGCGATGTTATCTACAGTCATTTAAATTTGTTAAATTAAAATTTGTTAGATTGTTGTTGTTTGGAGTCGCTTCCGGTGTTTTTACTTTACGGAGAGCGTGCGCGCTCGCGGCACGCGGGTTTTGCTGCGTATTCGCAAAAAATTCATTTTATTGTGAGATTGTTATGTAATGGGCGCGCACAAATGTTAATTAATAAATATCGATTTAATTAAAAGTTAATTTAGTATAAAGATTACAACAAATTTAATTTAATTTAATAATCGTAATATTTTGAAAAGTAAATATAAATAAAATAATAAAAACGATAAATGGAGCAGCAGTAAGAGAGTATATAAACCCCAGCCTACTTAAAGAAATTAAAATTATATTTTATTGTATTTAAAATTTACAATCTCCGTCGTTATAAAAGTTTATGACTTTCCTGCAATAACTTTGCGTTCTGCAGAAAAATTGGTTTTATTGAAAATATGATTTACTATTACTCGTTTGATTTTATTATCTGCTGTAGTTTATTTTATGTTTTACTCGATTCCATATATGTTATATGTTTTGCAATAAATTCCTTATAATTCCACGATCTTTGTTGGTAACAATGGTCGTGCATCAACCCAACACAACTTAATTAATTCTAGTTTTACCGGGAATTAACCGCTGCTGTTGGTTTTGTTTCAGGTATGCCGAGAAACTAAATGTTGGCTGCAATGGCGACAGTGACATCTGGACTCCTCTCGCCGAATTCCTACACCCTCGCTCCAGGTAATAAAGCTTCAACGCGTCGATAATTAACTTAATCGCGATTCGGTTACAGATCAATCGGAAAACGTCGTCGAATCTGAGTATAACAGGTACAGTCGGGGAGGAGTAACCGCTTCGATTTTTGGCACGAACGACACCAGCGATTCGGATAACGAAAATGTGTTTCAAACGCCGAAAGACGAAATGCCGAAACGTAACAAGAGGAAAAACTTCGAACCGCGCTGCACCAACCTGACCTACGCCGACACAAACGAAGTTTTGAATTTATCTGAGTTTAGCAACAATAACAACTTGAAGAACATTCGGAGGAGAAAGACTTTGGCGACTCGGAAAGTCGTCGTTGATACGAGGCCGATGGATCTCAGCAAGGCGAACGAATCGGATTCGGGCACGGACGGGTCCGACGAGTTTACGGAGAACGACGAAAATATCGAAAACTTCGACGACGATAACTCGTCGGAAAACGACAACAAGATTCCTTCGAGTTTTTCGATACACAATTTGTCGAAGCCTCATATATCTGAAGTTGGCGGGTTTACTCACGGACAAGTTTCGGATATGCGAGAGTACGCTGTGAACACAATGAGGGAGTTGTTGGGTATTTACGGGCTCACTTCCGAAGTCGCCGAATCGATCTCGAGGCAACTACCCATTGCTGCTTTTAGTAGTGGTAAGTAAAATTTAAAAAAAACTATATATAAGTAGTAAATTTTTGTGTAAATGTAGATCTTAACTGTACTTGTTCTCATTGGTTCTGCATGTGATAGATGGTTTATAGTTTGCTTTTGAGAAAGTTAATTTTGTATCGCATCGGTAACGGCAAACCTTAACACTGCTAAAATACACCTGAAGGATTTTATACCTAAACCTAACTTTTATGATTACGGTTTGTTTATGTTTAAGTAAGGAAACGCACTTAAATTCAATAAAAATCTTGTCCTAGTGATCAAACTAAACTTTGTGAGTAAATGTAGACGTTAGAACGTAAGCAATTCATGCGTGTTACGCACGGCTAACGTTAAACTTGCGTCAGAATTAGCAGTTTTTTTCAGTACCAAAATTAATCTTAAGAAATGTTGAATAAAATTTAATTTTTTAGATCAATGTTTGTAAGCAAGTAACACGACAAGTGCCAAAATAATATTTGAATTGGCATAAACAATAGCTTCCCGCGACAACGAACAATAAAAAAATTGTATAACAAACTACCACCAACGCCCACTTTCGTCCGCAACCGAAGATCTCCGAAGACTATAACCTCATTCTAAATGACATCTAATAAGTTAGAAATTGATTTTTCAAATATGATTAATGATTACTATTATTGATACTTGACAAAAATGGAAGTAAAATGAATAAAAGTGAGTAATGGCGTTTTCGTAACCGAAACGTAAAGCGAAGGTTATTGATTGATACATCCCAAATTTGCATATATAATTGTGGCTCGCCATCCAAGGATGTTTAATTAAGTTTTGTCCAAAAAATCACATTTCTAAACGCAAGTTGAAGGGTACTGGGGGGAAATATATTAATTTCTTCCATCAATCACCGTGTCCATCCTGTACATAACGCGCATAATGTTTAACGTAATTGAGTTATAAATTCCGTTTTATTTTATAATTAAATTTGATTTTTATGTGCAATTTTGTTGGTTTTAAATTAGTGATTTCAATAACTATTTAAATTTTAATTTAAATACGTAATTGCGTGTAGAGGCGAGGTCGACGCACTAAAGATGCCAATCACTAAGTATTTAAAACAATTTTTATCTAGTGTGCCATGATTTGGCAATAAATAAATCGCGCGCGCGAGAGAGGGCACTCGTTTCGACTTGATTAAGTGCATGTCAGCGTTGGTATTTTGTAATACACGTATTTACGTGGGATTTCTATGTCGACGCGTTTGTCCTCCCCAACTCGGAAAAAACTAAACAAAAGACTATCGCCACGAAGAAATCGAAGAAGCAGAAACCAATGTTTACAAAAGTAAAGGCCAATACAATAAAACAGATGTATGCACAGCTGGTTTTTTAAAAGAAAAAAAAATTAAACATTAAGTAGAAAATGATAGTCGACTGGTGATTAGACGACGAGGAAAAGAGAGAGACGCAGATGTGTAATTAATGAATATCTCACACATTCGGCAGTGTTCGAAAATGTAGTCCTTATGCGTCATTAACTTAAAAGACTTTGTCCGCTACGATGTCCACTTAAAATTTTAAGTGATTTTTATTTGAAACTTCTCGTCTATTCAATTTTTTAATAATGTTAAGTTAGCCATGGAATTTTTGTTTCTGGTTCTTTTGATCGACGATTTTTATATAATAATAGAAGGTGGCCGAGGATACTTATTTTGTCTTGGTTTTAATTTTAAATTTCATGTCCTTAAGATGCAA
This sequence comes from Aquatica leii, assembly GCA_035610365.1. Taxonomy (NCBI): domain Eukaryota; kingdom Metazoa; phylum Arthropoda; class Insecta; order Coleoptera; family Lampyridae; genus Aquatica; species Aquatica leii. The sequence continues at coordinate 87,116,091 of CM069435.1, forward strand.
TTGTAAATGTGTAATTTTAAATTTTTCGTCATTGGTTTTTAGTGTTCAAAGTCAAGTTTTCTACAAAACAAAGCGGTTTTTAATTAAAAAAAGTTACCTGGGTAATAAAAGTTAGTCGTTTTAGCTTATTCCAGTTGACAAATTTTTAAATTGGTTTTAAATCCCAATTGATTTGTTTTAGTTGTCTATCGTTAGTTACTTTGGTTACGATTATAAGCGATTTTTGGCTTAGACCGCGTCGTAGTTGAACACCCAGACTTTTTTGGCTTGGTCTCTGTCGTATTGTTGTTCGTGAACCCCAACAAACTGACGTTTCGCAAGATATTGCAGCTTGCATCTTCGGACTCGTAAATGTAACTGAGTTGAACACCCAGACTTTTTAGGTTTGGTCCTAGTCTCTTTTTGAGAGCCAAAACAAGAAATAGAACTTGGCCTTCGGAGTATTGTCGTTCGTGAACCCAAACAAACTGACGTTTCCTAAGACATTACACCTTGCATCTTAGGAGTGGTAAATGTCAACCTTAAAATGTCTGGATGTTCAACTACGACGCGGTCTAAGCCGAAAGTCGCTTATAATCGTAACCAAAATAACCGCGAAAGCTTAAGATTCTATATTGTCCATTGTTTTTCATTATAGAGTTTCTAGGATGACTTTCGAAACAAAAAAGTTTTAATTGAAAAAAACGCTTTGCTTTCGATAGATATGTTGGTCGCGAATGAGCGTGTTTAATCAATATTTTTGAAAAATTAGTTGTATCTTAGATCATATTTTGATCAATGCCGGTTTTTACTGATTTAGTTTTGTTTTTTATAAATATGTACCTAATTTATTGGTAAACGTTGTTCAAGGCAAGTGAAAAATCGAAATATCTTTTTTGAACAATATATTGAAAACATTTTTTGCTTACCTTAGAAAATAAAGTGATGTTGAGTTCTGGTCTTACTTGTTGCAACATATTAGTAAATAAAAACGGTTAGATAATGATGATCACGAGGCTAAATGCTTCCTTTTTCCAATATTATGTGTTTTTTTATGTGAATTATTTTTTAATTAATGGCACATTTGAAACCGTTAATTTAGTTGCAGAGCTAAAATTTGTTTTTGGGTATCGTATAATGTTTGTATACTAAGCTTTTTATACTAACATTAGAATGTATTCCGGGTTTGGGCCGTGTCATAGTTGCAACCGAAGCTGCCAACGTTTCGCCCACTTTCGTAAGGGGCTTCATCAGGGCGTGAGATAAATCGCAAAACTCAAACAAGCAATCGAAATCTTACTAAGAACTTCTCAAAAGTTAGGTTATCCACTTGTAAAACAAGCCATAACCTAAACTATGAAAAGGTGAGAAAGAAAACGATAACCTGAAAAAGCAAACGAAAATCTAACAAAGAAACACTACCGAGTTAGGTAATCAACTTGTGAACCAAGCCAGATTCTAAACTCCGTAGAAGTGACTTAAGAAGAAATAGTCTCCGTATTTAAAGGAAAAGGATCGTCACGGATGATTAAGCTCGACCCTGATTGGGTTACGGTTGCTAGGGGCGTGTTTTGATAAATGACTAATAACCGGGAACCAAAGAGGGGATAGTTCGAAACCATGATCGCGATTGAAGTTATTGGGGTGTTTGATGATTTCTATGCTTTCTCGCAATTTCCTGTTGAAAAGTAATGGAGATTTGGCAATCAACGAAACATTATCAAAATCTATCTTGTGACCTGTAGTAAAATGATGTTCAGCGACCGCAGACTTGGAAGTATACCTTTTTCTTATACAACGATCATGTTCTGAAATGCGAGTAATGACGGAACGACCGGTTTCACCAATGTAGACTAAACCACAAGAACAAGGAATTTGGTATACACCTTGAGATGAAAGTGTAGGGAATTTGTCTTTGGGAGAAGGAAATCTCTCAGATTCTTCCTTCTCCCAAAGACAAATTCCCTACACTTTCATCTCAAGGTGTATACCAAATTCCTTGTTCTTGTGGTTTAGTCTACATTGGTGAAACCGGTCGTTCCGTCATTACTCGCATTTCAGAACATGATCGTTGTATAAGGAAAAGGTATACTTCCAAGTCTGCGGTCGCTGAACATCATTTTACTACAGGTCACAAGATAGATTTTGATAATGTTTCGTTGATTGCCAAATCTCCATTCTTTTTCAACAGGAAATTGCGAGAAAGCATAGAAATCATCAAACACCCCAATAACTTCAATCGCGATCATGGTTTCGAATTCCCGGTTATTAGTCATTTATCAAAAACACGCCCCCTAGCAACCGTAACCCAATCAGGGTCGAGCTTAATCATCCGTGACGATCCTTTTCCTTTAAATACGGAGACTATTTCTTCTTAAGTCACTTCTACGGAGTTTAGAATCTGGCTTGCTTCACAAGTTGATTACCTAACTCGGTAGTGTTTCTTTGTTAGATTTTCGTTTGCTTTTTCAGGTTATCGTTTTCTTTCTCACCTTTTCATAGTTTAGGTTATGCCTTGTTTTACAAGTGGATAACCTAACTTTTGAGAAGTTCTTAGTAAGATTTCGATTGCTTGTTTGAGTTTTGCGATTTATCTCACGCCCTGATGAAGCCCCTTACGAAAGTGAGCGAAACGTTGGCAGCTTCGGTTGCAACTATGACACGACCCAAACCCGGAAGACATTCTAATGTTAGTATAGATTCCGGCCGTGGAAGCCTTCGCTATTACATTAAGCTTTTTATGTTTGGAAAAAGGTGGTACGACCCTTTAGTCTTTTTTTGAAGACAAAGGATTTTGTCAGTGTTTTTGAGTTAGTCATTTATTTTTCCAAATGGTTGTGGAAGATTTTTTTTCACTGATGTTTTTTGTTGTCTGTTGTTTATGGTTTCGAGTATCTAAGATTACTTTTAAATGAATATTTTTACTTTTTGAACTATTTTAATCAAAAAGTCGTTGCAAGGAAGCCATTTAATTTAGTTACAAAGTTAAAGGTTTTGTCTTTTGAGTCTCGAATGTTTAGTTCTTTATATTTAAAAAAAGTGATATTTAACTTCATTGTTTTCTTTTAAATCACTTTAATTGAATCGGTATCATTTGTTTTTGAAAAATTTGTCAAAATCTTATGTGGGTGTTGGTGGAATTTTCTTGACTTGTGTTTTTTTTGTTAGTGTTATCCTAGGTGGCTTTGGGATTAATGTATTTATGTTCTGAAACAACTGAGGGACACTTAATTTAATCGCGTTGCTAAGTTTGTTTTTGATTTTGATTTAGTTGTATAGGCTTAAAAAGTAGTAGTACGTTACTTTGTTTTTTTTAATGGGTTCAATTCGATTGTCATTTTTATTTTTGAAAATTCACTCAAACTTATTTATAGCTGCGAATTTTTTTAAAGTATGCTTATTTTTCTTAATTTTTTTTGATAAGTATATGCTATAGTTCCTTTAGGTTCTGGACCTATGTTGACAGTAATGTAATCAAAAAAGTCGTTGGGAAAGACTGTTAATCTCGCCGTTAATTAAGTTGCGAAGCTAAAAGATTTTGAATCTCGAAATCTTGTATATTTAGAAGAAAGTGACTTAAACTTTACTCTCTTTTTTTGAATACGGAAGTTTTTGTTTAACCGGCTGCACTTAAATGAGTGTCATTTATTTGAAAAATATTAATAACATTTTTTAACCGATATTGGTTTTTATAGTAGTGTACGCACTACTTTTTGAAACATTTTAATCAAAACAGTTGTAAGAAATACTGTTAATTGAATCGCGGACCAAACAGTTCTGTTTTTTGACTTTAGATTGTTTGTATATTTAGCTATTAAAATTTAAAAAATAGGAACACATTCAGTTTCCTTTTGAATACGGAAATTTTTGTTTAATCAGTGAACTCGTAAAAATGTTGACTGTAGTTTTAAAGAGCTATAAAAATTTAAATTTTTAGCTAAAATTGGATTTGTTCTCGAGAATATAAAAACTTTTTTAATTAATCAATTGACGCGTGGGAAATAAAATAAGAATGAAATTAATTTATCTAATAAAAAGTTGGCCATGGTTTTTCAATTTTCTGGTATGTATTTGGTAACAAGTGAGCGTGATTTATTTTTCAATTGTTAAGTAAATTGCAAAAGTTTCTTTTAAAAAAATGCATGTAGACGTGAAAGAAAAGTTTGTCATAACTTGTTTAACAGGCAAATTTAATTGTTTTTTTAAATACAGGTAATTAACAGGTGGGTGCAATAAATTTTTACAAAATCGAACAAAATTTCACGTTTTACGTTACAAAGGGTTCGAAACCCTTATAAAAATACAGTCATTACCACATATTAAGAAATATTACCACAAATAGACCCTTTTTTCGAATTGGCCCAGTCGAACATTCACCCCCTTCGGCATTCAGTCGTTCACAAAAACCACTTGAACGTTTTTTTTTTAATAGACGAGAAAAAAAAATGAGGGTACCCATCCTTAAACGGAGGAAAAAAACTTAGGGTCAAGATACTGTGTGAAATTTTGTATTTTATGCTTTTACCCCTAAATCTAAGGGTTGTTGACAATGGATCTACTACAGATTAAGCTGGTGGATGTTATTTTTTTCCACCGACTTGTAAAGCGATACCTTTATTAAGAAATTTTTACGTTATCTTCTTTTTTGTGCGTATTTTTTTTTATAGGTTAAATGGTAAATTGAGCAATTTTTCACCGGGTTAAGGGAAAATACTCGCTTTTTGTTTAATTTTGAGTTTTGACCCCTCTAAGCGACCGTTTAGCGATGGTTTATTACAAAAACGGGAGCATTTGGGAAAAAAATCGTTTCGACGTGCGTGTCGTTTTTTTTAAATAATAGTGTAATTACACGTTAAACAAATTGGTATCTTAGTAGGCTAACCGTTTAAAGTTCTTTTATTTTTCGACTAAAAGATGGCGTTAATTAACATTTAGGTTTTGGATCGACGTTTATTAATTACTTTTATGTATGAATCGCTAAAAGATTTTCAATTCTGTTGTGTGTTTGTAACTGTAATAAATTTTCTTGGCCAACCATATGCTGCCGCCGCTGCTGTTCCCGCTGCTGTTACTAAATGTTTATTACGCTTTGCGATAATAATTCAATATCAAATGTTATTTCATATCATTTCACAATGCCGAGATACACGATTTTATCTAATTGACTGTATTTCTTTACGTCATCGAGCTCTTTCGACGCGCAACAAAGGTAGCAACTGGTTTCGATCTAAACGTAAGAAAAAAAACGCCAACTCGATCATTATTTATTTTATGTATTCGTAAATCACCTAGTAGGCTAAGAACGATTGTTTTGTATCGTTAAGTACGTTGACGTGGGGGATGATTAGAAAAATACTTCAGCGATAGAAGGAAGTACTCTACCGAATCATAATTACCAACAAAATTGTACTACAAATGTAGACAAAAACTTAAGTGGAGGAACTTTTTGGTACTTAATTAAAATCTACAATTAGTTGTAAGTAGCACGCGCGAATATTGGGTCGCGGGGAGAAGCACGTCGTTAACTGCATAGCTATTTAGTATGCAAAAAAACATGGGGGAGGTATCGTCAGGAAACAAATCGTGCTTAACTTATTTGCGCATTATTGCAACTTATATCCAATTAAATTTCCGATACCTAAAAGTGAGTTAAAAATCAACTCAAAGGAAGGAACTACCTAAATACATTTCTATCGTTCTAATTACAATCGGTACCTAATACAGAACACTATCGTTTTGACAACTATTTATTGCCTTAATGGTGATTTATTTGCAGATTTTTAAATTTTTGTTATTTGTGTAGAAACATTCGTAAACCTTTACCGCATTAACTAGGATCGATAACGTAGTGGCTTATCCAAAAAAAATTGTAATTGCAATTAAAAATAGTTTAACACTTTGGGTTAGAACTCAAGGGGAGGCTAACTGCAGTACATAACACAACGAGCTTCTTACTTTAAGAAACTGACGCCAGAGATGGTTCTGTTCTAAAATTATAAAAGTATAAATAAAGGATAAAAACTTAGGCTAAGAACTCAAGGGGAGTTGCTGATAACATATTTATATATATAAATAGAAAACGACTGGAATAGTCTAGTTTTAGATAATTGAAAAGAATCTTTTTTGAGAAGGACAAGAAGACGAACTAAGCGAAGAGGAAACATTTAATTAGTTTTCAATTATTTGTAACTGTTTTTTTCTACACGATAAGATTGTAACTGGGGGAGGATATTTCTGGGTTTGAACGTTATTGGGATTAAAGAACCCATGTTGCGTTCTAAATTTGTTTTGGTTTGGTTTGATTCGAGCACAAATTTGAACAGGAACTTCAGGGGAGTTGCTGTTGAATACGTTTGCATATGGTATCTATATATTGTGGTTCCACTTGAATTCTATCGAATTTCGGTATTAGTTTTTTTTTTAAGAAAACGAAACTTTGTTTGAACAATGTTTATAGTTTTAATTTGCATAACACAGTTTACGACAAAATCGTATTATAAACTTGAAACTCTTGGGGAGGTTATATTTAATTTCCAATCGTTTTAAATGAAATAGATAGGAATAATGTAGCAAAATTAATTTTTTAAGGGGGGAAACTGTCTTTCATACACGAGGAGGTTGTAGCAGAAGGGTACTTTTGAAAAACCGTTTATGTAGAGGGGGAGTTACGCAATATAATAGTTTTTCTTAGTACATTTGGGTAATAGATGATGTGTGTTCGTTTTTTAGCTATAATATTTTATATATTTATATTTCAGGAAATTAAGTTATTTGCTCATTATTGCAACGTTAGTTTAAATCAAATTCGATTTCTGTTACCTAAAATTTTGTTAAAAATTTGGATAAGAACTTAAAAGGAGAAACTACTAAATGCATTTCTATTGTTCTAATTACAACCGGTATCGTTTTGACAACTATTTATTACTCTAATTGTGATTTATTTGCAGATTTGTTAATTATATGTTTTTATTTGTGTAGAAATATTCGTTAATGTTTACGTAAATTTTTTTAAACATTTGGCAGTAATTGTTTAAATTTTTACCGCATTAACTAAGATCGATAACACATAAAAAAATTGCAATTGTAATTAAAATTAGTTTAAGGGTTTGAGCTAGAACTCAAGGGGAGGCTAACTACAGTGCATAACATAACGAGGTTCTTACTTTAAGAGATTGACGTCAGAGATAGGGTTCTGTTTTAAATTATAAAAAAGTATAAAAACTTTGGGTTAAGAACTAAAGGGGAGTTGCTGATAACAACATATTTATATACATACTCATACACGAGGAGGTTGTAGAAGAATGGTACTTTTGAAAAACCGTCTATGTAAAGGGGGAGTTACGTAATATAATAGTTTTTCTTAGTACATTAGGGTAATAGATGATGTGTGTTAGTTTTTTAGCTATAATATTTTTAAACAGTCTGCAATTAGGGGAGGGTACCTTTGGATTTTTATAGTGTTGGAATTTGAGGAAGAACTGAAAGAGAGTTGCTGATAAACACAGTTTTTTTTATTGAAACTCCCAAGAAAAAAGAAAGTTTGGATAAGGCCTCGGGAATACATGTTTCGAATTTATCACGTATAGATACAGTTTGAGGTATAATGTGACTATAAACTTGGACAGAAACTTAGGGGGAGGGAATACTTAATTCATTTTTAATTGTTTGTACTAGAATAGACAAAAAGATTCACATATTTGGAAGCGAATTAACTGTATTTGCCACAGTAGATTATACGATTAGTAAGAAAAACGTGTACGAATGGGGAGGGATGCATTATAAGTTGGTTGAGAATATTAAAATTAGGTAATAGAAACAAATGTTAATAATTTCAAAATTTGCGAGGTTTTAGGTTTTTTAAAAAAAAACATTGTTTATATCGACTCGAGGTAATGCTTAGTTAGTTTCAGATGATCTCGACAGACAAAAATAACGACGCAACATTGAAAGTTTTGAAGCGGACAAACTGCGTGTCTTCACTAGAAAAATGAAATTTTAAAACAGTTTATACAAAGGGGAGGAATGCTTATAACTTTGTTATAAACTAATGAAATTAGGTGGGCGTAAAGTTTAAAAAGATTAAGTAAAGGATTTCCAAAATAAATTTACCAGAAATTCAGAATGTTTAATTAATTTCTCATTGTTATGACTAAAATAGATAAAAACTAATACAGTGACAGCGCGTATTCTTTCATCGGAGAAACTGTTTTTCTTCACTAATAGCTAATAAAACCAATAAGTATGTGCGAGGGGAGTGATGCATTGTAAGTTAAGTTAAGAATACCACAATAGGCAATAGAAATAGTGTATTAGTTTAAGAGTTTGTAAATCGCAAGGTATATGTTTATTAAACGATCTGTAATTAATATTTTCTGTCAGTTAAAGCGACTCAATCATAAATTTTAGCGGGAATACTTAATTAACTTCTAATTACCTCGACTAGAATAGCTGCTACGTTAAGAAAAAAGTAATTTAAAATATACATTTTTAAAATTACTAGATGAAAAGTTTTTCAAGGATTTGTAACCGGGGGAGGGCTTGAATTTTTTTGGGAAGAAAATAAATATTCTCGTTCAGCAATGCCGATGCAAGAACTAAGCAGGATGTACAAACTTAGAGAAAAGGTAATTTGGTACCGTTTTGTAAAGAAAGATTTTGGGATGATAATGTTGTGCAATAAGACATCGCTGTTTTCGCAAATTTAAAATAAAGTAGGCTGTGACCCAGAAAATATAACAAACGAATGCAAACTCAACTTTAGAAACAATTGCAAATATTTGCTTAGATTGGATTTTTTGTTTTAAATCGAAGTAAGGTTATGTCAGACGGGCGCCTCGGGTATTTTTAAAAGTGAGCGTATTGAAGACGTCATATTCAAATGACAGGATGACAGGGGAAAAATGGCCGCCGATTTGGCTTAAACCATGTTTACTCAAATACTCGAGATTTTTTTCATTGCGTTCATCATTTAATAACAGCGAAGAAAAAAGTCCAAATCATGGCGCACTTAAAATATTCAGCTCTCGAAGCCGTTGGATTAAAATAAACAAAGTTGGCGTTAATCTAACACCTGATTGGTTGACGCAACAATAAATACAATAAAAGAAATTACAGTTAAGCAAACGTTGCTTAAACGTTTGATTTTTTAAAGGAATTAACGGACAGAAAATAAAAAAATAAAAAAAAATAAACAAGTGATGACTATTAAAAAATCTGGGTCAAAGAATAATTTGTATTAGCAATTTAAAAAGTACGAGAAATTCTATTCTCGATTGCAAAATCGTTGCTTACATTTTTATTAACGCTTTTTTGATGACCGACTTGGTTTACTTACCACTTTAGGTCACTTAAACCGATTTTGTAACCCGCCACAAATTTTTTCCCACAACAGCGGAATTTTTCTATTTGCAAAAGACCGAGAAAAAACACGCAATAAACCTTAAGGGTTGCGATTACACAAAAGGTTAAACGATTTTTTTACGCTCTTTTGAGCGAGGAACAAAAGCCGAAGGATTTTTGGGTAATACGAGATAAAGGGGGGGAGACGAAATCTAACCCTACCCGAAGATTTTATTTTATATTTTTACTAATGCTAAAATCAAAGCAGCTGCTGGAACAATAACAAAACAAACGCCGTCCGTGGAAATTCGATTCTATTGTTTTAGAAATTAATCGCCGTATGGTTGTTTGATAATTAATTAGTTTCCAGCTTTTAATTAACCGATTCGGCTACAAATAAAAATAGATGGATAAATTGAAGTTGACCGTAATCTGAGTGCAAACAAAAGAATTACTTCTTGCTTTTCTGTCTTTCGTAGTAGGCCGCGGATTAAGGTATATTTATAAACTAGTATTATTATAGATAGAATTCTAATTAGATAGTGTTGTTCTCTTGAACTTCCCGCTTCTTCCCTTCACCAATGCTAGCTTATGCTTATTTAGCACATAATTAAACTAATTTTTTTCTTTGAAAAATCTGCGCTTTGGGTAAACATTGTGTTAAAAATTACTGTACTTACGAATTGGTACTTAAAATTATAATTTAAGTATTTAGTTTCATGAGCATTGAATGTCTTATCTAACTTAGGAATTGAAAATTGTTTTAATTTGGGCATGACCTAACCATAATGTACTTAATACTAATACACTATCGTTTGTTTCCTTTGGGTTATTCTATGAGAAGGGACATCAAGAAACACTTAAGGTATCTGTGAACGGCAACGTTTCGTGTGACTGAGTGGGAACTTCTTCAGGCCTAGATACAGACTACAAAGTGGGGTGTTCAGGACTACACTTGAAGACAGTTTTCAATTGCATGTGTTCGTTCAAAATTGATCAACAAGGTTTTTTTTTATAACTCTGATTGCTTAGACTAGAAAAACCAGGTCGACTCCTCTTCCGGCAGTTACTCGACAGCGTTCTTGAAGTTTTGTCTTAAAATCGCTAAATAAATTACGTAGTTACTTCTTCTAGTATTGAGTAATTTCTAATGAATGGTTAAATTAAAAAAATAAGTAAATACCTCCCGCGGTTTTTACCTAAACCGTTTACGAATTTCTGATTGATATCCAAAGGAAGTTAATTACAGTAATTGTTCAAGGCGAATTTGTACCCAATTTGTATTGAATGTGGAAATAGCCCTCCTCCTCCCTTCCCACAACATTCCATCAACACCTTTATATTTACATATTTAAAACACTTTACCCGAGCGTTTAATACGAAGCGACGTGCTCATAGTAAAATGTTAACAAAGTTATTATTGCGGGGGCCGTGGGCTAGATAAATATATTGTCTTAATTTTTGATTTTTTTATGTAAAAAATAAGTGAAATGCGTGCGATTAAGTAGTGTTTTTTTCTGAAAACAAGGTACTTCAGACACAGCTATGCGCATACATGTTTTTAGTCGCATTCAGTTAAGCGGGCACTTTTCTAGGCGATTTTTTAAAATAATTAATAACTTGTAGGAATGTAAAAAATGTAAATTAGTTTTTTTCTTTACTTGACGTTTTTTAAGATATTCTCGTCAAAGTAGGCGAAGCATAGATTGTTCGTGTTTTTCGTTAATTATTCTACACGTACGAAATCACATTAAAATAAAAATCATTTACAAGAGAATCTTTCAAGGTTCCTCAACCTTGAATTATTATTATTATTATTTGTGTACTGGAATTAAAAAAATATAATTACAACAAATACAAAGATTTTTATCGTCGTTTCAGGTCGAACTGAACTATGAAGAAGGAGGAGGTGAACCGGAAACGGTGTAATAATTAGATTTTTGTCGGAATTTTTAAATTTCGATTGTCAATAATTCAAGGATAGTCGTATAGATTAAATCTTAGAAAACGTGACCGGTAAAAATTCCAATTAATTTGCATCACTATTTCGATATTGAAATGTCTAATTAATCATAAAAAATTATTTAAATCGGCATTTGTCTCAACCTTTCCTTTCTCGTTTAAACGAGAAGTTGGGAAAAAAACACCGGAGAGATACCATCTCGGATTATGATAAATTGAAATTTTTTTAATAATATTAATACGCTCGTTCACTCACTCGCTAAGACATACGTTCAACGCCCACCAAGCCACATTTTAATTATTTAAATTTTGTACGTGACTCAAACAAAAGAGCATCGAGTTTTTACTTCTAATTAAGCAATTTCGTGTTTGGAGGTGCGCTATGTGTCGTTTTTTCCTCGAACGCTGAAGGAACACCTGCCTGCCATCGCACTCTGAAAACAAACGCGTGTTTACCTGAATAAAATTTCTCTTAAGTAAATTTAGCTACGCTTTTATTACTTGGTATCAGCGAGACAGTACGACGCGCCATACATTTGTCGGTGGCGTATTGAATGAGCCATGATCACGGCACACTTATATACAGAGTAACAAGTAGTAGCTGCACCAATAAAAAATTAGATAGTAGGCGATAAATAAGAAAACAAAAAATCAGTAGGCTACGGCTACGAAATTTATGCAAGCGATTGTAAGAAAAATACGACAAATTTAAAAGTAACATGTATTTTTATGAGTAAGCATTGAAACGTGAAGAGGCAAAATCAAGAAAATCTAGTAGACGCTGAAATGCTTATTCTAAAATTTTTAAAAACTGACAACGTAAACCAATAGCAAAACTAAAACAATATGAGTGTTTGCGATAACAAGGAGACAACAAAGTTTAGTAGATTTGTACAAAAATCAATATGTTGATGTGGCACAAAACTATAAAATGATAACCAATCGTAAGTCATCAAAATCTAAAAACTGAATGTGAACTTAACAAAAAAGTATAAAGATCTAAAAACTTTAGAAAAAAGATCGGTAAAACAAAAAAAGCAGGCGCTGAAATAAAACAATCGTAAACTAACGCGATTTTTTACTATAACTTTTGGAATAAGTTTTGTAAAAAGATCTACCGGGTACTGAAATTTAAAGTTTTCACAAAGAGAAAAATGGTGGAATGGAAACTACAAATATGTACTATTTGGAAGACTTTAGATTTTAAAAAAAGTTACTTAATTCTACAGTGGCTTTTTGTTAATTGTATTTTTCTTCAAGGTCATCGACTTCTTTCTTACCTTTAGGAGTTTAGAATTTGGATTGGTTACCTAACTCTTTCGAGTTTCTTAATTAGATTTCGGTTGCTTGTTTGAGTTGTTTGATTCCTTTCAGGCCCTGATAAAGGCCCTTACAAAAGTAAACGCAACGTTGGCACCTTCAGTTACCACTTTGACACGGTTCAAACCCGAAAGACGTTCTTATCTTGATATAGACTCCGGGCGTGGAAGCCTTCGCTATTACAATCTTGCTGTGTTCTTTGTGAGCAGAAAAAGAAATGTACGTAAAAACGAAGTTTTTTCGAACTTCACAACACAACCAAAAATTGATTTTTTTATAGTGGGCTTGGAACAGTAAAAAACAAAATTAAAAAACACTATCTAGCTTATGCTGGAAAAAAGATTTAGTAAGTACTGAAATAATTGATGTCATGTTCTTAAATTCCGATAAAAAATGGTGGCTACAAAACAGTGTTGGAAGACTTTTACAAAAGAAGAAAAATCAAGCGCAGAACCACTAATCGATTTTGATACAATAGGCTTTGAAAAATGTACAAACTAAATCTAAAGTCCTCGATGTTGCCTGGACGGAGAAAAATATAAATTGAACTAGTAGGGACTAATTATTGGGTGACATATGTATGTGCTGAAAGTAACCGTGGCGTAGTTTTAAACCAACAATTCGTTTTAAGAATAAAATAAACATTCATATCTAGGAGTACTAAAATTACTGTTTTGCACAAAAACCTAGAATTTGCAACACATTCAAATATTTTTTAAGAAAAACCGTGAGGTTTTTTTGAAACGTATTGCTGATATGAATAATAAAGTAGGCTCAATAGGTTTAAAGCTTTAATAACAAAATAGGAATTTACGTAACAAGGGTCGAAAGTAAGGCATAGAATAATGCGACGCGAGGATGCATGGTCGACCGTTGAAATTAACTTTAACATCAGTTTTTTTTTTCAATTTTAACTGAATTTCAAGATTTTTTAAATGATTTTTCCACCTGTCGCATACTTGTTCTAATATAATAGACCTTTTTTTGCCTATTACGTAACTACACTAACGAACGAATATTGACGTTTGCGATGTTGACAGCACAAAAACAATATTTTAAGTCATAATATTTAATTTTAATGTTGTTATTTCTTGTGGTTCTTCTGTTTGACGTGTTTTGAGAATGTGATTATGCCTAGAGTGAGATAGCGTGAAAATCACCACCAAATAAGTTAATTCGACAGAGGTCGAATCGGCTTACGTGAAGGTGTTTTTCGTACAAATCGTTTTAACCGGAACTAATTCACTATTATGCGTTGCGATCAAGCATGGACTAGAGAAGGTCAGAATTTATTATTTAATCTAGGGTCAGAATCGTCGTAAACAAGGGACGGCGTCAAATAAACGAGGTACAGGACCGCCATCTTCGACCTATGGCAATAAGAGTACCAGTACCAGATCAATCCTCGATCAGTGCGTAAGTAATGAGGCTCGTCCTGTAACCCTTCGAACAGTTATCGTGGGATCAGAAATTACTGATTGCAATCTTATCGGCCACATCTAGTGGTAGCACTGACGGCTCAACAACCGACATCAACGTTTGGAGTAGTGTAGGTTGCGACTCTACTGGAATCTGGAATGACATAGAGTAGTTTTCAGTGATTAGCCTCGATTCTGTTTGGGGATGCATGATAACTGTATTAGAGTGAAACGAAAACATGAGGAACGGCGCAATGTTATACTTTCTGTTGTGCGGCGTTGTGGGGATTATCGTATGGAGTGCTATAGCTTATTGGAGTAAGTCTCGTTTGGTATTCATTCGAAGCAGTATGAACACCCGTCGATATGTTAATGAGGTGGTAGAACCCTATATTCTTCTATTTCTTCTGCTGTAAGAAGACTAACTTTTTCAATAGGCTAATACCCGCCCCCACATAGCAAGACACTCGATTACGGACCGATTCGAAAAGGCCAATGTTAATCTCTTACCATGGACACTCATCTTCCGACCTTTCCTTTATTGAACACGTGTGAGACATTATGGGTGGAAGACTGAGGAAGCTGTCCGACATGAATTGCAAGTTGTTTGGGACACTCAAGAGGAAATCGACTATCTGCTGGAATCGAAGCGTGAGGGAGTGTGAACCTAGAGGGGGCATCACATAAAAATTGTGTTCTTTGTCTGGTTTTTGCTTAAAAACAAAATAATGCATCAGCATATTAAATCTAAAATATTTGACAATAGTGTATTACCGGTCTTGACGTACTGAGCCCAGACCATGGACATTTACGAAACAAACAATATACAAACTAGAAACTACACAGAGAAAGATCAGGCAAAGAACATATATAACCGAAAGAGTCACTCAATTAAAATGGAACTACGCAGGCAGATGGAACGTAAAAATCATACAGTGGAGACCTTGGTATTAGAGGAGAAGTAGAGGAAGACCGATTACAACATGGGTCGATGACTGGATTAAAATGGATATTAACCGCTCAAAATAGAGAGAAATGAAAAACGAAGATGGAAGCTTCTGCTCAACACTGGGCGCACTAAGGGCTTAGGAATAAGAAGAGTTGCTAAGCCTTCTTGCCAAGTTTGCTCACTAAATTTCCGCCACTTCTTGGTGTTGCAATTTCAATGTCACAGAGTATATAATCGGTAGCACGTATTATGAAACTGTTAATGATATTTACACGCTGAATTCTATTAGCTTGTATTTCTTGCTCAATCATTACACAAGAAAAGTAGGCACTGGAACTAAATTGGGTTATTTTGAAACATCTTATTTAACGGGAATAAAAATCAGAATTGGTAAAGAAAGTTTTTGGTCAACAAGATTATAAAAGTAGACACTGAAAATAATAAACTTTAACATGTTTTGTTAATTAACAAATTTAAATTCTTCGTTCAAAGAACTTATGTCCCATTTTTGTTGATTACGCTTAGGTCGTGTTAATGTTTTTGAAACTTCGGAGCAATTGCTCAAATTTTCTATTGGCCTGAAGAAGTACACATTTAGTGCACGAAACGTCGCCAGAAAGAAAAACTGAGTAGTTTTTATGCCTCTCATTAAAGTTAAATAAGGAGGATAAAGAAACCGTACCATGTTTTGTTAACTACGTTGAATCAGATTCACTAAAAAAAGTAGTTGCAAAAATGTTTTGAAAATTCAGAGTTTTTTTGAAAAAAAAAGCATGTAAACAACAAACAGATAAGTTTAGAATCGACAAGACTCTGACAGGAAAAAATAAGACAAATCGCTATGTATTTTGAAACTATTCTTGGTATCAAGATTCAAGTATCCATAGCATTTTTTATTCAAGATTATAAAAGTAGAGATTGTAACAGTTCTATCTGTAGAAAAAGATCTTATTAAAATGTGAAATCGACATTGAAGTGATTAACCCCAAGTATCAAAAAGCTGTGTTGTTTAAACTAAGAAATCTCGAAAGAAAAAAAATAAGTACGCGTCGTAATGCTAACGAACCGGGAACGAAGTCGGACACTAATATAAAAAACGCAGTAAGCTGTGTTGAAAAAAATCTGTTCGAAGTAAGCCTTGAAAATATTGATTTAATTTTTTTTTAAATAATGACAATACATTACGTGTATAAAATCTAACTAGGCCGTGTATTTTAAAGTATAATGAAAATTTTATGCAAAACCAGGAATTTTTGGCATAACTTTTATATGGATTAAAATCGTGTTAATTAAAATCGTAGTGAGCGCGTGTGACAAAACACGAACGATCGGAGTTACTGTTGCATAACAACAAAGCGGGACTATTACGCGTAATTTATACAGGGCGTGTCGTAAATTTAGCTCGAGTAAGATTTGGGAAATGTCGTGTCAAAACAGCTTGTCATTAATTAGGAGCCGGAGCGAGATAGAGCGCGTTTTCACTATGAACAACAAACCACTAATCTCTTCATCTAATAAATAATATGAATCGGTATAAAGGAAAGCTACTACTACCATCAAAAATCTTTTTTGAATACATGTAGGTATAATAATTATACGTTGGTTGTTCCACATCTTTTGGTGTTTTTATAATCTTGTTTTTTCTCTCTTTTTAATAGCGATTGTTGAAAACATAACCATAAGTTATATTCGACATAAGGAATAGAGAGGGAAAAAATTCCAATCAAGAATTTCGACCCGGCTCGTAATATTTCAATATTAATTCCAAATCTGAAGCAATAAATTATATTTTAGTACTTATATTAAAGCTGCCGGAGGTGAAGTAATAACGGTTAAAAATTATAATAACTAATACTAATTATAGGTCAGTCACTATCTCTGTTGCACATAGTATCTTTCTTCGTCTTGGTCCTTTGACACCGGCGTCTGACAAATTTTAGTTCGATTACGCAAAGTCCAAAATATGGGACATGGCCCAACGCGTTTAACCCCGTCTCACTGATATCGCAGCAAGCCATGCCCGAAACAATCGTTAAAAAAAACGAAACAAAACAAAACGTGAAAAAAGCGCAGTCTTCTATTGTTCTTATTTTTGAATAATAGAACATGACAATGTGATTAATATAGTTGGAAATTCAAATTTCTCGAAGACTACGGGTGGTTCTTCATTCCATAGCCACCCGCGGCGTTTCGTTAGGGTTAAAGAAATACAAAAATTTCCTGTTTTAAATAATATTTTTTCTTTCCTCCTTTGTGTGGGTTATTATTATTAATATTAATATCGAGTCGCTGGTTGCGTGCCCTGTCTTTTTTTGGGGTCGATGCGCAATTGTTCGTAATTGAGTGTATACGCGAAATTATTATTGTATTGTGATCATCGGACTTTATGAATATGAAATTATATGTTTTATTATTTTTAAATGTACTTAAACAATTGAATGTATGCATGTACCTTTAGAAACTTGTCATTTTCTACGTACGTACCCACGTTCTCCTCTTTCTCGTGTAAGCCACGGAGATATTATGCTAAATTTTGAATCTACGCTCTGTGAGATTCTAAAGCGTGCTTTGTACATTAAATCTGCTTTGAAATACCTTATATATCTAATTAACAATAACTGTATAAATTATATGTGTGTAGCAAAACCTAAATCCATAGTAAAAAAAAAATAAAAAGACAATTTTCGGTTACCTATTCAAGACAATTAACTGAATCGGTTACACTAAAAGTTTTAGTCGTATACCGTTATAATTGAGATGCTTATATACACCCTTTGTATATTAACAGAAATACATACTTGTCTTAAGCTTTGTGAACATTAGTGATCGGCTTCTGTAGCCGAATCGGTTACGCAGCAAATCAATATCAAAGCTGGTCACGTATTTAAGACTTAGTTTATCGAATCAGATGTATTTTTTTAATCACTGTGCTTTTTAGCAATGGAGTTACTAACAAACCTTGTCTAAATTACTATTACGAAGACACTGAAGGGTTAAGTAACCCAATTGGTTATACTGAAAAATTTAGTCGAAGTCTTTTAAAATGTGAAACACTCTGTGTTTCAACAAATGCCGATACCTCTGAGTTACTAAAACAATAATCCTAATGTATATTAAAAGAAGACGAAATGGTCCAGTAACTGTATCGATTGCATTGAAAGATTGTTGGAATACACATCTTGTAGATTAACAGAAACACTTAACTCAAGCTTAGTGAATTGGTGAGGGCTTTTGTTAATCGTTTATTTAACAGTCCAATAAGTGTGTTTTACTTATTCAAACTTAACGGAATCAGTTACATTAAGATATCGTCGAGGATTGTTGGGGTTTTAAAGGAATTTGACAGAAACCGAATCGGATATACAAACCAACCGCTTAGTCAAAAATAAATCGGGTTAGGTATTAAAGAAAAGGTTCACCGAATTGGTGCACTGAGTATTTTTTCTAAATATTGTTAAAAAGGAGACATTTGCACATTGTGTAGAAGAAAAAGTTGGCTAACGTTTGCAAAATTGGTTTTGGTAACCGGATTTGTTATCCAGAAAATCAATAACTGCCGATACAAAATCAAATTTACTAACGTATTTAAAGCTTGGTCAACCGAATTGGTTGCACTGTAACTATCGACTAAAGGATGTTAGAACTGTGGCAATTACTAACTGTGTATGTTGTCAGATAGACTTTCTAGTAACCCAATCGGTTATCTAAAAAAATCAACGGATGGTAAGTCAAAAACGAGTACGCTACGTATTAAACACTATTTTGATTTAAATACTCGAATTTACGCTAGCAATCAAGTTGGCATACGTTCACTAACAGCAATTTCTTATGTTTCAGGAAAAATACTAGAAAATCTAAGTTTAGGCCCACAAAAACTAGAACAAAACCTAACACAACAGCCACCAACGCCTCCTAGCACGCCTCTGTCACCAAAAACCAACGAAGTTCCAAAATATACCTCAAGTAGTAGTACGTCATCATTTTTACCTAATATAACGATAACGCAATCAACTAGTCCATGTATACCTCAAATTCTAAACCAAAAAGGTCCTTTAGATTTGGACGTTAAGAAGAAGAAATCGGCGGCGGCGGCGGTAGCGGCGGTGGCTGCGGCGGCCGCGTCCTATACTAACGGCACCGGCTTAAACCTGTCAACACACGCCGACAACGAAAAACCAAATGAAAAGCTTTCAAATGCCTCATCAACGCCGCGGGTAAGTAGGCTTTGGTAATTAAAACAAAAAACAAACGCGAACGATCGTCTTTTGTCTTTTCGATTAATTTCACAAGCGTTAACACGCTAAATAATTAGTGTAACTGTTGTTTTTGGTTGTAAAACGAAAATTACAACATTATTATTACATTCTTGAGAATTAGGTATCTTGATAAGGCGGTGGAAAAAATAACAAACGAACAAAAAAAATTACAGTGTAAAAAATTAAGCGTAATAACGATGAACTTGTCTTAAATTTGAAATTTTAAACATGTGAACTCGACTTGAATAAGAATTTAATTTATACTTTTCACACAAAATTTAAATTTCTCGCCTTCCTTGTTCTAATTTTAGACCCAGGTCTTTTCTTTATATTTTTTTCGCTATTGTTTCAACTTTTCATGAATATTTTTCTGACGCGAGGTTATTGTACATCGTTTTTACCTGAAAAATCGACATTTTCGAAAATCACCTGAGGTCGTTCGTCACGCACAATCAATTGTTATTCTTTTTATTAGCACACACGATTTTCGAAACTCTGGTATTCGATCGAAATAGGAGAGGTTTCTCTAATTAATATTTGAAAAATCCCAGCCTATAAAAATTATTTAAAAAATATTAGATGTGGTTTAAAAATCATAACCTACTTAAATTTTTTTAGAGATCTTGCTGTTTCAATAAAAAATTAGTTTCATAAAATAAAAATCTTCAGCCTACTTTACAAAGTAAATATTACAAGTCATGGCTTACTAGAAATCTTAGATGGTTTTAACTAAATCAATAGTTTTTTTAATCGAATATTAAACGAATCAGGGCCACCGCTCGTTTCCAAATAAGTTTCTTTATACAAAAAATCGCCTTGACGTGCGTTATTTTCGCATTTACATTGTTTAAGTAAATCTCGTGGTTTTTGTATCAAGGTTATTTAAATCGAATTGGAATTGTACGTAAAGTAATCTGGCTCGAAGGACCACTTTTACAACACGTTGCGGTGGTGTTCCGGGTATTTTTGTTTTTCTATTGACGAATATAGACGCATTTCGTTTGTTTTTCTAATACTTTGAGCACATGCGACGGCGGTACCATTAGCGAAGAATTCGTTTGTTTAATACGGCTTGCGGGTATTGGTCGATTCTATTTGATGTGCATCAACAAATATGATCAAAGTTGGCGTATGCTAAACGAGTAAACGGAGTGTTTTCTTTTGTTTTGTTCCAGATCAATTTTCCGAGTAGTTTCATGCAATACAGTAGCAGCGGCGGGAAAAGCGAGGACGACAGCCCGCCACCTGTGGACGCGAACCCGTTAAACGGTAAGTGTAGACGCTTTTTTTATGGTAAATAAGTCTCCGTCGACGATACGGTAGACACTCGACATTAAAATACGTATAAAATGGTGTTAATAGAACACATCGCATTCAACAATATACAAATTGCTTTAAATTGGAAGCGACAGATTTAATAAAGTGAAGTGGAAAAATATTTAGTAATTTAGTATTATTTTTGTACGTGATTATAGCCGTCTCTGTCTTCCTGCTTTTCCTCCATGAGAATTTTTTTTTCGAGAGCGCGCGCGATCCTTGTTCGCGCGCGACTCACATAATTTAATTTACGTTTTTAACTGAGCTTAAGGCTCCAACACATTACTATATTATTACTATTTTTATTTTTAATATCGACAATAAACGCGAAAATCGTAAACGTCAATTCAAGAATAAAAAAAAGTAAGTCGTTCTCTCTCGCTCAATATTCATATAATTTTATATCGCCATTGTTTCTCAATTTTAACGCCGCATTTCTATTATTTACATTTAATACATTTATTGTTCATTGTATTTTTAATAAAACGACTACGTGGTACAGCATAGCGTGTGTTTTAATCGTCTACGTTAATTGGTACGAATTTAATTGTTTTGAGCGCAAAAAAACGCATAGGCCGTGTTAGAATTGACCAATCACGATTTTATTTCGTTTTTGTTTATAACGCCTACTTGACTATGATTTTTAAATTTCGCTTTGGTATTTAGCTTTAGGACAAGTTACAAAATTGTTCCAACAGATTTAACCTCACAACTGTTGGAAAACTTTGCTGTAACGGCTTTCTTAGAAGAGGCTGTAAACCTCAACATTAAAACCGAACGACTTGACTCTATCCGCTTTTTTTTAGAGTTAGAGAACTTTTTTTTTGCGCAAATTTTTAATGACGTATGGAAACCTATTTGAATGTCGCTTAGAAGACTTCTTTTATTAAACAAAATCTAACATGATTTGGACAATAACTATAGTTGGAAAACATCTAAACTTCAGTCGCAAATCTGTCTTTTACAAAATTTAAAAAACTGGGCTTTTACTAACTATGAAAACCGATTCTGTATATCGGTTAATAAACAACATCTAGGCTGGATTTAGACAACGTGACCCCAATTACAGACTTAATCCTTATTTGGAAAACGTTTTTGGCTCTTAAAAGACTTATCTGGACAGCTTGACGATCAACTGTGATTGAAAAACAAAATGCAAACCTGATTTGAACTATTTGACGACCAACTATGATTGAAAAACTGACCTAAATCTCAGTTGTATATCTTTCCATATTGGTTTTTTTTTCTCAATTTGAACACCTAATTTGACTTTTTCGTTAAAGGCTTCGCCCAATAAACATTTGGACAACTTAACGCTAACAGTGATTGCAAAACAAACTTAACCTCAACTGGAAAAATTTGATTTACACAAGTTTTGAAAACTTAAATACTTTTATGTATTAAACAAAGTGCAAACCTGATTTGGACAACTTGACGACCAACTATGACTGAAAAACAGATCTAAATCTTAGCTGGATTACTTTCTTTCATAAACCTTTCCGTATTGTTTTTTTCTTACAATGAAAACCTAATTTCATTTTTTTGTTGAAGACGTCGCCTAGTGCACAAATTCATTTGGACAATTTAACGCCAATTGTGATTGCAAAACAGACTTACACCTCAAATGGAAAACTTTGATTTACACAACTTTCAACAAAGAAATTTTCTTCATTGTGAAAGTCGAATTTAAATCTCGCTTAGAACACTGTTTAATAAACAAGTTCTTAACTTGATGTGCACGCCTACTATGATTGGAAAACATATTTAAACCTCAGTTTGAAATCTATAAATATTTCATGTATTAAGTAAAACGTAAAACTGATTTGGACAACTTGACGACCAACTATGACTGAAAAACGGATCTAAATCTCAGTTGGTTATCTTTCTTTCATAAACCTTTCCGTACTGGTTTTTTCTCGCTATGAAAACCTAATTTCACTCTTTCGCTGAAGACTTCGCCTAATAAAGAAATTCATTTGGACAACTTAACGTCAACTGTGATTGCAAAACACCGCAAATGGAAAGCTTTGATTTACACAACTTTCAGAAATTTTCTTCATTATAAAAAATATAATTTAAATCTCGCTTAGAACACTGTTCAATAAACAAATCCTTAACTTGATGTGCACCCCTACTATGATTGGAAAACAGATTTAAACCTCGGTTTGAAAACTAAAAATACTTAATGTAATAAACAAAATGCAAACCTGATTTGGACAACTTGACGATCAACTATGATTGAAAAACTGATCTAAATCTTATTTGGATATCTTTCTTTTATATACCTTTCCGTACTGTTATTTTTCTCACCATGAAAACCAAATTTCACTCTTTTGTTGAAGACTTTGCCTAATAAACAAATTGATTTGGACAACTTAACGCCAACTGTGATTGGAAAACATACTTACACCTCAAATGAAAAAAAAATCATTTACAACTTTCAAAATAGAAATTTTCTTCATTATGTTAACCTAATTTAAACCTCGCTTAGAACACTGTTTAATAAACAAATTCTCAACTGGAAGTGCACAATTGGAAAACAAACGGACCTCAATCTCAGTTGGATATCTTTCTTTCATAAACCTTCCGTACTGGTTTTTTTCTCACCATGAAAACTTAATGTCACTCTTTGGTAAACAAATTTATTTGGACAACTTAACGCCAACTGTGGTTGGAAAACAGACGTACACCTGATATGGAAAACTTTGATTTACACAACTTTCAAAATAGAAATTTTCTTCATTATGTAAACCTAATTTAAATCTCGCTTAGAACACTGTTTAAAACAAATTCTTAACTTGATGTGCACGCCTTACTATCATTGGAAAACAGATTTAAACCTCAGTTTGAAAACAATAAACCTGATTTGGACAACTTGACGACCAACTATAACTAAATAACGGAACTAAATCTCAGTTAGATATGTTTCTTTCATAAACCTGTCCGTACTAGTTTTTTCTCACCATGAAAAGGTTATTTTAATCTTTCACTGAAGATTTCGCCTAGTAAACAAATTCATTTGGACAACTTAACATCAACTTGGAATTAAACAAAATGCCCGATTTCCACAACTTTACAACCAACTATAATTGAAAAACGGGCTTAAATCTCAGTTGGGCATTTTTTTAAATATACCTTTTCGTACTGTTTGATGAAAACCTTATTTGAGTTTCACTCAGAAGAATTATATTGATCAACAAATTCTAAACCTGATTTGGATAACTTAAATCAACTGCGATTATAAAATAGGCTTAAAACATCAGTTAAAAAAACAGATTTTAAAATTGATTTTTGCTTCATTATGAGAATGAAATATAATATCTCTTAGAAGATAGAAATATAAAATGTACACCTGATTGGAAAATGGAACTAAACTTCAGTGTTAAAACTTTTTTTTAGAAAACTTCCAAAAATGTGTTGAAGTAATTTGATTCTTGCTAAGATGATTTTGTTTGGTAAAAAGTTTAAACTAGATTTGAACAATTTAATGCCAACTATGTTTGGAAAACATACTTAAACGTCAGTTTGACAAAACTTTCAAAATTGGGATTCTCCTAGAAAGATGAATACCTTAGGAAGCTTCGCTTGATAGACGTGTTGATATGTGTTTAAAATAATGTTAAATCATGTTGTTTCCGAAGTGTGGTTAGGTTAAACGCTTAAATTACATTAGTTTTTCTTTTTCAAGTTGTTACTAAAGTCAAATTGAGGTTAGGTTCAGTATAGTCGATTTTGTTGCAATCGAGGTTATAAATTTAACTGTTACAAAACAAACGACTACCGAATTGCAGCGGTGTCGTGATTTATAACAATACCGTGCAGGCATAATTTGTCATTTGTTTTCAAGGCCGCTTCGATTTTTGACCCGGACCCGTAGTAAAGTCTCGCCCACGCTCTCCAAAACCCTTTTTTTGACGCTATTTGTTTAAGAATTTTTCGAAAATAAGTGCTAAGACTAAGATTATAATTATAGAACCCTCAATTTGACGAGGAACATCTGTCCGATGTTTAAAGAGTTGCGAAGTTGGCCACGGAAAAAATGCAAC
This sequence comes from Aquatica leii, assembly GCA_035610365.1. NCBI lineage: Eukaryota > Metazoa > Arthropoda > Insecta > Coleoptera > Lampyridae > Aquatica > Aquatica leii. The sequence goes on from CM069435.1 coordinate 87,140,677, forward strand.
CCTATAATTTGACGGACACGGCGTTTAGCCCATACTAGCTGTAGGCTTGGCTTCCGTGTTATAAAAAGCGCGAATGCCCTTTTCCGCAAACCTAATTAAAACGCATTCTAACCATTATATATTTATTTGCAGCCAACTCGGATTTTTAAATTTCAAATGCCAAATTTTTGGCTCACTATACCGCGTCTTGAAATACCGTTTGACCAAAAATTTAAAGCTTCAGTTTTAAGTTTTAAAATAGATTTATCTCGTTAATTTACGTTTAATTAAACTCAGCGAGCGCCGTTCGTCTTTGTCTTTTGTTTCTAAAAGTCGCGTGAGTCATTTTCGGTGTGTCGCCTTGGCGGGTATTTTCGCTTTGGCTCCCCGAAAAAACCGGGAAAATTAATTTTAAAACAAAACAGATCCAAGTAGGCTTTAAATGGGGAAACATTTTAAAACGGAATCGAGAGTCCGAGCCGAAAAAGGAAATGGTAAATAAAGAGGGAGTCGAACTCGAAACTTGTCTCTTTCTATTTGTAAATTACGTCAATTGAAGCAATGAAAATCTCCATTAGTCTCACGGCAATTGCTCTTCAATTTAACCAATTTAAATCTTTTTATTATTCATAAAATTTTATTTCTTGTATTTATATTCAGTGCAGGAGGATGTTTCGTGGAAATTTATTTCGTATTAAACTGCTGTTATGGCCTCTTTCGTTCGCTCGGTCGT